>OW026366.1:79670589-80365589 GCA_932273885.2 Leucozona laternaria | reverse complement strand
TCCCGTAGATTTTCCTCCACAATAGACAGATGACAGTTATTACCACTATGATGAAAAACATTTCTGTGAATATAGAGGAATTAAGATTTCTATTTAAGAGGTTAATATGTTCGATATTCTTTGCACTAAGATTATGCACATATTCCAACAACAGCTATGATTAACATAAGGATCTTCTTAAATATGGATATTTCATCGCAACAGACGCCTCAACCGAGCTATTGATGCAAAATGCAATGTCTATATCTATATATTTAAAAAACTATATATGTACATACCTACTATCTTTTGAATTTTTGCATAAACAAATTATTACTACTACTACTACTTAAAGTTGAATTGGAAATTAAAGATACAGTTGACATTAGAGGGAATAACGAAGTAATTGTTAAGGTTTTCCCAGCAGGTGATATTGTTGATGATTTAAGTTCAGATTTTGGAGAAGTTGTGGATAATGAAATAGATGAAATAGCTGAGGGTGATGAAGATTTCGTTGGATTAGTTGGAGTTATAAGTGAAGTTGTAGATGAGGAAGTTATGGATGATGGGAGATGTTGATGAAGTTGAAGTTATTGTTGAAGTGAAAGGGGCTAGAGATGAAGATGTTGTTGAGAACAAATATGGTGGCGTTTAAGTGGTTCTTACTTTAGATCCAGTAGGCTTTTAACTTTTTTGGGTTAAAGGAGATAGAATAAAGTTGGGTCTTTTT
Organism: Leucozona laternaria; assembly: GCA_932273885.2. Taxonomy (NCBI): domain Eukaryota; kingdom Metazoa; phylum Arthropoda; class Insecta; order Diptera; family Syrphidae; genus Leucozona; species Leucozona laternaria. The sequence goes on along the minus strand of OW026366.1, from coordinate 80,364,880 downwards.
AGAGATACTGATCTAGTTACAGGATTTGTTCGGAGAGAGTAATTATTTTGTGGTGTTTTGATGTTAGGAGTGTTTTTTAAATTATTCAATTTTTATTGTCTCCACAGAAGGAACAGTGACTGAAATAATTGTTTTAAGTTGAACGTTAATGTTGGCAACATCATCAGATAAAATATACATTTTTTTCGCATAGACAATGACAAGTGTCATGAGAGAGTCAGTATATGATAATTTTCTTATTTTGTTTTTATAAAAATGCTAGTTGATTAAAATGCAATGGTCAAGCAATAAATCCTACATTGGGTTGGACCTGATCAAGTAACTTCGGTAGGGCAGTATTTAGTGCATATGGCTCTGAAGACGCTTGGTCTATTTATTTACGCTGATTAATCTAGCGTACAAGTTTGTAACTATCAACTAACAGCCATATTATTGACATGTTTCAAAACTAGTTTAATAGCAAAACTAGTTTTATAGAAGTTTGGAGTCCCAATATTGACACAGTTTTATGAAATAAGAGATTTATCCAAAGCTAGATTTAAGTTTTCGAGTTTTAGGTGTCAAAATACTTTTGAATAATACCAATTTGAGCACCTCCAAACATCTATAAAACTAGTTCTGTCATGAAACTAGTTTTGAAACAAGTCAATAATATGGCTGTTAGAGTTTATTAAAAATTATAAATTATAAAAACCTTAAGTTAATTTTTTATTTTTAATTTTTAATTGATTAATAAATTATGATTTACGTTATACAAATTTATCATATTATTTAAAGGTGAACTCCTCTCGTAGTTGGTACGATAGTGGGTTACATACAAATGGTCAAGTTGAACTCTCAAATTAAGTTGCGGAACATTAAAATTAACGCTAGACAAAAGGTTCAAAGCATCAATATGACCATCAATAAACTTAACAATAAAAACGAAACACAAATAAGAACGTCTACTCTCAAGACTGGGTAGATACATAAGCATGAGTCAGCTATTATATGAATGAAGATTTAATGGGTTCTGCCAACCTAGGCCTCTTGGAGCAAATTTTAAGAACATTTTCTGAGTCTTTTCTATTCTTATTTTATGGCAACTGTAATAAGAAGACCACACTTGAAAAGCGTACTCCATGATGGGTCTAACAAATGATGTAAACAATTGTCTGATAACGTATGGGTCAGAGAACTGACGGGATTCTCTTTTAATCCAACCTAATATTGAATTGGCCTTGTTACATATCACATTAATATGTTCAGTGAATTCGAGTTCACCAAGTACCTACAGATACCTCATTTACATTTAATTGCAAGAAGGTATTTTTGACTACAGATTACCCATATGAAGATGAGAATGTTTCGTACGTTTCTGCCTCGAAAACCCATTTGTTAACATTGTTGTTTTTGTAATTTTACCCCGTGTCGATGAATAGATGTGAATTGCAACAACAATTTAACCAGGGGTTAAATAGCTATGTGTGAAGTTTTCATACACACATTCTAATTTTGTATGTCCAATCCGACAGTTCAAGCTGGCTGCTAAAAATTCTCATCTTCATGTTGGTAATCTGTGTTTTTGGCCTTTAGTCCATAATGCGTTTCGCCCAGGCACGACAGTTGGGCTCATCAGTGAGATTAGATGCTGTCGTATCCTTCTAAGACGCAAAGTTTTAGTCAATGGTTATATATATTTAGCAGCAGTGATGTGCTGTAAATTATATTTTTCTAGGGGAATTTATTAGATTACAACACCTAGAAATTATTGCCTGTGGTCTGGCTTGTGTATAAGAAGAAGAAGATGCAAAACAAAAACAACCAAGGTACCATTTATTTAATGTGTAAATCACGTGTAAAAAGATGCAGAAGAACGCTTAAGGCATCCGTTCGGCAAGATCTTAGTGGTTCCAACACTAGCTGTTCTTTGAATCTTTTTAAGCTTGTTGATGTTATATGCCTTGGTTAGAGTGGGCCACCATACAATCGATCCATATATAATTATGAGGATCGGTCGTACTACTGCTGTGTACGTCCATAGTATGATCTTTGACTGTAGGCCCCATTTTTAACGAAAGGTTTTGCTACAGGCATAGAAGGCTATGCAGGCCTTCCTAACCCGTTCTTCAATACTTAATTTGCAGTTTAATTTATGGTCGAGAACTACGCCCAGATAACTAGCACTGGATGAAAGCGACAGAGTTTGGTCATTGAGTTAGGGTAGAGTGAAATGGGGTACTTTAGTTTTGGTAGTAAAAAGCATCAGTTCTGTTTTGCTTTGGTTAACACCACAACAAGTAGCCCAGTTACTTACTTTTCTCGAAGCCATTTCCGTGATTTCACTTATCACGGGCGTGAACTTTCCTGACACCAGTATTACCAAATCATCGGCATACGCAACAGCCTTCACTCCACATCTCTTCAGCTTGACAAGAATTTTATTCATGACTAAAAGCCACAATAGAGAGGATAGGATACCTCCCTGCGGTGTCCCTCTACCTGTGTACCTATTACCTAACAAAGCATGTATCCTTCTATCATTGAGCATGGATATAATCCATTTCCTGACGAAGTCCTCTACACCTAAGTCAACGAGTGATTCTAGAATGGATTCAGTTAGGAAGTAACTATAATGAATTTATGTATATATATATTTTTTTTTTTTCCTTGGGCTTTAGGTCAATAAGTAAAACAAGTTCCAACAGTTGTCCAACAGTTCTTCTAGGATAATATCAGCTTCTAATAGCAACCACTGCAAAATCAACAACAAGAAGAGGAACAACAACAACCTATCAAATACAAATCCTTTACTTACATTAAACAAATAGCGGACAGATATCAACAAGCAAAACTTTTTTATACCGACAAATACAAAATGGCGATGAAATCTGCTAATAATCTAAACTAAAAACGAAAACGGACAAAATGGAACAATCGGACTTAGTCTACAAAATAATTTGCCAAGGGAAAACCAACGAACAATGCAATCAAACGTACATAGGGACGACGAAACAAAAATTAAAAAAGAGACTGGCAGGACATAAGTCGGACTTAAAAAACAACGCACCACAGAAGACAGCACTGGCAGCACATTGCATCGCACACGGCCACACTCCTAACTTCTATGACATCGAAGTACTACAAAGAGAAGAGAATCAGAATAAGAGGTTTGTGATCGAAACTCTTCACATCATCAACACACACAACACCATGAATAGAAGAACGGACATGGAAAACGTTAGCCCTCTTTACAAACATTTGTTAGAAAAGAGAAACTATTGATATATGTAGGCATATGTTTATAAGCTTTTATGTTACTAGCTAGTTTTACTTTTAAGTGTAAAGTTCTGTTCCATAGTGGGGGGAAAAATCCATTGTTTTCTTTACAATACTAATGTAACTATTGAAGTTTCTAAATGTTTTGTATGTATAGTGTTGCAATTTAGTTTTTAACCATTTTTATCGATGCAAATATAGATAATTCTTCTTTGATTTACCTGATGATGTCCATAGACATGGACGAAACGTCGTAAACGGAAAAAAGAACTTGTTTTACTTATTGACCTAAAGCCCAAGGAAAAAATATACATCTATCAAAAAAAGATCACCTTCTCTACATAGCATATAATGAATTTACAAATCCTTACGCTTTGAAATCTGTGTATGTCTTTATAGGCGGAGAGCCCACCGTCGGATCACTTAGCTCAAAAGGTAAGAGGTTGTAGTACCACTTAATCGATAGGTATTTCAAAAAGCAACTGAACGCACATGGGTTGCCTAGCGACATTTTTGTGTATGACGTCTAAAATGGGCCACTTCCGGTGCGTTTTTTTGACTACAACTTAGCTCATCGAGTAGGAGGTTTAAAGTACCTCCAAACAATAGAGCTTGACGAGATAGAAAGAAAAAAATAGGATTGCCTAATTTAAAATGGGTGGGTGGTGTTGCCAAATTTTTTTACATGGAACTGAAAAGAAAAAATAGGGCTGCCAGTTTTGAAATGGATGCATCAACGTGGCAACCCTATTTAAAGGAAAAACGTGTAATAAATACGTTATTGCTTACAATTATGTATTTGCTTTATGTTTGGTCCCATATCAGATACCAAATAAGAGCTGAAAATATGTAGAAAATTAATAAAATAAATTAAAACTCTAAACATTTTGGAAAGGTTAAAAAAAACAAAAGTGATTGCAAGTTTAAAAATTTCGAATAACACTTTTAATAAAAACAATGATTGTTTCTATGGACCTAACTCAAACTGACCCAATTAAATTAAAGCCCAATCCTCGTCTTGGCAGTGGCAGCACTCCTAAGAACACCTGGCAACCCTACTAGTCATAAATTCTGCATTGAATTTATATTTTTTCATTAGGATAAGAGGTAAAGTGTATTGCAATTATGTTTAAAGTACATATAAAATTAGAGCAAAGTTTGTACTTTATCTAAAAAATACAAGCTGCCTTCTCTAAATAAGGTACGTGTGCCGGGCAACCCTGATTTAATATAAAAATATACCGAAATCACCATTTTTTCTGATAAAATGCTTAAAATTTGAAACGGTAAGAGCTTTAAACATACTCCAAATTAAAGCTTAGACTCTAATATTTCAAAAAAATACAGGCTGCCTGATCTACAGCAGGTGCATGTGTCGGCCAACCCCGATTTAATCAAAAAATATATCAAAATCACCACTTTTTCTGATAAAATGCTTAAAATTTCATACGGTAAGAGCTTTAAACATACACCAAATTAAATCTTACACTCTAATCTTTCAAAAAAATATGGGTTGCCTGATCGACAGCAGGTGCATGTGTCTGCCAATCCGATTTAATCCAATAATATACCAAAATCACCACTTTTTCTAATAAAATGCTTAAAATTTGATTTGGTAAGAGCTTTAAACATTCACCAAATTAAAGCTTCTGATGAAGAAACTTTCGCACTGCCCATTGTTACATATTATAATATGTATTTTTGTATTATTATTTTTAAGATATTTATTTTTAATGTCTATTTTCAAGAAGAATACCTATAGTAGTAGTAGCAGTAGTAGTAGTAATAGTTTATTCAAAAATTCAAAAGAGAGTAGATATGTACATGCATATAGTTTTTTAAATACATATATAGATTCATATAAATTTATAAATTAAATTGATATACACTGATTCGATTCAGTATAACATTAAACATTGCATTTGGCATCAATAGCTCGGTTTAGCCGTCTGTTGCGATGAAATATCCATATCTAAGTAGTTCCTTATGTTAATCATAGTATTGGTACTGTTGCTGCTGTTGTTGTTGTTGTTGATGTTGATGTTGATGTTGATGTTGATGTTGATGTTGATGTTGGTGTTGTTGGTGTTGTTGTTGTTGGTGTTGTTGTTGGTGTTGTTGTTGGTGTTGTTGTTGGTGTTATTTTTGGTGTTGGCGTTGGTGTGGTGTGGTGTTGTTGTTTGTTGTTGTTGCTATTGTTGGTGTTGTTGGTGTTGTTGTTGGTGTTGATGTTGTTGTTGGTGCCAGTGTCGGTATTATTGTTGTTGTTGTTGTTGTTGCTGTTGTTGTTGTCGGTGTCGTTGTTGGTGTTGTTGTTGATGGTGTTGTTGTTGTTGTTGTTTGTGTTGTTGTTGTTTGTGTTATTGTTGTTGTTTGTGTTGTTGTTGTTGTTTGGGTTGTTGTTGTTGCTGTTGTTGGTGTAGCTGTTGTTGTTGTTGTTTTTATGTTGTTGTTGTTGCTATTGTTGGTAATGGTGATGGAGTTGGTGTTGGTGTTGTTGTTGGTGTTGTTTTTGTTGTTGTTGCTGTTGGTGTTGCTATCGTTGGTGTTGGCGTTGGTGCTGGCGTTGGAGTTGTTGTATGTTTTGTTGTTGTTGTTGATGTTGATGTTGATGTCGCTGGTGTTATTGTTGGTGTTGGCGTTGGAGCTGTTGTTGGTGTTGGCGTTGTTGTTAGTGTTGTTGGTGTTGTTGTTGGTGTTGGCGTCGGTGTTGTTGTTGATGTTGTTGGTGTTGTTGTTGGTGTTGGATTTGGTGTTGTTGTTTTATTGTTGTTGGTGTTGTTGTTGTTTTTGTTGTTGTTTTTGTTGTTGTTGTTGGTGTTGTTGTTGGTGTTGATGTTGGTGTTGGTGTTGATGTTGGTGTTGGTGTTGGTGTTGATGTTGGTGTTGGTGTTGGTGTTGTTGTAGGTATTGCTGTTGTTGTTGTGTTTCTATCCATTATATTCTCTGATAAGTTCAGTGCGATATTTAACAGCTAAAGAGAGGTATTTTACCAATGAGATCCAGTTCCCGTCGGGAATATCCCTCTCAAAACCCAGCTTGGTACTCGTTCAGAATACTGTTTCTTTTTTCCCAATCCTGTAGCCTTTTAAGTAGTATGCCCGTGTAGATTTTCGCCATATCATCCATAAACGAAATCCCTCTGTAGTTTTGCGCGAGGTTTATGTCTCCCTTTTTGTGTATAGGAAAGATCAACGACTTCTTAAAAGAGGGTTCAACGCTTTCTGTGAGTTGGATGCTATTTTAGATTCCAATTAGACGATCTAAAGGTATCTGAGGTGCATGAATAAAAAATTCATATGGGACACGGTCGTATCCAGCTTTGTTTGTCTTAGCTTTGTTCAATAGTTCTAGGATTTCGAAGTTCGTGATCTCTCCATCAAGCTGTTCATCCCAGGAATCTTCTATTGTGTCTTCCAGTGTTGCTATGGCCTGAAGTGGCGGGTTCAAGAGCCGTTGAAAATGATCTTTAAGATCAATATTTTTTATGTTTGGTCCTATTCTGTGGATCTTATTTCGCAATTTTTTTGCAATATCCCACCAGTCCTTTGTATTTCGTACGTTTCTAAGACTGATACATAACGATTGATAGTAAAGCTTCCTTTCTGTCTTACAGATCTGTTTATATTTTTGATTTGCTTCAAGGTATGTTTTTTTTCAGGATTTCCGAGGGTTCCCTTCTCCACCTGTTAAGCCATTTAAAGGCATTTTTCCTTGCGGCCATACACGCTGCATCAAACCATTGTTCTTTAAAATTCTTTTTGTTTGAGTAATATCTTTGCTCGCCCACTACTTCCTTGATAATTGATATTATCTCTTCTGCCGTCCAACTGTCCAATTAAAAATCAGCCACTTCTTTTGTCAAAATCCTTTGATGTATTCCAGTTTTGTAATTTTTTTCATTTTGATTCAACCATACTAGCTTAGGAAGCAGACTTAGTTCGTCAGAAGGTTGAAAGCCTGATAGTTGCAGAGTTAACTCCAGAGGCATATGATCTGAGTAAACCATCTCCTCTACTTTTAGTTCTTTTACTTGGCTAAGTATATTATACGAAGCTCCACATAAGTCATTAACTGAGCAGGCAATTGAGCTTATGAAGGTAAAATTTCCCTCAAAGTCACCCGGTGTACGTTCGTTTAGAATTACAATACCCGCATCGTTGCACGTCTCAATGAACCGTTTTCCTTTATTGTTGAGTACCTTGTCCTTAGAATTTCGTTGTGGCTTAAGCAGCACATTGAGATTTGCAGTTTGTTCTTCCCTTAATATTTGGCTTTCTCCTATGCCTACATTGAAATCTCCTATAGCAAACACGTTTTGAAAGTTTGTTTCTTGTATGATTCTATTGTACACTAGGAAATCTTCTTCCCATTTGTTACAATTAACATATGTAGGCAGCACATGTAGTTCACAGTTGGTTGACACGATGCGGACAACGTCCCTATCCAACGTTTTTGTGCAATCAATTCTTAGCTCTTTGTTAGTATCTCGGCTTATGTCAACTAGTAGTCTACCACTCGATCTTCCAAATTGCGCGGAGCGCACTGCTGGTGTCCATTTTAACTCAAATCCTGGGAAAAATTTTTCATATCTCGCAAATTGACCCACGAGAAATGTTTCATACAAGAGCAAAATGTTAAATTTACATAAATAATTGTAAAAATTTGGAACTATTAACTTATTTGCTAGTCCTGACACATTGTAGGACACGATTTTTATTTCAGTTTTCTTATGATCTATAGTATTATATTAACATACATATGTATGAAATATCATAAACGAACTGTGATACTTTAATGTTGGATCTCCTGAGCATTAAATTTAAAATTTTTCTTTTATTAATTTCATAATTTTGTTGAAATTATTAAACTGAATATTTATTTATATTTATAAAAAAAAATATTTATAATGTTATGAAATAAACGCATTACATTCAAAAAAATATATTTAGTGTTTACTGTTAATTCCATATTATCGCAAAATATATGCAGAACCATGTCTTATATGAACTAAGGGTCAAGTCAATAAATTAGATCTGTGAAATTTGATACACTTTATCAAAAAAGAAGTGATTTTGGTTGCCAGGGTTATGACCTGCTTTGGATCAACCAGCCTGTATTTTTTTTGAAATATTAGAGTGTAAGCTTTAATTTGGTGAATTTTTAAAGCTCTTACCATATCATTTAATTATAAAAAGTGGTTATTTTGGTATATTTTTGGATTAAATTGGAGTTGGCAGACACATGCACCTGCTGTAGATCAGGCAGCCCGTATTTGTTTGAAAGATTAGAGTGTAAGATTTAATTTGGTGTATGTTTTAAGCTCTTACCGTATCAAATTTTAAGCATTTTATCAGAAAAAATGGTAATTTTGGTATATTTTTGGATTAAATCAGGGTTGCCCAGCACATGCACCTAATTTAGAGAAGGCAGCTTATATTTTTTAGATAAAGTACAAACTTTGCTTTAATTTGATATGTACTTTTAACATAATTGCAATACACTTTACCTCTTATCCTAATGAAGAAATATAAATTCAATGCAGAATTTATGATTAGCAGGGATGCCAGGTGTTCTTAGGAGTGCTGCAACTGCCAAGATCCTTTTTTTTATAGAACGAGGATTGGGCTTTAATTAAATTGGGTCAGTTTGAGTTAGGTCCAACCATTGTTTCTATTAAAAGTGTTATTCGAAATTTTTAAAGTTGCAATCATTTTTGTTTTTTAACCTTTAGAAAATTTTATAGAGTTTTAATTTATTTTATTAATTTTCTACATATTTTCAGCTCTTATTTGGTATTCGATATGGGACCAAACATAAAGCAAATACATAATTGTAAGCAAAAACGCATTTATTACACTTTTTTCCTTTAAATAGGGTTGCCACGTTGATGCACCCATTTCAAAAGTGGCAGCCGTATTTTTTTTTTGAATGATGGCAAAAATGAATACTTTAATTTGCTAATGATTCCATTAGTTGTCTGCTGTGCTGAATGATATTTATTTCACATGAGCTAACTGAAGCTCCAGCTGTATATAATGGGTGTTGGAGAGTACACCAGTAAGTTTCAAACGGCCTTTCCTTGCAATGTGATGTGAGAATTCGTCTTTGTTGATGGGGTAGTAGTGGTTCACTTGTAAATTCACTAGTAAATACTCTGATGATGGAATGGTGCACCTGAAATTTTCATTGTTAACGGTTGGAACTGGTAGTACTTTATAAAGTTTGAATTCTTCGTTGTACAGCAAAGGAAGTGTAATTTCTATTATGATGTTGCTGCCAGTAACTCTTCCCCTCGGAGTTAAGGTTTTATATAGTTGGAATATTGATTCGTGATGCCTCTCTCCAGGTATCATCAAAGATCGTGGGATGTTTTCATGTATTTTTGTTAATTCATAGTATTTGGTTTAAGGGCACTCTGGCCCGGTGGCTCGGTGGCTCACAGGTGAGAACAGGTGTGTACAGGTGAGAACAGGTGAGAACAGGTGAGCACAGGTAAAGGTAAGCACAGGTGAGCTCAGGTAAGCACAGGTGAGCTCAGGTGGTTACATTATCAGAACACCCTCACATAACTTTGTAAAATTATTAAACACCCTATAATAATGAAGAAAGATACAAAGTATCTTTATATAAACAAAATGTTATGCTCACACATTGATTCATAATTTCATCTCATAGCGGATGATGATATCCGATATTATAAATATCATATCAGCACTTTTTGCCTTCAGTAACTTGTGTGCCCAAAGCATCTTAAATAATTCTAAAAGAATTCTTGTGTCAGCAATTTTAAAAGACAAAGGAAAGCAAACGATCTTCAGTCGAAGATAGATTTGCTTAGTAAACATTTTATAAGTATAAAAAGGGTTTCATCGATCAATTCAAGTTCAGTTCACAGTTTGTCATTCTACATATAGCCTAAGATTTCCCCCCACCAGTGGTAAGGGATCTGAAGCTTTGATTTAATAAATAATATTAAGTTTAAAATACATGAATGCGTTTTATTTAATTGTTGATTGTGATCTTCTGCGATCACAAAAATATATCTTTTTATTCAAATAAAGAATCGGAAACGAAATTGGCGCAGTCGGTAGGATCTCGAAAGATCAAAATATATTGAATCTTACTTTATTAAAAGTTTAATTCGGGATCGTCCTAAAACTAAATAAAATAGTTAGTACCGGTAAAGTAAAATTACTAAATGGTGCTATAGGACAGTGAAAAATAAAAATATATATTTTGTTCAGTGAAAAGCATCGTAAATCAAGATCCGAAAGGACAATTTTACAAAGTCTCGTAGAGAGAATGCTTGACTAATAAAACAATTAAATAAAACATTAAATGCAACCAGAAGAAAATCTTCAAAAGGAAGCATAGGTACAGAAAGTGAACTCAGTGTTAAATTAAAATTAACAAAAAGTGCTACTTAATGCAACCAGAAAAAAATAAATCTTCAAAAGGGAGCAGAGGCCCCGCAAGTAAAGGAACCACATATAGAAGTAAACTCACAAAGTTGGATAGACGATGAAGCAACAGCTGATTTCCAGGAACATATTAGATCAATTCAGCAAAAGTTGAGAAGAAAACAACTTCAACAAAATAAAATTAAAGACAAATAAAAAGTTAAAAGTGCTACTAAAAAAAAAAAAAAAAAAAATATATATATGACATTACTTTAAAAAATGTAAATTAATAAAAAGAAGGAAGAACAACTGTACGTGGCAAAATTATCCAAGTCGAAAGCCCCAACGTGTTCGATAAATGAAGAAATATACACCATACAACAAACCAGCTGCGTTAACATATAATACCGAGGAAGAAAAAACTTCAAAATCAACAGATCCTGCAGCAATCCAGCAATCAAAAGAAATTGAGCAAGCAGAAGAAAAAATTGAAAATAAGGTAAATATGGCTACAATAAATATCGACCCCTTAAAATTAGTAAAGAATTTACCAAATTTTAATGGTAAATCATGTAATATTATTATATTTATAAAAAAGGTAGATTTCATAATGAGTGTTGTAAATTTATATAATGAAGCAGCAAAAGGAATTTATAGTAAATGAAATTAAATCCAAAATCACAGATAGTGCATTAGAAGTAGTATTACGGGGTGGTGACCCAAATAACTGGCAAGAAATTAAAAACTTATTAGTTAGAAATTTTGGTGAAAAAGAGTCCTTTTTAAAATTAAAGGAACTAGCTGACAAAGTTTATACTAAAAATATAACTCAGCTATATAATTCATATGCAGACATTCTCTGCAGATTAAACAATAAATTTTATCTATCGGAAGATAAACCGATAGAATATAATTGTAGCAATAATGAAGCGTCATTATTAGCTAAATTTTGTGAAAAGATTCCACCAAATGCTAGTTCGATTATTATTAATCATGTTAAACTTTTCAACCAAATAGAAGTGGAAGTTATTCTAATAATAATCGTAATCCATTTGCTACACAAAATAAAAAAAATGATCTAGAACCAATGGAAATAGATCACCTTACTCAAAATACAGCAAATTTTCAAACACCTGCCTCAACAGGCCATTACCCTGCATAGATGTTCATATTCTTAATAAAAAACTTAGATTTTTTGTAGACACAGGAGCAGCTACATCTATTTTAAAAGAAAATATATTTCCAAGACATTATGAAAGTAAATAAGACAAACCAGTTATAATTAAAGCATTATATAATGAAAATCAAATAAATTCAAAAATAATTTTACCATTACCAATCGAATTTAATAAAAAAGAATCAACCATGGAATTTTTAACTACACCAATTGCAAACAGTTCGTTTGACGGAATTTTAGGAAATAATATCCTTATACTATTAGAAGCTGAAATATCATATTATACACATACCTTGAAAATTAAAAATACTATTATCCCATTAATGACAAAACCAAAGGAATACCCTTTAGATAGATACATTCAGGAATTATCAAATACACAAATAGATTTATGTGGTATTGATGTAGCTTTACAAGATCTAACTGATAAATTAACTGAACATTATATGAACAAAGAAGAAAAGAAAGCTCTGAATCAAATATTAAAAAATAATAAACAATTATTCTATAGCGAAGGAGATATCTTAACTAACGTAAAAGAAGTAACACATAACATTGAAACTAAAAGTGATAAACCAATATATTCACGACTATATAGATATCCAGAAGTACATACAAAAGAAGTCGATAAACAAATAATCGAAATGTTAGATCAAGGGATAATAAAAGAAAGCAACAGTCCATATAATGCTCCTATCTGGGTTGTACCCAAAAAGATAGACAATTCAGGACTTAAGAAATGGCGAATTGTTATAGATTATAGAAAACTTAACGAAGTAACCGTGGAAGACAAGTTTCCTATTCCAAACATTGAAGACATTTTTAGTAAATTGGGAAAATCCCAATATTTTACCACATTAGATTTAGCGAAAGGTTTCCATCAGATATTGGTGAATCCTAAAGATAGGTATAAAACAGCTTTCTCAACAGCAAACGGTCATTACGAATTTAATCGAATGCCATTTGGACTAAAAAATGCCCCCGCAACTTTTCAGCGAATGATTAATTACGTATTAGAAGGACTTGTAGGAAAAATATGTGTGGTCTATTTAGATGACATTCTCATATTTAGTACATCATTAGAGGAACATATTTGCTCAATTAACAAAGTATTTAAAAAACTTAACAATCACAATTTAAAAATACAAATAGATAAATGTAAATTTTTTAGCAAGGAAACCGAATATTTAGGGCACGTTATTACTACAAACGGAATTAAGCCAAATCCAGAAAAAATAAGAACAATTGAAAAAATACCTATTCCTGGTACAACAAAACAAATAAAATCTTTTCTAGGTCTAACAGGTTATTACAGGAAATTTATTAAAGATTATTCAAAGGTAGCAGTACCTATGACCAAATATCTCAAGAAAGGAGCAAAGATAAATATTAAAGACCCAGAATATATAACAGCTTTTGAAGAACTTAAATTGCTCATTTCTAATGACCCCGTCTTAAAATATCCTGATTATACAAAGGAATTCGTGTTAACAACCGATGCATCAAATTATGCGATCGGATCAGTCCTTTCACAATCAAATCACCCATTATGCTATGCATCTCGCACCCTCAATGAACATGAACGCAGATATAGCACGATTGAAAAAGAATTATTAAGTATTGTTTGGTCAACAAAATATTTTAGACCATACCTTTACGGTCGCAAATTTAAAATACAAACTGATCATAGACCTTTAATTTGGTTAAGTAACCTTAAAGAACCAAACTCAAAACTCCAAAGATGGAAAATAAGTTTAAATGAATATGATTTTGATATCGAATATTTAAAAGGAAAAGAAAATCGCGTAGCAGATTATCTTAGTAGACTCGAAGTAAACGCAGTCAATAGAAATGAAGATTCAACATTAGCCACAATTCATAGTGGAATAGAGGAAAGAAATGATCACATATGAATTTCAGAATTACCTACAAATATGTTTAAGCATCAAATAGAAATTATAGAGTCAGAAGATGAAGGTAAAGATATAAAATATATATACAAAGGTATAAGAAGACTCACTATTAAATCAAAAGATATAGGTGAATATTTTACTGAAGCATTAAGGGAATTTTTACCTGATCACGGAAATGTGGCAGTATATTGTCCAAGTGATACTTTATTTTGTAAAATTCAGGAAAAATATGTTGAGCTTTACAGCAATCAAAGTAAGCTAAAATAACTGAGATGCATTACTCTTTTAAAAGATTTAAGTAATACAAACGATGCGTTGAATCTCATTCAAAGGATTCATGAACAATTTAATCACAGAGGAATACAAGAAACATATCTTGAAATTAAAAATGAATATTATTTTCCAAAATTAAGAGAAATAATAAGAAGATACATTAACAATTGTACTGTATGTCAAACAGCAAAACATGATAGAAGTCCAGAAAAAATAAAATTTGAAATGAGCAAAACTGCACTTAAGCCAAACGAGCTAATACACATGGACATTTATATTCCAAGTAAAGATATTTACTTTTTAACAATTATAGACAAATTTACTAAGCATTTGACAGCCTTTCCCATAGCTAGTAGAAACACTCATAAAATTATTGAGCAACTTAAACTTAGAAATTCTATATTAGGCAAACCCCAAGAAATAGTTTGCGACAATGAGTTTAATAGCCTAGCATTTAAAGAATATTGCAATGAAGAAGGAATTAAAATAAAACTCATAACCCCAAATCATAAGACAGGAAATTCAGATGTAGAAAGAGTGCATGGTACACTTAATGAACATATAAGAATATATAATGCACAAGAAGAGAAAAAGAACATATTAAACCTAAGAGAAAAAGTAATAAAAGCAGTTAGTATATATAATTGTACAATCCATTCAACAATATTAAGAAAACCTATAGATTTTATTCAAAACAAAATAAAAGTAGAAGATTTAGAAGAGATAGGAAAAAGGATCCAAACAATTAAAGAAAATAATATTAATAAAAGAAATCAAAATAAAGCAGATTTTATTGAACCAGATTTAAAAAAAATACGTTTACGTAAAAGCTGACGTAGTAAGAACAGCAAAGAAGATAGCTGCAAAATATAAGAAGACCAAGGTAGAAAAAATTGATAATAAATATTATGCAAATAATAAAAAATTACATAAAACCCATTTCAAAAGAAAATATAAATATCAAAGTAGTGATAATAATAATTTAATCTCTTTACAGCCAAAATGAAAACCATAATTATAATTGTATTATTCACTTTTACCATAGTGAAATCAGAATTTTTATTACAAGAAATTCATAATCAAGCAGGATATATAATTATAAAACAAGAACCCATTGAATTAATCGAAAAATATGATAAAATACTCCATATAATTAATTTAGAAACTTACAATGAAATTATTAAACAAATTGAATTTTCTATAGAAACAGGCTATAACAATTTTCAAGACTTAAGATTAAAAAGATTAATGACAGAAGCTTTAGGAGATTCTAAATCCAAATTACATAGCATACTTCCTTATTCAAGACAAAGGAGAGGATTAATAAACATGGGAGGTAACGCACTCCATTTTCTTTTTGGAGTGATGGATAATGATGAAAGATTAGAGATTGAGAATCATTTAAAAATAATTGAAGAAAACAATATGAATGCTATGACAGAACTAAATAAACAAATAGGTATAAATACGCAATTCCAAACAGAATTAGAAACAATGGCAGACCGTATAAACAAACACCAGTATATATTAAGAAACTTTATTAATTCCACAGAAATAAAACAAGAAAATCTAGCTAAAAGCATATTATCATTACAAATCAATACAGATATAATGCTGTTAAACAATGAAATAGAAAAATTACAAGACAATGTAGTCTTTTCAAGATTAGGAATTCTAGGGAGAAATATCTTAACTAAAGAAGAAAATAAACGATTCAATATAACCATTAATAAATTAGAATATATTGAGAGCAGCTTATTAACTAGAAATAACAAATTAGTTTTTGCTTTAAAAATACCAGTATTTACACATAAATGTGAAAACATAATGATTCTACCTATACCAAACGATCAAGGACTTGAAGTCGAAATATCAAAATACAACTATATAATTTGTAACAAAACATTATATGAAAACAATGAAATTAAATATCTTAAACATTTAAAGAAAAGTCCAATATGTATTCAAAACCTATATAAAACAAAATATGAAAACTGTAAGATAAGATCAAATAAAGATCAAGAATTAATAGAATTAGAAGATGGACTTGTATTAACAAAAACCTTAGTAGAAACAAGTCTAAATGAATATTGTAACAATATTGAATATAAAATTATTAAGAATAACCTTGTACATTTTAAAGATTGTAACATTAAAATAAATACAACTTTATATATAAATCGAAAAGAAACTTTTAAACAAAATATTATAATTCCATTATATAACACATTAAACATTACAAAAATTAATGTTACATTAGAAGATATACATATAAATCAAATTGAAAATTTGAAAGAATTGCAAGCAATAAGATACCAAAACAATATAAAACATGTTATATCATATACTAGTATAACAATCATAATTATTATAATTGCAATTTTATTATTATATTTTAAACGTCGAGAAACCCATAAATTTAAAATTGAAAATAGAATTATAGATACTCAGGAGAGCATCAAACTTAAGGGGGGAGGGGTTACATTATCAGAACACCCTCACATAACTTTGTAAAATTATTAAACACCCTATAATAATGAAGAAAGATACAAAGTATCTTTATATAAACAAAATGTTATGCTCACACATTGATTCATAATTTCATCTCATAGCGGATGATGATATCCGATATTATAAATATCATATCAGCACTTTTTGCCTTCAGTAACTTGTGTGCCCAAAGCATCTTAAATAATTCTAAAAGAATTCTTGTGTCAGCAATTTTAAAAGACAAAGGAAAGCAAACGATCTTCAGTCGAAGATAGATTTGCTTAGTAAACATTTTATAAGTATAAAAAGGGTTTCATCGATCAATTCAAGTTCAGTTCACAGTTTGTCATTCTACATATAGCCTAAGATTTCCCCCCACCAGTGGTAAGGGATCTGAAGCTTTGATTTAATAAATAATATTAAGTTTAAAATACATGAATGCGTTTTATTTAATTGTTGATTGTGATCTTCTGCGATCACAAAAATATATCTTTTTATTCAAATAAAGAATCGGAAACGAAATTAGGTGAGGACAGGTAAATACAGGTGTGGACAGGTGAGGACAGGTGTACAGGTGTACAGGTGTACAGGTGTACAGGTGTACAGGTGTACAGGTGTGCAGGTGAATGCAGGTACACAGGTAATACACGTAGGCAGGTGAGCCCGGTGGCTGGGTGGCTGGTTAAGGTGGTTAGGTGGGTGGGTGGCTCGGTGGCTCAGTGGCTTGGTGGCTCAAGTAGGTAGCCTTGGTGGTTCATATTGCACGTGTTATGTGTGTGTCGGCTTAGGTGGCGATAAAGCTGATACAAAGAGCTATGGATGTTTTTAATGTGTGGTATGATGATGATGTTTCTCAAGTTAAAAAAAATACTTGGAGCAGAAGAAACTAAGTGAACAAATTAACCCTTGGTTAAAAAATAAAAACATTTTTTTTTTTTTTTAATATTCAAATTTAATAACAAGATTTATTTAAAATTTGTATTTATTTTCTATTTACAACTAATGTTTTTATATTTGTTAAATAAATATTAATCATCAGTTTCAGGATACTCCGTGTAGTCGGTAACTGTTAATTTCACCCAAACATTTTTAACACCTGGTACCGTACACCATTCTTTGTTTCTTTCTTCTGGTACTCTATACCAAGTTGTTGGAGGATAGATGATGATGTTACTGTTGATATCATTATCAACATCTATGCTTATTTCTAAAGGTTGAATAGGTTTCGGAAACGTGTCTTTCCGAAGACATGGTGGAACGGGTCTTAAATGCTTTGGATGTTTAACCGTAAATGAAGGGTTTTCAAACGGACAATCAAAGCACAGCTCATTGATCCCAAAACTAATTTCATCTCCGAACTGTAGCTGGTAGGTCACCATTGGTGGTATTATAAACATGAATGAGTGAAAAACGGAAACATTGTATACAAGATTAGGGAAACTTCCTCAAACCTACTACATCTTTTATTAAAAAACTGTTGTCTGAATCAAATCGTGATACAATCTTCGGTCCGTATTATGATGCTAATACGCCAATTCATATATACCACATGTCGTCTATCATTTTTAAAATGTTATAATGCATTTGCTTTTTTTTTTTTTGTTTTTTTTTTTGGGAAATGATAAGCAAACAATCTGACGGGTGTGTAAGTATTCATACACATATGGTACATCCTTCTTGCTTCTGATAAAAATTAACGAAAAACTATACTATTGGTTTTGCTTAACTGTGCAAGAATAAACATGAATGAGTGAAAAACGGAAACATTGTATACAAGATTAGGGAAACTTCCTCAAACCTAGAAAGAGCAGACAAGAACCAAAACTGAAAAAATAAAACCCTATAAAAAAAAAGATTTTTTTTTTTTTGCTTGTTTATATTTATTTATTTGTATGTTGTTGTTGATATTCTTAAACAATCTTGGTTACTACTTGGTTAAGTGGGTTGTATTCAATAATGCGATCATGCAGCATAAGACAATAAGCTGAAGTGTTTGATGGTATTTTTGTTGATGTTCTCATCTCCAAGCGTATATCGATAGGTCCAGTTTTCAAAGATTCATTCTGGTGTCTGCAATCTATAACGAAAATTGGAGCATTCAATTTATATTGCTCCCGAGATAGAAGAGGCTCAGCCATTGTTTTGTTGTAATAAGTTTTTTGAAAATCGGCGTACATTTTGTAAAGCAAGCTATATCTGTTGCGTTCAAATGAAATATTGAGGTCTTCATGGGGGTATACATCTGAGTTAAGATATACTTTTATGTCTGTTAGATCGCAATGGTCAAATGTGGTCGGATCTTCTGTTAGTTTTTTATTTTTTGCCGTTTGAAGTGCAAATATAATGTATCGAGGTTTTTCAATTTGCGTTGTTGTTTTAATGTTCCAGATATGATGATCCGAGTTTGAAAGCATTGGATATTCATACAGATCCCAGTTGCGAAAAGCAATTTTTAATCAAACTATTTTTGTTTATAGATTTATATAAATCCAATTTTATTGAATCGGATAAAGTAACGTGTGGTACTTTCCACTGCACCTTATGAAGTTGAACCTCAACTTCCTCATCAACTGATGAAATTAATACATTTTCATCCATCCTTGCACGAGTGAGAATAAGATCATGGCGGGCGTTGGGAATAATTTGTTTGTAATCTTCAGCAAAGCCCAAGAGCTTATTCAGTGGAATACAATAGTTAAATTGGAACGGCTTCAAAACAGCATTTGATTCAGTAGACCAAGAAGCATTCGAGAGCATATCGCTCTCATTTTTAGTTAAAGATAAATAGTTTTTGATCGTCGAAGTAATTCCAACATTTCTATTGCAGTCGATTTCTCTTCCATTCAATTCATAGCGTATTTCATCAAAAAGAAAAGCCATGGCATTGTTTGCCAATCTCGTATTTAAAATTTCTTTTCCATTACGTTGTTTAAGTGATCCTTCAATGTATAAAACACTTTCCGAAGGTAAAATATTAAGATTCTGATGTTGTATACAAATCTGAATGATGTCATTCCGGTCAAAATTGTTTTGATATGGTGAATATGTGTGGTACTCATATTAAGATATAGATTCATTGAACTCTGGATCTTGAAAAATGTTCAACATATTTTGCTTTATTTTATTGTTTTAAAATGAATCCCAAGGATAATAAAAAAATTTTATTTTCTTTTGTAAGGTGATGTGTTGTCGTGGCGGAGCTCACAACGCGATTGGTTATTGATTTATTGTTATCAATATTTATATGATTTATTTTTGTGTTAGATATAAAGTCATATATAATAATAATTCGGGCTTTAAATGTAATCGAGCTGTTATTTTTTCTCCTCTAAAGTTTATTATTCTTCCGTCTTGATCAATGAATTTTAAGCTCAACGATGTTATTCGTTTGACGTTCACAGGTAAATAAATAACATTACTAGGAACCTCAATGATTTTATAGCCTGGACTGACTTTAATTGAAAATTCGTGTAAAATATGTGCTGATTGGTTATTTATGTATGTTCCTTCTATTAAATTACATTCTACCCGTATTGCATTAACTTTATTTATATCAACGTAAAGATCAGATTCATGTAATATATTTGCCTCCAATATCTTCTTACTGAATCCTAAAAGAGACCCAATAGAATTCGGTTTAGAAAAATCGATTTCTTTCGAACTAGAAATTTCACATTTCAGAGTATTGTTGTTTGCCACTAATTTTATTTCACTTTTACGAGATAAATTTTTTCTCTTTTTATTAATATCAATAAGTTTTTTTGTAAACAAATATTTATGTCTCCAATCTCATATGATCCGATAGGAAACGAAATTATATTTTCACCAATATGCAACAAGTTATTTGACTCATCCACATTTGGTATGGAGTTATAGGATTGAAAATCTATGAGTCCACATACATAGTTAGATTTTAATACAATTGGTGGGAAGTATTCCGCTGTAAGATTCGAGTCATTTCCACTAAGAGTTAATGTTAACGACATGTTGATTAAAAGACGAGTGATACATATTTTTTAATTTCACATCATTTTATTCATTTTTTATTTTTAAAAACATATTGACATTGTTCTAATAAATACTTTAAACATAAATGACCACATATAAATGTGTTAAAATTTTGTTCTTGAATATAATTATAATTTATACGATTACCGAGATAGCTTATTATTTCAATGGGTGGTCTTAAATTTCCAAAGCTATCAAAATATTTTACAATATTGTTTTTATTTTTAATATAAGCTACCCAATGAGTACCTTCCCCAGATTCATTGTCCAAATTGACTACGCCACACTCCTGATTAAATGATTTTTTTGGTAATGAGTTTCTCATAAAAACCCCTCTAAAATGTGGTATATGTTTCTTTCCGAACCTTTGAATATCATAGTTGGATAATGGGTGATTGGGCAGCAGATCTATTAGTTTTTTGTGTTGGGATTGTCAATAAAAAGACCAAGACCATTTCTATATGGTTGTAAATATAAGCCATTTCCTTTAATTGCAACTGCTTCTACAGCCCGGTTGTGTCGCATGCTTTCTTCCAACTGTTTCTTAGCAGCACTTGCAGCATTAAGGGTTTTTACAACAGCAGCAGCTCCTCCCGTTAGAGTTCCTATAGCCGATAAGCCTGCAAGAATAGGAGCAACAAAAGGAAGAAAACCACCTGTTTTTGGAAGTGGAATTATTCTTGGCGTTTTGATGTTATTTTTCTTTTTATTTTTATTAACATTTCTTGCAGCCTTTAAAGCAATAGTAGCCATAGATGTTGTACCACAACAGTTAATATTGTTCCTAATAGCATTTCTTGCTTCGTTTATTGCCTTTTTAAATAGATTTTTCTTGCAGGTTTTCTTTGCAGTTTTTTTGTTTTTTATTTGTTTTTTAGTTTCTTTAGTGCCCATACCAAATTTTGTCTTAGCTTTCATCATATTGGTGACTAATAGACTGCTTAACTTTTCAGGAACTGATGAATCTTTTGCTTTAAATCTTTTCCACGCTTGTTCTGTTAAAACTTTATCAGCAACATGACGATCTGATAACAAACTACTTTTAGAATAGGCAATATCGTGCAGACGGCATGCCTCGTCTAGTTGATTAATGCCTTTATCCCCTCTTTTTAAACGTTCTTCTAGTTTTGTTCCAGGTCCACAGTAATTATAGGAAGGTAAGTGTATTTCAAATGGTAGTTTATCGATAATAGTGTTTATAAGTCCTGCTCCTTCAAAAGATTTTTTCTTACTGAGGGTTTTAATGTTATGCTCAATCATATTTATACGATAGTGTAATTCATACCCCCTTCTTGGGTGAAGTGTCAATCAATTATGAACATAAGAATATATAAATGAGGTGTTTTATTATAAAATAAGTCAGTCATCAACATGAGGTTTATAAAAGAGTCTCAAGTTATTAAAGTACAAAACTTTGATTCTGATGTTAAAATTAAAAAGAAACATGGATCATTATTCCCCAATAGCATCAGGGCAATAATCGTTGGCCCCTCGAACTGCGGGAAAACAAATGTAATGCTTAGCATTCTTCTTGATCCCAATGGTCTAAAGTTTGAAAATATTTACATATAAATCATTACATCAACCGAAATATATGTATTTCAAAAAGGTTATTACATCAGTGGAAGGAATGGAATACAATGAATTCTCAGACAATAGTGATATAATGCCACCAACAGATGCTAAAAATAATTCAGTGTTTATATTCGATGATGTTCCATGTCAAAAACAAAACAACATACGAGATTATTTTTGTATGGGTCGTCACAACGGTGTTGATAGTTTTTATTTATGTCAATCCTATACACATATTCCAAAACATTTGATTGGAGATAATGCAAACTTTATTATACTTTTCAAACAAGACGAAATGAATTTAAAACATGTTCACAATGATCATATAAACTCGGATATGACATTTAACCAATTCAAAGAGTTTTGCTTTCATTGTTGGGCTAATAATTATGGTTTTCTAGTTATAGACAAAGAAAGCAGTATTAAAAACGGTCGCTATAAAATCGGTTTCCACGAAATAGTTTTACTATAAATACACATTTATAAGTAAAACTCAATCCATTCTAAGAGGAGCTCTGTTTGCGAAAACTCAAAACTTATTTTGTTGTACATTTAAAAAAAAAAAATAAGCGACTAAAAAATGAATGAAGCTATCCTGAATGATCTTATTAAAACAAAAAAAAATTTAAAAAATAAATACTTACAACTGAAAACTGGTGAATTAATACGAGATACTGAATTGGAAAACACTTACAAACCTATTATTGAACCATTAACAAAATTGGTTGAAAATGCAGAAAGAGATAATAATAAAAAACCATATGAGAATGAAATTAAAACGAAGTCAATTAAAAAGCGTAAACTCAGTTTTAAAACACCAAATAAAGAAGAAAAAGCATATGATAATGAAATGTTGGACTCACCAATGCTTGAAATAGATAGCGGAGATAATGGTTTGATGTTTAGTACCCCAAACAATTTCAGTACACCTGATAGCACTTCGACTACATCTTTTATTAAAAAACTGTTGTCTGAATCAAATCGTGATACAATCTTCGGTCCGTATTATGATGCTAATACGCATACGACTAAAATTGGTAAATCTAGCTTTTGGATGAATGATGATGTGATTAAAATTGATGATGAAAATTTTACTAGAACTCCTGGTCTAATTGAGTTAATTTTAAAGAAACAGCCTCGTTAGCATAAATATACTGACGATGATTTGGAGAAATATGGAAAGATTTTACAAAAAACTAGTTTGCATATGCGAAATCATGATGATACTTTCCGGATTAATAGTAATAGAGGGGCGAAGTACACACGCATAATAAAGAACCTGGTTGCTGGATTTAATAATAAAAATAAAAAAACAGGAAAATCTTATTCCGAAATAGCTGAAATGAAATATACAAACAAAAATATTGAATACGTATACTGGAATGATCCAAATGAGCTAGTTAATAGACTAAAACTTTTAATAGCATCCAAAAATGCTGGTAATAACAACCATCAAAATGAAATCAGCTTCATAATTGAGGAATTAAAGGAGTCAAACATCATATATTAATATCATTCAAAAACAAAATCTATTCAAACTAAAAATGAGCGTTGACAAGTTCGGAAGAAATTCTAAGCCACTTTTAAAGACTAAAGGTCTTACAGGTCCTCCCGGTCTAGGATTTAAACTACTACCATCTGGTGATTTTGATATGGAAAATAAGCGTTTAAACAATGTTGGCAGACCTGAGGAACCACACCAAGCAGTCTCTAAAGAATACGTTGATGATCAAATAAACCTTGTTATTGAAATTCATGATCCTAAAAATAATATGGAGTCTTTCCTAAAAAAGTATCTTGATAGCCACATGAAAAAAAAAATTATAGAGTTAATAGAAGATAAACAAATATTTACACCTTCCTTAAAAATACAAAGTTCAACTATTGATACGGACAGTCCTTAGTATATATATATATTTATATATATGCATATGTATGTGTTATAAATAATTATCATTCCACTCTAATTCTTCTTTAAAATAAATATGTAATATATTTGTTAGTAAGCATTCAACAGTCTCATCAACAACATCTTTAAAAATGGACCTCGAGTTATTGACTAAAAACATTTGTGATTTCCTAAGAGTATTTAAAAATGAATTACTAGATGAACATTATGAGGAATTTTTAAATTGTATTGATCTACTTAAACAATTTAAAAACTCAATTTACACTGAATCAAAACATGGATTTCATTACTCTCATTGTTGTTGGTCATCAAATGAATGCAAATTGGGTCCAGATACTTGTGCATGCTATTTAATAGAAGGACGTTTATTAAGAATTAAAAAACTAATGTTATTATATAAGAGACTTAAATAAAGACAATACTAAATTATAAAATACTTTGTTTTATTTTCTTGAATTCATTCTTAATCAATATGAGTAAGCGAATGGTTGTTGAAGAATTACACAGAGCTGCACGTAGAAATTTTAATCGTCGTCGTGTTGTCATTAAAGGCTTCGATGATTTATGGCAAGCTGACTTAGTTGAAATGATACCTTATAGTAAACAAAAAAAAGGTTTTAATTATTTAATGACAGTCATAGATACCTTTTCTAAATTCGCATGGGCTATCCCTATTAAAAACAAAACTGGTCTCACTGTTACCAAAGCGATGGAGGGAATATTTATCAAATCTTCTAGAATTCCAAAAAATGTACAAACAGATGACGGGAAAGAATTTTTTAATAAAAATTTTAAAATGTTGATGGAAAAAAAATAAAGTAAATCATTACTCAACATTCAGCACATTAAAGGCTTCTATTGTTGAACGATTTAATAGAACTCTTAAAGGAAAAATGTGGAAGGAGTTCAGCTTTAATGGGAACTATAAGTGGATTTACATTATAAAAAAATTGCTTCACGATTATAATAACTCTTACCATAGAACCATAAAATGTCAACCATCTAGTGTTGATTCAAAAAATTCTAAGGTATTAATATCACTTTTCAAATGCCCTAAAGAAAATATAGATAAACGTAAATTTAATGTTGAAGATAGTGTAAGAATAAGCAAGTATAAACATGCATTCGAGAAAGGTCGTGTCATCGCACTCCATACCAAGACACTCCATACCAGGACACTCAATCCCAGTACACTCAATCCCCGGACACTCCATCCCAACGGACACTCCATCCCAACGGACACTCCATCCCCTCTAGTTCCATTATAGTAGGGAAAAAATCCAAAGCGTTCCTACTCGAAAAAGGAGGAGGTTCCTATTTATATTAATACAATATTAATACAATTTGAGAATTTGGCTTTATATTCATCAAATTTGCTTTATTAGCTATTTGTTGATTTGCTATCAGGACTTATTATTATTTATTTATTTATTAAGGAGCAATAACAGAGTTTCTTTTTACATTTGGTAGTTACAAGTTAGAGATTTAGGATAAATATTTTCCTCTTCAACTATAATTTAAACTACAAGAGAAAGGTGGAAAGTGGGGATCGTTTTCTTTTTATATTTTTATTGTTTGGTTGGATAGGAATGTAGAAGGTATTTCGTGTTACTTGTTTTTCTAAGATGTCAACTATTTTAATACTACAAAAAATAACATTAAAGAATTTGTTGTCTCGTCAATTAATTTAAATTCTATGAACATTATATTGTTTATGGATTTAATAATAGGTAGGTAGTGGGTAAGTTTTTATCATAATTTTTTTAGGTAGGTACCTACCTGCTTTACTACATCTTCAATGTCCCGTATTCATACCATTCTCACACGAATTTTGCTCTGAGCGAGGATAGAGATCGTGTGTAGGTGTGTGTGTATAGTAAAGTAACTCAAATACGGAGAACGAAACGATAATATTGAGATTGTGGAGTACAGAGAGAGTGAGAGAAGATAAGTAAATGCAAATAATTGATAGCAAATTGTGAGCAAAGATAATATATAATAGTTATTTTATTATTACATATATTATCTTTACTTAAAGCGAAAGGCAGGCAATTGGCTGGCAAAGGTTGGAAGAGGTAAGAATATAAGAATATATACAATTATTAGGGGTTGGAATTTATTGTTTCCTATGCATTCCAATAAGTGTATACCTATATGGTGTGCGTGTCAGTTAGCTTTAGCGGTCGTTCGCCCTTTTATTTTTATGAGCCGAATTTGGGCCAATGGGCGATGCTAGTAAATATAAAGAAAGATGAGTGAGTAAAATAAATTAATGAGAGAATGGTATGGTAGAATGAAACTCAGGGAGAGAGAATAATATGAATTTTTTCCAATGGGCGATGAGTGTGCTTGCGGATGCTTACTACAATAAATGAATACGAGAATGGTATGGTAAAATGAAACACAATGAGAGCGTATGTATGAATTTCGGCCAATGGCCGATAAGTGTGCTTGTGCATATGAAATAAAATAAATGAAGATGAGAATGGTATGGTAAAATGAAACATAATGAGAGAGAATTTATAAATTTCGGCCAATGGGCGATAAGTGTGCCTGTGCATATTTACTAAAAGTGTGCCTGTGTATATTTACTAAAATAAATGAATAAGAGAATGATACCTATGGCAAAAGAAACTCATTGACAGAGATAGTATGAATTTTGGCCAATGGGCGATAAGTGTACTTGTGCATTACGTAGTAAAATAAATAAATAACTGAAGGAGAGGGAATAATATGAATTTCGGCCAATAAGCGAAACGATACTAGGATATGTATGATAAATAAGTGGGCTTGGGGATATGCAATAAAATAAATGAAAAATCATCAAACACAGCGGAGAGAATAATATGATGGCTATTTCCTCAAATTTAATTTAGATGGTAGGTACATACATACATTCCTTCAAATTTTGAGGATTTAGGAGAATAGCGATTGGTGGAAAGAAATCAGAAGACATAAGGAATTATATATAAATAATGGAATCGAATGAAGAAGTAATGGAAGTTACGATTATTGCAATGTGAAAAAATGAGATGTGAGATCTCAACGTCAAGTCATGGCAGGTGGGTAATAAGTAAGTAGGTAGGCGTGAGTAAGCTTTTTATCTGTTTATGATTGTTTGATTGGCTATTGTTTCTGGGTATAATACATAATGTAGATAGTGTTCCTATTTTTACCGTCTAGTTAACAAACCCCATTTTATTTGATATACCTAGGCAGGATGGGCTAAATAAGCTTTTGATCTGTGTTGAATGGAATAATTGTAATTACGCATTGAAAAAACTAAAAATATTGAGATAGCCAACTGATAAATAAAATAGATAGGTAGGTATTATCTCTTTGTTATAGAACTCCATAATTTATATGCAATGATTCTTTTCCAAGATACAAATTCACAAATATACAAATTCCTTACAAAAGGTCAGCTAAGTTTGTAGGTACATATTGTTTGTGATAAAACGTTAAGATAGGTAGGTAGGTTACTTTTCAAATTTTAGAAAAATGTTAACTAAAACTATGTCCCTGTTATTTTTGGTATGTTCGATGAGGTTATACCTACCTACCTACCTACCTACCTACTAACAGGGTGACTCGCATAAGATGCGACGAAAAGTAAGAGCGTGAAGTTTGGATATAGAAAAAAATAAATAAATAAGGAGTGTCTGTTTTCCTCCTTTTAGGCAGGAGAATCATTTTTATAAGCAGTTGGCTAGAAAGGGAACAAAATTATAAAAAAAGGGAACAAAAAGCAACAACAGCACTAAAGATTACGATATTATGCTACAGCTGCTTTTAAAGTCTTAAATCTATTTTATTATTTCATTTAAAACAATAAAATCTTAAAGCAAATATTATTAGCATCACACGTCACACCCCAACTATGCAGGTAGGTACATATTTCCAATACCTATGTCAAGCAACCGAAAATTATTTTTTCGCCGCCAGAAGTGAAAAAATAAATCTCCATAGAACTACATATTTTTTTTATATATACTTAGCTACCTACACGCCTATGTACAATATACATATATAAACATACATCATATAATAATTTTATTCTTGCAGCACAAAAGTAGATAATAAAGAAAATTATGTCCTTTATTAGAAGATCGCGACTACGGCAGAAATGTACCTTTGTTTTTATACACCAACACCACTGCATAGATCACGAAAATAAAAATTCATATGCCATTCCACTTTCCAAGCAGGTGTGTCCTTGCCGAAAACTTGCGAAATATACCTTACTAAGAGAATTCAATTTTGAATTGAATCCAGTGAAAGAGAGCTTCTCGCGTTCTCTTTGTATATTGTTGAAAGCTACTTTTAATTGTATGAACAGAGGCAGGCCAAAACACACACCAACACTACACAGTTTATGCTCGCAGGTACAATTATTATCTCCAGCGTTCAGCGCCTGCGCAATACACATGTCCATCGCTTACAAGTTACAATGTGTATGTGAATGAGTGTATGGTGTATCTTTTAACTTTAACTTACTAATACTAATAACAATTTTCTCTTTAGAAATCCTCTCTCAGCGGTTATAATGTTTTTCTCAGCCAGGCCTCCTTTTTGACCGCTTTTGAAAATTTTCAGAGGTAATGCTGCCTACTGGTTGTCGTGTCTGGTGATCCAAATTTACTGTATTATATTAATAGCCAACGAGTAATTTCAATTCAGTTATTTCTAACATTATTATGCCCGATTTCATCCCTTTTATCTAAAGTCCTCTTAAATTTTATCAGACCTTTAAATATATCCAGTTTCACCATCTAAAAAAAGGAAATTTTAGGGAAATTTTAGTTAAAATTGGGTTTGCCTCACATCCCTGGATATGGAAATAGGTTGTTTCCCTCACACATTCGAAATGCACGTGAAAAAGTATTATATGTAGAAAAAAATGCTACGAAAAAAAAATATTTGGAGAACGGATTCCGATATGAACTCGGAATATTCTTGGACGTCTTACTATATGCTGCTCTTTATCCTCAGATGAAGATGAACAACCAATCAACCAACGCGAAACATTCGGAACGAATACGCGATGACTGAACAATGTTTGAAGATTCACATGATCACATCGCGCCAATGTGGGTGCTCTCATTTATCTCCATGTAAATAAATTAAGAAAGGCGAAAGTCTTGTCGTCGTTCGGAAGTATTCGCGTTTGCTTGGGAGAGCCTTAAAAGATTATTATTGACACACAAACTATATTTTTGTTTCCACCTGTTCACAATTTATATTTGCAAGAAATTAAATAAAAAAGTGACTGTAAAATATCATCTATAATTTTCTTACTCGTCGGCTGACATCTGACATAATTAGACTTCACAAATCACACTTTTAAAATTTATTGAGACGAAAATGGGCTTTTAGTTTATAAAGGCATTTAAAAGCGTTTTAAATTTAAAAGCACTTGGTGAAACCAAAAAATCCCATTTTAACGCTAAATGGGCTTTTAAAAATTTAAAAGTCCTTTATAAAATCGGGCATTAGTTTTTCTATTACTATACTGATATTTTTTAAAGTACGTATTGGTATGAACCTGCGAATTCTCAAATTGATCTAAAAACTCTTTCCTTTGATATGGTTGTTTTTCTCTATTAATTTTCTTACTCTTTTAATTTTGAAAAATTTAATTTGTTAACATTTTCCATATAATTTTTCGTATATTTTTGTAGGTGTTTTTTGACGCTAAATTTTGCGAAAATATTTTAAAATTTTATAGAGACTGTTGTATATAGATTTATATTTCTGTAAATGCCTCTAACATTTTAAATATATTTTTTAAAGTGTGTTAAAATTAAAAGAAAAACGTAAAAGCTATGTGCGAGTAATATGGCCCACCACATCTACCATATACACCACCCTGGTCCATATTTAGCACAAGGCGGACCATATTTGCAGCACTTTTTTAAAAGAGTTAAAATGATTTTTTTAGTTTTTTATTTATTTATTTTTAGTTAAGTTGTTTTTATGTTTTATATTATGAATGCTGATTATAAAATAATAGTTAGTGACAGTGACCTTAATGTAGCGGAATTTTTAAACATAACTTATTTAAAATAAATTGGAAGAATTAAAAAAATTCACAATAACATCGGATTTAAGAACTTTCAAAAAAACTTAAAAGCAACTCTTCTGGAACAAAAGTTATCACTTTCTGGTTGCAAAATCCAAATCTATGCCCCTTGGGGTCAAGGTAATTAGTTGCGTCCAATTTCTCCACTTCGACCTGTTTGACATGGGTGACCCTGAGTCAACATAGCTCTTAGCTTCACTGAAATTAACGCCTAAGCCTCCTCGCCGCGTCAAGGCTTACCTCAGAGGAGGTTGTTACTCTAGTTGAAACAGAAAAACTAGGAAAGGGTGCTTGATTACAGTGAGTTCCCCGTGCCTCTCACTCTTAGGGTGCTTGATTACAGTGAGTTCCCCGTGCCTCTCACTCTTAGGGTGCTTGAAAACAGTGAGTTCCCCGTGCCTCTCACTCTTAGGGTGCTTGATTACAGTGAGTTCCCCGTGCCTCTCACTCTTAGGGTGCTTTATTACAGTGAGTTCCCCGTGCCTCTCACTCTTAGGGTGCTTTATTACAGTGAGTTCCCCGTGCCTCTCACTCTTAGGGTGCTTTATTACAGTGAGTTCCCCGTGCCTCTCACTCTTAGGGTGCTTTATTACAGTGAGTTCCCCGTGCCTCTCACTCTTAGGGTGCTTGATTACAGTGGGAGCTTTTATTCTCCCACATAATGGGCGCAAGCTGCTAAGAAGTCGTCTGCCCCTCGATTCTCATACTGGCTAAGAAGATTTAATAAACGTTCATTTGCCTGAGCATACTCTGCTCTCGAGAAGAGAGGCACGACTTCACCGGCATTTAATTTTATATAGATTGCGCTACAACGCACTTGCTCGGCCTGAAGTGCGGCAATAAGCTTATAGATGTTTGGATGCTGACATGCCACAGCCCTTTGGAAGGCATTGTGCCAAGATTCAACGCTATTATTTGTTCTTGGGAGCCCGTCAGATGTGATTCTTTTACAGTTCCACATCTGCAACCCGAATCTTGGACTTCTTCGTGTGCGTCCCACCCAGGTATTCTCAAAATATTGAAGAAATAGTTGGTGTACTTCAGTATCACCGAACTCCTGGAGGAACGCATCAGCCAAGTCATTAAAGCGCTGTGGTATGTCAGCCGGTTCGCAAAAGCTTAGTGCCACAAACTTGCGAACACCCTTGTGGTAATCTGTATCCGCTCCGTACCTGACATGCATCCCAAGCTCCTGGATTTTACGCCTCACTGCCTGGGCAAAATGAAAGAAACATCCATGAATATGAGCAGCAGGGAAAAAATGTCGAAAAGCATTTTCCTCTGCTTTCTCGAAATCGATTATGATGGCTAACGGCTGAATATTATCCATGCCGTTTCCCGAAATAATCAATTCCAAGGCTCTTTTATAAGTTTCTTCCATTTTGTTCGGCAGGAGGCAATAAACAAGGGGCAGCACCTTGTTAAGGTACATGCCATGGATCACCCAAAGCTGATAAAACATTTCAGGGCAAACCTTGAAAGTTCCATCAGCCAGCCATGTATTGGAGCTGAACAATTTTGCCTGGTCGGAAGGGGCACCAAAAATAATAATCCTTTCAGGATCGTCCCTCCCAGTGTCCTTCAATAAGAACATCTCGGGAGGATTTGTTTTCGTCACCAAGTGTTCTTGCTGAAGGATAATTGCTGATCTCGTGTGGGGAATAGGTAGCGGCTGGTGTTGGCGTTTCCTTGCACGCTGGACCGATTTTTCCAGGGACATTATTTTTAGCGACCCGACGATGGCAGATTCGGATGCTCCAGCAAGGGCGTTGGTGACAATTGCCCTTGGAGCAAGCCCACTGTTAGAGCTTGCAATTATACAAGCTTTACTTTTAGCAACTTCGACCTCAACAGGCGACGGAAGGTGGCTATGCTCCTGCATGACTGCGATTTGTTCGCCCTGAATCATCGCTCGTCCTCGGCATCTGGAGCTTTGGTTCTTTTCGCACCTCCAATAACTTTTATTATCTGCACACTCGCGATGTTTGTGGTAGATAAATCCTTGATAATGCAGTTTTGGAGCTCCGCTACGTGATGGCACGAAAGAAAATGACATTTTTTAAATTGAACGTAAAAAAAATTAGCTTGAATAATATTCTAGATACCTCTTAACGCTGTGAACGACAGAAAACAAGTGATTAATATAATATTTCTTTTTCTATATTATAACGGCTGAGAGAGGATTTCTAAAGAGAAAATTGTTATTGGTATTAGTAAGTTAAAGTTAAAAGATACACCATACACTCATTCACATACCCATTGTAACTTGTAAGCGATGGACATGTGTATTGCGCAGGCGCTGAACGCTGGAGATAATAATTGTACCTGCGAGCATAAACTGTGTAGTGTTGGTGTGTGTTTTGGCCTGCCTCTGTTCATACAATTAAAAGTAGCTTTCAACAATATACAAAGAGAACGCGAGAAGCTCTCTTTCACTGGATTCAATTCAAAATTGAATTCTCTTAGTAAGGTATATTTCGCAAGTTTTTGGCAAGGACACACCTGCTTGGAAAGTGGAATGGCATATGAATTTTTATTTTCGTGATCTATGCAGTGGTGTTGGTGTATAAATGTATATTGTACATAGGCGTGTAGGTAGCTAAGTATATAAATAAAAAAATATGTAGTTCTATGGAGATTTATTTT
Organism: Leucozona laternaria; assembly: GCA_932273885.2. Classification (NCBI taxonomy): domain Eukaryota; kingdom Metazoa; phylum Arthropoda; class Insecta; order Diptera; family Syrphidae; genus Leucozona; species Leucozona laternaria. The sequence continues at coordinate 80,332,146 of OW026366.1, read as the reverse complement.
TTCACTTCTGGCGGCGAAAAAATAATTTTCGGTTGCTTGACATAGGTATTGGAAATATGTACCTACCTACATAGTTGGGGTGTGACGTGTGATGCTAATAATATTTGCTTTAAGATTTTATTGTTTTAAATGAAATAATAAAATAGATTTAAGACTTTAAAAGCAGCTGTAGCATAATATCGTAATCTTTAGTGCTGTTGTTGCTTTTTGTTCCTTTTTTTTATAATTTTGTTCCCTTTCTAGCCAACTGCTTATAAAAATGATTCTCCTGCCTAAAAGGAGGAAAACAGACACTCCTTATTTATTTATTTTTTCTATATCCAAACTTCACGCTCTTACTTTTCGTCGCATCTTATGCGAGTCACCCTGTTAGTAGGTAGGTAGGTAGGTAGGTAGGTATAACCTCATCGAACATACCAAAAATAACAGGGAAATAGTTTTAGTTAACATTTTTCTAAAATTTGAAAAGTAACCTACCTACCTATCTTAACGTTTTATCACAAACAATATGTACCTACAAACTTAGCTGACCTTTTGTAAGGAATTTGTATATTTGTGAATTTGTATCTTGGAAAAGAATCATTGCATATAAATTATGGAGTTCTATAACAAAGAGATAATACCTACCTATCTATTTTATTTATCAGTTGGCTATCTCAATATTTTTAGTTTTTTCAATGCGTAATTACAATTATTCCATTCAACACAGATCAAAAGCTTATTTAGCCCATCCTGCCTAGGTATATCAAATAAAATGGGGTTTGTTAACTAGACGGTAAAAATAGGAACACTATCTACATTATGTATTATACCCAGAAACAATAGCCAATCAAACAATCATAAACAGATAAAAAGCTTACTCACGCCTACCTACTTACTTATTACCCACCTGCCATGACTTGACGTTGAGATCTCACATCTCATTTTTTCACATTGCAATAATCGTAACTTCCATTACTTCTTCATTCGATTCCATTATTTATATATAATTCCTTATGTCTTCTGATTTCTTTCCACCAATCGCTATTCTCCTAAATCCTCAAAATTTGAAGGAATGTATGTATGTACCTACCATCTAAATTAAATTTGAGGAAATAGCCATCATATTATTCTCTCCGCTGTGTTTGATGATTTTTCATTTATTTTATTGCATATCCCCAAGCCCACTTATTTATCATACATATCCTAGTATCGTTTCGCTTATTGGCCGAAATTCATATTATTCCCTCTCCTTCAGTTATTTATTTATTTTACTACGTAATGCACAAGTACACTTATCGCCCATTGGCCAAAATTCATACTATCTCTGTCAATGAGTTTCTTTTGCCATAGGTATCATTCTCTTATTCATTTATTTTAGTAAATATACACAGGCACACTTTTAGTAAATATGCACAGGCACACTTATCGCCCATTGGCCGAAATTTATAAATTCTCTCTCATTATGTTTCATTTTACCATACCATTCTCATCTTCATTTATTTTATTTCATATGCACAAGCACACTTATCGGCCATTGGCCGAAATTCATACATACGCTCTCATTGTGTTTCATTTTACCATACCATTCTCGTATTCATTTATTGTAGTAAGCATCCGCAAGCACACTCATCGCCCATTGGAAAAAATTCATATTATTCTCTCTCCCTGAGTTTCATTCTACCATACCATTCTCTCATTAATTTATTTTACTCACTCATCTTTCTTTATATTTACTAGCATCGCCCATTGGCCCAAATTCGGCTCATAAAAATAAAAGGGCGAACGACCGCTAAAGCTAACTGACACGCACACCATATAGGTATACACTTATTGGAATGCATAGGAAACAATAAATTCCAACCCCTAATAATTGTATATATTCTTATATTCTTACCTCTTCCAACCTTTGCCAGCCAATTGCCTGCCTTTCGCTTTAAGTAAAGATAATATATGTAATAATAAAATAACTATTATATATTATCTTTGCTCACAATTTGCTATCAATTATTTGCATTTACTTATCTTCTCTCACTCTCTCTGTACTCCACAATCTCAATATTATCGTTTCGTTCTCCGTATTTGAGTTACTTTACTATACACACACACCTACACACGATCTCTATCCTCGCTCAGAGCAAAATTCGTGTGAGAATGGTATGAATACGGGACATTGAAGATGTAGTAAAGCAGGTAGGTACCTACCTAAAAAAATTATGATAAAAACTTACCCACTACCTACCTATTATTAAATCCATAAACAATATAATGTTCATAGAATTTAAATTAATTGACGAGACAACAAATTCTTTAATGTTATTTTTTGTAGTATTAAAATAGTTGACATCTTAGAAAAACAAGTAACACGAAATACCTTCTACATTCCTATCCAACCAAACAATAAAAATATAAAAAGAAAACGATCCCCACTTTCCACCTTTCTCTTGTAGTTTAAATTATAGTTGAAGAGGAAAATATTTATCCTAAATCTCTAACTTGTAACTACCAAATGTAAAAAGAAACTCTGTTATTGCTCCTTAATAAATAAATAAATAATAATAAGTCCTGATAGCAAATCAACAAATAGCTAATAAAGCAAATTTGATGAATATAAAGCCAAATTCTCAAATTGTATTAATATTGTATTAATATAAATAGGAACCTCCTCCTTTTTCGAGTAGGAACGCTTTGGATTTTTTCCCTACTATAATGGAACTAGAGGGGATGGAGTGTCCGTTGGGATGGAGTGTCCGTTGGGATGGAGTGTCCGTCGGTATTGAGTGTCCTGGGATGGAATGTACTGGGATTGAGTGTACTGGTATGGAGTGTCTTGGGATGGTGTATACCTAACCCCCCGGCCACCAAATTTCAGTACCCGGCCACTGGGATCTAGTATCCGGCCAGGTCCTATTTCTATAGGAAACTAAACATTGAAATCAAACAATTTTGCCCATATTTACTTTATTTACTATTCTTTAGAAATTAATATTTGGAAACACTACAGATATTATTTTACTTGGATGCTAAAGGGCTAGTTTTTCAATAGTCAGTTAAATATCAGATAGTACGTATTCTTCAAATTAATCAAACATTTATTCCCTATTTATTATTCTGATAGTTATCTGACTGCTTAACTAATTATTCAAAAATCGGCTCTTGATGGATTTTCTAGTATGTAGTTAAAACTGCATTCAAATAAATGACATAGGGTTGGTCAATAGATGCCAAGATAGGAAAATGGAAGCCAATGGATTTGCTCTTGATTCAATTCAATTTTTCGAGCTTAGAAGATCTGGTGCTCTGGTGCCCTACTCGGAAAACAACTGCTCATTAAAATCTATATTGTCAGCTAACAGCAACGGTCAAAAACAAGGGTGATAGCTGATAGGTAGTGAGGCAAGATGGATGTTTTCTGTTTCTTGAGGCTCTTTATCAATTTTCGGGGTTGATATCTCTAAAACATTTAATATTTTTGAAACAGAAATAGCATATTTTTCAAGTTTGTCCTTGATTTCAAGCAAATCAATCTTGTTTAGCTCGTTGTAGAGGTTCTGCGGCTTCAAAATCTAAAGAATGTACAGGAACGTTTTCCAGCATGTCTTGAACACATTTTCAATAATCGACAGCATCTGAATTGAACGGGAAAAGTTCGCATTTCTGAAAACCAGCAGCTTTCATCGACATTTTTGTAAGTGGTACACATTTTTGTAACATTTTGGAGCAACTACTTTTCCTGTTTTCGGGCACAAGGAAAAATGTCATCTCCATTCTTTTTGGATCAAGAAGAACATCATCATGGTCATTTTCATTAAGAAAGGTCTTAAGATCGCGAAACCAGTTCCTAATCATATTTATATTCTGCCACCACGGCTCTACCTTTAGATATGGTCTTAGCTTCTCTTAAGCTTAAGCAACTTAAGCCACGTTCTTCCTAGTCGATCATCTTTCAATGGATTGTTCCTTTTTTCACTTTTAAAAAATTTTGGCCGGTGTCAAAAAGATCGGATTTCTTTAATGGGAACCCACACTTTGTAACAACAGAGTGTGGGTTCCCAATTTGTTGTGTGCTGCTCTTCCTCGAGAGATGAAAAGGATAGTACAGGTACTTTGGTTTGACAAGCGTTATCGATCTTACCATAAAGCATATCCTATAGAGTACTCCTTGGTACATTGAACTTTAAATCCACTTTTCTGTAATTTAAGCTAGTTTCACGAATATCCTATGAAGTAAGTTTGGTTTTTTTGAGTTCGCGAAAAGTCTTGTAATTCTTGTTCTACTTTTTCTTGACTGATTTCCTACAAAACAGTATGAATTTATATACAATTAGTTATGTGGCCGGTTACTGGTGCTGCTTGTTTTAAAAACCGGCCTCCATAATCTTTTGACCGAAAACAGTGGCCGGATACTGAAACATTACTCATTCAATACATTTAAGTGGGTTGAGGTGAGAAACAAATAGATTCTGCTTCCTTTTAGCGTAAAAGAGATAAAATATTCGATTTCAGGCAAAAATCTAGTATCCGGCCACCCTGGCCGGTTACTAGAACTTCTCATAAAAATTGTGTTCCAGTATCCGGCTACTTTATTTTTAATAATTTTAAACAATAAAATTTTATTTTTTTATATATTATGGTCAATTATTGTATTATTTATAAAAAAGAAACACAAAACAAACAAATATAGTCTCAGAGAACACTATAACTTACTTCTTTTGCTTATTGGTTCTGCTCGCACTCGCGAACTCTAAAACGCACTTATTGATCTCGCAGCGACCTTCAAAGATTCAACATTTTTTTTAACAAGGTCTATAAGGTGCATATCGGTAAAATTTGACCACACCATTACATGGGCCTGGAACTACCTATAGTAACAATGTATTTGCGCATGCAAATAATGTTTAATTTTCTTATTATTAAACATTTTGTAGAAAGTGGCCGGATACTAGTGACTGGCCGGGTACTGTACACTTAACCTATATCCCAATTTTACTAAAAAAACGGTCTAACTTATATGAAAAAGTAAGACATGCTTACCACATTTGTTAATGGTTTAGCATTTCAACCCGATTTCTTACAAAATTTAACTTAATTAAGTATTTCTAACTTGGTTTGTCATCATGTTTTTAATAAATTAAAGCCCAATGCAGAACATTGATAATTAATTTTTATTTTTATTTAATTAGTAGATATCTATACTTTTCTCTTCTTAAAGTCTAAACTATAAATTTGGCTGAATTAAAACCTAAGGCCACATAAATTTAAAAATTAAATGAAAAACTGCACGTAATAAATTCATCACATGATAGGCAGGTATGATGGTAAATCTAAAACTTTTCAAGTTTCAGCTCAAACGGATTTTTTTTCTTCAGTTTTTAACTAATTTTTATATTTTGATGTTCAGCTCAATTTATGGAAAAGTTTAAAAAAAATATTTATGTACGTGCACTTCTGATTCAACAAATACCTACATTGTCTAAGTTTCAGCTCAATCTGATGGTTAGTTTTTGAATTTTACAACATAAACGAACAATCATCAGTGTATATCTACCTACATACATACCTACATATATAGATACAAATAAATAGATACCTAACTAATGTAAGGCATCTAACTTGAGTTCATAAAAAATCTTAAATAGAGCCATTCTAATACCTTCATACAGTATTTACATAACTTAAATCTCAACGGAAAACCTCTACCTAGAAAAGTGTATAACATCCTTCGCTATAAAATTCAGTCAAAAAATATTTATTCAAAACAAAATTATTTTTCTGAGTGGTAACCGAGTTTAAATAATTCGCATGCATATTATACATTTGTGGGCACGTCACAGCATGCATATACCTATATGCATATTATACATTTGCTCTATTCCCAAACACACGTCACAGCAAGGACAAAAATTCAGCCTTCTTTTGAACAATATTTTATTTTCGTTCTTTCTATACCTACCCAAAAACAAAAAAAAAAACATTTTCCCCTTTCTATAAAAAATGATAAAAGCAAAAAGAACAAATTAGCTTTTTTCCTGTCCCCCTTGAACACGCATATATTTTGTATAGGTTCTTCTCTATCCTCAATTTTCCCTTAACCTTCATAATTTATTCTCTTATTATTATCTCCTACTTTCAATTAAATTATTTCCTACTCTACCTACTCTTAAAACTGGACACCTCAGTCTGCACAAATCATCTGATTTTAGTTAGGCCGCGGTTGCCCAGGTGGCGTCGCGTTCGTTCCTCTTCCTGATAGTACTCATAGAGTACCGAGTGTGTGAAGTTAGCCCCCCTTTTTTTGAATTTGTTATTTTTGAAAATTGTTCCAGGTTGTTCCCAATTTGTTCCGCATTGTTCCAATTTTTTTTTTCAAAAATATTCAAAAATGGGGGTTTTAGACCCAAAAAACGGTTTTTGACCTAGCCCCCCTTTTTTCGAAAATTGAAATTTTGAAAATTGTTCTAGAATTTTCTAGTTGTTCTGAACATTGTTCCAAGTTTTTGGACCTCTATATTCAAAAATTCAAAAGTTATGGCCAAAATTCGAAAAAAATCTAGCTACCCTTTTTTGGAAAATTACACTTTTTATTTTTTTTTTAGGTTTAAAAAAGTGTTCCTAACATTGTTCCAAAAAATTGAAGTCGTAAAATGTCTACTTTTAAAGATAAAGCTTTCTAAACTTTTTTATCAAAAACGCAAAAAACCAGTCTCCAATTTTGTTAAGTTAAATCGGGCTTTTTTGGTCACTTCCTTTCATATGCAAATAAAACTTTATTTCATACTTTTCCCTACGTTTCGTCGTAATTTCTCGACTTCATCAGGGGTAGTTTATTAAATCTGTATATAGAAACTTACGATTAACAATTTGGGTACACTTTTAAATTTGTTTATAAATTAAACTTACATGAATAAAACTTTTGTTACATTTAATAATAATTATTGAACGATGACAATTCTTAATTTTTGAATTTTCTAAAATAAAAATGAATTATTTAAAATTATTTGAAAATAAATAAACAAAATTAAATAAAAAACCTACAGCACAGCACTTGAGACAAACTAAATGAAAGTAAAGCAATTTAAATCGAATTAAAAATTACACCGCTCTTAATGCAAGAGAATAACTAGCTATTGTGTTGTCTCTATCTTCCTGTGTATTCATTGTTTTGTCTATATTTTGTTGTATACGTAGACTTTCAAGTGTGTACCTATTATTTGTTCTCTTTTCCTTGTCCATTATTACTGTGTTATCAAAGTCTGCGGAGTGTCCAGTTTCTAGTATGTGCTGTGATAACCCAGTGGATTCTCTTTTGTTCCGAATATCAGCTTTGTGTTCGATTAATCTCGTCTCCAGTGATCTCTTAGTTGTCCCAATGTAGATCAGATTGCACGTCTCCCCTTCCTTGCCATTGCACCCAATTTTATAAATGATGTCATGTTGTTGTTCTTTTTCTATTTTGGTTTTTGTGTTGGTGAATAGTTGTCTTATTGTTGAGTTTGATTTGTGAGCAAATGTCACATTTTCTTTATTTATTATTTTATTTAAGTTTCTCTTATCAGTAAGATTTGGAATGTATGCAATACCATAGTACCGCATAGTGTTGCCAACTTCTGGATTTTGTTGAGAATTTTTGTTTTCGTTAGTTCTATTGATATTCTTGTTAATTAAATTATTTATTAAGTAATGTGGAAAATTGTTCATGTGTAAAATTGTTTTAATTGTTTTTATGTTTTCTTCTTTGAATTATGTATCGCTTATATTTATTATTTTGTTGATAAAATTGTTTGCAGTGTTAATTTTTTGTTGTAAGGGTTGAGTAGAGAGGAAATTAATCATTCTGCCAGATGCTGTAATTTTAGAATACCAGTTAAATTTAATTTTATTTCTTGTTCTGTAAATTCTGATGTCTAGGTAGGGTAAGCTTTGGTTTTGTTCTATTTCAACTGTGAATTTAAGTTTTGTGTGGTAATGGTTCAGGTAATTCAAGATCTCGTCCTTATCTTTTTCTTTAATGATAGCAAACACGTGGTCTACGTACTTGGTGATGAATTTGATGTTAATTTGTTTTTCATTTTTAAGTTCTTCTATTGTTTTTTCTATTAAATCGTCCAAAATGATGTCAGCTATTGTGGGGGAGAGCGGATTTCCCATGGGCATACCAAAAGTCTGGTTGTATATTTTATCTTGGAATTTGAAGTAGTTGTTATCTTTCAGACAAAATTCTAGAATTCTTAAAAACTGTGTTTTTGGTATTTTTGTTAAGTTTTTTATTGTGTCCCACTTCTTCATTATTATTTTTATAGCGAGGTAAGTCGGAATGTTCGTGAAGAGTGAAACAGCGTCAAAAGAAACTAGAAAATCATCTTCCTCTAAAACAATGCCTTCTAATTGAGTTTTTAGTTGAAATGAGTTCTTAATGTTAAGATTTTCGTTTACTATGTTTTTCAAAATTTGTCCTATATGTTTTGATAGTTGATAGCATGGAACGTTTGTCGAAGAGGAAATAGGTCTCAGTTGTAGATCTGGCTTGTGTATTTTTGGCAAGCCATATAATCTCGGTGCTGTTGATGATGAAGAGTACATTATATGCTTTTGCCATTGGTCGATGTAATTATTTTTGAAAAGTTCATTTACTAAGCTGTTATTGGTTTTTTGGAGTTTTGTTGTTGGATCGGTTCTAACTGTTTTGTAAATATTTTTATCTTTGAGTAGTATTGACATTTTGTTAAAGTAATCAGATTTGTACATAATAACAGTTTTATTGCCCTTATCTGCCTTGGTCACAACAATTTCGTTTTTGTACCGTCTGAGGAATTTTTGCGTATCTTTATGTATTTTAAGTATGAATTTTTCTATTGTTGTATTTTTTATTCTTCTATTGTGTTGTAAAATGCGGTTGGTAACTCTAGATCTGGTTATTTCCTTTTCCCTCTCATCTTCAAAAGTTCTAATGCTTTGCTCGATGTCAGCAATTACATGTATCGGTGAGAAATTCTCGCGTGTCACAGGGATTGTGAACTTTTCTCCTAAGGAGAGTAACCATTTAACCTCTTTCGGAAAAGAGATGTTAGTTTTGTTTACAAACCATGTGTCATTGAAAACTACTCCTAACTTGTCTAGCTGTGTGTCTTTTAATTTCTGTATTTTCAATGAATGTGTTTGTCTGATGCCTTGACTGATTTGGTCATACCTATATTTTTGTTTTGATGTAAAATTATTATATTCTATAGCATTAAGAACTGACTTTATTTTAATATCGATGTGAAAGAGATTTTTCTTGACTGAGTTAATGTTGGTGTTAGTTTGCTTTATTTCTAAGTTTAATATTTGTTTATGGAATTTGTATTCTATTTTTTGCAGTTTTTGGTTTATGGAAGTTGTTGTGAAATTATTTTTGATATTTGAAGTAGCATTAGTGATATGTTTTGGTAAAATTCCGTATTCTCTACAAGAGAGTAGGAATTTAAGTCTCTCTTTCTGTTTCATTAGTCTTTCTGTTTGCTTACTGTAGTATTTTAATGTTATGCATGTTTCTATGTCGTCTCCAATTTTTTTTTTTTTTCCAAACACATAATTCATATTTCTTGATGATAAATACATATGTATGGAAAATTTTGTGTCTCTTTATTTATACAATCACCCTTAAATCGAATTTAAAAAAAAAATCTAAAAGTTTTTGAACTTTGTAAGAACTCCATTTAGTGCCCCTTTATCATAAATTGACAATCTATATTTTGTTTTAAGTTCCAAACCGATCAACCCAATTTGTTCCAAAGATTCATCAAAAAATATTGAAAATTAAAAAAAACTTAAAATTAAATAGATAGCCGTCAAAAACACTTAAAATGAAAATATCCTATTATCCTTGCTCTGGACCCCCCTTTTAGAAATTCAAAATTCAAAAACTTGTTCCAGGTTGTTCTAGGGCTCTTCTAAATTGTTCCAGAACTTCGTTTCTTAATATTGATTTTTACTATGAAAAATTTCAAAAAAATCGCCCCCACCCCCCCTGCTCTAAAATCAAAAATCTAAAAGTTGTTCCTGGTTCAAAATTGCTCAAACCCAATTGTTCCAAAGATTCATCCAAAAATATTGAATATTGAAGATTTTAAGCCGAAAAAACACTTTAAATGAAAATATCCTATTATCCTTGCTCTGGCCCCCCCTTTTCGAAATTCAAAATTCAAAAACTTGTTCCAGGTTGTTCTAGGGCTCTTCTAAATTGTTCTAGAACTTCGTTTCTTAATATTGATTTTTACTATGAAAAATTTCAAAGAGGTTTTTGATTTTGAACTTGGACCAATTTTTAGAATTTGGATTTTGGAGCAGGGGGGTGGGGGCGATTTTTTTGAAATTTTTCATAGTAAAAATCAATATTAAGAAACGAAGTTCTGGAACAATTTAGAAGAGCCCTAGAACAACCTGGAACAAGTTTTTGAATTTCTAAAAGGGGGGCCAGAGCAAGGATAATAGGATATTTTCATTTTAAGTGTTTTTGACGGCTATCTATTTAATTTTAATTTTTTTTTAATTTTCAATATTTTTTGATGAATCTTTGGAACAATTTGGGTTGATCGGTTTGGAACTTGAAACAAAATATAGATTGATAAAGGGGCACTAAATGGAGTTCTTACAAAGTTCAAAAACTTTTAGATTTTTTTTTTTTAATTCGATTTAAGGGTGATTGTATAAATATAGAGACACAAAATTTTCCATACACATGTATTTATCATCAAGAAATATGAATTATGTGTTTGGAAAAAAAAAAAAAAATTGGAGACCGGTTTTTTTCGTTTTTGATAAAAAAAGTTTAGAAAGCTTTATCTTTAAAAGTAGACATTTTACGACTTCAATTTTTTGGAACAATGTTAGGAACACTTTCTTAAACCTAAAAAAAAATTAAAAAGTGTAATTTTCCAAAAAAGGGGGGCTACATTTTTTTCGAATTTTGGCCATAACTTTTGAATTTTTGAATATAGAGGTCCAAAAACTTGGAACAATGTTCAGAACAAATAGAACATTCTAGAACAATTTTCAAGTTTTCAATTTTCGAAAAAAGGAGGGCTAGGTCAAAAACCGTTTTTTGGGTCTAAGACCCCCATTTTTGAATATTTTTGGAAAAAAAATTGGAACAATGCGGAACAAATTGGGAACAACCTGGAACAATTTTCAAAAATAACAAATTCAAAAAAAGGGGGGCTAACTTCACACACTCTTTCTGACTGTCTACTTTTGCAAGAAGACTTATTAAAACCATGAGTTTTACACGTAAAAAAGTTCCGTTTGGTTTTAATTATACGTTTGATTCATGTCCTTTAAGTAAAGTCTCCGTGTTTTCTGACTTAGGAGTTATTCTTGATCCTAAGTTAACTTTTAATGATCATTTAGACTACATAGTTAAAAAAGCTAATAGGGTCCTTGGATTCATAAAGAGATTCGGTCGCGATTTCCGTGACCCTTATGTTCTTAAGCACCTCTTTGTTTCATTAGTAAGACCAATACTTGAATATAGTTGTGTAGTGTGGACACCTCACTACTCCATTCAAATAAAAAGATTTGAAGCACTTCAGAGAAGGTTTTTGCGTTTCTGCCTTCGTTTTCTTCCATGGTCACAAGAAAATACACTTCCCCCTTATTCTCAAAGACTTGCTTTAATAAACCTTCCTCCACTCACTAATCATAGGAAGTATTTGCAATTCTGTTTTATGGTTGGAATTATTAATGGGTCAATATCATCTCCATCGGTTCTAAGTCTGTTAAATTTCAATTTTTGTCGTACAAGTATAAGACTACAGCAACCATTGTGTCATATATTTAGTAGATCAAACAATGGTGCAAATAGCCCCCTCAATCAATTGATTAAAATATTTAATAAATTTTACTTTTGTATAGAGTCTGTAAATGATAACCTAAAATGCATTAATTTCAAAACTATGTTCTTTAATACATTTGAATAACTAATTTAGATTATAAGTATTGTAACGATTTAATAATTACCCAACTACTTTGCATTTGAAACAAAAGGGAGATCCTCTAACTGTTCCCAGCGCCATCTGTTTGAAAAGCTGGACACCATACCTTCAGCATTTAGCATTCAGCATTCAGCAGAATATCGGTTCCAGTCAACGATTGGAAAGGAAATTGCTAGAAGGCGATGCTCGAATATTCTAGTGGGTACTAGTTCAGACTAGAACCATTTAATTCCCTATATAAGGGGATGTTTTCAAGCGAGTGGACACAGTTTAATTTTGAATGTGATAGCGTAAAAGTAAGCAGTAAAAGTGTATCCGGAAGTGAATTTTAGATTGCATACTATTGAGATTGAAGAATAATAAAAACGATTTGAACTGAAGTAAAGTGTGTTTATTCTGAATAGTAATTACGTGGAAGTTATTATTTAAAGGAAATAAGTTTTATTATCGAACCTAGGTAGAACATTACATTGGTGTCAGAAAAGTGGAATAAAACGTATTTCATCTGTGCATTCAGATATTTATGGTGAAAAGTGTTTGAAAAATAATAATAAAAACGGTGATAGTGTTTTTGCTATTATTACGAAGTGTTTTGTGCAAAAAGAGACAATGGGTAAGATAGTGAATGAATTGAATTGTGTTGAACTAAAAGCAGAACTGAACAAAAGAGGCCTTCCTACTGCTGGAACGAAAAATGACCTTATTATTCGTCTGCAAGAAGAGTTAAGACAACACGGAGAAAACCCAGACACGTTTCTCTTTGAGATTGAAATGGCCGAAGAACAAGTAAGTCCTAGCTTAGACATGAGTAATATGATGACTATGTTGCTTGCTCAGTTTGAAGAGCAAAGAAAAGAACAAAAGAATGAACAACAGAATCTTCTCGAAAGATTTGATGAACAACGCAACCAACAAAAGAATGAACAAAAGAATCTTCTGGAAAGATTTGATGAACAACGCAATGAACAAAAGAATCTTCTGGAAAGATTTGATGAACAACGCAGTGGGCAAAAGAATCTTCTCGAAGAACAACGCAGCGAGCAAAAGAACCTTCTAGAAGAACAGAAAAACCTTATCGAAGGTAAGCTAGATGCATTTGAAAACAAATTCGTTACTCTTAACGAACGTGTTGAGGGTGTCGAAAAACAATTTTCTAAAGTAGACGCAATGCTCGAGAAACTTCAAGAAGTTCAAGAAAAGTGTGAAAATAAAATTCAGAGCATTGCTAATGAACTAAATGATGTAAGAAAAATGAAGGTTCGAGAAAGTTCTGGCGACTTTCCAAAGCGAAAGGAAATGCATCCACCAACCTTTGATGGACAAACTTCTTGGTCGATTTACAAGAAGCAGTTTGAGTCAGCCACAGCAACAAATGGCTGGGATGACGAAGACAAATATATAGCTCTGACGCTTGCCCTTAGAGGATCTGCTGGTGAACTATTGCAAACCATACCAGCAGACAAGAATGGCAACTTCAGTGCTCTTGTTCAGGCTATCGACAAACGTTTTGGAGATGGCCATATGCAAGAAGTCTTCCGCGTCCGACTCAATACTAGAGTTCAGAAAAGAGGAGAGAGTCTGCAGCAATTGCAAGCAGATATCGAAAGGCTTGCCCATTTGGCATATCCAACTGCAGGAGACGAAATTACAAGTCAATTAGCAACAGAAGCCTTTGTCCGTGCTGTATCCGACATCAACCTACAGCGAGCAATTCGAACTGCTGGAAAACGGACGCTTCCGGAGGCATTAGCATTCGCTTTGACTATGGAAGCAGCAGAACAGGCTTCTCAAAGACTTCATCGAGTAAAAGAAGTGGAAGTTGAAGAATGCTTTTGTCAGAGAATCGCATTCCAAAGAAGCAGAAGAGACGGACCAGTTCGTTGCAGGAACTGTAACAAGACCGGACACCTCCAGCGCCAGTGCAGACTGCCACCGAGAAGAGCTGCATGTCAACACTGTGGAAGCAGAAATAATACTCGAGAACGACAACAGTGGTGTTCGACATGTGTCTCAGTTGGGAAACGAGTAAGAACCAACTTCGAGGCGCAGAAGCTGGATTCTGATATCAATGGCCTCAGAACCACCATCCAAGTCTCGCAAGCTAAAAGAGATAACAAAAGTCTGACAGTGGAGGCGTTCTTAAACAACAAGAAACTCGTGGCTACAATTGACACTGGTGCCACTGCCTCTATTGTACGAAGAGATTTGGTCAAGACCACATGGCTGCATAACACCAATAGCTATCGTCTGAAAATGGCAACTGGAGAAGCAGCAAAAGTGTATGGAGAAGTTCGTCTTCTTATCCGCTTGGCAAAGCTGGAGTTTACACACGTGTTTCTGGTAGCAGAGTTTCTGTGACGAGTGCATCATTGGAATTGATTTTATGAAAGAGCATGGAATAATTCTGGATTTCGGTAAGCAAGTTCTTAAGTACCAAAATGTAGACATTTCAATGGTTTACGGAGACGAAAAAACATCAACACTAAGAACTGCCATCAAAGAAAGCATGTGCTTGGCTCCTTCTTCAGCAGAGATGGGTTCAACAAAAATAAACGTTGATTTGGGTATTCATCGAAACCTTATGGAGGAACCAGACACCGAGACTCTTGTGGCACCAAAGAACAACATGGTGCTTGTACGGACATTGAACATTAAACCAGACAAAAGTAAGGTCAAGAAAGCAAAAGTAATTGGGCCATGTCCATCTGCGCCCGCGATATCAAAGATCGACAGTGTGGATAACCTTAAAGAAAGACTTAATGACATTCACCAAAGAACAAGGACAAACATAAATACATGCAGTGACCGGATGAAAACACGATATGACGCACGAGCAACATCGACGGGATTCCAAGAAGGAGACCTTGTGTGGTTTTATAATCCCCATCGACAAAAGGGGCTGTCACCAAAACTTCAACAAAACTGGGAAGGCCCTTACACTGTTGTGAAAAGAATTAATGATGTGGTTTACCGTATACGGAGAGGGGTGAGAGGCAAATTAAAAGTAGTTCATTGTGACCGTTTATATCGTTATAATGGTGAAAGTAGTGATGGAATTGTTCGGGACGATCAATCCTAAGAGGGGGGCAATGTAACGATTTAATAATTACCCAACTACTTTGAATTTGAAACAAAAGGGAAATCCTCTAACTGTTCCCAGCGCCATCTGTTTGAAAAGCTGGACACCATACCTTCAGCATTTAGCATTCAGCATTCAGCAGAATATCGGTTCCAGCCAACGATTGGAAAGGAAATTGCTAGAAGGCGATGCTCGAATATTCTAGTGGGTACTAGTTCAGACTAGAACCATTTAATTCCCTATATAAGGGGATGTTTTCAAGCGAGTGGACACAGTTTAATTTTGAATGTGATAGCGTAAAAGTAAGCAGTAAAAGTGTATCCAGAAGTGAATTTTAGATTGCATACTATTGAGATTGAAGAATAATAAAAACGATTTGAACTGAAATAAAGTGTGTTTATTCTGAATAGTAAATACGTGGAAGTTATTATTTAAAGGAAATAAGTTTTATTATCGAACCTAGGAAGAACATTACAGTATTATGTAAAAGTATTGTTCACGTTAGTATTTAACGAATTGAAATTGAATTCAAAACGTTTTTATTATTCCTCAATCTCAATAGTATGCAATTTAAAATTCACTTCCGGATACACTTTTACTTCCTACTTTACGCTATCACATTCAAAATTAAACTGTCCTCTGTGGTGGTCAGACATGTGATTTCATACCCGTTGGCGACTTCTAGATGTCGCTTGAAGTTTCTAATATCTGCTTCGAGATCTTTCTGTTTTGACCGATAGAGGGGATAATTTCCCCTCTTCGAGTTCTGACATTTAACCAAGGTTCGAAAGCTCACTCAAACCTCACCGCAGATGTTTGTAACATTTATAATCCGGAAGATGGCGCTTTTAGTTTTAGTTCAAATGTAAAAGTCGTTACAATATTATAACATAATAGAACAAAAAAAGTTATCGTAATAGTAATAGCAATTATTCAAGTTATTGTAATTTGTTTTAAATATTGTAACGATTTAATAATTACCCAACTACTTTGAATTTGAAACAAAAGGGAAATCCTCTAACTAGCCCCAGCGCCATCTGTTTGAAAAGCTAGACACCATACCTTCAGCATTTAGCATTCAGCAGAATATCGGTTCCAGTCAACGATTGGAAAGGAAATTGCTAGAAGGCGATGCTCGAATATTCTAGTGCGTACTAGTTCAGACTAGAACCATTTAATTCCCTACATAAGGGGATGTTTTCAAGCGAGTGGACACAGTTTAATTTTGAATGTGATAACGTAAAGTAAGAAATATAAGTGTATCCGGAAGTGAATTTTAAATTGCATACTATTGTGATTGGAAAATAATAAGATAGATTTAAACGGAAATAAAGTGTGTGTTTTGTAAAGTAAATAAGTGGACGTTATTATTTTAAAGGTGAAAAGTGTTTGAAAAATAATAATAAAAACAGTGATAGTGTTTTTGTTATTATTACGAAGTGTTTTGTGCAAAAAGAGACAATGGGTAAGATAGTGAATCAATTGAATTGTGTTGAATTAAAAGCAAAACTGAACAAAAGAGGCCTTCCTACTGCTGGAACGAAAAATGACCTCATTATTCGTCTGCAAGGAGAGTTAAGACAACACGGAGAAAACCCAGACACGTTTCTCTTTAAGATTGAAATGGCCGAAGAACAAGTAAGTCCTAGCTTAGACATAAGTAATATGATGACTATGTTGCTTGCTCAGTTTGAAGAGCAAAGAAAAGAACAAAAGAATTTGCGCGAAGAACAACGCAACGAGCAAAAGAATGAACAACAGAATCTTCTCGAAAGATTTGATGAAAAACGCAACCAACAAAAGAATGAACAAAAGAATCTTCTCGATAGATTTGAAGAACAACGCAACGAGCAAAAGAATCTTTTCGAAAAACAATATGCTGGAAAGATTCCAAGAACAGAAAAATCTCCTGGAAGGTAAGCTAGATGCATTCCAGAACAAATTTATTGCTCTTGACGAACGTGTCGAAAAACAATTTCTAACAGTAGACGCAAAGCTCGAGAAAGTTCAAGAAAAGTTCGAAGACCAAATTCAGATCATTACAAATGAATTGGATAAAGTAAGAAAAATGAAGGTTCGAGAAAGTTCTGGGGACTTTCCAAAGCGAAAGGAAATGCATCCACCAACCTTTGATGGACAAACTTCTTGGTCGATTTACAAGAAGCAGTTTGAGTCAGCCACAGCTACAAATGGCTGGGATGACGAAGACAAATATATAGCTCTGACGCTTGCCCTTAGAGGATCTGCTGCTGAACTATTGCAAAAAATACCAGCAGACAAGAATGGCAACTTCAGTGCTCTTGTTCAGGCTATCGACAAACGTTTTGGAGATGGCCATATGCAAGAAGTCTTCCGCGTCCAACTCAATACTAGAGTTCAGAAAAGAGGAGAGAGTCTGCAGCAATTGCAAGCAGATATCGAAAGGCTTGCCTATTTGGCATATCCAACTGCAGGAGACGAAATTACAAGTCAATTAGCAACAAAAGCCTTTGTCCGTGCTGTATCCGACATCAACCTACAGCGAGCAATTCGAACTGCTGGAAAACGGACGCTTCCGGAGGCATTAGCATTCGCTTTGACTATGGAAGCAGCAGAACAGGCTTCTCAAGGAGTTCATCGAGTAAGAGAAGTGGAAGTTGGAGAATGCTTTTGTCAGAGAATCGCATTCCAAAGAAGCAGGCGAGACGGACCAGTTCGTTGCTGGAACTGTAACAAAACCGGACATCTTCAGCACCAGTGCAGACTGCCACCAAAAAGAGCTGCATGTCAACACTGTGGAAGCAGAAATAATAAAAATAACTCGAGAACGACAACAGTGGTGTTCGACATGTGTCTCAGTTGGGAAACGAGTAAGAACCAACTTCGAGGCGCAGAAGCTGGATTCTGATATCAATGGCCTCAGAACCACCATCCAAGTCTCGCAAGCTAAAAGAGATAACAAAAGTCTGACAGTGGAGGCGTTCTTAAACAACAAGAAACACGTGGCTACAATTGACACTGGTGCCACTGCCTCTATTGTACGAAGAGATTTGGTCAAGACCACATGGCTGCATAACACCAATAGCTATCGTCTGAAAATGGCAACTGGAGAAGCAGCTAAAGTGTATGGAGAAGTTCGTCTTCTTATCCGCTTGGCAAAGCTGGAGTTTACACACGTGTTTCTGGTAGCAGACATATGTGATGAGTGCATCATTGGAATTGATTTTATGAAAGAGCATGGAGTAATCCTGGATTTCGGTAAGCAAGTTCTTAAGTACCAAAATGTAGACATTTCAATGGTTTACGGAGACGAAAAAACACCAACACTAAGAACTGCCATCAAAGAAAGCATGTGCTTGGCTCCTTCTTCAGCAGAGATGGGTTCAACAAAAATAAACGTTGATTTGGGTATTCATCGAAACCTTATGGAGGAACCAGACACCGAGACTCTTGTGGCACCAAAGAACAACATGGTGCCTGTACGGACATTGAACATTAAACCAGACAAAAGTAAGGTCAAGAAAGCAAAAGTAATTGGGCCATGTCCATCTGCGCCCGCGATATCAAAGATCGACAGTGTGGATAACCTGAAAGAAAGACTTAATGACATTCACTAACGAACAAGGACAAACATAAAAACATGCAGTGACCGGATGAAAACACGATATGACGCACGAGCAACATCGACAGAATTTCAAGAAGGAGACCTTGTGTGGTTTTATAATCCCCATCGACAAAAGGGGCTGTCACCAAAACTTCAACAAAACTGGGAAGGCCCTTACACTGTTGTGAAAAGAATTAATGATGTGGTTTACCGTATACGGAGAGGGGTGAGAGGCAAATTAAAAGTAGTTCATTGTGACCGTTTATATCGTTATAATGGTGAAAGTAGTGATGGAATTGTTCGGGACGATCAATCCTAAGAGGGGGGCAATGTAACGATTTAATAATTACCCAACTACTTTGAATTTGAAACAAAAGGGAAATCCTCTAACTGTTCCCAGCCCCATCTGTTTGAAAAGCTAGACACCATACCTTCAGCATTTAGCATTCAGCATTCAGCAGAATATCGGTTCCAGTGGGCGATTGGAAAGGAAATTGCTTGAAGGCGATGCTCGAATATTCTAGTGGGTACTAGTTCAGACTAGAACCATTTAATTCCCTATATAAGGGGATGTTTTCAAGCGAGTGGACACAGTTTAATTTTGAATGTGATAACGTAAAGTAAGAAGTAAAAGTGTATCCGGAAGTGAATTTTAGATTACATACTATTGAGATTGAAGAATAATAAAAACGATTTGAACTGAAATAAAGTGTGTTTATTCTGAATAGTAAATACGTGGAAGTTATTATTTAAAGGAAATAAGTTTTATTATCGAACCTAGGTAGAACATTACAGTATTTATTATTAACATAAAAGAATAAATGTGAGTAGGAAACATAAGAAAAATTAAATCAATATTCATGGAAATATAACATCGCCTTAAAAATTGTATCAAAATAGCTAGGTATTTTGTTTGTCCACAAACACTTCCCCCCTCCACCCTGAGAAAAGGCGCCTATGTAGGTAGGTACCTTTGTTTAGTAGTAAAAGCTGCTTTAAGATTGCCGTTCGGATATGCATATAGGTATAGCTACATTCTCCAGCCCCAAATGTGAAAAAAAAGAAATTCTTAAAAAATAATTCCTTGAAACCGTTCTTCATATCTACATACCTATATACCTAGGTACATGAATTTCTCTGCCCTACAAAAATTCTCAGAAGGAATAAAAAGAAATTCACCTGTGCTTATATAAATTAATGAAAATGTTTTTTTTTTTAATTTCTCAAGAAATACCTACAAAACAACCTCACAAAAATAAATAAAACCAAAAGAAAATCCCACATTTGTTTATCCTTGATATATATGAATTTTGAAGAGATTTCAAATTTTAAATTGTTTCCAGAGAGATTTTTCGCTCTCGCTCTTTAAATTTGCCAATGCAACATTTCGCAACATGTTGTCGTATCCAATATCAGATACGGACGGTTTTATTTTGGGTTCACTTTGCTTGTACTGGATGCGACATCTTGGTATTATATTATCTTTGGCTAAACGACGCGGCACGCTTAGTCTGTCCGATATATTTGCTGCCACAGGTGAGACAAGTGATTTCATATAGTCAGCTCTTCCTGTTCATAGGTTTGACGTCTTTGGAAGAACCAAGAGAAGCGCTGAGTTTGTTTTTATTGGAATTTATGACAGTCGAATTAGCTATACTGAGTGTTTGCTTTAGTGGATTGCAGATGCAATGCAATGCTATTTTGTTTTGATAAGAGCAATATGAAAAGTGTGTAATGTATCTGTCAGTCGTTGTTGATTTTTTGTACACGTCAAATTGAATTTTACCACCAAAGCGTTTTATTTTTAAACCGAGAAACGGTAAAGTGTGATCTGATGCATCCTCCAATTCATAAGTAAATTTGATGCTACTGTGATGATTATTGGTGAGATGTAAAACACGGTCGACATCCAATTGCTTTAAAACAGCAAAGGTATCGTCAACATATCGCCACCAAATTCTGGGGAATATTATATATATATATTATATAACATCTTTCATTTCTCTCTCCAATTTGCACATAAACGCTTCAGCAATAAACGGTGAAAGACTATTGCCCATGCTGCAACCAAAGTCTTTGGAATAATACGTCTCTCTGGATTGAAAAAAATTACAGTCGACTCTCCCTAAGTCGTACTCTCCCTGAGTCGAATTTCTATCTAACTCGTACTTTTTCGCCATATTTTAAAATTCCCTTCAATTTTCCATACAACAACCATTCCCTAAGTCAAACTCCCCCTAAGTCGAACCTCTCTTTAACTCGAACACATTCTTTTGATTACTGGCATTTTTTTCACCCCTTAAGTCGAATTTTGTATACCACAAAACAAAATAAAAAAAAATTACACCTTCGGAATTCGTATTTGGATATATGTATAATGCAACTACGAACCATCAAGTACCTATACACACTTCAATACCCTTAACATGTATTTGTAGCATCGCTTATTTTATATTTTTGTTTTGTTTCGATGAGTTCATGAGTCTATTTTTATTATTATTTTTTAAGTGAGCAAGAAGCTATATTTTTTTGTTGACTTTTTGTAAGTATGTATATTAACCATTTTTTACTACATAAAAAAAATCGTTCTCTCTATAACTCGAATTTTTCCAAAACTCTGTAACTCGAACAAATCTTCGTATCCCGTGAAAATTCGACGAAGGGAGAGTCGACTGTATATTTCATGCATGTTTCAATTGCAAAAATATATGCTTTGATGTGTTTTATTGAAACATTTGATTTTTTTAAGTGTTCTTTAATAGCGTCTATAGCTACATTGAGTGGAACGCTGGGGAAAAGTGCAGTTACGTCAAACGAAATCAAAATTTCATCCTCTGCCAATTCGATGTCTTTTACTCTCAATTAATTCAAAGGAGTTCTCGACTGAAAAACCTTCAAACCTGCCGGTTTTTAGGAAGGCGTATTAGCACATGAAACGATTTTTCTCATCTTGTCATTGCTTTTATGAATTTTCGGCAAACCGTACATAAGGGGTACTTGGGGGTTCGATTCTCTCAAACGGTATTTGTTTACATCGAAAACCGTATGTAGAATGTCAGTAAGGGATTTTAAGTCTTTAACCATTTTATTAAGCGTATTACGGGAAACCTTAAAATTGTCTTCAGTAATCACTGAATCATCCTTTCATTGTAATCGTCTTTGTTGATAATAACTACTTTATTTCCTCTGTCAGATTTCATGTTAAAAACGTTCTGATTTTTTAAAGATTTAAGCACACGATTCCATTTATTGGTGTCAAAGTCTGGTCTTGTCTTTAGTTGCTCATTAATAGGGCTATGATTTTCATGCACTTAAAAATGCAAAATATGCGCTTAAAATATGCCCTTAAAAATGTAAAATATGCACCTAAAATATGCATTTAAAACCATATCCCTTGTGAACCATTTGTATGGAAAAAAACTTAGTATTAAGGTTGATGTAACAAATTCGGTCTTTATTATCGAGGAACATAAAATTATATCAATAAAAACAGAAAAATAAATTGGGATTATTGTGCTTGCTAAGCGGAATATCAGCTGCAACAAATGCCTCACATTAATCCATATTAAAATTGTTTTGTGTTCTCAACGAAAGGAGTTGTGATGTGACTGCGATTTTGCAGAACTACTAGATTGTTTTCCCAGTGCCGTATGTTAAATAGATTTCAGGTGTTGGTCAATTTGAATTTTTTTTCTCGGAGGAGAAACCTTTGTTACACAATTTTACAAAAATTAATTGTTGCATCGGTTGTTAAAGTGTGCGAGTTGTTCGAAACATATTTTTTCAGATTTGCATTTACAAACGGCTTCGCTTTCGGCATTGTTTCTGAATTAACTACAGATCTCAAATTAATCGCTTGATTAAATAATTGAATTGCGTACAATTTCACTTTAAAGCAAATCCTAAATCTAATACAAACTTTTATCTAAAAAAAAAATACAAAAATTAACAAAAGATCATCGACATGAAAGTAAATCCAGAAACTTTAGAATAGAACAAAGAAAACTCAAATCATAAATAGACCACAAAATAACATAATATGTGAATACAAATGTGAACAAAAACAATTTCTGTCATATATACACAACTTAAACTAAGTCCGCATTTACATTGCCCGATTTTTCCAATGCCGATTTTTCTTTGTTGTTGTAATCGTGTGAGATTTCGAGGGACAGCCAACATGTTCCACAAGATTTTTCCATTCTCTCTCAGACGATTACAACAACAACAAAAAATCGGCATTGAAAAAATCTTTCAATGTAAATGCCGACTAACTCGTATGCATGTGTAAAATGGAATACTGGAATATGAACGAAAGCTGTCGTGGAAGTTGTCCACAGAAACTGATTAAAGTATAAATTTAAAGGCACGTGTGCATTTTTTACTTCAGGATTATTTTGTTTTTCGAAAATATGCACAAATATGCATTTATTATTGAAAATATGCAATTAAAAGTAAAATATGAAAAAATATGCACTAACGATTAAATGCCATTTTAAAGCAAATTGATTGATTCGTGTTTGCATTTTATTCCTGTGTTTCTAAAGTTTCTCAAAAAAAATATGCATTTGCATGAAAATCCTAGCCCTACTCATTAATAATAGCGACAGCGTCAGATAGAAGATCAATTTTCTGTTGCATTGAAACAACAAGTGAAGTAAGAGAATCAGTGGTGTTTTGATCCATTTTCTTTACAAATGTCTGAATAATTGTACAAATAAAATATTTATGTATTAATAAATCAAACCAATAATTGTTCAACTTAACGACCCTTATTTAGTTAGTACATAAACCAAGTATTAAAATTATTTTAAATCGAAGTATGCAATCGATTTTGTCAATTAGGGCACACAAATTTAACACATCCGAAAAGTATCCAATAGTTTTATAATTATTGTGACTTTGTCTTGCCAAAACAAATGACAAGCAAAAATAGTCAATCACTGAGAAGAGAACAGAAATTATTAAATTAAATACTTTACACTAAGTAAAATTAGGAACCACTTATTTTGGAAGTCACAAACGATTAATTTAGCATAATAGTAAAAAAATATCAATTTATTAGGTATGGTTTAGAAATAACTTAAATTAAAAATTAAAAGCGGAGACAAATCGATACGCTAAGCACTAAGTTCAACTCTCAGCTGGGCAAAAGTTTTTCAAATTAAAATTGAACGTAATAGACTAAGCACCACTAAAATCAGTCTGATTATTATCGGTCTGGCAGCCGTAAATAGCATTTACTCCACCCTATAATGACTAGGTGGTAGCTCAGTCAAGTGGTTCTTTTGTTGTTTCATTCAAACCTTCAATATTAATTTGATGGTGCGTAAGCTTTGCAGCCTTACAACCAACAACTTTCAATACAAAAACCAACTTTCAATATGAAAATCAATTCTTGACCAGCGATAAAGTTAATGTTTCGGAAACTTTGATAGAAATTTCAGTAGATTGCAGAAAAGTGTAGCAGATTCAAGAAAAAATGTGGTGTTTGATTAGTACTAAGTGTAGCGGTTCTTCATTATTTATCATTAAAACTAATTTTCATACTATCACTATACTTTTGTTTTCATATATATGAAGTCTTCTTTAATTGTTCTTTTTTCAAATTATTGACAAACAATTATAAATTTCCCTATAAACTGAAAACTTTTTTAAATTTCAATAATCATTTAATAATCATTTTTCAATGTATACTATGATAAAATACTTACTTTTTCGACTGTATAAAAGGTCGTAGAAATTAGTTATATTCATTCTAGTCGGAACAGCGGTGAAGGACAACCTAAGGTAATTACCTAGGAGGTTCTCTTTCGTTTAATCCGAAGTAGTACAATTTGTTTATTAAGGAACGAACTAGGATATACCTGGCTTTTTTTAATAATCAAATTATACTTTTCTTCATAAATAATATTGTCACTTAAAAATTTTAAAAATAAAATATTGGAACCTACAAAATATCTTTTTTTATCTCTAAAACAAGACATTCAGAGGAACACGCTCTGCATAAGGATTATTATAAAATAAACTAAATTGCATAACTTATTTTACTAGGTCGATTAAATAACGCAAGCTTTCATTTTATTTTTCAGGTGGACGTGTTTAAAACTAGAATTGTTTCATTTTATTCAACATTACTAAAATAATGATTATTAAATTCTAGAGTTTTGTTTTTTTTAATAATGAACAAAACATAATAATGTTTAATAATATCATATATAACAATAATATTTAAATTCATCACAAATAAAAACATATGCCAAACAAAACTCATTTTAGTCCTTAACCAGTATAAGGTTAATAAACAATAATTTTAATGTCGGCACATGAATTGGATCCTCCGACTAAAAGGGGAGACCTTTTAACTGGTCATATGACGCACTCACTAAGTACGCTGTCTGGGGTTGATGCCACACCATCAACTCCCAGACATAGCGGTGGAAAAAAGATGGCGGTTCGGATTCAAATGCTAGATGATTCAATAACAATGTTTCAAGTTCAGGTAAGTTTGCTTTTCGTTATACTAAAATCAAATTTTGTACAAAATTACAAAGAAATCAGAGAACCTTCACTATTTTACGGATGTAAACGAAATTCGAAACACTGTCTTTTCATTAAATGTTCCCTCAATATTAAACGAACCTTTAAACTATAAAACTCGCATATAAAAAAAAATATAAAAAAAGTTTGGTTCACTTATACAAATATTAAAAAATGTACGCATATAATACATTTCATTGAGTATTTGGTTGTTTAACTTTGTCAAAACTTGTTTGTAACTTTCTAAAGGAATAATAGCAACATTTTTCGTTTGTAAGAAAAAATCGGATGTAAGAAAGAATTCTCTAGGACTTTCAATGTTTCTTATATCCGTGTTTTACTGTATAAATTTCCGTTGGTTTTTGGTGCCATAAATTCGAGAATATTTTACACACCAGGTGCCTTAAAAACTTGAGTCTTTCCTCAAGCGGTACGGATGGATAGGATCAGGTTTGATGAAGAGGCAACATTGCGACATCTACTACATCTGCCACAATAGTGCACATTTTAAAATGCGGATTTGTTGTGGGCAATCGGCTTAAAAGCTTAGTTATTGACTTTAAGCCATTAAGTGATCGTCTAGCTGTTAGGAAAGGTAAAGGGTGCTATCAAGCAGGATAGCTTGACACACTCAGACCAAGAATTTAGGAATTTCCCTCCCAACTCGTTGAACCACGTTTGGCATATCACTTAGGACCATTGTAGAAGTAATCTAAAAGATGGAGCTTAGCTCGCGTCGTTCAGATTGAGTATTAAAAATACAGAGAAAGTGATAGATTCTTCCTCATCCATACAGCTTCTGCAGAAATCATTAAAAATACTCCAAGCCTCGTTGCGTGCATGCTTATTAAATAGTTTCCGGTAATGACAACTATTACGGAGACGATGTGCAGACTGCTTAGATAAGTTAAACTCTTGGAGCGCTTCAGATCCAGCGCTGGCCATGTCTGTTTTGTCCCCACGCAGGTGGTGTTGTTGACCCACCCTAGTTTTCATCATAAGTTTACCTGGGCCCGTATCGCGTAACACTAAAGTGATCACTTTATAAAGTGATTGTCGTTTTTACGATTGCTCACTCTATCCTTCCCTATAGATAGGATAGAGACAGCTATCGTGAAAGCGACAATCAAGAATTTGATAATTAACTATCACCTTAGCCGATTCCACCCCTGTATTAAATATCACGTTTTCTTTAAGCCAAGACAGTACTTCTTTTATCGCCTAAAGCTCTGTCTGGAACACGCTACAGTGACTGGGAAGGTGAAATGAGAGACATACATTTATCCTGTCTGAGTATACACTTTTACCAACCCCGTCATCAGTTTTTGATCCATCAGGTGCTAAATGGAACATTTTTTTTTGCCCATGCAACAGGGGCCGTTTTATCTATAGCAGTCCACCATTCTGTTACACCGTATGTTAGAATAGGTCTGACAACCGAGGTGTATATCAAATGAGTAATACCGGGTTTAATACCCCATTTATTTCCTATCGCTTTTTTGCATGAGAAGAGTGCCACTTAACTTTCCAACTTAACTTTTTATCTAAGATAAGGCCCAAATATTGTGCTTCGTCTGATAATTTAAGTGGAACACCTTTGTGGAGGGATTTAAATCCTGATGTAAAGCATAAACAAATTTAATGTGAAAACATCTTAATTTAAGTTTAAATCTGGATGTATCTAGTGAATAATATGGCGGTTAGAGTTCTTTCAAGGTGTTAAGATGATTAGCAACTTCGTCCGCAAAGCCAATCACTCTGTAGTTCTCCGCTTCCAGGTATGTAAGCAGCTCAATCATTACCAATTTTCAAAAAAGTTTCCCATGCAGCGAGGTAGGGCTCGGCATGCTTGTTTTCACCTTTGACCAGCTCGTCGGTGAGATGGGTACTACCGCACGACTTTATTAATGCCGATAAAAAAAAATACGCAAACAAGATATTTGTCAAAGAGAAACAAATCCAGTCTTAATTTCCGTCATGGGGGACCCTAGATTTTATTAGAGTTACCCGAGTATATCCCTCCCTCCGTCCCTTTAAACTTTTAAAAGAACTCCTTGGTTATTGAGCCATTCTTAATTGTATTCCCAATAACCACTACCTAAAAGCTAAGTACATCTTAAAGATCTACTCATGCTTCCATCGCTGACAAGCAACATTACTGATTTCCTTTCCCCTTTGGAATAAAGAATCAAATTACTACATTACTCAAAATTCAAGTAAATTCATTAAACTCTAATATTGTACAGTTAGCTATTTATTTAATTCTAAAATAAAAATCATAAAATTCATCTGTCATCTCATCTTCAAATTGGAAACCAACATAATGTACCTATAAGAATCTTTTGCCCCTTTAAATTTAAATCTCAATATAAACTGGAATTATGTATAATAATAAATTGAATTTAATCACGTGATCAAGTGGTAAGAACAAAAAAAACATCTTCAATTTGAGTAACATAATAATATGTTATGTATACTATACATCTAGAATGAGAGTAATGAAAAGCAATCACTCTCTCCAAAATGTATACAATATGTATTTCAACTAAGTTTTGTTATTTTTAATCATACTCGATAAAAAAGACTCAATAAATCTCTATAACATTAAGATAGACCAAATCCAAAGATCAACTATCTTATAAATGAGTTGTTATCGTTCAATTTGAGAAGGTTATAAGTTAGTTAGTTAGTCTTTTTTGAAAATGGTCTCCGATAGCCATGAAATCTTCAGGAACCTAAATAATTGACCCTGAATAATTATTATAACGGTTTTTGCAAAACTTCACGCATATTTTTGTTATTCATCGTTTCTTAGACGAGTATGTAAATTGAATTTTAAGTCTTATTTTCCTATTTTTAAACCTATCATTATTATTCCAATCAATGGATGAAAATCGTTAAGAACACTTTTTTCATATCCACCTGTAACGGTAGTTAGTCTTATCACACCAAAAGGCGATCTGAAGCCATCTCAAAAAATACTCAGGAACACAGGAATCCCTGCAGGAATCTATGGGTAGTGCGATAAGTTGTTCAGTTAACTATGCCTATAAGCGGGTAGGCATGCTTGTACTGTGCACGAAAAACCAGCTCGGTATGGTGGTATCTTGCGCAGGCCTGAACGTCCTTACATCTTTACATGCCTAAATAAAACAATCTGTTACGAATGGCAACACTGGCCATTCATGTTGGCGAATTTTGTATGTACTTAAAATATATATAAAGAGTAGTCTTGTTCGGTCCATCAGACCGGCGAGTCATGTTTTAAGTCCTTTTTAAACCGGAGATAATAAAAGTGGGTTTTTTTTATATAATTTTTCCCACAATAAAATTCGTACCGTGTTTTATTTCTTAAGGGATCGAAACATTATGGTCCTTCGAGTCGCGGATTTAAAAAAAAAAAATAAATAATCGGAGTGAAATTGTGTGGTAAAAAATCAGCCCAGGAGGTGCTGCAGGAGCGGAAAAGGTTTGGATGTGGAGGTAAACTGCACATAAGGATATGTACAGCCCATCCACAAAAAGTCTAAATAATTTCTTATTAATATTACATAATTTCATTTTGTTTCTGGTGAGAAATCACTTTTTTCAGCTTAATATTTTTTCTCGGTGCCTTAAAACCACCGCCATTCGGTAGGTCGTAGTTTTGTGCGTATGGGGCCTACAACCACCATTTAGTTAATAAAGTAAATATACACATTGAAACGTCCAACAGAATTAAATTGTGCTGAATTTATTCACACAACAAAATTGCAGGAGCAAAAAAGAGAAAAGATGTGCTGAATGAATTCACACATTAACAACAACGAGAAACAAAATATATTGCAGGAGCATTTACTCGTACGCAATTGCAAAGGGATACATTTCTCTCTTGCTATGACATGGAACGAGGAACAAAAAAATATCAAAAGCAAATCAACAAGCAACAGCAACATCGCACACCTAATACCAACATGAACTACATATAACATTATGTAACCGCACACACTTCCAACTGTCTCTCTGCTTCTGTTTACAAGAAGGGGAAACCAGAACGGAGCATGTACATTGCTCACGACATTGATATTTTTTTCTTCTATCCTTCTAGTTGAAAAATATCTTATACTACGTTTTCACTGAGCACTAAATCGCGATTTAAGAGGATTTAGCATAAATCCTCTTCAAATCTCGAAGATTTACCATACAAATTTAAATCTCCTCAAATGAAGATTTAAAATAAATCTCATTGAAATCTTCTTGCAAGAAGGAGATTGTCAAATCAAACAATCCTAATTTTGTAGAACGCACCCTTTTAAACGTCAGTTTTTCCATTGAAATCAAAAAAAATTATAAAATATTTTTGCGCGTTGGCTGTAGGAATAAAAATGCAAGTATTTACAATGTATTTCATATATTTATAATAATATTCTGGTAAACAATACAAATTCCAGATAATGCAACAACCAAAACACACAAAAAATAACGGACAACCTAGACACTGGAGGATGGGGAGCTTCTCATTGAAGAGTGGGCCGAAAAATTGTGTTTTTTTTTTCTGTAATTATGGATTCTCCTATACTCTAATGTTATTTTGAAGAATAAAATAGTGTGATAACAATAGATTTAGACTCATTTTTAATAAATATTTTATTCAAAATTAATTGTTTTATTGCTCAAAATTTGTTTTTTCCGTTCGCTATACGTTTGCCGATTATATTTGTTTTACTCTTGTCAAATTGAGTTGACAATTGAATGGCAATTCAGACTGAAAACGTCAATTTAATCTCCTTTTTTGTGGTGAAAACACTTCAAGATTAATTTTAAATCTCCTACCTTAAATCCCGGATTATCTCTTGGTGAAAACGTAGTATTAAAACTGTGCGGGTCGTTAATGAGTCAAAGTTAAACGCAAGAAAAGAAAATAATATTCAATTAAAGGAAAAATAAATAAAAATAAAAGATGTCTAACAAAGATAAAAAGAAAACAAAACAGAAAATTTAATTTACAAAATAGCGCAGTTGCGCAGGGATTATAAAATAATTATTGTGCTAGGTAGCAGATGGAGTGCAGTGTGTGCCGTTCCTTTCTTTTTTTAAATTTTTGTGTACTAGGTAGTGGGTAGAAAATGTGTGCTTGTGCGCGGAAAGCAAAAGAAAAAAAGAAGAACTGAATTTTATTCATTCATGGATACAATTTTAAATAATTCTAGGAAGAAATGGAAAATTTGTAGATATATATTTTGAAGTGGAAATTTAGTTTCTATTCTGGAATTTGTGTATTTGAAGGGATTCAATAAAATGAGAAAAAAAACAGGAAGAATGTAGATAGAGTATGTCTGTATACATAGAGAATATATGCGATGATGTGCGTCGGCGCCGTCTGTAGCTTATTCAGAGAGGAGAAATGTGTTTTATTTACAGTGGAATGTTTGTCATTCGCTTTGTGGACGGAAATAAATTTTCACAGTGGAGTTTTTACGCAATTTTTTGGGATAAATATAGGAATATTTAATTGGATGTAAATTACTATGTAATACATATTTATATTTACGGAGCGACAAATATATAAATTTCTAGGCAGACATTTAAACTGAAGTGAATAATCTTTTGAATAGATTGGTACGAAGAAATTAAAAAAGAAATTTTTTTTGAATACATTGTTATTAAGAAATGAAATCTTAAGTTGTGATTTTGGAGAACTTATTCTAGGAAGAATTTGATTTAGTTTTGGATTATTGTTTTCTATCGAAGGGGAAAAACTAATTTGCAAATTTTATTAATTTTTCCCTTGATAACCATAGAACATTTTATGGACATTTTAATTAAAATTATTTACCGGAGGACCGGATAGTGGATACAGGAAATAATTTTTTTTTTAAGAAATAATCTCTAGAAATAGGAATTTCATTGTTGTTTATTCTTCTTTGAAGGATCAATTAAAATAAATATAAATAAGGGATATCCTCGCAGGAAGCAGGAAAAGGATTTTATTCTATATTTTAATTTTCCGGAGGACCGGAGGAATTATTATTTTTTGCAATTTTCCGAATTCTATTCTGAAATTAAATGATTTTCTTTTTTCTTGAGGACTTGAAAATAGTTATCATTGTTTGGATTACTCTTGAGGACTTGAAAATGCTAGGAAGCATGGAATATAGTGTTTCGTGTGAGCTCATAGAAGTGTTGATCGCAAACACATTTTAATCAATTTTCTAGGAAGAATAAGGAGAATTACTCTAGAGGACTAGAGATGTTTTTTAGATACATTGGAAGTAGTGTTACGTGCGAGCACATAGATGCGTGGACCGCTTACACCTTTATACATATTATTTTTTTCTCTTGAGGACTTGAGAATACTTCTAGGAAGAGGTTGAGTAGGTAATGTAATTAATGTATGGGAATTATTTCTAGGAAGAAAGGGCAGGAAGGAAAAACTTACTAATGAGGAAATTAAAAATAATTGAATTTTGATTCTGTTTTCGAAGGGATTTAAAAATAGTTTCTTATTTTGAGTCAGTTTTAAAAAGGATAAAAAGGATTTTTATTTCAAGAGATTTAAGGAGGATATCGGATTGGTTGATATTTAATTTCAAAAGGATTTGAGAACATTAAACTATTTTAAATTTATAAGTGAAATTTACTGGAAAAGGAAAATCAGTTAGGAGACAATTGGAACATTAAGTTGTGACGATCACAAACGTTGTTGTCTTGATGTGGCTTAGGGAAATTTTTTAAACTATATTTACCATCCATGATAGTCATCTACCATAAAATTTAACAAATATTTCCTTTTCTCCCAACAATAACGCCGTCAAAGCAAAGAAGAAAGGAAGTCAGGAGACCCAAGAGCCGGCACAGGAGTGCGAACCATCTGAGGACAAGGTGTTTATGGCCTTTAGAAAGGCAATTGCAAGGAGTGTAGTTTTCAGCAGGTCACAGGAGGTGACCAAATTGTCCCGTGAAGGATTGCTGCTCAGAGCCGATCGCATCCTCCAGGTATGGGACCAGGCGAATGAACGATACCTGCAGTTGTTGGAAATAGCCAATGGAGAAACTTTAACATGTCTGGAGACAGAAATGGAAGCCATGGAGGCGGATTACTTCGAGGCAGCAGAAGTAATGAGGAGGCTACTGAAGCAAGTAGACAAGGAGCAGGAAACGACCGAGGCACGGTCTGCAAATGGAGAGGAACTCCAATCAAGGAATGTGAATGTTAGCTTGACCCTGCCAACACAGCAACATGACATCAAAAACACTTGGGGAGAGTTTGATGGCTCTCTTCTAAAATGGATAGGATTCCGAGACAGGTTCCGGGCAGCTATACACGATAATGAGGAAATATCGACTGCCTACAAGTACTCCTACTTAAAAAAGTCCCTAACCGGAAAAGCTGCAAGAGCCCTAGGAGAGAGCCATCTACATCCAGACAGCTACAAAGAAGCATGGGATAGGCTTGTCCAATTATACCAAAAGCCCTACCACTTTGCCAAAGAATACCTCAACCAATTTTATAGGTTGCCGGTACTCAAGGAGAAGCCAACAGCGAGCTAGCTACAGCGGATGTCCAACGTGACACATGAGAGCATCCGTCAGCTGAAGGCACTGGAGGTTCCTGTGGAATATTGGGACATGGTATTCATTATAGGACCAAGAAGCAGTGGGAGCTACAGAGGACGGGCGAGTCGCCCAAGGTTGGGGAAATTCTGGCTTTCCTCGACAAACAAGCAGGAGCTTTGGAAGACAATAGGATGGGATGGAGGAACCTTCCCTCCACGTCAGGAGCAGCCAAGCCGATCCAGGAGGACTTTCGCAGGAGTGAATCCGTGGCAACCCATACAATCAAGGAAAAGGGTACTACCAACAATAACAGAGGTCCATGTGAAGCATGCGGGAAGGATTCACATGCGTTATATCACTGTCCGGAATTTTGCACGCTGAGTTTGCAAGCACGAAAGGATTTTGTGATCCGAAGGAGGATATGCCAGAACCGCCTTAGGAAGGGGCACAAGAAGGAGGCGTGTACTGCAATTAAATGCAGAGATCGAAAATGCCAGGAGGACCCCGCCCATAATAGTATGCTCTGCCCAGTCAAGCAGAGTTTTACCTTAGGAAGGGGCACAAGAAGGAGGCGTGTACTGCAATTAAATGCAGAGATCGAAAATGCCAGGAGGACCCCGCCCATAATAGTATGCTCTGCCCAGTCAAGCAGAGTTTTACTAATATATTGACCTTGCGGGCAGAAAGTTCTAGGAGGGATAATCAGCAGGTCAAAAGGAAGGCCTGACTAGAGACGATTCCGACCAAGCGAAGAAGGTCTGAAGAACAACAGGCAATTGCCAACAAAAAAGGTAAAGGCAAAAATGAAAAATTGAGTCGAGGAAAAAATTTTGCAATAAAATCTGTTTTATGGTAAATACTGTACGAAAATGTTTTGTTATTTTTATATTTTTTTTCTCTTAGGTTCACAAATTAGTTTTATGCCGACAATCATGGTAAGCTTAGAAAATGAGGGGATATGGTTAGGGCCGGTTAGGGGTTTTCTAGATACAGGCTCGCAACCAAATGTAATAAGTTACAAATTGGTACAGGAGTATAAGCTATCAGCGTTGACCACTAACAGGAGAGCAGTGGGTATTAACGGTGTACCTTTTAGGGTTTCGCAAAAAATCAAAATTAAAATACTTCCATGGTTTAATTCTGAAGCACAGAAGTGCATGGAGGAAGTTTTTTGGGTTTTACCAAAGGAAAGCAATTGGGAACCAATAATTCCATCCGTTGCTTTAAATCCCATGTTGATTCACAAACCAACAGATATACCCTGGGCGGACCCAGAATATTGGAAACCAAATCCCATTCACTTACTTTTTGGTGTTGGCTTTTTTGCAAAAATAGTCACATCAGTTATACAAAGAAATGTAAGTGGGATGACGTTAATAGAAACTCAGATAGGGATAGTAGTATTTGGAACTAAAACGGATACGGTGGACGACTTAACACGACAGTCAATGTCGTGCATTCAATACAAGGAAGAAGAGCAGTTGGATAAACTGTTGGAAAGACTTTGGGAACAAGACCAAATAAATATATGTCCACAATGGACAAAAGAGGAAGTATTAGTTGAAAATCATTTCAAGAAAACCTTCAGACGGGATAAATCAGGAAGATTTGTCATAAAAATTCCGTTGAAGGAGGAAATTAGAGAGCTAGGAAGTTCTAGGGAGGTTGCGTTACGACGTTTTTTGTATTTGGAAAGACATCTTGCTAGAAATCAGGAAATGAGGGAAATGTATGTTGGTAAAATGAGAGATGAAATACAAGTGGGACATCTTGTTTTAGCCACAGAAAGACCAAAACCGGAGGAAATGGTATATTACATACCACATCATTGTATTCCTAAAGACAATCGTATTGTTTACGATGCAAGCTGCAAAACAGACAAAGGATTGTCACTGAATGATATTCAAATGCTCGGTCCGAAACTTCAAAAAGACTTGCATGAAACTATTATGCGATTCCGTAGGCACAAAGTAGCTGTATATGCGGACATCAGAAAAATGTTCAATCAGGTAGGGTTGGATAGAAGTCAATGGAACTTACAAAGGATATTTTGGAGAGAGGACTCTAACGAAAGATTACAGGAGTATTGGCTTACAGTAGTCACTTTTGGATTAACAGCATCCCCTTTTCTTGCCGTGAGATCGGTCATTGAAGCTGCCAGGAGGGAAAAAGGAAAATATCCATTAGCTGCCAAGGCAATAGAAGAGGATTTCTATATGGATGATTGTGTGACAGGATCTCACACGGAAGGATCAGCCATCAAATTGGCAAAGGAAATTGATTTGATTTGAATTGTGTAAATGGAAGTCTAACGAGCAAGAAGTTGTTAAGGCAATGGATTCTGTATCTGAAAAAACTATGTTATTTTCAGAGGGGGAAGGGACAACCATTTTGGGATTGAAATGGTTAATAGATGAGGACAAGTTTACTTTTGTTGTCAAGAATCCTAAATTTGATGGCAAAATAACTAAAAGGAGAATTGTTAGTCATGTGGCACAACTATATGACCCCAACGGATATATTTCTCCGGTAACAATTACCGGAAAGATTTTAATTCAAGAGTTATGGAAACTGAAAATTGATTGGGATGATAGGCCGCCTTTGGATTTGGAAAACAGGTGGCTGGAATTTTGGAATTCGATTGTTTATTTGGAAAATTTCAAAATAGACAGATGGCTGGGGACAGCAAAGAATCCAAAGATACAGATTCATGGTTTCTCAGATAGCAGCGAGTTAGCATTAGGTGCGGTGATGTATATCAGGGTGGAACATGAAAATGGCTCAACTACATGTAAACTCCTGACCTCGAAAACAAAAGTAGCTCCGTTGAAGATGGTTACCATACCTCGTTTAGAGTTATCTGCTGCAGAATTGCTTTCAAAAATGGTAAACCAAGTTAGAGAATCTATGGAATGGCCAAAGGCAGAATATGTGCTTTGGATAGATTCTAGTCCAGCATTCTTTTGGATAAGAAAGGAAACAAGAGATCTTAGAACGTATGTGGCAAACAGAGTTTCTTCGATCCAATCAAACACGGATGTAAGTTGCTGGCGCCACATAGATGGCAAGGAGAATCCAGCTGATCTACTTACAAGAGGAGTTGTACCAAAGGATTTGGTGAACAACAAACTATGGCTTTATGGTCCCAGTTGGATAACGATGGAGCAAACGAAATGGCCAAAAAGTAGGATAATAGAAGGAGTAGACCAGGAGGTAAAGGAGGAATTGAATATACATACTATCACAACTTTTAAAGAACCACTGCAAATTGGACTTAGAGGAACTAAGAAAAGCATATCGTTACTAGAATACACAAACAGATTGGAACAGGTAATAAATATTCTCAGCTTCGCCGGGAGGTTTATCAAGAATTGGATAAAGAAAAGGAAGGAAAATCGGCAGGAGTCGGGGAAAAACAAACGGAGATCAGGAAGATCTTTGGAACAACAAAAAATTGCACCACCTATACTGAAAGAAAAGGCTTTGGCTATGGAGTATTTGATTCGAAAAAATCAACAAGAATACTATAATCAGGAGATTAAGGCTTTGAATGCTGGGAAGTGTTTGCCGGACAAGAGTTCGTTAATAGGTTTACAACCTATGATGGACGAGCAAGGACTGCTTCGAGTAGGGGGAAGACTAGGCAGGTCGGATATGGATTATGAGATGAAACATCCAGTAATTATTGCAAACGGATCAAGGTTGTCTGAGTTGCTAGTTGATTATGCTCATCGGGAGATGAAACATGGAGGCGTCCAAGTAATGATGCAGTTCATTAGACAGAGATATTGGATACCAAAGTTACGTAGCGGACTACGGAATCACATTCATAAATGTATAGTTTGTGTGCGTCTAAACGCACGAATGGAGGGGCAATTGATGGCGGAACTACCATCAGAAAGAGTCCAGGCTGGGAAACCATTTTTGGCCACAGGAGTGGACTATGCTGGCCCTTTTGAATTAAAGGTGTCAAATGGAGTAGGGAGGAGAAATAGGAAAAAATGTTGGGTGGCAATATTTGTATGTCTTAAGACCAGGGCGGTTCATATTGACATAGTATCAGATTTGTCATCAATAGCCTTCATTGCTTGCTTTGAACGGTTTATTGCCAGGAGAGGCAGATGCGAGAAAATGTTTAGCGACAACGGAACAGCTTTCGTTGGCGCTTCTAAAGAACTAAATAAAGCTTTAAGAATATTTTCATATAAAGCAACTTTGGACCATTTGCATCACAAAGGCACGGAGTGGCACTTTATGACTCCAGCTGCACCTCATCAAGGAGGGATCTATGAGGCTGCGGTCAAATCGATGAAGTTTCATCTGAAAAGGATTGTAGGACAAAGGACGTTGCCTTATGAAGAATTTGGAACGTTACTGGCCCAGGTTGAGGCTATACTCAATTCACGACCTCTGCACCCATTGAACGACGATCCCATGGATGTTCAGGCGCTAACGCCGGGACATTTTTTAGTAGGTGAGCCTTTAATATTACCTCTCCCTTTCAGATTTGACGGAAGATCAGAGACAGCAGGAGCAAAACTATGGAAGGAGAGACAACAAATGGTAAAGCACTTTTGGAGTCGATGGCAATCAGAATACCTCACAACGCTACAGGAGCGCAAAAAATGGAGAAGGAAAAATGAGAATCTCAAGGTTGGGCAACTGGTAGTGCTCAAGAGCGAAAACTTTCCACCAGCCAGTTGGGCGATGGGCAGAATATGCGAACTACTCCCAGGTCGGGATGGTCTTGTCCGAAACGTCATCGTTCAAACTGCAACCAACAAATTAAGGCGACCGGTTCAAAAATTATGCATCTTACCCGTTAGTCAGGAGACAACCAATCAAGAGACAAATTAGTCAGGAGACAGGAATATAAAAACCATGTTTTTAGCCGGGACTGTTACGAATGGCAACACTGGCCATTCATGTTGGCGAATTTTGTATGTACTTAAAATATATATAAAGAGTAGTCTTGTTCGGTCCATCAGACCGGCGAGTCATGTTTTAAGTCCTTTTTAAACCGGAGATAATAAAAGCGGGTTTTTTTATATAATTTTTCCCACAATAAAATTCGTACCGTGTTTTATTTCTTAAGGGATCGAAACACAATCAGAACTGATTTTCCTAAATAAACTAAAAACAAATTAAATAGAAAACTTAAACCTTAAATCGTGGGAAGCCTTAAGATGGTGGTGATTTATCTAAATGTCGCCCTCCCACTACTCATATATCCATAAAGATATTGAATAATCCTTGTGTTATCTACTATACTCCATTCAATTTGAATGTGCAGTACAGGCCTTTTGGGAGAGCTTTTTCAAACACACTGGTGCCTGCTGCTGACTGCACGGCACCTTAACTTAAGAAATTGCCATTGAAACAAGTAACAAAATCACTGATTTACTTTTAAATTGTTTGTGTAATCTTCTTTCAGCCCACTTACATCCCACCATGACCTCCTCTCTGCTCCCCGGGTGAAAGGAGACTGATCGCCAATTTGCAACCCACCCTTATCGATATTGTGTTGAATCAGAGTTACCACTGCCTAGTTGATGGGAATTCATATGGCATTTTCTTTGGTTTTTGCTATGTAACTTTCAGGATTTAACTTTTTTTGAGCTTTCGATAGCAACATTTTTGTGAGATTTGCGGCAATTTTAAATGCTCACTACGGCAACCATGTGAGAGCTTTAAAATGGAGGTAGCTTATTGAAATCCATAATAGTATGGGTGAAAGGCAAATATCCTATCTTCCCTGTACTGCACATTCAAATTGAACAGAGTATAGCATGTCCAATGAAAATGCTCACAGCTCTACCTTTCTCTATCTTTCGTTTGATCAATTTATGTCTCCATATAATATTATACGCTATCAGTACGGCTTAATGCAAGCATTTTGTAACAATATTTCTTTTCTCTTCGCGCTTTTTCGCCTTTAGATACTGGGAAAAACAACTTGTCACAGTCATCACTTAGCGCGGTGTTAGTTGTTAGTAGGTAGACTCTAGACATGCCAACAGTGTGATAGTGTGGCAGTGTGTCGGGTATCTTGGTATCTTCGGCTTTAAGTTTGACAGTGTGACAGTCTGATACAGTCTGTTTTAAGAGCGAAAGTGTAACAATATAATAGTAAAACCGTACGGCAGTGTAACAGAATAATGTAATAGTTTCACAGTGTACTGTGGGAATATTTGGTTTTATGTATGACAGTGTATCAGCAGCAAAGTGTGGCAGTGTGAAAATAAAAAAACTAGAGTGAAACTAAAATGTGTCACAATGTGAAAATAAAAATGTTTGAGAGACTGAAAATAAAAAAAAGGCAGTCTTGAAATA
The DNA here is from genome assembly GCA_932273885.2 of Leucozona laternaria. Taxonomy (NCBI): domain Eukaryota; kingdom Metazoa; phylum Arthropoda; class Insecta; order Diptera; family Syrphidae; genus Leucozona; species Leucozona laternaria. The sequence goes on along the minus strand of OW026366.1, from coordinate 80,293,127 downwards.
AAAAAGGTGACAGTGTGAAAATAAAAAGTGTGAGAGAGTGAAAATAAAAAAGTGTGGCAGTGTCAAAATCAAAAGTGGGACATTGTGAAAACAAAAAAGGTATGACAGTTTGAAACTAGAGAATGTGACAGTGTAAAAATGCAACAGTAAATGTGAAAGTGACAGTAAGAACATTTGAGTGATAGTGTGAGTGAGAAAGTGCTAGTATGATATTATGAAAGTAATGTGTGATGTGCTAGTTTAAGGATAAGTTTCTCGCAGAGGCAAATACAAAACTCATGTAAATGCGTTCGAGTATATTATTGAAATAAATATATAGGTATGCTTTCTTTCAGCATTGGAAATTTGAATTGCAAAACATTCTCTCTCAGAGACAGAGACAGGAAAAGAGTTAGGCACAAGCAGCACAGTGACAGCACATACCTAAGTATGTACCTAGCAGCATGTGCATGGATATGATCAGAACGCTGAAAAAGCATCCTGACTATCCAAACGCTTGAAATGATTTTTAAGCGTAAAAGGAAAATTCCTCATCTCTTAAGACCCATTAAAAGCGCCCAAAAACCATGCCCCCCCATATTAACGTTTATTGATAGGATATACTGCAAGCACACCAATTGACAACATACATTATAAGAAAAAACTATTTTTATCTTTAAACTCGATTTGCCGCTAACGGATCTGCGTAGACCCCCCAAAGTTGACACCTTCAAACGTGAATTCTGGCATCTAGGCATCTAAGGTTCAGTTTTTCAGTGCGAGATTAAACTTAAACTCGAGTTAACTCCTCAAATTTGGTGAATTAACTTAGGATTAACTGAATCGATGCTTTTGATGTTTTATCCAAAAAGTGCTTCCTCAGATCACTGTGGGTAAATTTACATCTAGAGTTAGCTAACTCTGGTTTAACTCACCACTGAAAAACTGGGCCTTAGAGAATTAAAAATTACATATTTTTGATCTAGAGAGTGCCACCTTTCAATCGACGTATCGCATGAAATGAAAACCCATTTTTTAGTGGTTTTCAAAAAAATCCCTTTTGAAATTAAATTACAAGTATTTAGTCAATTTAGTATTGGTACGGCGGGATATCCTGATTCGGCATTTTGTGAATCGGGATTTTTTAGTTGGTTTGCACTATCATTAAAGGGTTTTTCATGCTTAAAAAGCGTTTTAGCGTAGGTAATCCATGAGCCCTAGAATTACCAAAACACTTCAAATGCTTTTTAATCGTGAAAGGAAAATACTTGAACGCTTAACAAACTTTTAAAGCGTTTTGGTGAAACGTGGCCACCAGACCAATGCCATCCTACCCATTTACCCAACAACCACTAATCAAAAATCCAATAGTCTACCCACACCCTATTATTTAACGTGGCCACACAGGACAACGTCATCTTACCTATTGACCCATACCCCTCGGCAACACAAGCCAAGCCAGCTCCCTAGATCACGAATATGCAATTTTTAATTCCCTAAGATGCCTAGTTCAGTCAAAAATCACGTTTGAAGAAGTCAACTTTGGGGGTCTAAGACGCTTAGTTAAGCCGCAAATCGCGTTTAAAGAGAAACATTGCTTTTTCGTTTTATGCGATACGTTGATTGAAAGGTGGCACTCCCTAGATCACGAATATGCAATTTTCAATCCATTAAGATGCCTAGTTCAGCCAAAATTGAAAATTCACGTTTGAAAATGTCAACTTTGGGGGGTCTACGAAGCTCCGTTTAGCGGCAAATCGAGTTTAAAGATAAAAATAGTTTTTTCTTATAATGTATGTTGTCAATTGGTGTGCTTGCAGTATATCGAATCAATAAACGTTAATATGGAGGGCATGGTTTTTGGACACTTTTAATGGGTTTTAAGCGATGAGGAATTTTCCTTTTACGCTTAAAATCCATTTTAAGCGTTTGGATAGTCAGGATGCTTTTTCAGCGTTCTGATCATATCCATGCACATGCTGCTAGGTATGTGCTGTCACTGTTCTGCTTGTGCGTAACTCTTTCCCTGTCTCTGGCTCTGAGAGAGAATGTTTTGCAAATCAAATTTCCAAATGCTGAAAGAAAACATACCTATATATTTATTTCACTAATCTACTCGAACGCATTTACATGAGTTTTGGATTTGCCTCTGCGAGAAACTTATCCTTAAACTAGCACATCACACATTACTTTCATAATATCATACTAGCACTTTCTCACTAGCACTATCACTCAAACGTTCTTACTGTCACTTTCACATTTACTGTTGCATTTTTACACTGTCACATTCTCTAGTTTCAAACTGTCATATCTTTTTTGTTTTCACAATGTCCCACTTTTGATTTTTACACTGCCACACTTTTTTATTTTCACTCTCTCACACTTTTTTATTTACATTCTCTCACACTTTTTTATTTTCAAACTGTCACGCTTTTTATTTCAACACTGCCACACTTTTTATTTTCACTCTCTCACACTTTCTAATTTTCACATGGTCACCCTTTTTATTTCAACACTGCAACGCTATTTCATTTTTACTCTCTAACACTTTTTTCTTTTCACTCACAACTTTTTTTTTGACACACACCTTTTAGTTTAACACTGCCACACTTTTATTTCCACGCTCTCACACTTTGCTACTGATTCACTGTCACACATAAAACCAAATATTCCCACAGTACACTGTTAAACTATAACATTATGCAGTTACACTGTCACAGTGCCGCACTGTTTTTCTATTATACTGTTACACTCTCGCTCTTAAAACAGACTGTATCAGACTGTCACACTGTCAAACTTAAAGCCGAAGATATCAAGATACCCGACACACTCTCACACTGTCACACTGTTGGCATGTCTAGAGTCGCAGCCAGATAAATAACATAAGTCCAACACACTACAAATTTACAAATTTACAAAACATTAAGAAACATAAAAAACTTATACATATAAAATGAAGACAAGGAATGTAATGACAATAAGAATTAAAATTACATAACAAAAACAGTAAGAGCGTGGTACACTGGTCTTTAATGTATTTTTAAGACTACTCTTACTTACATTAAAGTCAAAAAGGTTTGAGTTCAAATTCAAAAGTTTGCCCATGCGGGTAAATGGTTCATGCATGCCATAATTAGTACGGTGGTAAGGCAGATGCATTAAATCAAAACTACGAATATCGTGGTTTCCTCCACGATAATTGAAATTATTATAACTTAATGAAGCGGGTGCATCAATGACGCCAGTTATAAGTTGATGAGAAAAAACTATATCATTATTGATCCTTCTTTGTGACAGGTGCTGCATTTGTTTTGAAGAAGTTTGATCCTTTGTTCATAAGGAGGAAGATTGTAAAGATCGGACCACGGTAGCCCTTTTAAAGCGAAACGAATAAAGTTACGCTGTACCGCTTCTAATCTATTCTTATGGATCTCATAAAAAGGACGCTTATTCAAGATGGTGGCGAACTAAGAAGTTGTAAAGGGCGAGGGTAACATGCGGGTCCTGAAGCCTGATTCACAATGCGGCGAGCAAACGAGACGTGAGCAAACTCGTTGTAGTTGTCAAACCATTTTCAAACAATGAAAGCATACCTGGATATACACAATGCGGCGTTTCTCATCGTCACGTCGCCAAGAATTCGAAAAAATTGAAAAAAGACGCCTCGTGACGACGATTTTCATTTTTGTAAAGTTATTTACAGATTTTTCAAAAAAGAAATGATCAAATGTATTTAACAAATAGAGTTATTGATAAATCTATTGTTTTGTATGATATTTTTTTTACAAAAATGATTTTTTGTCTTAAAAACGCTCGCTGCATTGTGAATTAGGTGACGATTTTGTAACTAGAAATAGATGACAGCAAGTCTCGTCACGCTCACGTCCCATTTCCCCGTCGCATTGTGAATCAGGCATGAAATTCCTTACACCATCTCTTAATGAAGCCTAGCATTGAATTGGCCTTGTTGACGATTAAGTTTATATTCTCCGAAAAATCAATATTTGAGGTAAAATGAACTCCAAGGTCTTTGAAACCATGGACTCGACGTAAAGTGTGCTGCGATATAAGATAGTCAATTGACCCAGGAAGTGTTTTTTTAGAAAAAGTCATTGCGTGACATTTAATAAGGTTAAGATTCAAACCGTTTTTATTACACCAAGTAACAAATCTGGTTATATAATCTTGTAGAAGAACACGATCATTGTCAGATGTAATGCTTTTTAAAATTTTCTTATCATCCGCAAAAATTAAAGGGTCCGCCAAATAACTTTTTTTTTTGAAAATGGCGCAAAACATCGAGTGTAGCTTCGGCTGTGTGGCACGTAGCGCCGGCCGTCCTGTTGAAACCAAATGTTGCCAATATCCTCCTCTTCAATTTTTGTGAACAAAAATTCGTTCAACATTCCCCGATAACGATCGCCATTGACTGTAACGGCCACTCCTTGCTCATTTTCGAAAAATGGCCCAATTATGCCTCTGGACAAAAATCCGCACATCAAACGTTTTTTTTCAACCAATGCTTATTTCGTGAATGGTAACACTAGCTCATGTCTGATTTGACAGATAATTAGTTTTATCCTTCCGCTAAACGAATATGGTTGTGTATACGCTTCGCTAAGTGGGCCTGCGATGGACTTAGGCCTGCCGCCCACTAGGCAACTTTTAGTTGCTCACCCCAGCAACTTTTAGTTGCTCCCGGTTCAATTACATTGGCTTATATGGGAGAGCGCCCACTGGGCAACTTAGTTGCCGGCAACTTTAAGTTGCTCGGAGTTGCTCGCGGAACTTAGTTGCCGGCAACTCCGGGCAACTTTTAGTTGCTGACCCCCGCCCACTAAGCAATTTCCGAGCAACTTTCAGGAATTTTCGAAAATTTAACGTTTTTATTTGTTGTCCATTGAAATATTACATTGATTTTGCATTTTAGACAGGTCAAATTGAGATAGGTTTAGGTGGAGCACGTTTTTATAGAAAATTAAATACAAAAAAACACAAATATTAATTCTCAAAAGTTGCTCGGAAGTTGCCTAGTGGGCGAGGGCAAGCAACTTTAGTTGCTCGGAGTTGCCGGCAACACCAAGCAACTTAAAGTTGCCGGCAACTAAGTTGCCTAGTGGGCGGCAGGCCTTAGAGAAGTAGCCGATTTTGCTAAAAAAAAACCATCTCTTCAGATGAAGCTCAGTTTGATCTTGGCGGGTGGTAAGCAAGCAAAATTGTCGCATTTGGGGCACAGAAAACTGTTTGGTGCGGATTTTGGTTCAGAGGCATAATTGGGCCATTTTTCGAAAATGAGTGGCCGTTACAGTCAATGGCGATCGTTATTGGGGAATGTTGAACGAATTTTTGTTCACAAAAATTGAAGAGGAGGATATTGGCAACATTTGGTTTCAACAGGACGCCCGGCGCTACGTGCCACACAGCCGAAGCTACACTCTATGTTTTACGCCATTTTCAAAAAAAAAGAAGTTATTTGGCGGACCCTTTATTTAAGACGTTATTGTTATAGGTAGAACCAGATTTCTTTTCCCAATTAACAAATTTCCAAAAATTTGTTTGGTTTAGCTTAAAAGAAATTTGCATAGTATTGAGATAGTATATAGACATCAAAAAGGGAAATATACACATTTCTATCCTCAGGGGACATACTTTTTATGAAAATCTTACAAGCTCTGTTTTTTTTTGTTACGAAGAATCTTAAGTTCTTTTGTATACCAGTGCCTACGTTCTGTTACTCTCGCATGGATAAAATTGGTCGAGAAACGATGAAAAATGGAAAAAAAGTCATACGATTTGTTTCAATTTTCATCGTTTCTCCACTGATTTCATCCATGCTAGAGTTACAGAACTTAGGCACAGGGATAGCAAAAGCTTGAGTATTTGGAAATTTTTTGAGGAATTATGAAATTGATACAATTTTTCAATACTTGATAAAAGTATGAAATTGCAACGTCAACGTTGAGATAATATGGTCTAACAATTGTAGCTCATGTTGAGATGAGGTTAACGAAGCTTCAAAGTAAGACTCGTCCTCTGATATAGTCCAGTTAATATAAGGGAGATTAAACTCGCCTAGGAGAATAATAGTACTATCAAAACTAGCAATACCAATAATATGGTCCAGAGCAAGCGAGAGCTCAGCAAAGACAGAAACCTCGCTTTTAAGGAGGTATGTAGACATTTAAAACAAATAAATCTTTTGATTGCAGATATATTTTGATGCAAATAAGTTCTATTGAAAGATTAAGAGGGAATGTTGTAAGAATTGTACTGAAGTGATTTCTAACAGCGATTAAGACACCACCTCCCACCAAAACCGAGTTATCGATATGACGATCTTTCCTAAAAACTTGGAACTCTTAATCAAATAGTTCCGTGTCCAAGATCGTGGCATGAAGCCAAGTTTCAGTGAAATCGATTAAATCATATGGGAGAGCGGAAGAGTTTTTAAAAATATTAGAAGTTTTACTACGAAGCCCTCTTACATTTTGGTAGTAGTAGTACATGGGTTACAGCTATTTATCGTATGACACTTTGTGGCGTTCAATTTGAATGTGCAGTACAGGCCTTATGGGAGAGCTTTTTCAAACACACTTCTGCCTGCTACTGACTGCACGGCACCTTAGCTTAAGAAATTGCCACTGAAACAAGAAACAAAATCACTGATTTACATTTTAATTGTTTTTGTAATCTTCTTTCAGCCCACGTACATCCCACCATGACCTCCCCGGGTGAAAGGACAAAGGAGACTGATCGCCAATTTGCAACCAACCCTTATCGACATTGTGTTGAATCAGAGTTACCACCAAAGATTAGCCAGCCATATGAAGATGAGAATGTTTCGTACGTTTCACCTTCCAAAACCCATTTGTTTACATTTTTGTATTTGTAATTTCTTCCCGTGTCGATGAATAGATGTGAATTGCAACAACAATTTAACCAGGTTTGTGAAGATCCCTACTGTCTATGTGTGAGGTTTTTATACACACATTCTCATTTTTTATCTGATAACTGCCAGCTCAAGCTTGTAGGCAAATTAAAATGGCTGCCGGGGATTCTCATCTTCATGTGGCTAATCTGTGGGTACCAGTGCCTAGTTGATAGGAATTCATATGGCATTTTCTTTCGTTTTTGCTATGTAACTTTCAGGATTTAAGCTTTTCTTGAGCTTTTGATAGCAATATTTTTGTGAGATTTGCGGCAATTTTAAATGCTCACTACGGCAATTATGTGAGAGCTTTAAAATGGAGATAGCTTATTGAAATCCATAATAGTATGGGTGAAAGGCAAATATCCTATCTTCCCTGTACTGCACATTCAAATTGAACAGAGTATAGAATGTCCAATGAAAATGCTCACAGCTCTACCTTTCTCTATCTTTCGTTTGGGAACATAATAACATCTACCCTAACATCGTATGATCAATTTATGTCTCCATATAATATTATACGCTATCAGTACGGCTTAATGCAAGCATTTTGTAACAATATTTCTTTTCTCTTCGCGCTTTTTCGCCTTTAGATACTGGGAAAAACAACTTGTCACATTCATCACTTAGCGCGGTGTTAGTTGTTAGTAGGTAGACTCTAGACATGCCAACAGTGTGATAGTGTGGCAGTGTGTCGGGTATCTTGGTATCTTCGGCTTTAAGTTTGACAATGTGACAGTCTGATACAGTCTGTTTTAAGAGCGAAAGTGTAACAATATAATAGTAAAACCGTACGGCAGTGTAACGGAATAATGTAATAGTTTCACAGTGTACTGTGGGAATATTTGGTTTTATGTGTGACAGTGTATCAGCAGCAAAGTGTGGCAGTGTGAAAATAAAAAAACTAGAGTGAAACTAAAATGTGTCACAATGTGAAAATAAAAATGTTTGAGAGACTGAAAATAAAAAAAAGGCAGTCTTGAAATAGAAAGGGTGACAGTGTAAAAATAAAAAAGTGTGAGAGAGTGAAAATAAAAAAGTGTGGCAGTGTCAAAATCAAAAGTGGGACATTGTGAAAACAAAAATGGTATGACAGTTTGAAACTAGAGAATGTGACAGTGTAAAAATGCAACAGTAAATGTGAAAGTGACAGTAAGAACATTTAAGTGATAGTGTGAGTGAGAAAGTGCTAGTATGATATTATGAAAGTAATGTGTGATGTGCTAGTTTAAGGATAAGTTTCTCGCAGAGGCAAATACAAAACTCATGTAAATGCGTAACTCTTTCCCTGTCTCTGGCTCTGAGAGAGAATGTTTTGCAAATCAAATTTCCAAATGCTGAAAGAAAACATACCTATATATTTATTTCACTAATCTACTCGAACGCATTTACATGAGTTTTGGATTTGGCTCTGCGAGAAACTTATCCTTAAACAAGTACATCACACATTACTTTCATAATATCATACTAGCACTTTCTCACTAGCACTATCACTCAAACATTCTTACTGTCACTTTCACATTTATAGTTGCATTTTTACACTGTCACATTCTCTAGTTTCAAACTGTCATATCTTTTTTGTTTTCACAATGTCCCACTTTTGATTTTTACACTGCCACACTTTTTTATTTTCACTCTCTCACACTTTTTTATTTTCATTCTCTCACACTTTTTTATTTTCAAACTGTCACGCTTTTTATTTCAACACTGCCACACTTTTTATTTTCACTCTCTCACACTTTCTAATTTTCACACGGTCACCCTTTTTATTTCAACACTGCAACGCTATTTCATTTTTACTCTCTAACACTTTTTTCTTTTCACTCACAACTTTTTTTTTGACACACACCTTTTAGTTTAACACTGCCACACTTTTATTTCCACGCTCTCACACTTTGCTACTGATTCACTGTCACACATAAAACCAAATATTCCCACAGTACACTGTTAAACTATAACATTATGCAGTTACACTGTCACAGTGCCGCACTGTTTTTCTATTATACTGTTACACTCTCGCTCTTAAAACAGACTGTATCAGACTGTCACACTGTCAAACTTAAAGCCGAAGATATCAAGATACCCGACACACTGCCACACTGTCACACTGTTGGCATGTCTAGAGTCGCAGCCAGATAAATAACATAAGTCCAACACACTACAAATTTACAAATTTACAAAACATTAAGAAACATAAAAAACTTATACATATAAAATGAAGACAAGGAATGTAATGACAACAAGAATTAAAATTACATAACAAAAACAGTAAGAGCCTGGTACACTGGTCTTTAATGTATTTTTAAGACTACTCTTACTTACATTAAAGTCAAAAAGGTTTGAGTTCAAATTCAAAAGCTTGCCCATGCGGGTAAATGGTTCATGCATGCCATAATTAGTACGGTGGTAAGGCAGATGCATTAAATCAAAACTACGAATATCGTGGTTTCCTCCACGATAATTGAAATTATTATAACTTAATGAAGCGGGTGCATCAATGACGCCAGTTATAAGTTGATGAGAAAAAACTATATCATTATTGATCCTTCTTTGTGACAGGTGCTGCATTTGTTTTGAAGAAGTTTGATCCTTTGTTCATAAGGAGGAAGATTGTAAAGATCGGACCACGGTAGCCCTTTTAAAGCGAAACGAATAAAGTTACGCTGTACCGCTTCTAATCTATTCTTATGGATCTCATAAAAAGGACGCTTATTCAAGATGGTGGCGAACTAAGAAGTTGTAAAGGGCGAGGGTAACATGCGGGTCCTGAAGCCTGATTCACAATGCGGCGAGCAAACGAGACGTGAGCAAACTCGTTGTAGTTGTCAAACCATTTTCAAACAATGAAAGCATACCTGGATATACACAATGCGGCGTTTCTCATCGTCACGTCGCCAAGAATTCGAAAAAATTGAAAAAAGACGCCTCGTGACGACGATTTTCATTTTTGTAAAGTTATTTACAGATTTTTCAAAAATGAAATGATCAAATGTATTTAACAAATAGAGTTATTGATAAATCTATTGTTTTGTATGATATTTTTTTTACAAAAATGATTTTTTGTCTTAAAAACGCTCGCTGCATTGTGAATTAGGTGACGATTTTGTAACTAGAAATAGATGACAGCGGTTCTCGTCACGCTCACGTCCCATTTCCCCGTCGCATTGTGAATCAGGCATGAAATTCCTTAGACCATCTCTCAATGAAGCCTAGCATTGAATTGGCCTTGTTGACGATTAAGTTTATATTCTCCGAATAATCAATATTAGAGGTAAAATGAACTCCAAGGTCTTTGAAACCATGGACTCGACGTAAAGTGTGCTGCGATATAAGATAGTCAATTGACCCAGGAAGTTTTTTTTTAGAAAAAGTCATCGCGTGACATTTAATAAGGTTAAGATTCAAACCGTTTTTATTACACCAAGTAACAAATCTGGTTATATAATCTTGTAGAAGAACACGATCATTGTCAGATGTAATGCTTTTTAAAATTTTCTTATCATCCGCAAAAATTAAAGGGTCCGCCAAATAACTTTTTTTTTTTGAAAATGGCGCAAAACATCGAGTGTAGCTTCGGCTGTGTGGCACGTAGCGCCGGCCGTCCTGTTGAAACCAAATGTTGCCAATATCCTCCTCTTCAATTTTTGTGAACAAAAATTCGTTCAACATTCCCCGATAACGATCGCCATTGACTGTAACGGCCACTCCTAGCTCATTTTCGAAAAATGGCCCAATTATGCCTCTGGACAAAAATCCGCACATCAAACGTTTTTTTTTCAACTAGTGCTTGTTTCGTGGATGGTAACACTAGCTCATGTCTGATTTGACAGATAATTAGTTTTATCCTTCCGCTAAACGAATATGGTTGTGTATACGCTTCGCTAAGTGGGCCTGTGATCGACTTAGAGAAGATGCAGATTTTGCCAAAAAAATCATCTTTTCAGATGAAGCTCATTTTGATCTTGGCGGGTGGTAAACAAGCAAAATTGTCGCATTTGGGGCACAGAAAACTGTTTGGTGCGGATTTTGGTTCAGAGGCATAATTGGGCCATTTTTCGAAAATGAGCAAGGAGTGGCCGTTACAGTCAGTGGCGATCGTTATCGGGGAATGTTGAACGAATTTTTGTTCACAAAAATTGAAGAGGAGGATATTGGCAACATTTGGTTTCAACAGGACGGCCGGCGCTACGTGCCACACAGCCGAAGCTTCACTCGATGTTTTGCGCCATTTTCATAAAAAAAAAGAAGTTATTTGGCGGACCCTTTTTTTAAGACGTTATTGTTATAGGTAAAACCAGATTTCTTTTCCAAATTAACAAATTTCCAAAAATTTGTTGGGTTTAGCTTAAAAGAAATTTGCATAGTATTGAGATAGTATATAGACCATTCGAGAGGGTTTTAATCTCATCAAAAAGGGAAATATACACATTTCTATCCTCAGGGGACATACTTTTTATGAAAATCTTACAAGCTCTGTTTTTTTTTTTTTTGTTACGAAGAATCTTAAGTTCTTTTGTATACCAGTGCCTACGTTCTGTTACTCTCGCATGGATAAAATTGGTCGAGAAACGATGAAAAATGGAAAAAAAAGTCATACGATTTGTTTCAATTTTCATCGTTTCTCGACTGATTTCATCGATGCTAGAGTTACAGAACTTAGGCACAGGGATAGCAAAAGCTTGAGTATTTGGAAATTTTTTGAGGAATTATGAAATTGATACAATTTTTCAATACTTGATAAAAGTATGAAATTGCAACGTCAACGTTGAGATAATATGGTCTAACAATTGTAGCTCATGTTGAGATGAGGTTAACGAAGCTTCAAAGTAAGACTCGTCCTCTGATATAGTCCAGTTAATATAAGGGAGATTAAAGTCGCCTAGGAGAATAATAGTACTATCAAAACTAGCAATACCAATAATATGGTCCAGAGCAAGCGAGAGCTCAGCAAAGACAGAAACCTCGCTTTTAAGGAGGTATGTAGACATTTAAAACAAATAAATCTTTTGATTGCAGATATATTTTGATGCAAATAAGTTCTATTGAAAGATTAAGAGGGAATGTTGTAAGAATTGTACTGAAGTGATTTCTAACAGCGATTAAGACACCACCTCCTACCAAAACCGAGTTATCGATATGACGATCTTTCCTAAAAACTTGGAACTCTTAATCAAATAGTTCCGTGTCCAAGATCGTGGCATGAAGCCAAGTTTCAGTGAAATCGATTAAATCATATGGGAGAGCGGAAGAGTTTTTAAAAATATTAGAAGTTTTACTACGAAGCCCTCTTACATTTTGGTAGTAGTAGTACATGGGTTACAGCTATTTATCGTATGACACTTTGTGGCGTTCAATTTGAATGTGCAGTACAGGCCTTATGGGAGAGCTTTTTCAAACACACTTCTGCCTGCTGCTGACTGCACGGCACCTTAGCTTAAGAAATTGCCACTGAAACAAGAAACAAAATCACTGATTTACATTTTAATTGTTTTTGTAATCTTCTTTCAGCCCACGTACATCCCACCATGACCTCCCCGGGTGAAAGGACAAAGGATACTGATCGCCAATTTGCAACCAACCCTTATCGACATTGTGTTGAATCAGAGTTACCACCAAAGATTAGCCAGCCATATGAAGATGAGAATGTTTCGTACGTTTCACCTTCCAAAACCCATTTGTTTACATTTTTGTATTTGTAATTTCTTCCCGTGTCGATGAATAGATGTGAATTGCAACAACAATTTAACCAGGTTTGTGAAGATCCCTACTGTCTATGTGTGAGGTTTTTATACACACATTCTCATTTTTTATCTGATAACTGCCAGCTCAAGCTTGTAGGCAAATTAAAATGGCTGCCGGGGATTCTCATCTTCATGTGGCTAATCTGTGGGTACCAGTGCCTAGTTGATAGGAATTCATATGGCATTTTCTTTCGTTTTTGCTATGTAACTTTCAGGATTTAAGCTTTTCTTGAGCTTTTGATAGCAATATTTTTGTGAGATTTGCGGCAATTTTAAATGCTCACTACGGCAATTATGTGAGAGCTTTAAAATGGAGATAGCTTATTGAAATCCATAATAGTATGGGTGAAAGGCAAATATCCTATCTTCCCTGTACTGCACATTCAAATTGAACAGAGTATAGAATGTCCAATGAAAATGCTCACAGCTCTACCTTTCTCTATCTTTCGTTTGGGAACATAATAACATCTACCCTAACATCGTATGATCAATTTATGTCTCCATATAATATTATACGCTATCAGTACGGCTTAATGCAAGCATTTTGTAACAATATTTCTTTTCTCTTCGCGCTTTTTCGCCTTTAGATACTGGGAAAAACAACTTGTCACATTCATCACTTAGCGCGGTGTTAGTTGTTAGTAGGTAGACTCTAGACATGCCAACAGTGTGATAGTGTGGCAGTGTGTCGGGTATCTTGGTATCTTCGGCTTTAAGTTTGACAATGTGACAGTCTGATACAGTCTGTTTTAAGAGCGAAAGTGTAACAATATAATAGTAAAACCGTACGGCAGTGTAACGGAATAATGTAATAGTTTCACAGTGTACTGTGGGAATATTTGGTTTTATGTGTGACAGTGTATCAGCAGCAAAGTGTGGCAGTGTGAAAATAAAAAAACTAGAGTGAAACTAAAATGTGTCACAATGTGAAAATAAAAATGTTTGAGAGACTGAAAATAAAAAAAAGGCAGTCTTGAAATAGAAAGGGTGACAGTGTGAAAATAAAAAAGTGTGAGAGAGTGAAAATAAAAAAGTGTGGCAGTGTCAAAATCAAAAGTGGGACATTGTGAAAACAAAAAAGGTATGACAGTTTCAAACTAGAGAATGTGACAGTGTAAATATGCAACAGTAAATGTGAAAGTGACAGTAAGAACATTTGAGTGATAGTGTGAGTGAGAAAGTGCTAGTATGATATTATGAAAGTAATGTGTGATGTGCTAGTTTAAAGATAAGTTTCTCGCAGAGGCAAATACAAAACTCATGTAAATGCGTTCGAGTATATTATTGAAATAAATATATAGGTATGCTTTCTTTCAGCATTGGAAATTTGAATTGCAAAACATTCTCTCTCAGAGACAGAGACAGGGGAAGAGTTACGCACAAGCAGAACAGTGACAGCACATACCTAAGTATGTAACTAGCAGCATGTGCATGGATATGATCAGAACGCTGTAAAAGCATCCTGACTATCCAAACGCTTAAAATGAATTTTAAGCGTAAAAGGAAAATTCCTCATCGCTTAAGACCCATTAAAAGCGCCCAAAAACCATGCCCCCCATATTAACGTTCATTGATATACATATCCTGCAAACACACCAATTGACAACATACATTATAAGAAAAAACTATTTTTATCTTTAAACTCGATTTGCCGCTAAACGGAGTTTCGTAGATCCCCCAAAGTTGACATCTTCAAACGTGAATTCTGGTAAACTATGCATCTAAGGTCCAGTTTTTCAGTGCGAGATTAAACTTAAACTCGAGTTAACTCATCAAATTTGGTGAATTAACTCAGGATTAACTGAACCGATGCTTTTGATGTTTTATCCAACAAGTTTTTTTAGTCGTTCCGCATGCATTCACCATCGAAAAACTGCTTCCTCAGATCACTGTGGGTAAATTTACATCTAGAGTTAGCTAACTCTGGTTTAACTTACCACTGAAAAACTGGGCTTAAGAGAATTAAAAATTACATATTTTTGATCTAGAGAGTGCCACCTTTCAATCGACGTATCGCATGAAACGAAAAACCATTTTTTAGTGGTTTTCAAAAAATCCCTTTTGAAATTAAATTACAAGTATTTAGTCAATTTAGTATTGATACGGCGGGATTTCGTGATTCGGGATTTTGTGAATCGGGATTTTTTAGTTGGTTTGCAATATCATTAAAGGGTTTTTGATGCTTAAAAAGCATTTTAGCGTAGGTAATCCATGAGCCCTAGAATTACCAAAACACTTAAAATGCTTTTTAAGCGTGAAAGGAAAATACTTGAACGCTTAACAAACTTTTAAAGCGTTTTGGTGAAACGTGGCAACCAGACCAATGCCATCCTACCCATTTTCCCAACAACCACTAATAAAAAATCCAATAGTCTACCCATACCCTATTATTTAACGTGTCCAAACAGGACAACGTCATCTTACCTATCGACCCATACCCCTCGGCAACACAAGCCAAGCCAGCACTCCCTAGATCACGAATATGCAATTTTTAATTCCCTTAGATGCCTAGTTCAGTCAAAAATCACGTTTGAAGAAGTCAACTTTGGGGGTCTACGACGCTAAGTTTAGCCGCAAATCGCGTTTAAAGATAAACATTGGTTTTTCGTTTCATGCGATACGTTGATTGAAAGGTGGCACTCCCTAGATCACGAATATGCAATTTTTAAGTCCCTAAAATGCCTAGTTCAGTCAAAAATCACGTTTGAAGCTGTCAACTTTGGGGGGTCTAAGACGCTTAGTTTAGCCGCAAATCGCGTTTAACGATAAACATTGGGTTTTCGTTACATGCGATACGTTGATTGAAAGGTGGCACTCCCTAGATCACGAATATGCAATTTTCAATCCATTAAGATGCCTAGTTCAGCTTTTTCTTATAATGTATGTTGTCAATTGGTGTGCTTGCAGTATATCGAATCAATAAACGTTAATATGGGGGGGCATGGTTTTTGGACACTTTTAATGGGTTTTAAGCGATGAGGAAATTTCCTTTTACGCTTAAAATTCATTTTAAGCGTTTGGATAGTCAGGATGCTTTTTCAGCGTTCTGATCATATCCATGCACATGCTGCTAGGTACATACTTAGGTATGTGCTGTCACTGTTCTGCTTGTGCGTAACTCTTTCCCTGTCTCTGGCTCTGAGAGAGAATGTTTTGCAAATCAATTTTGATTTTTACACTGCCACACTTTTTTATTTTCACTCTCTCACTCTTTTTTATTTTCATTCTCTCACACTTTTTTATTTTCAAACTATCACGCTTTTTATTTCAACACTGCCACATATTTTATTTTCATTCTCTCACACTTTCTAATTTTCACACGGTCACTCTTTTTATTTCAACACTGCGACGCTATTTCATTTCTTTTCACTCACAACTTTTTTTTTTGACACACACCTTTTAGTTTAACACTGCCACACTTTTATTTCCACGCTCTCACACTTTGTTACTGATACACTGTCACACAGAAAACCAAATATTCCCACAGTACACTGTTAAACTATAACATTAGGCAGTTACACTGTCACAGTGCCGCACTGTTTTACTATTATACTGTTACACTCTCGCTCTTAAAACAGACTGTATCAGACTGTCACACTGTCAAACTTAAAGCCGAAGATACCAAGATACCCGACACACTGCCACACTGTCACACTGTTGGCATGTCTAGAGTCGCAGCCAGATAAATAACATAAGTCCAACACACTACAAATTTACAAATTTACAAAACATTAAAAAACAAAAAAAACTTATACATATAAAATGAAGACAAGAAATGTAATGACAATAAGAATTAAAATTACATAACAAAAAATTAAGAGCGTGGTACACTGGTCTTTAATGTATTTTTAAGACTACTCTTACTTACATTAATGTCAAAAAGGTTTGAGTTCAAATTCAAAAGTTTGCCCATGCGGGTAAATGATTCATGCATGCCATAATTAGTACGGTGGGTAAGGCAGATGCATTAAATCAAAACTACGAATATCGTGGTTTCCTCCACGATAATTGAAATTATTATAACTTAATGAATCGGGTGCATCAATGACGCCAGTTATAAGTTGATGAGAAAAAACTATATCAATATTGATCCTTCTTTGTGACAGGTGCTGCATTTGAAGAAGTTTGATCCTTTGTTCACAAGGAGGAAGATTGTAGGGATCGGACCACGGTAGCCCTTTTAAAGCGAAACGAATAAAGTTACGCTGTACCGCTTCTAATCTATTTTTATGGATCTCATAAAAAAGACGCTTATTCAAGATGGTGGCGAACTAAGCAGTTGTAAAGGGCGAGGGTAACTTGCGGGTCCTGAAGCCTGATTCACAATGCGGCGAGCAAACGAGACGTGAGCTTGACGAGAACTCATTGTAACGGTTGATTTTTGAGCTGGTTTGGTTTTGGCAACACTGGTTTTGACAGCTGACGTGTGTTTAGTACCTTGTGTCACTGTCAAACAGCTTTAGTTTGGTTTGCAATTTAACCATGGATCGTCTTACAAATGAACAACGCTTGCAAATTATAAAATTCGTGCTCGGTTCGAAATGTTCATCGCGCGCTGTTTGTGTTCAGCGATGAGGCTCATTTTTGGTTGAATGGGTACGTAAATAAGCAAAATTGCCGCATTTGGAGTGAAGATCAGCCAGAAGCATTGCAACAGCTACCAATGCATCCCGAAAAAACCACTGTTTGGTGCGGTTTATGGGCCGGCGGCATTATTGGGCCTATTTCTTCAAAGATGATGCGAATCGCAGCGTTACTGTCAATGGTGAACGCTACCGAGCGATGATAACAAACTTTTTTTTGCCCAAAATGGAAGTTCTTGACTTGCATGATATGTGGTTTCAACAAGACGGTGCCACATGCCACACAGCACGCGAAACAATGGCGCAATTGCGAGGCGAGTTTGGTGAACAGTTAATTTCACGTTTCGGGCCGGTCAATTGGGCGCCTAGATCGTGCGATTTGACACCATTAGATTATTTTTGGTGGGGGTATGTCAAGGCTAATGTCTATAGGGACAAGCCCGCTTCGATTGACGCACTGGAAGACAACATCCATGCATTCATTCGTGAGATACCGGCCGATATGTGTGAAAGAGTATGCCAAAATTGGACTCAGCGGATGGGCTACCTGAGACGCAGCCGCGGTCAACATTTGCATGAAATTATCTTTAAACATAAAATTGCAAGGTTCAAACTATCGATTCAAATAAATATTTCATTCATTTTTTCGAATTTTTTGTGTTTTTTTTTTAAAAAAAGTTCTAAACCTCTTAAAAAACCACCCTTTAGTTGTCAAACCAATTTCAAACAATGAAAGCATACCTGGATATACACAATGCGGCGTTTCTCATCGTCACGTCGCACATTGGGGTATTTGACTCGAAAAACCGCTCAAAAATCAATTTTTCAAAATGTAGAGTTGAGAAGTAATTTTGTTCCTAGCTGTAGTTAAATACCTATGGAATGGTGTACCGTTTTTTTTTTTTTATTTTTATGCACACACTTCGCCACAACATCAGTTGAAAGTCATCGATCGTAAGCTTGCAATGTGCATCAGTTGATTTGTGTGAAAAATACCTTCGCTATTTAATTAAGTTTATATTGTTTTTTGATATTGATTACAAAGTTTTTTGTTATGGAGGGTTCATCTGCAGGTATGTTCTTTATTATAAAGCTGTTTTGATGAATATTTAATCTTTTATTTAAAAGAAAATTAATATATTTTAAAATCTATGCAAAAGGGCAGTTTTTTTTCATTTTTTTTTTTTACTGTGGACCTTTTGTTATATTATTCGGTGTTATTCGATAACGTTTTTGGTATCAGCTCTTAGAGAAAGGTGTCAAGCAGCAAAAACAAAAAAAAAAGCTGCCCATTTCTGCCCCTCGAGATTGTATCGTCCCTGATGAGTGTCTAGTCTAATAAAAATAAAAAAGCTATTTATTACAAAATTAATTCTTTTCCTTGAAGGATCGTCTGGCTTGTGCATTTTAACAAAAAAACAGTTATATGATGTTATAAATGAGTGTAGTGAGAATGATTTTGATGCTAAATTAGATCATCTTCAGAGCTATTTACTCAATAAAGCGTCTTGCACGGAGGAAAAACTTAAAGATTTTAGACTTAAAATTGGACGTTTAAGGTACCTATTTAATTTAATTGAACTTTATTTGTATATGCAATTTCAACTTTAAATCTCTTAAATTGTATTAAGGTATGAATTTAAGTCAAGATGGTTAAGTTCACAACGGACAAATGATAGATTTAAAAAAAAAAATGAAGTTTGGCTTCAGGGAGTTTTTGAGGTACCAATTTCGCTTGGACGTGGTCGGCCGTGTAAACCTTTTACAGAGCTTAGCGTACAGAGCAAGAGAAGAAGAACGCAAAGTTTACGTGACGATAACGGAGAAACTTGCGTTTGCTACCGAAATGAAGTTACGTGAAACCGGAAAATCGCAAGCTTCTAAAATACTTAAAGAAATCATCGACTCTCCTGGGAGGGCAAAGAGATATAAAAAAGCTTTGTCCGTTAGTTTCCAACGGCAAAGTGAAAAATTATCCACTCTTAAAGCTCTTTCTATTTTTGTTGAAGCAAATCTTTCACGTAAGCAGTATGAAGTAGTGAGAACTAGTGACAAAAAACTTTTTCCTTGCTATAGTATTCTCCAAAAAGCAAAAAAAACAATGCTATCCAATCCCCCCCGAGTCATATACTGTAACAGAAACTTTGGCTGAAGTTAACTTGCAGAATCTATTAAACCATACAGCTGAACGCTTATTGTTGTATTTGGATGAGGTACTAGCAACATTAAATGAAAACGAGTGCAGGTCCTTAGAACTTGTATCAAAATGGGGATGTGATGGTTCGCAACAGACGCAATTCAAGCAAAAGTTTGAAAGCAGTTCCGATTCAGATGCTAATATCTTCCAAAGTTCATTTGTGCCCCTGCGTTTGTTTTGTAGTTCAAACAACAAAATTATATGGCAAAATCCAACGCCATCCTCGCCACGATATTGCCGTCCAATAAAAATTAGCTTTGTAAAAGAATCTCTTGATATTACGCAAAGTGAAATAGCTGATATTGTCTCCAAGATAAGTAGATTGAACAAAACAGTGATAGAAGGCGATAGAACATTGGAAGTAAAACACACGTTATCTTTTACAATGGTCGATGGAAAAGTGTGCAACGCGGCAACTAACACAAAATCTACAATGAAGTGTTATATTTGTGGACTTACTTCAAAAGATTTTAATGATCTTTCTAGAAGAAAAGAAGTTGATAAAGATGCGATAAAATTTGGATTGTCAATTTTGCATGCGAGGATACGGTTTTTTGAAAGCATTCTTCATCTTGCTTACAAGATTCCGTTGAAGAAATGACAGCTAAGAACTCTTTCAGAAAAAATTATTCTTAAAAAAAAAAAACTGATATACAAGAAAAGTTTAAATCAAAACTCGGACTCATCGTTGATGTACCAAAACCTGGTTTCGGGAATACTAATGATGGCAATACAAGCCGAAGGTTTTTTAACAATCCAGAACTAGTTGCTGAAATAACTGGTGTTGATTTGCAACTCATAGTTAGATTAAAAATCATATTGGAAGTTCTTTCTAGTGGATTTGAAATAGATGCTTCAAAATTTGAAGCATTTGCTTTTGATACGGCAAAGTTGTATGTTGAGCTTTATCCGTGGCATCCCATGACTCCAACGATGCACAAGATTCTTATACATGGACCGGAAGTTATTCAAAATGCTCTTTTACCTATTGGGCAGCTATCCGAAGAAGCAGCAGAAGCACGGAACAAGCATTTCAGGTTGTACCGGTTAAATTTTGCAAGGAAGTTTTCAAGGACGGAGTGCAACTTGGATGTACTTAACAGGTTTTTAAAACTTTATTAGAAGTGGGAAATAATATATAATTCTATTTTTCATACTATCTGTAGGTTACTTTTAAGTTCAGATCCTCTAATAACCAGTTTAAGATCTTTGCCTGTTAAAAAATCTAAGCAATTTTCCAAAGAAGCCCTTGAATTGCTTATTTCCCGGATTCCTGATTCATCAACATTAACAAATTTTAATGATACTACAATATCTAATGATAGTGAAGATGAAGAAACAGCTGAGGAATGTATTGATGACGAAGGATCCTGGGAAGAGTTCACTGAATAACTTTAAGTTCCATCTATTCATTTCATCCTTATTGAAGAAATTAATAAATTATGAACCAAATTTATCCAAAATACTTTATTTATACCTTAATTCGATAGAAATAAGCTTTAAATCCCTTTTACAATTGTTTCAGCCAAGTATCACTTCATTAAAACAAAAAAATATTTTTGAGCGGTTTTTCGAGGCAAATACCCCTATGTCGCCAAGAATTCGAAAAAATTGAAAAAAGATCGTGACGACGATTTTCATTTTTGTAAAGTTATTTACAGATTTTTCAAAAATGAAATGATCAAATGTATTTAACAAAAAGAGTTATTGATAAATCTATTGTTTTGTATGATATTTTTTTTACAAAAATTATTTTTTGTCTTAAAAACGCTCGCTGCATTGTGAATTAGGTGACGATTTTGTAACTAGAAATAGATGACAGCGGTTCTCGTCACGCTCACGTCCCGTTTCCCCGTCGCATTGTGAATCAGGCATGAAATTCCTTAGACCATCTCTTAATGAAGCCTAGCATTGAATTGGCTTTGTTGACGATTAAGTTTATATGCCCCGAAAAATCAAGATTAGAGGTAAAATGAACTCCAAGGTCTTTGAAACCATAGACTCGACGTAAAGTGTGCTGCGATATAAGATAGTCAATTGACCCAGGAACTGTTTTTTTTAAGAAAAAGTCACTGCCTGACATTTAATAGGGTTAAGATTCAAACCGTTTTTATTACACCAAGTAACAAATCTGGTTATATCATCTTGTAGAAGAACACGATCATTATGATGATTATGTTATGCTTTTTAAAATTTTCTTATCATCCGCAAAAATTAAAGGGTCCGCCAAATAACTTTTTTTTTGAAAATGGCGCAAAACATCGAGTGTAGCTTCGGCTGTGTGGCACGTAGCGCCGTCCTGTTGAAACCAAATGTTGCCAATATCCTCCTCTTCAGTTTTTGTGAACAAAAATTCGTTCAACATGGCCCGATAACGATCGCCATTGACTGTAACGGCCACTCCTTGCTCATTTTCGAAAAATGGCCCAATTATGCCTCTGGACAAAAATCCGCACATCAAACGTTTTTTTTTCAACTAGTGCTTGTTTCGTGAATGGTAACACTAGCTCATGTCTGATTTGACAGATAATTAGTTTTATCCTTCCGCTAAATGAATATGGTTGTGTATACGCTTCGCTAAGTGGGCCTGTGATCGACTTAGAGAAGATGCCGATTTTGCCAAAAAAATCATCTTTTCAGATGAAGCTCATTTTGATCTTGGCGGGTGGTAAAAAAGCAAAATTGTCGCATTTGGGGCACAGAAAACTGTTTGGTGCGGATTTTGGTTCAGAGGCATAATTGGGCCATTTTTCGAAAATGAGCAAGGAGTGGCCGTTACAGTCAGTGGCGATCGTTATCGGGGAATGTTGAACGAATTTTTGTTCACAAAAATTGAAGAGGAGGATATTGGCAACATTTGGTTTCAACAGGACGGCCGGCGCTACGTGCCACACAGCCGAAGCTTCACTCGATGTTTTGCGCCATTTTCATAAAAAAAAAGAAGTTATTTGGCGGACCCTTTTTTTAAGACGTTATTGTCATAGGTAAAACCAGATTCCTTTTCCAAATTAACAAATTTCCAAAAATTTGTTGGGTTTAGCTTAAAAGAAATTTGCATAGTATTGAGATAGTATATAGACCATTCGAGAGGGTTTTAATCTCATCAAAAAGGGAAATATACACATTTCTATCCTCAGGGGCCATACTTTTTATGAAGATCTTACAAGCTCTGTTTGTTTTTGTTACGAAGAATCTTAAGTTCTTTTGTATACCAGTGCCTACGTTCTGTTACTCTCGCATGGATAAAATTGGTCGAGAAACGATGAAAAATGGAAAAAAAGTCATACGATTTGTTTCAATTTTCATCGTTTCTCGACTGATTTCATCGATGCTAGAGTTACAGAACTTAGGCAAAAGGATAGCAAAAGCTTGAGTATGTGGAATTTTTTTGGGTAGTTATGAAATTGATACAATTTTTCAATACTTGATAAAAGTATGAAATTGCAACGTCAACGTTGAGATAATATGGTCTAACAATTGTAGCTCATGTTGAGATGAGGTTAATGAAGCTTCAAAGTAAGACCCGTCTTCTGATATAGTCCAGTTAATATAAGGGAGATTAAAGTCGCCTAGGAGAATAATAGTACTATCAAAACTAGCAATACCAATAATATGGTCCAGAGCACGCGAGAGCTCAGCAAAGACAGAAACCTCGCTTTTAAGGAGGTATGTAGACATTTAAAACAAATAAATCTTTTGATTGCAGAGATATTTTGATGCAAATAAGTTCTATTGAAAGATTAAGAGGGAATGTTGTAAGAATTGTACTGAAGTGATTTCTGACAGCGATTGAGACACCACCTCCTACCAAAAAGTGTGGCAGTGTGAAACTAAAATGTGTCACAATGTGAAAATAAAAATGTGTGAGAGACTGAAAATAAAAAAAAAGGCAGTCTTGAAATAAAAAGGGTGACAGTGTGAAAATAAAAAAGTGTGAGAGAGTGAAAATAAAAAAGTGTGTCAAAATCAAAAGTGGGATATTGTGAAAACAAAAAAGGTACTAGAGAATGTGACAGTGTAAATATGCAACAGTAAATGTGAAAGTGACAGTAAGAACATTTGAGTGATAGTGTGAGTGAGAAAGTGCTAGTATGATATTATGAAAGTAATGTGTGATGTGCTAGTTTAAAGATAAGTTTCTCGCAGAGGCAAATACAAAACTCATGTAAATGCGTTCGAGTATATTATTGAAATAAATATATAGGTATGCTTTCTCTCAGCATTGGAAATTTGAATTGCAAAACATTCTCTCTCAGAGATAGAGACAGGGAAAGAGTTACACACAAGCAGAACAGTGACAGCACATACCTTAGTATGTAACTAGCAGCATGTGTATGGATATGATCAGAACCATAGAGTACCTATATTACCTAGAGAACCGACCGGTACCCCTCTTGCCTTAAACACCCTCAAATTTTATTTGAGGTGAGTAAGTGAAAACTCTCTTAGTTTACTCTTTTTTCCTTATCCGTGAATCCGTGTGAATGGTGGATATAAAAACAAAATGGCGCATTAGTTCAAAAAGGTACGTGTCTACGGTTTAATTGTGAACAAAGTGGTGGCATTAGCTCAAAAAGGTACGTGTCTACGATTTGCACACCTAAATCGTAGACACGTACCTTTTTGAGCTAAGAAACTAGAGTGCGCTTCCAATTTTCGGTAGGTGTTTTTGTTTTTTTTTTAAACATAAATATTCAAAAATATTATTTAATTTATTACCCGGGAGCAACAATGACCGATATTCTTCATAGTTTAGGTTGACAAAAGGTTAAAAAGAGAAATTTGACTACGAAATTAATAAATTTCTCAATTTTTGAATTTAACGGATTTTTTTTTTGAATCCCTGGGCGGTCTTATCCACCTTATTGAGCACTTTGAGCAATTTGAGCGAAGTCCTTTCAATTGAAGCCATGTTGGTTCGGTCCCATTTAAAATGCATTGGACAACAACCCCATACAAAACTTAATGGGCATTTTCCTCTCAGTACAGCTTGTAGGGTGGAAGAGAACGACCGCCTAAGTCGGTTCTCTAGGTAATATAGGTACTCTATGATCAGAACGCTGTAAAAGCATCCTGATTATCCAAACGCTTAAAATGAATTTTAAGCGTAAAAGGAAAATTCCTCATCGCTTAAGACCCATTAAAAGCGCCCAAAAACCATGCCCCCCATATAAACGTTCATTGATATATATATCCTGCAAACACACCAATTGACAACATTCATTATAAAAAAAAACTATTTTTATCTTTAAACTCGATTTGCCGCTAAACGGAGTTTCGTAGACCCCCCAAAGTTGACATCTTCAAACGTGAATTCTGGTTAAACTATGCATCTAAGGTCCAGTTTTTCAGTGCGAGATTAAACTTAAACTCGAGTTAACTCATCAAATTTGGTGAATTAACTCAGGATTAACTGAACCGATGCTTTTGATGTTTTATCCAAAAAGTTTTTTTAGTCGTTCCGCATGCATTCACCATCGAAAAACTGCTTCCTCAGATCACTGTGGGTAAATTTACATCTAGAGTTAGCTAACTCTGGTTTAACTCACCACTGAAAAACTGGGCCTAAGAGAATTAAAAATTACATATTTTTGATCTAGAGAGTGCCACCTTTCAATCGACGTATCGCATGAAACGAAAAACCATTTTTTAGTGGTTTTCAAAAAAATTCCTTTTGAAATTAAATTACAAGTATTTAGTCAATTTAGTATTGATACGGCGGGATTTCGTGATTCGGGATTTTGTGAATCAGGATTTTTCAGTTGGTTTGCACTATCATTAAAGGGTTTTTGATGCTTAAAAAGCGTTTTAGCGTAGGTAATCCATGAGCCCTAGAATTACCAAAACACTTAAAATGCTTTTTAAGCGTGAAAGGAAAATACTTGAATATGCAATTTTCAATCCATTAAGATGCCTAGTTCAGCCAAAATTGAAAATTCACGTTTGAAAATGTCAACTTTGGGGGGTCTACGAAGCTCCGTTTAGCGGCAAATCGAGTTTAAAGATAAAAATAGTTTTTTCTTATAATGTATGTTGTCAATTGGTGTGTTTGCAGGATATATATATCAATGAACGTTAATATGGGGGGCATGGTTTTTGGGCGCTTTTAATGGGTCTTAAGCGATGAGGAATTTTCCTTTTACGCTTAAAATTCATTTTAAGCGTTTGGATAGTCAGGATGCTTTTACAGCGTTCTGATCATATCCATACACATGCTGCTAGTTACATACTTAGGTATGTGCTGTCACTGTTCTGCTTGTGCGTAACTCTTTCCCTGTCTCTGTCTCTGAGAGAGAATGTTTTGCAATTCAAATTTCCAATGCTGAAAGAAAGCATACCTATATATTTATTTCAATAATATACTCGAACGCATTTACATGAGTTTTGTATTTGCCTCTGCGAGAAACTTATCTTTAAACTAGCACATCACACATTACTTTCATAATATCATACTAGCACTTTCTCACTCACACTATCACTCAAATGTTCTTACTGTCACTTTCACATTTACTGTTGCATATTTACACTGTCACATTCTCTAGTACCTTTTTTGTTTTCACAATATCCCACTTTTGATTTTGACACACTTTTTTATTTTCACTCTCTCACACTTTTTTATTTTCACACTGTCACCCTTTTTATTTCAAGACTGCCTTTTTTTTTATTTTCAGTCTCTCACACATTTTTATTTTCACATTGTGACACATTTTAGTTTCACACTGCCACACTTTTTGGTAGGAGGTGGTGTCTTAATCGCTGTTAGAAATCACTTCAGTACAATTCTTACAACATTCCCTCTTAATCTTTCAATAGAACTTATTTGCATCAAAATATCTCTGCAATCAAAAGATTTATTTGTTTTAAATGTCTACATACCTCCTTAAAAGCGAGGTTTCTGTCTTTGCTGAGCTCTCGCGTGCTCTGGACCATATTATTGGTATTGCTAGTTTTGATAGTACTATTATTCTCCTAGGCGACTTTAATCTCCCTTATATTAACTGGACTATATCAGAAGACGGGTCTTACTTTGAAGCTTCGTTAACCTCATCTCAACATGAGCTACAATTGTTAGACCATATTATCTCAACGTTGACGTTGCAATTTCATACTTTTATCAAGTATTGAAAAATTGTATCAATTTCATAATTACCCAAAAAAATTCCACATACTCAAGCTTTTGCTATCCCTTTGCCTAAGTTCTGTAACTCTAGCATCGATGAAATCAGTCGAGAAACGATGAAAATTGAAACAAATCGTATGACTTTTTTTCCATTTTTCATCGTTTCTCGACCAATTTTATCCATGCGAGAGTAACAGAACGTAGGCACTGGTATACAAAAGAACTTAAGATTCTTCGTAACAAAAACAAACAGAGCTTGTAAGATCTTCATAAAAAGTATGGCCCCTGAGGATAGAAATGTGTATATTTCCCTTTTTGATGAGATATGTTGTCAATTGGTGTGCTTGCAGTATATCGAATCAATAAACGTTAATATGGGGGGGCATGGTTTTTGGACACTTTTAATGGGTTTTAAGCGATGAGGAATTTTCCTTTTACGCTTAAAATTCATTTTAAGCGTTTGGATAGTCAGGATGCTTTTTCAGCGTTCTGATCATATCCATGCACATGCTGCTAGGTACATACTTAGGTATGTGCTGTCACTGTTCTGCTTGTGCGTAACTCTTTCCCTGTCTCTGGCTCTGAGAGAGAATGTTTTGCAAATCAATTTTGATTTTTACACTGCCACACTTTTTTATTTTCACTCTCTCACACTTTTTTATTTTCATTCTCTCACTCTTTTTTATTTTCAAACTGTCACGCTTTTTATTTCAACACTGCCACACATTTTATTTTCACTCTCTCACACTTTCTAATTTTCACACGGTCACCCTTTTTATTTCAACACTGCAACGCTATTTCATTTTTACTCTCTAACACATTTTTCTTTTCACTCACAACTTTTTTTTTTGACACACACCTTTTAGTTTAACACTGCCACACTCTTATTTCCACGCTCTCACACTTTGCTACTGATACACTGTCACACATAAAACCAAATATTCCCACAGTACACTGTTAAACTATAACATTATGCAGTTACACTGTCACAGTGCCGCACTGTTTTACTATTATACTGTAACACTCTCGCTCTTAAAACAGACTGTATCAGACTGTCAGACTGTCAAACTTAAAGCCGAAGATACCAAGATACCCGACACACTGCCACACTGTCACACTGTTGGCATGTCTAGAGTCGCAGCCAGATAAATAACATAAGTCCAACACACTACAAATTTACAAATTTACAAAACATTAAAAAAACAAAAAAAACTAATACATATAAAATGAAGATAAGAAATGTAATGACAATAAGAATTAAAATTACATAACAAAAACATTAAGAGCGTGGTACACTGGTCTTTAATGTATTTTTAAGACTACTCTTACTTACATTAAAGTCAAAAAGGTTTGAGTTCAAATTCAAAAGTTTGCCCATGCGGGTAAATGGTTCATGCATGCCATAATTAGTACGGTGGTAAGGCAGATGCATTAAATCAAAACTACGAATATCGTGGTTTCCTCCACGATAATTGAAATTATTATAACTTAATGAATCGGGTGCATCAATGACGCCAGTTATAAGTTGATGAGAAAAAACTATATCATTATTGATCCTTCTTTGTGACAGGTGCTGCATTTGAAGAAGTTTGATCCTTTGTTCACAAGGAGGAAGATTGTAGGGATCGGACCACGGTAGCCCTTTTAAAGCGAAACGAATAAAGTTACGCTGTACCGCTTCGAATCTATTTTTATGGATCTCATAAAAAAGACGCTTATTCAAGATGGTGGCGAACTAAGCAGTTGTAAATTCCCTTAGATGCCTAGTTCAGTCAAAAATCACGTTTGAAGAAGTCAACTTTGGGGGTCTACGACGCTTAGTTTAGCCGCAAATCGCGTTTAAAGATAAACATTGGTTTTTCGTTTCATGCGATACGTTGATTGAAAGGTGGCACTCCCTAGATCACGAATATGCAATTTTCAATCCATTAAGATGCCTAGTTCAGCCAAAATTGAAAATTCACGTTTGAAAATGTCAACTTTGGGGGGTCTACGAAGCTCCGTTTAGCGGCAAATCGAGTTTAAAGATAAAAATAGTTTTTTATTATAATGTATGTTGTCAATTGGTGTGCTTGCAGTATATCGAATCAATAAACGTTAATATGGGGGGCATGGTTTTTGGACACTTTTAATGGGTTTTAAGCGATGAGGAATTTTCCTTTTACGCTTAAAATTCATTTTAAGCGTTTGGATAGTCAGGAAGCTTTTTCAGCGTTCTGATCATATCCATGCACATGCTGCTAGGTACATACTTAGGTATGTGCTGTCACTGTTCTGCTTGTGCGTAACTCTTTCCCTGTCTCTGGCTCTGAGAGAGAATGTTTTGCAAATCAATTTTGATTTTTACACTGCCACACTTTTTTATTTTCACTCTCTCACACTTTTTTATTTTCATTCTCTCACACTTTTTTATTTTCAAACTGTCACGCTTTTTATTTCAACACTGCCACACATTTTATTTTCACTCTCTCACACTTTCTAATTTTCACACGGTCACCCTTTTTATTTCAACACTGCAACGCTATTTCATTTTTACTCTCTAACACTTTTTTCTTTTCACTCACAACTTTTTTTTTTGACACACACCTTTTAGTTTAACACAGCCACACTCTTATTTCCACGCTCTCACACTTTGCTACTGATACACTGTCACACATAAAACCAAATATTCCCACAGTACACTGTTAAACTATAACATTATGCAGTTACACTATCACAGTGCCGCACTGTTTTACTATTATACTGTTACACTCTCGCTCTTAAAACAGACTGTATCAGACTGTCACACTGTCAAACTTAAAGCCGAAGATATCAAGATACCCGACACACTGCCACACTGTCACACTGTTGGCATGTCTAGAGTCGCAGCCAGATAAATAACATAAGTCCAACACACTACAAATTTACAAATTTACAAAACATTAAAAAACAAAAAAAACTTATACATATAAAATGAAGACAAGAAATGTAATGACAATAAGAATTAAAATTACATAACAAAAACATTAAGAGCGTGGTACACTGGTCTTTAATGTATTTTTAAGACTACTCTTACTTACATTAAAGTCAAAAAGGTTTGAGTTCAAATTCAAAAGTTTGCCCATGCGGGTAAATGGTTCATGCATGCCATAATTAGTACGGTGGTAAGGCAGATGCATTAAATCAAAACTACGAATATCGTGGTTTCCTCCACTATAATTGAAATTATTATAACTTAATGAATCGGGTGCATCAATGACGCCAGTTATAAGTTGATGAGAAAAAACTATATCATTATTGATCCTTCTTTGTGACAGGTGCTGCATTTGAAGAAGTTTGATCCTTTGTTCACAAGGAGGAAGATTGTAGGGATCGGACCACGGTAGCCCTTTTAAAGCGAAACGAATAAAGTTACGCTGTACCGCTTCTAATTTATTTGTATGGATCTCATAAAAAAGACGCTTATTCAAGATGGTGGCGAACTAAGCAGTTGTAAAGGGCGAGGGTAACTTGCGGGTCCTGAAGCCTGATTCACAATGCGGCGAGCAAACGAGACGTGAGCGTGACGAGAACTCATTGTAGTTGTCAAACTAATTTCAAACAATGAAAGCATACCTGGATATACACAATGCGGCGTTTCTCGTCGTCACGTCGCCAAGAATTCGAAAAAATTGAAAAAAGATGCCTCATGAGGACGATTTTCATTTTTGTAAAGTTATTTACAGATTTTTCAAAAAAGAAATGATCAAATGTATTTAACAAAAAGAGTTATTGATAAATCTATTGTTTTGTATGATATTTTTTTTACAAAAATTATTTTTTGTCTTAAAAACGCTCGCTGCATTGTGAATTAGGTGACGATTTTGTAACTAGAAATAGATGACAGCGGTTCTCGTCACGCTCACGTCCCGTTTCCCCGTCGCATTGTGAATCAGGCATGAAATTCCTTAGACCATCTCTTAATGAAGCCTAGCATTGAATTGGCTTTGTTGACGATTAAGTTTATATGCCCCGAAAAATCAAGATTAGAGGTAAAATGAACTCCAAGGTCTTTGAAACCATGGACTCGACGTAAAGTGTGCTGCGATATAAGATAGTCAATTGACCCAGGAACTGTTTTTTTTAAGAAAAAGTCATTGCCTGACATTTAATAGGGTTAAGATTCAAACCGTTTTTATTACACCAAGTAACAAATCTGGTTATATCATCTTGTAGAAGAACATGATCATTATGATGATTATATTATGCTTTTTAAAATTTTCTTATCATCCGTAAAAATTAAAGGGTCTGCCAAATAACTTTTTTTTTGAAAATGGCGCAAAACATCGAGTGTAGCTTCGGCTGTGTGGCACGTAGCGCCGTCCTGTTGAAACCAAATCTTGCCAATATCCTCCTCTTCAGTTTTTGTGAACAAAAATTCGTTCAACATGGCCCGATAACGATCGCCATTGACTAAATTCGATTGGAAGTTTTTTTGCGATCTTTAGTCCAAAATGCGTTTCGCCCAGGTACGACAATTGGGCTCATCAGTTAGATGTTGTCGTACCCTTCTAAGACGCAAGATTTTAGTCGATGAATACCGACACAAATATATTTTGCAACACGGACATGCTGCAAATTATATTTTTCTAGGCGAACTTGGTTAAGCTCTGACACCTATGTAGAAATGTTTGTGTGCCCGTGGTCTGGCATGTTTTAAGAAAGAAGAAGAACGAAAACAATAGAAAAAAATTATATTGTTTTTGTTTTTGTTTTAGTGGACTGTGATGAATTAAATTCAATTGGAAGTTTTTTTGCGACCTTTAGTCCAAAATGCGTTTCGCCCAGGTACGACAATTCGGCTCATCAGTTAGATGTTGTCGTACCCTTCTAAGACGCAAGATTTTAGTCGAGCCCAATTGTCGTACCTGGGCGAAACGCATTTTGGACTAAAGGTCGCAAAAAAACTTCCAATTGAATTTAATTCATCACAGTCCACTAAAACAAAAACAAAAACAATATAATTTTTTTCTATTGTTTTCGTTCTTCTTCTTTCGATCGCCATTGACTGTAACGGCCACTCCTTGCTCATTTTCGAAAAATGGCCCAATTATGCCTCTGGACAAAAATCCGCACATCAAACGTTTTTTTTTCAACTAGTGCTTATTTCGTGAAACAAGCAAAATTGTCGCATTTGGGGCACAGAAAACTGTTTGGTGCGGATTTTGGTTCAGAGGCATAATTGGGCCATTTTTCGAAAATGAGCAAGGAGTGGCCTTTACAGTCAATGGCGATCGTTATCGGGGAATGTTGAACGAATTTTTGTTCACACAAATTGAAGAGGAGGATATTGGCAACATTTGGTTTCAACAGGACGGCCGGCGCTACGTGAAACACAGACGAAGCTACACTCGATGTTTGGCGCAATTTTCAAAAAAAAAAGTTATTTGGCGGACCCTTTATTTAAGACGTTATTGTTATAGGTAAAACCAGATTTCTTTTCCAAATTAACAAATTTCCAAAAATTTGTTGGGTTTAGCTTAAAAGAAATTTGCATAGTATTGAGATAGTATATAGACCATTCGAGAGGGTTTTAAACTCATCAAAAAGGGAAATATATACATTTCTATCCTCAGGGGACATACTTTTTATGAAAATCTTACAAGCTCTGTTTTTTTTTTTTTTGTTACGAAGAATCTTAAGTTCTTTTGTATACCAGTGCCTAGGTTCTGTTACTCTCGCATGGATAAAATTGGTCGAGAAACGATGAAAAATGGAAAAAAAGTCATACGATTTGTTTCAATTTTCATCGTTTCTCGACTGATTTCATCCATGCTAGAGTTACAGAACTTAGGCACAGGGATAGCAAAAGCTTGAGTATTTGGAAATTTTTTGAGGAATTATGAAATTGATACAATTTTTCAATACTTGATAAAAGTATGAAATTGCAACGTCAACGTTGAGATAATATGGTCTAACAATTGTAGCTCATGTTGAAATGAGGTTAACGAAGCTTCAAAGTAAGACTCGTCCTCTGATATAGTCCAGTTAACATAAGGGAGATTAAAGTCTCCTAGGACAATAATAGTACTATCAAAACTAGCAATACCAATAATATGGTCCAGAGCAAGCGAGAGCTCAGCAAAGACAGAAACCGCGCTTTTAAGGAGGTATGTAGACATTTAAAACAAATAAATCTTTTGATTGCAGAGATATTTTGATGCAAATAAGTTCTATTGAAAGATTAAGAGGGAATGTTGTAAGAATTGTACTGAAGTGATTTCCAACAGCGATTAAGACACCACCTCCTACCGAAACCGAGTTATCGATATGACGATCTTTCCTAAAAACTTGGAACTCTTAATCAAATAGTTCCGTGTCCAAGATCGCGGCATGAAGCCAAGTTTCAGTAAAAGCGATTAAATCATATGGGAGAGCGGAAGAGTTTTTAAAAATATTAGAAGTTTTACTACCAAGCCCTCTTACATTTTGGTAGTATTAGTACATGGGTTACAGCAATTTATCGTATGACACTTTTTGGCCAGCTACTTGGCCCCACTTTTGATTCAGACCTCTTGGCGATCGCCATATTTTTTTATTACTATTATTATTTATAACTGACGCAGTCGGTAGTTGCAATGCCAGTTAAAGAATCAATGGCAAACGACGAAAAAATAACACCATCACCTATTTTACAAAATCAATGACGTCAAGCAGCCCCGTTGTTGCAATATTATTTCGCGAATTTAAAAAAAGATTATGATGACGGTAAACTTATAAACCGCGGCTAGGGATTAGACGAATCCAATTATTATTAACTATTCCACAAACGAATTTATTCAATTATAAAATCTGTGCAACCGGCACACGCGAAAGTAAAGATCGAATTGACGAACTGTCAAAGGATCAACCAAAGGCAAGAGATAAGAGAGAAGACACAAATATTGCAACAGCACTGCAACAACAATGCAGCCAACCGTCGAATTAAGGAATATAATGGATACACGAAATGTGAACAATTTGAATCGAATTAATTTTGATAATAATTGTTGATGATAAAAAAAGGAATCGAATTAAATGTAGGTAGGTAAATACAGGATCGTACTTACGCTACAGGGTGGGCGCCAGGAAACTGTTGAGGGTCGTTTGCCTTAACCGGGAAGCTGAAATTCGTCTTCAAAAATATGAAAGAAACGCAAATGTTTTTATTCCCAACAGAAAGTAAAAAGAATTTGTTTTAAAATATCTGGGAAACCTTGGCTTGCGCTTGGATTAAAACCCAGAATTTTTTCGATAAAAAGATAAATATAAAAATATATTATTGTTCGAAGAACAATCAAAAGAAAAATAAAACAAAGAAAAATTACAAAGCAAAGACCGTAAGAATGGACCGCTATCACTCGGTCCCAAACTAAAGCGGATAAAGAAACCTATACCTTAGAAATGGGTCACGAGTCCACCACTAAATAATCACTCTACTTATCTTTTCTTATCCAACTTATACTTTTTCCTTTCTCCTTCTTTCTTCACTTCTATTTGCCCCGTTCTGGCGACTCCAAATTATAAATTCTTTTTCTGCAAACTATCACCTCCACCGAAACACTTTCAAAATAAATTCTAAACTCTTTCTCCAATTTATCAAATTTGAATTTATAATTTATTTTCAACTCTTCTATCTTTTTTTTAATTTCTCAAATTAAAAAAAAACCTCTATCGGCTTAACAGGTCAACCAAGAAGAGGTTGGTCATGCGTAGCCTATTCGTCTTCCTTGGCCCCTCTCTCACTCACACACTCACACTCTCATACAAAGGCTTTCGTGGAACTCGGTTGCGATACCACTCCGACGTTGAGTTCCATCGAAACTCTCTATCACTCACACATTCAATGGATTCCCCAAGTTGTTGGCGGTCTCCTAAAACTTGACGAATCTTCGGCTGTATTCAGACATATTCACAATACCTATTTTCGAGAAAAGTAAAAGAACTACAAAAAGTTGAAAATATTATTTTGAGCATTCTCTCAGCTACTCTAGTCAATTTAATTTTCTGAAAATGCTTCGAAGAAGGAGCCTACAATTTAGTATCGATTTTCTAAACATTTTTAAGGAAAAGAAGGAGGAAGGCAAATACTCAAGGTAATCTACCTATCGCGCAATCTACTATTCAGTGGACCCTTGTGCTGATTGGGGGAATCGGGGTATAGTGTTTAGCGTTCCATCCTTTTCTACGGTCGATGTTAGATTTAGATTAAATTTAGATTTTAGGATTGGCTTATAACCATGTTAAAAAAGGAAGTTAACTTTATGTTGGTTTAATGAAATTGTTGTTGCGTTATTATTTAATATCCACTTTAAGTGGACCTGTATGTTGCATCCATTCGTCGTCGCTGAATGTTATTAATTGTATTATGAGATTCTGCGCTCTATGTAGATGGCGTGCGAGTCTCCAGCCCATCCGCTGGCTCAACACGATCGAATCAAATGGTTACCTACTTTGTCATCCTCTCCGAGTCACCCTTAACTCCCAGAGGACAACGGGGAGTCGAAAATTTGGAATGATTGGGATGGAGGGGAAAACAGATATCAAGGTTTAGACCATGACCAAACAACATGGTCAGAAGAAGGTTTTAAGAACCAATTAAAGAATGGTTTTTGTGCGGTAAATCTTAGCGTAACACCGTTACAAAATACCTGGATCAGTTCAAAATTTCTCAACCAGAAAAATGGAATTCTTACTATCAGCTCTACCTTCTCGCCAATGAGATACAGAGGGAGCCGCGAAAACAAGCTGTTTTCCTGACAATTTGCGGTTCACAATTGTACGACCTCCTGTGCTCATTGACAGCTCCAAAAGAGGTAAGCACGTTTAATCTTTCCGAGGTTGAATCGATACTAAAAAACAATTTTTCTCCAATTCTATCGGAAATCCCTGAATTTTACAAATTTTTCAAACGGGATCAACAACCTGATGAGTGTTTTGCCTCGTATGTGGCTGAACTGCGAAGATTCGCAATTAGTTGTAATTTTGAAAATTCTCTCGGCCACATGCTCTGCGACCGAATCATACGTGGTCTTTGCAACGAAGTTTACTGGCCGAAGACAAGCTCACATTGCAGAAAGTTATAGAGAAGGCATTGATGGCAGAGGCAAATTCGACATCCCGACAAATCAATACATTTCATCAGAAAGCAGAAGTTTCAGGGGCCACGAAATTCAACGTCATCATCTCAATGCAGCGGTTGCGGTGCTCCACATATCAGAACCACTTGTCCTTATCATGGCGCCAAATGTTCAAATTGTGGCAAGACGGGACATTTAAGTAAAGCAAAAAACAAAAGTCAAAGTTCTAAGAACAAATCAACAGTAAACCTTATCCATCCTTTGACCGATTTGAAGCAATGGGTTCTAATTGACATTAACAGTCGTGAATGTAATTTTGAGGTGGACTCAGGTTCCAGCTATACTATCATTTCGAATCCACATGTGAGGCAATTTTAGCTGATAAACAACCACACTTCCACAAATGTGATTTACAGTTGGTCGATTTTCAAAAAAATCACATTCCAGTTGTTGGTGTTATTGACGTAGACATTCTGTACAATGGAAAATTTATATCCAATCTTCCAGTAATCGTTGTGAACGGCAACAAATGCAGGGTTTTGGGTTGTAATTAGTCTACATCATTGGGGTTTAGCTTGCAGGGGGTTAACATGGTATCTGAAGATGTTTTTATTGAAGATATTGTTGATAGCTACGACGATCTATTTTCTGAAGAGTAAGGGCAAAGATAATATAATACCAAGATGTCGCATCCAGTACAAGCAAAATGAACCCAAAATAAAACCGTCCGTATCTGATATTGGATACGACAACATGTTGCTAAATGTTGCATTGGTCAATTTAAAGAGCGAGAGCGAAAAATCTCTCTGGAAACAATTTAAAATTTGAAATCTCTTCAAAATGCATATATCTCAAGGACAAACAAATGTTTTCGTTGTTTTTTTCTTTCGCTTTTTTTTTAGTTTTTTGCTTATTATTTTTTGTGATGATGATGATGGTGGGTATCTGTATACCTAGATAGACATGCAGTAACATTTTTGTTCTTTCATCGCAAATCGCGATCTTCGTAAAAGGTAGCAGGGATTTTCTTTTGGTTTTATTTATTTTTGTGAGGTTGTTTTGTATTCCTTGAGAAACTAAAAAATCATTTTCATTAATTTATTTAGGTACAGGTGAATTCATAACTTGTGAGGAAAGCTGATTTGTAGTTAGGTAGGTATAGATAGCTTGGTTTGAAATGTGTATGCACCGATTTAATGAATACGTCCGTCGTAACAAGATACATTTTGCAATGGTTACCTAGGTACTTCTGGTTTTTTTTTTTCAATTGTTCATTCGTCTCGATCGGTGGCAAGAATTTTTGTTTTTATTCCTTGTGAGAATTTTTGTAGGGCAGCGAGATACATGTATGAAGGAAAGTTTCAAGGAAAAGTTTTTTTAAGGATTTCTCTATTTTCATGTTTGAGGGTGGAGAATATATTTTTTTTTATGGACGACTGTTTTGAAACAGGAAGACTTAATTGCATTCTTGCGCCCGTCTCGATCTTTTAATAATGGCAAGAATTTTCGTTTTTGCTTGTTTCGAGGAATTTTGGTTGGGATAAAAAATGTAGGTAGATATGAAGGAAATAGGTACCTATCTCTTGTTACTTTTTGGGGTGGAGAATATTAGACGCGTTTTGTTATAGCTTAAGATCCATACCGATCATCCCATAAAAATAAAACGATACGGATCTTGATGACAGCTGTGTTGCATACCTATCTCTATTTTGCTTACGTTGGTTCATTTTCATTTTCTTTTTACTTTACACTTCATTTTATACTACCTTATCACGAGAAGACATCTACCCGCATTAGTAACAACTAATTTTCGGATCTTCAAAATAGATCCAGATAGAGAGCAGGGTCCCAAGTTGTTGTTGTATTATGTGTAAGGTACATAGGTTAGGAGGGGTAAAAATGACGCGAGCCGCATCATCGCACTCGGATCTCAATGGATCTATTGTGGTCCCCAGGAAATAGTTGTGGTGAAGGAAGAGGATGGTTGGGAAAAGGAGTAAGAGGAGATTAGGTGTGGGTATTACGTGTTAAAAAATTATCCTGATCCAGGTCCGTAGATAATAAAACGTGGCTATTACCTTTGTATACATAAACTATAGTACTCTCATGGAACAGAAAAATTTAATTCAACATGTGTTCTATACGTGGCGCTGCGGGTACTACAAAACTGACATTATTGATTGTGGAAGCTAAGTAGGAAGAGAAAAAAGGCAAGAATAAGAATGAGAGAAGTATATTATTATGCGTCTGACAACAATAAGGAGACTAAGGGAGATAGTTGGAATAGATTATTTCGTCATGGCAAACAGCAGAATAAGAGAAAATGAAAAAATTTGTTTGCTCTATGGACGAATACGATTTTTTGTTGCTTTGCTTCATAAGCTTTAGAATTCGTATAGATAGGGGTATGTATATGTATTGTATAGGTATACTTTCGTATTATTTTTAGGTAAATGGAAGTTAGATTTTCAATTTGTTGTGAAAATTTAAATTATAGAAACAACGTTGTTAAATTTCACTATATCTGAGTGGAATACAACGTTGCTATATTTCGCGTTAGCTGCATAGAAATTTAAATAGCTAACAGGTAGGTAGGTATTTATAGTAAGATAAATAGATTTTTTCTTCGTATAGTTATTATTATTTTTGTTCTTCAAAATGTCATAAAAATAGAACTTTGTAAGAACAAAAATAATAATAATTATAATGAATTTAGAACCTACCACAATGGCCTTTTTTATAATTTGTTGGTACGTTATGTAGGCAAGTAGGTATAGGTATATGTATAGGTATATAGGTAGGTATTCAGCTATGTATTAAATGTTCTAAACATGTAAAAAAAAACGATTTCTTTTTTCAAATTATTTGTATGTAGAAAGTTTTGGAAAAATTTAGTTTAGGTATACCCATTTAGTTTTTTTTTTCAAATCAAATAGGGAATTTTTTTCGAAAAAAATAGGGTTTATTTGGAAAGTTTTGTAAAAATTTTAAAAACATTGGTCGAAGGTATGCCAATTTACAAAAATGTTATTTCAAAAAAAATGTTTTTTCCTTAAAAGTGACAAAAAAAATTAGTAGTTAGGTATCCTAATTTTGAAGACTAATTCGAAAAAAAATGTTTTTATGTAGAAAATTTTGTAAAAATTATAAAATAATTAATACGTACCCCAACTTTTGAAAAAAATACTGAATGACTTGGAAAAAATTAGTTTTTTTTAATTTCCTAAGTATTGAGATTTAGTAAAAAATTAAAAAATAGATTTATGACTTAAAGCTCCAGTTTATCAGTGCGAGATAAAGGTTAAACCCGAATTAGCTCATCAAATTTGGTGATTTAACTCAAGACAGTGCGTTGCCATATTCTTGTGGATGCATTATCATACATTTTGCTATTTTATGGTCATACGAGAGGGCAAATTATCATACGGCAAAAATAAAATTCACAAGGAACCGTGCACAAATAATACGATTTACTTGAGCTCCTTGAGATTTTGGAACTCGAGATTTTGGTCAAACTTGACATAATGATGATAGGGAAGACGAAAAAAGTGGGTCTCGCAAAAACGTACGTCTGTCTGTTCAACTACAGCCTAAACGGATGGGTCGATTTTCTTTAAACTTGGTACCTAGCGTTTTTTCGACATTCCCCGACATGTTTTTTTCTCTTTTTTTAAGGACCATAACTAACAGTAGCTGTCATAAAAAAATTCTTGGCCAAAAAGGAAAAACTTATTTTTCTCAAAATCGGCGCTACAGATTTTTTTTTAAGAACTCAATAAATTTAAATAGTTATAAGCTGCCGTTTAATAAAAAAATGGTTCCAAAAAATGGTTATTAATGGTCTCCCAAGGAACCATTTCTTTGATTTTCGCTTTTCTCAAAAACGGTTCAATTGATTCTGATCAATTTTTTTATGAAGAATAATTGACATATTCTAAATAATATTGTGTACCAAAATTTCCAAAAAAAAATTTTTTGGATTTTTAAAAAAAGTTTGAAATTTTTTATTGAAAACTCAATATTTCAAAAAAGACTGTAGATTTTTATAAAACTTGGTAAAAACCAGTTTTTTAACTTTATCCAGAAGATTTTTGACAAAAATTATCCTAATACCTAAAAATAACGGTGCCTCTCATACAAATGTTTAAAAACAGCTAAGAAAAATATTTTTTCTCAAAAACGACTCCTACGATTTTCATAAAAATTTTGTTGGTGTGTTGAAATTAGTATGATCTACCATTTAAATTATTGCTTGTGAGCGACCTTTGATGTTAATATATATATGATAGATAGATACAGGCTCCAGGTCCAAATTTTAATTAAAGAAAAAACATTTTAACTTGTATAGGTAGTCGACTACCTATACAAGTCGACTACCTATATAAGCCGACTGCCTATACAAGTTAAAGTGTTTTTTCTTTAATTTAAATTTGGATATGGAGCCTGTATCTATCTTTTTTTTTTTTAATTTTATATTTTAGGTTTATTAACAGTAGCTCTTATGGAACGGTTTCTTTGATTTTCGAGTATCTCAATATCTGATCAACCGAATAAAACTAGACTTTTTATACAGAAGCTTGTAACAAATATAAATAAAAGTGCGTATCAAAATTATTTTTTGAAAATTCGATATTTTAAAAAATGGTAGCAGTTTTTTTCTGTGGAGTTCAATTTTAACTCAACATTAATAAATACCTAAAATTGGCATACCAATTATTTTTCTCAAAAATGTTAACGAAATTTTATTTATAACAAATTAATTATTTTTAAAACCGCTCCTACGATTTTCAATTTTTTTTTCTCATAAATAAAGATTTATGTAAGAAATTAGATGGTGTATATCGCGTTGGGTTAAAACAGATTCAAAGTATTTTAATCCATTTCTTTCTAATTTTGTTGATTTAAAACAATTTACCAGTTTAAATAATATAATTTCCATATGAAGGGTTTATTATACAAATTCTATATACTACTGAAATACATCAGTCAAGTAGAAGACTTAGCACTATTTAATTGGACTTATTGAATTATTTTTATGGACTAAAGGCCGTTAAAAGCTATTTTTAATCAATAATATAGTTTTCTTTCATGCCTATTGCATATGTGCGACACTGGGCTATATTGTTAATTTTAGTATACTCACATAATACGGCAACTTAACTAAGTTTTGGCAAATGGATAAAATATAGACTACCAAAGCTAATTTATTTCAGACTAAAGAACCACAATGTGATCCCACATAAGAGCAAGTTCGTGCGACCCAGTCGTGCATATTTTTTTCTTGTCTCGTCCCAACCTACACGCTCTTCAGTATTTCGAAAAAAGGGTTTATAATTATACGATTTTAATAAATAGGTACCTACTTGAAATTTGCGTACATACCTACCTACTTTCCAAATTATATTTCTTTAAAAAATTATATGAAAATATTTTTTATAATATTATTAATGGGCTTTTTTGATCGTTATTGTTAGTATGCGAATTAAAACAATTCCATAATTTCACCCTACGTTTCGTTGAAAATTCTCAACTTCTTCAGGGGTCACAATTTATTGAAACTTTATAAATAAACAATATTAATTAGATTTTTTGAATGTTTTAAAAATGTAACGAATTTTTTTGGAAAACTTACTTGTTATTTTTAATTTTTACATTGATGTTAATTACTTTTATTGAAAATGTAATAAAATAAATTTAAAATTAAATAAATAAATAATTTAAAACAATTTGTTACAAAAAACTAGACCAAACAGAAAAAACACTTATATCACAGGTGGGTTGCTTTATCACATTAGTGTAAATGGCGCTAAGCTTGTCTTTATCTTCTTTGGTATTCATCGTAAAGTTGAGCTTTTGCTGAATGCGTAAGCTCTCCAGTGTGTATCGTGTGTATCGTGTGTTTTCTCTTTTTTCTTTGTCGAGTATTCTTACGTTGTCAAAATCAGCTGTATGCCGATGGTCCATTATATGCTGTGCCAAAGCTGTTGATGATCGTTTATTGGGTACGTCGGCTTGATGCTCTGTCAGCCTTGTTGATAATAGTCGTTTGGTAGTTCCTATGTACACCATATTGCATGCTTCGTTGGCTGAACCCTTGCATTGTATTTCGTATACAACATTATGTTGGTTTTTCATCGCTGTTGGTGGTTTAGTGTTTGTGAATATGTTTCGTAGTGTCATGTTAGATCTGTGTGCGAATATTATGTTTCCTCTTGCTCTTTCTTCTTTTTTAATGTCTAGTATGTGATATAGAGTTTTGTTATCTGTCAAACCAGGTACATAGGCAGTAGAGTAGAAGGTGTTGCCAGGACCATTTATTGTTATTTCATTTTGAGGAATATGTTTAGAAAACTTTTTTTCATTTATAAGCTCGTTTATAATTTTGTTTGGGAAATTGTTCTTTTTTAAAATTGTTCGTATTTTGATGATGTTTTTTGTATGAAATTGTGGATGGCTGATGTCTATAATTTTATTGATTAAGTTTTTGGCACTATTTATTTTGTATTTCATGGGTTGTGTTGATAAAAAGTTTATCATTGTTCCAGAGGCCATTGGTTTCGCGTACCAGTCCATAATAATTCTGTTGTCCGTTCTGTGTAAGTTCGTGTCTAAATAGGGTAAAGTGTTGCTTATTTCTGTTTCAATTGTGAATTGAAGTTTTTCGTGGTATTCATTTAACGTGTTCATTATTACAATTTGATCCTGTTTTTTTATTATTGCAAATATGTCGTCAACATACTTGGCATAGAATTTAATGTTTGTGTTTGTTTTGTTGAGTTTTTCAGTAGTGTCGTCCAAAAGATCGTCGAGTACTATGTTGGCAATGGTGGGTGACAGTGGGTTGCCCATCGGCATTCCAAATACCTGGTTGAAGAATGTGTCTTCAAATTTAAAATAGTTGTTGTCTTTTAGACAAAATTGGAGAATTTTTAAAACTTGCTTTTTAGGAATTTTTGTATGTTCCTGTACTTTTTCCCACTTTGCCATTATAATTTTTATTGCTAGGTATATTGGTATGTTCGTAAACAATGATACCGCGTCAAAAGAAACAAGTACCTCGTCTTCCTCCAAAATGATGTTTTCTAGTCTTTCTTTCAGTTGTTGAGAATTTTTTATATTGTACACATCTGATGTTAAGTGTTTAAGAATTGTGCCGATATATTTGGCCATATGGTAGCAAGGTACATTTGTTGATGAGGCGATGGGACGAAGTGGAAGATTCTGTTTGTGGACTTTTGGTAATCCGTATAGAATAGGTGCTGAAGCTACAGAGCAGGTGAGAGATTTTTTCCTTTGGTTATCTATGGATTTTTGGTTGTGTAGTTCATTTACGATGGCATTGTTAGTTTTTTGTAGTTGATTTGTTGGGTCTATTCTAATTGTTTTGTATGTTGTTTTGTCTTGTAATAAGTCTTGCATTTTACTGTTGTATTCTTTTCTGTACATGATGACGGTTTTGTTCCCTTTATCTGCTTCCGTTATTATTATGTCATTCTTATGTTTTCGAATAAGTCGTTGAGTTTTCTCGTAAGTTTTCAAAATGAATTTTTCTTTTTCATTGCTTTTCAGTTTTCTCTTATATGTCCCAATTCTATTTGCAATTTTATATCTGGTAACTTCTTTTATTTTTTCGTCAGTCACTTTTTGTATATACTGTTCCACGTTCGCAATTATGTGTATTGGTGAGAAATTTGTCTTATTTATCGGTAAAGCAAACTTTTTTCCTAATGAGAGAAGCCATTGGCTTTCAACTGGAAAACGTACCGATGTTTTGTTCTCAAACCAGCTTTCATTGTATATTAAACCCAGTTTGTTGATGTGTTCGTCTTTAAGTTTATTCATTTTGGATGAAAGTGTCAAGTGTGATTGTGAAATAAAGTAATTGTAATTGTGTGTCTGCTTCGAAACAAAAGTGTTATACTCGTTTGCGTTAAGAGTAGATTTCATTGTAAGCTCTGTGTTAAAAATGTTTTTTCTGGTTGTATTTATTGTTATGTGTGTTTGTTTGATTTCTAGATTTAGAACTTTAACTAAAAATGTGTGGGTTATTTTTTCGAGTTTTGTTTTCGTTGTGTTTTATGTAAGAAAGGATGTTAATTTAACTGTTGTATTGGTTAGATGCTTTGGAATGATCTCGTACTCTTTGCATGATAGGAGAAATTTCAATCTTTCTTTGTGTTTGGCTAGTTTTTTGTTTTCTCTGCAATAGTGTTTAAGTGTCATGCACATGTTCTCGTTGTATTTTAGTTTAATGTGTTCAAAAAATCCTTTCATTGTGTTTGTAAAGTCAAGAAATGTGTCGTGGTGATGTTCAAATGACGGCGGGCCCTCCGTTATTAAATCTTTTCTATATTTTTTTGATCAAATTTTCGAATTGTATTATAATATTATTAATGGGCTTTTTTGATCGTTGTAGTTAGTATGCGAATTAAAACAATTCCATAATTTCACCCTACGTTTCGTTGAAAATTCTCAACTTCTTCAGGGGTCACAATTTATTGAAACTTTATAAATAAACAATATTAATTAGATTTTTTGAAT
Organism: Leucozona laternaria; assembly: GCA_932273885.2. Lineage (NCBI taxonomy): Eukaryota > Metazoa > Arthropoda > Insecta > Diptera > Syrphidae > Leucozona > Leucozona laternaria. The sequence goes on along the minus strand of OW026366.1, from coordinate 80,248,961 downwards.
GTTTTAAAAATGTAACGAATTTTTTTGGAAAACTTACTTGTTATTTTTAATTTTTACATTGATGTTAATTACTTTTATTGAAAATGTTATGAAATGAATTTAAAATTAAATAAATAAATAATTTAAAACAATTTGTTACAAAAAACTAGACCAAACAGAAAAAACACTTACATCACAGGTGGGTTACTTTATCACATTTGTGTAAATGGCGCTAAGCTTGTCTTTATCTTCTTTGGTATTCATCGTAAAGTTGAGCTTTTGCTGAATGCGTAAGCTCTCCAGTGTGTATCGTGTGTATCGTGTGTTTTCTCTTTTTTCTTTGTCGAGTATTCTTACGTTGTCAAAATCAGCTGTATGCCGATGGTCCATTATATGCTGTGCCAAAGCTGTTGATGATCGTTTATTGCGTACGTCGGCTTGATGCTCTGTCAGTCTTGTTGATAATAGTCGTTTGGTAGTTCCTAAGCACACCATATTGCATGCTTCGTTGAACTGAACCTTGCATTGTATTTCGTATACAACATTATGTTGGTTTTTCATCGCTGTTGGTTGTTTAGTGTTTGTGAATATGTTTCGTAGTGTCATGTTAGATCTGTGTCCGAATATTATGTTTCCTCTTGCTCTTTCTTCTTTTTTAATGTCTAGTATGTTATATAGAGTTTTGTTATCTGTCAAACCAGGTACATAGGCAGTAGAGTAAAAGGTGTTGCCAGGACCATTTATTGTTGTTATTTCATTTTGAGGAATATGTTTAGAAAACTTTTTTTCATTTATAAGCTCGTTTATAATTTTGTTTGGGAAATTGTTCTTTTTTAAAATTGTTCGTATTTTGATGATGTTTTTTGTATGAAATTGTGGATGGCTGATGTCTATAATTTTATTGATTAAGTTTTTGGCACTATTTATTTTGTATTTCATGGGTTGTGTTGATAAAAAGTTTATTATTGTTCCAGAGGCCATTGGTTTCGCGTACCAGTCCATAATAATTCTGTTGTCCGTTCTGTGTAAGTTCGTGTCTAAATAGGGTAAAGTATTGTTTATTTCTGTTTCAATTGTGAATTTAAGTTTTTCGTGGTATTCATTTAACGTGTTCATTATTACAATTTGATACTGTTTTTTTATTATTGCAAATATGTCGTCAACATACTTGACAATGAATTTAATTTTTGTGTTTGTTTTGTTGAGTTTTTCAGTAGTGTCGCCCAAAAGATCGTCGAGTACTATGTTGGCAATGGTGGGTGACAGTGGGTTGCCCATCGGCATTCCAAATACCTGGTTGAAGAATGTGTCTTCAAATTTGAAATAGTTGTTGTCTTTTAGACAAAATTGGAGAATTTTTAAAACTTGCTTTTTAGGATTTTTTGTATGTTCCTGTACTTTTTCCCACTTTGCCATTATAATTTTTATTGCTAGGTATATTGGTATGTTCGTAAACAATGATACCGCGTCAAAAGAAACAAGTACCTCGTCTTCCTCCAAAATGATGTTTTCTAGTCTGTCTTTCAGTTGTTGAGAATTTTTTATATTGTACACATCTGATGTTAAGTATTTAAGAATTGTGCCGATATATTTGGCCATATGGTAGCAAGGTACATTTGTTGATGAGGCGATGGGACGAAGTGGAAGATTCTGTTTGTGGACTTTTGGTAATCCGTATAGAATAGGTGCTGAAGCTACAGAGCAGGTGAGAGATTTTTCCATTTGGTTATCTATGGATTTTTGGTTGTGTAGTTCATTTACGATGGCATTGTTAGTTCTTTGTAGTTGATTTGTTGGGTCTATTCTAATTTTTTTTCATTTTGTATGGTGTTTTGTCTTGTAATAAGTCTTGCATTTACTGTTGTATTCTTTTCTGTACATGATGACGGTTTTCTTCCCTTTATCTGCTTCCGTTATTATTATGTCATTCTTATGTTTTCGAATAAGTCGTTGAGTTTTCTCGTAAGTTTCCAAAATGAATTTTTCTTTTTCATTGCTTTTCAGTTTTCTCTTATGTGTCCCAATTCTATTTGCAATTTTATATCTGGTAACTTCTTTTATTTTTTCGTCAGTCACTTTTTGTATATACTGTTCCACGTCCGCAATTATGTGTATTGGTGAGAAATTTGTCTTATTTATCGGTAAAGCAAAATTTTTTCCTAATGAGAGAAGCCATTGGCTTTCAACTGGAAAACGTACCGATGTTTTGTTCTCAAACCAGCTTTCATTGTATATTAAACCCAGTTTGTTGATGTGTTCGTTTTTAAGTTTATTCATTTTTGATGAAAGTGTCAAGTGTGATTGTGAAATAAAGAAATTGTAATTGTGTGTCTGCTTCGTAACAAAAGTGTTATACTCGTTTGCGTTAAGAGTATATTTCATTGTAAGCTCTGTGTTAAAAATGTTTTTCCTGGTTGTATTTATTGTTATGTGTGTTTGTTTGATTTCTAGATTTAGAACTTTAACTAAAAATGTGTGGGTTATTTTTTCAAGTTTTGTTTTCGTTGTGTTTGATGTAAGAAAGGATGTTAATTTAACTGTTGTATTGGTAAGATGCTTTGGAATGATCTCGTACTCTTTGCATGATAGGAGAAATTTCAATCTTTCTTTGTGTTTCGCTAGTTTTTTGTTTTCTCTGCAATAGTGTTTTAGTGTCATGCACATGTTCTCGTTGTATTTTAGTTTAATGTGTTCAAAAAATTCTTTCATTGTATTTGTAAAGTCAAGAAATGTGTCGTGGTGATGTTTGGTCTAGTTTTTTGTAACAAATTGTTTTAAATTATTTATTTATTTAATTTTAAATTTATTTCATTACAATTTCAATAAAAGTAATAAACATCAATGTAAAAATTAAAAATAACAAGTAAGTTTTCCAAAAAAATTCGATACATTTTTAAAACATTCAAAAAATCTAATTAATATTGTTTATTTATAAAGTTTCAATAAATTGTGACCCCTGAAGAAGTTGAGAATTTTCAACGAAACGTAGGGTGTAATTATGGAATTGTTTTAATTCGCATACTAACTATAACGATCAAAAAAGCCCATTAATAATATTATAGTACAATTCGAAAATTTGATCAAAAAAATATAGAAAAGATTTAATAACGGAGGGCCCGCCGTCATTTGAACATCACCACGACACATTTCTTGACTTTACAAATACAATGAAAGGATTTTTTGAACACATTAAACTAAAACACAACGAGAACATGTGCATGACACTTAAACACTATTGCAGAGAAAACAAAAAACTAGCCAAACACAAAGAAAGATTGAAATTTCTCCTATCATGCAAAGAGTACGAGATCATTCCAAAGCATCTAACCAATACAACAGTTAAATTAACATCCTTTCTTACATAAAACACAACGAAAACAAAACTCGAAAAAATAACCCACACATTTTTAGTTAAAGTTCTAAATCTAGAAATCAAACAAACACACATAAAAATAAATACAACCAGGAAAAACATTTTTAACACAGAGCTTACAATGAAATCTACTCTTAACGCAAACGAGTATAACACTTTTGTTTCGAAGCAGACACACAATTACAATTACTTTATTTCACAATCACACTTGACACTTTCATCCAAAATGAATAAACTTAAAGACGAACACATCAACAAACTGGGTTAAATATATAATGAAAGCTGGTTTGAGAACAAAACATCGGTACGTTTTCCAGTTGAAAGCCAATGGCTTCTCTCATTGGGAAAAAAGTTTGCTTTACCGATAAATAAGACAAATTTCTCACCAATACACATAATTGCGGACGTGGAACAGTATATACAAAAAGTGATTGACGAAAAAATAGAAGAAGTTACCAGATATAAAATTGCAAATAGAATTGGGACATATAAGAGAAAACTGAAAAGCAATGAAAAAGAAAAATTCATTTTGAAAACTTACGAGAAAACTCAACGACTTATTCGAAAACATAAGAATGACATAATAATAACGGAAGCAGATAAAGGGAACAAAACCGTCATCATGTACAGAAAAGAATACAACAGTAAAATGCAAGACTTATTACAAGACAAAACAACATACAAAACAATTAGAATAGACCCAACAAATCAACTACAAAAAACTAACAATGCCATCGTAAATAAACTACACAACCAAAAATCCATAGATAACCAAATGAAAAAATCTCTCACCTGCTCTGTAGCTTCAGCACCTATTCTATACGGATTACCAAAAGTCCACAAACAGAATCTTCCACTTCGTCCCATATCGCCTCATCAACAAATGTACCTTGCTACCATATGGCCAAATATATCGGCACAATTCTTAAATACTTAACATCAGATGTGTACAATATAAAAAATTCTCAACAACTGAAAGACAGACTAGAAAACATCATTTTGGAGGAAGACGAGGTACTTGTTTCTTTTGACGCGGTATCATTGTTTACGAACATACCAATATACCTACCAATAAAAATTATAATGGCAAAGTGGGAAAAAGTACAGGAACATACAAAAAATCCTAAAAAGCAAGTTTTAAAAATTCTCCAATTTTGTCTAAAAGACAACAACTATTTCAAATTTGAAGACACATTCTTCAACCAGGTATTTGGAATGCCGATGGGCAACCCACTGTCACCCACCATTGCCAACATAGTACTCGACGATCTTTTGGGCGACACTACTGAAAAACTCAACAAAACAAACACAAAAATTAAATTCATTGTCAAGTATGTTGACGACATATTTGCAATAATAAAAAAACAGTATCAAATTGTAATAATGAACACGTTAAATGAATACCACGAAAAACTTAAATTCACAATTGAAACAGAAATAAACAATACTTTACCCTATTTAGACACGAACTTACACAGAACGGACAACAGAATTATTATGGACTGGTACGCGAAACCAATGGCCTCTGGAACAATAATAAACTTTTTATCAACACAACCCATGAAATACAAAATAAATAGTGCCAAAAACTTAATCAATAAAATTATAGACATCAGCCATCCACAATTTCATACAAAAAACATCATCAAAATACGAACAATTTTAAAAAAGAACAATTTCCCAAACAAAATTATAAACGAGCTTATAAATGAAAAAGAGTTTTCTAAACATATTCCTCAAAATGAAATAACAACAATAAATGGTCCTGGCAACACCTTTTACTCTACTGCCTATGTACCTGGTTTGACAGATAACAAAACTCTATATAACATACTAGACATTAAAAAAGAAGAAAGAGCAAGAGGAAACATAATATTCGCACACAGATCTAACATGACACTACGAAACATATTCACAAACACTAAACCACCAACAGCGATGAAAAACCAACATAATGTTGTATACGAAATACAATGCAAGGGTTCAGCCAACGAAGCATGCAATGACTGACAGAGCATCAAGCCGACGTACGCAATAAACGATCATCAACAGCTTTGGCACAGCATATAATGGACCATCGGCATACAGCTGATTTTGACAACGTAAGAATACTCGACAAAGAAAAAAGAGAAAACACACGATACACACGATACACACTGGAGAGCTTACGCATTCAGCAAAAGCTCAACTTTACGATGAATACCAAAGAAGATAAAGACAAGCTTAGCGCCATTTACACAAATGTGATATAAGTGTTTTTTCTGTTTGGTCTAGTTTTTTGTAACAAATTGTTTTAAATTATTTATTTATTTAATTTTAAATTCATTTCATTATATTTTCAATAAAAGTAATTAACATCAATGTAAAAATTAAAAATAACAAGTAAGTTTTCCAAAAAAATTCGTTACATTTTTAAAACATTCAAAAAATCTAATTAATATTGTTTATTTATAAAGTTTCAATAAATTGTGACCCCTGAAGAAGTTGAGAATTTTCAACGAAACGTAGGGTGAAATTATGGAATTGTTTTAATTCGCATACTAACTATAGCGATAAAAAAAGCCCATTAATAATATTATAGTACAATTCGAAAATTTGATCAAAAAAATATAGAAAAGAAAAAAATTTTTACAAAATACAGGTACCTCCAAAAAAAATACTACATTCATTCATACCTCCATTCATATTTTTTTTATATCCCTCAAATTTCAACGTTAGCAACAAAAACAATACACACTTCATATACCTACATATTCATACATAAATAATAAAGCACAAAATATCAGTACCTGCTAAAGGATTTAATATACAATGATAATTCGATATTTCAAAAACCTGCAAAAAAATACCACATTCATTCTAACATCCATTCATATTTTTCCTATCCCTCAAATTTCAACGTTAGCAAAAAAAATCAATACACAGTTCATATAAGTATACCTACATATCTACATAATAAAGCACAAAATATCAGTACCTACAATAGGAATATATAAACATATATGCAATGATAATTTGATATTTCAAAAACCTCCAAAAAAAAACCACATTCATTCATACCTCCATTCATATTTTTAATATCCCACAAATTTCAAAGTTAGCAAAAAACAATACACATCAGTTCATATATACATACATATAAGAAAGCACAAAATATCTAGTATCCCTTGAATTCCCCTTTTACTATTATTCCTATTTCCTTCATGTTATTATTATTCTATACAAAATTCAGTTTTTTTTCTCCCTTGAACTCTCATAAATTTAGTAAATTTAGTATACAGTATTCCCGTTCATCTATTATTTCTTTAATCTTATTTGTTATTTCTATTTCTTTCATTATCTGACTGTTCTCAACCCCCTGTCCCCTTTACCGAACAAGTTCCACAGGGTTCAACATGTGATCAGCGGGCGGCGCTACGTTCGTTCCCCTTCATGGGATTACTATAGTTTATATATACAAAGCTATTACCTACCTATTTTGTTTGAATTTTATTTGTTTATTCGGTAAATAAATTATAATTATATGACCTCATAAAGGCGGTCGATACAAAAACAAGAGTTGATTTTGAAATAAAATCCAGGAACTCTAGGCAGGGAGTAATTTTTTCAAAGCTTAACCACAACTTGTGCAGCAATAGTTATTTGAGTCCAACTTGTCAAACAGCTTTGATTACACTTATCTTCAAAGCCAGAGCAGAGATACTAACTCTCAATGTCATCCCAAACAGGAGCGATCTTCCAGTATTTTGTGGACTTTGTAACCTGAGAGAAAAAGAGGATGTGCTTCTCTTCCTAGGTAGGTGCCCTGTCTTGATGGAAATTAGAAGGAATGTGTACGGAAAAAAATCATCTTACAAACAACGAAATGTTGAATATGTTAAATGGCCAACATTGGGTGAACCTTTATAAATACATAAGCTGGGCTCTGCGATATATTTAGAAAATCTATTGTTGATGATGTGATGTACCTTTTGTCTGAGGCTGAGGTTTCGCTCGTCGTTTTGCCTGGGTTCGTTCCAAAGTAGTACAAACTTTAGAATTAAGTCTTTATTTCCTTTTATTAAAATCAAAAATCGCTTAACATTAAACCTTAATAACTTATATACTTAAATATATTTCAATGTACTCCTGGCTCGGGTTCTGGTCACGCCCTTGCGCCTGGGTTAGTTATCCGGCGGACCGCTCTCCTGGTATTGTTGGTTTCGGCTTGGATTACTACCGGCGAATAACGCTGGTGAAGCAGGTAAATATCGCGGACAAATCCGGTAAGATCTCAGTTACTACTGGTAAATATCTCAGTTACTACTGGTAAATATCACGGACAATTCCGGTAAGATCTCAGTTACTACTGGTAAATATCTCAGTTACTACTGGTAAATATCACGGACAAATCCGGTAAGATCTCAGTTACTACTGGTAAATATCTCAGTTACTACTGGTAAATATCACGGACAAATCCGGTAAGATCTCAGTTACTACTGGTAAATATCTCAGTTACTACTGGTAAATATCGCGGACAAATCCGGTAAGATCTCAGTTACTACTGGTAAATATCACGGACAATTCCGGTAAGATCTCAGTTACTACTGGTAAATATCTCAGTTACTACTGGTAAATATCTCAGTTACTACTGGTAAATATCACGGACAAATCCGGTAAGATCTCAGTTACTACTGGTAAATATCTCAGTTACTACTGGTAAATATCGCGGACAAATCCGGTAAGATCTCGGTTTGACTCTTCGGTTGAAAGACCCCTTACCACTGGTGGGGGGAAGTCTTGAGTCGTGCTGGCTGGTCTTAGTTCGACTGCTACGATGGCTACTGGCACACTATGATTTTGTCGATTGTATGACCGTCTCTTATCCTATTCGACGGCCAAACAGAATGTGAGCCGTAAGGCGATGAAATGTAAAATTCCATGTTGTAATTTGTTATTTACGACGTCATCATCTATTGGCCTGCAAGCAATACTGTTTGCATATAACAAGAACAAAGGGACGGGTATGGTGTTCTTTGCCATGGTAAATATAACAAGCGAGCGGAAAGAGGTTTGTATTGCATTAATTTGAATTGCTCACCGTCGGTGTTCTGGAACATCATCTACTGTGCTTACTTGGTCATTATGGTAAGGTAAGGGACGAGCGGCAATGGATTTGTTTGCTATTATTTGTATAGCTCATCGTCGGAGTTCTGGAACATCACCTTCTGTGCTGAATCTCTTTTACCTCCATGGCCTATGTAAGGGCAGCGGTAAGAGGGTAATAGGTCTTGCTCCATTTCGGCAGGAGAAATTTCACCATTCAGACTGTTGATCGCGGGAAGGTGAGTGGCAAAAGGGATGAGGGATCTTGTTAATTTTCGAGAGCAGAAATTCACCATCGAGGTTGTTGATCGTTGTCCAGATGCTGCCTTCAGTGGAGTTCTTTCTCCTTTTCGTCTATTTTCTTATCAAACCTACCACACTTAGTTGCTGTATGTAGGTGGTCAATGTGGTGAGTTTCTATGTCTAAGGTAATATATTGCGCAGGTTGTCAGTCAGAAATTAAACATGGCGGCTCGAGTGTCCACGAAAATTGCACATGGCATTACTAGAAACAACAACAAATAATGGGTGATTTTTTAAGAGGTTTAGAACTTTAAAAAAAAAAAAACACAAAAAATTCGAAAAAATGAATGAAATATTTATTTGAATCGATAGTTTGAACCTTGCAATTTAATGTTTAAAGATAATTTCATGCAAATGTTGACCGCGGCTGCGTCTCAGGTAGCCCATCCGCTGAGTCCAATTTTGGCATACTCTTTCACACATATCGGCCGGTATCTCACGAATGAATGCATGGATGTTGGCTTCCAGTGCGTCAATCAAAGCGGGCTTGTCCCTATAGACATTAGCCTTGACATACCCCCACAAAAAATAATCTAATGGTGTCAAATCGCACGATCTAGGCGGCAAATTGACCGGCCCGAAACGTGAAATTAACTGTTCACCAAACTCGCCTCGCAATTGCGCCATTGTTTCGCGTGCTGTGTGACATGTGGCACCGTCTTGTTGAAACCACATATCATGCAAGTCAAGAACTTCCATTTTGGGCAAAAAAAAGTTTGTTATCATCGCTCGGTAGCGTTCACCATTGACAGTAACGCTGGGATTCGCATCATCTTTGAAGAAATAGGCCCAATAATGCCGCCGGCCCATAAACCGCACCAAACAGTGGCTTTTTCGGGATGCATTGGTAGCTGTTGCAATGCTTCTGGCTGATCTTCACTCCAAATGCGGCAATTTTGCTTATTTACGTACCCATTCAACCAAAAATGAGCCTCATCGCTGAACACAAGCAGCGCGCGATGAACATTTCGAACCGAGCACGAATTTTGATAGTAAAATTCGATAATTTGCAAGCGTTGTTCATTTGTAAGACGATCCATGGTTAAATTGCAAACCAAACTGAAGCTGTTTGACAGTGACACAAGGTACTAAACACACGTCAGCTGTCAAAACCAGTGTTGCTAAAACCAAACCAGCTTAAAAATCACCCGTTATTAGCATTTTGACAAGTAAAGAGACACTGGACCCGCCATTTTCTCAGATGCGCAGAACTGAACAAAAATGAAAACGCTAATGATATTACCTTTAATATATGTACCTTGGATTAGGCTATTTGTTATCTTGCTAATCAGTTGTCGATCGTTATTGGTGGAGTGCACATGCTATAGGAGCATGCTGCCGGTCAGGTAAGTATTCTTATTTTATTCTCAAGAGCAGGCGCGTAGCTTAGGTAGGGGTTATGTAGAGGAAGATAGGTTTTTAAATTACAATGGGTACTTTTCGGATAGTTAGGGATTTTTATGTATGGAAACAGGGAATTTAGGTATGGAAACTAGTGCGTAGCTAAGGGGAGGGGAAGAAATTGTAATGTTTCATTACAATGAAATGTTCTAGATTAAATACATATACCGTAAAGCTATTTATTTTTTTCTGAACTAGATATGTATATAATTTTAAACTTTGTTTCAACAAAAAGTTATCACTCTGGCAGACGGCGTAAGCCATGCTATAAAATGAATTATTGTACAAACTTTTATAAAGAAACAAAAAGTTGAATGAAAGCCATTTATAATTGAAAATAAAAACAAATGCTTAGAAATATGTATAAATGATAAATAGGTAAGTAGGTATCACGGAAATTGGCTTTCACGACAATGTACCCCCTACACCGATTACTAAGCAGTTACATATCAAAAATCCATACCTACCTGGTTACCTTCCTAATCTTTATTTTTATATAAATGTAATTATGTATATTTATTTCGTTGAGAAGGATAATTTACCTCTTGCAAATTATTATCTTCAAAATTAGGTATATTTACCTACACCTATATTTTGTAATTCTTTTAGTTTCCAAAAATAATGTTTTTATGGAAGATGTTACGGTAAAATTTTGCCGTAACAAGAATTGCTCTTTTGTTTCCCCACCCTAGGTTCCTTTCTTCCCAACGTTCTTTCACAGGTGTTTCTTTCAACTTACTGAGAGAGAGAAGGGCAGCAATGGTCCATCAGCCATTGGTTCACTCTCTCAGTATCTTGAAGAGACAAATTATCTAAGTTGTCAATTTTGACACTTGAGTGGGTTGTTGGCCCACTGATCATAAAATTGACAGACGGACGGTCTGGCTATAATAAATCTTAAATAAAGCACGGGCGACATTTGGTTCCCGAGTGCTGAAGTCACTCTTTGTGAGAATGGCTGCATGCCCAACGTAAAACTCTTGCTTAAATTTATACTTACAATTGCAAAAGGTGGAACGTTAACGGCTGGACCCCATTCCCCCAAATCTGCGCAAAACCCCAACGAAGTAGGTTTAATTCGCGTAATAGAAATTTTCTGCCAAACTCCTTTCTAAGTTTTGAAAAATTGATTTAACTCTTTCCAACTTTTCACAATTTTATTTTGTGTTAGTATTGCAGGGGAACATTGCACGTGTGAACAATTAGGTTTCTTTTAGTTTTAAAAGTTTTCTTTTTCATGTTGAAGTGGGGAAATGGTGGTTTGAAAACGAGAAGGTACCATCCAGGCATGGTGAAAGCCTGGAAGGACACTTCTTGGCAGGATAGAAAGCGAAAAAGATCATTAAGTTAATTTTGGTGAAAAAGAAAATTTTGGAAAATTCGAAAGAGATCTAATTTATTGATTTGTGTTTTAAGTTTTGGAAATTGAAAACAGGAGCTTAAAGGAAAATTGTGGAGAATTGGAGGAAAATTGTGGAAGGGAAATCGTGAAAATATCACGAGGAAAATAAAATCTAGAAAGGAGGAAAATCGGCAGGAAAATTTCCAGATAAGTATAGTGTTTATTGAATTGGTCGAATAGTGTTCTTTTATTGTTCTAATCGTTTGTGGTGTGAGATAAAATCCTCACATAAATTCCGTTTGGGTTTTGCTTTGCGTTTTATTCCGGAAAATTACGGAACTCGTGACCCGTTTCAAAATCGTTATATTCTTTCGGGACCGAGTGTTAACGGTCCACCTTATAATCTTAACTTTTCTTTGTTCTCGTTGTTTCAAAAGATCTTGGGTTTTACTCCTACTTGTAAGGTTTCCCAAGCACCTTAAATTTTCATTAAAAACAATTTCATTTTTTTTCAAATACAATTTCTTCGTCTTTTCTTATTCTAAAATACTTTCACCGTCGGTTCCGCTCCGAAGGTTTTTGATTTCCTTTTTTTTTCAAAAAAAATCACTGGCGCCCTTTTATTAATTTCAGCTACGTCCCTGTGTCCACACAGTAAGTAGTTTTAATTAATTACAATCAATTCCTTTTTATAATCATATTTATTAAAAGTATAACAAAAACTGAACCCACCCCTCACTGAGCTTAGTCGTGGTGGCAGCACCTTTTATCGCTGCCTGTTGCATACTTTTAATTCGCCTCATTTCTTCGCCTTGCTGTTTTGACAGTTTGACCTTTCGCTCTTCGTTAGACGCTTATATTTGTAATTCGGTGCGCGTCGTGATCGTGTGTTTTTTATTTATAATAATAATAATCGTAATATTATCGGTTTGTTTTTCGCGAATTAAAAGTGTAACAATTGGCACCCGAACGTGGGGCTTTGATTAAAAAAAAAAACACGGTGAAAGTCTGAGTTCCCCAGAAGCAGAACATTGCTGCAAAGTTTTTCTTGTGTGCTTTTAGTTTTTAGGGAAGTTTTCGTAATATTGTTGTGTGCTTTTTACTTTCCCTATTTTTCTTTTTTCTTCCCCCAGGAAAATAATATTCGTGGAATCGGTGAAAATCTTTTAAAAAAAAATCATAATACCTACCTACCAATTGAAGGTGAATTCAATACTTACGTATACCTGCAGTGGTTTGTTTACTTTTGTCTAAAGAGTGAGTATCTACATTATTATTTTTGTTGATTAAATTTCGGATTGGAAATTAATTTTTCCATTTGTTTAAATACATATACATATATTATATTTCATATCCCTTTGTGTCGCATAGGTTTTTTCTAAATTTTACTTACGGTGTTCATATACTTGGTAAATACTTCATTATTCCGTTTGAGTTGTTTATATAAGTGATCGTGATTGATATATTTATCTCAGTCTAACAATAATTTTCTTTGGTTTGAGTTGTCTTTATTTGAGTCTTTTTGTGACATTCTTGTTTTCGCAAAAAAATTTTGTTTACATTTTATCAAATTGGATTTGTTATTCGGTGATTTTTTTTTAATCTTGAGATCGATAATCTGAGTTTTTTTAGTGGTGGAATTTATTTTATTTCACATAAAGGCACCTACAGTGTCGTGTGGAAGTCACTACAGGTGGAAAAATTAATTCAAAAAAAAAATATTTTTTTCTGGTGTTTTTTTTTTTGTTGTTCAAGTGGCAATAGTAATTTCCTTTTGAAATAGTTTTTTTTTCTTTTACGACAATTAGATGAGATTTATTTAATTTTCAAAGAAAAGTTAACAATTTGCTTATGATTTACTTAAATCTTTAAAGGCATGGCCAAAATGGCCGTCAGCCAGATGATAGCTTATTGCTAGTTACGTTTTGCAAAATCTAAATAAATTTATATACATATGTTATTCATTTTTTTTTTTTTCTGTTTTTTTAAAAATCTTCTCTTACAATTTTGTTTCTATAAGCTAGAGATACTTTTATGAATTTATACAATTGATCCCAGTCACTGCCATTTAACACGGCCAAAAGTTCAGCTTGGTCCAAATAATTTTTCCGCCAAAATTGTCGACGTACTTCTACCAAAATTGGGCATTTTGCGAGTAAATGTACCACGTTCTCCCTTTCTCCGGTGTTACATAGTGAACAAATTAGTTCTAGGTCACTTCGATGTGGTATAAAATTTAAGGGTAGTAATTCTTCTCTTGCTCTAAAAATCATCGATATTTTCTCTACACAGTGTAGGTCTTTGAAATAATTATTCTGGCCGAAGTTGTACTGCAGTGTCGAATATATTTCTCTATGTAGTGAGTTCTGTGCCTGATCTATACAATCTTCTCTGAGTTTAGAATCGAGTTTTTCCAGCAGGTTATCCAAGTATGGTCTCCACGTTCCCAAGTTTTCTAAAGACAGATTGAATGGCAGTTCACATCTGTCAGCTATATTTTTCCATTCCTCGAACCAAGATTTTTTGGATTTTACAATTGAGACTGCAACTTTCCTTGCAATTTTTCCAGTCTGACTGTACATGAGATTTTTTATATAGCTGAAATGAAGTTTTAGGCATGTAAGATAGAGGGGTGGCAGGCCTGTTTCAACGAGAAGCATTTAGTTAGGTGTTGTATCTGGTAAGTGGAATTGACGTTTGAGATAAAATCGCAAGAGCTTTTCTGTGGTTTCAAGATTGTGCTGCATAAAGCATAATTGATTCAGATGTTGCAGTGGATACTTTGTACTTGGAGCTGAAGGGAAGGTCCCTGTTTCCGTATACGTTTCGCCAGACTGTTCCGATCGCATTTTTGGATGCCGATAGTTTTTTGCTTAAGTGCTTCTCTATGTTGAGGTTGCTCGTTATTGTAAAGCCTAGATATTGATACTCTTTGACCGTCTCGATTTGCTCTGATCCAAAAAACCATCTTTCGGTTGCTGCTAGGCGCCCTGATCCTTTCCGAAACACCATAGTTGTAGATTTGCTCAAGTTGACAGTCAAGTTCCACTTAACACAGTAGTCACGCAATTTGTTGATCATTAATTGGAGTGAGTTAGGAGATTCTGCTAAGATAACCAGGTCGTCGGCATACAATAAGACTTTTATCTGAACTCCGTCTAGCGAAATTCCACAAGGCATGACTGGAAGTAAATCTTCAATATAAAGACAGAAGAGTGGTGGACTAAGGTTGCATCCTTGCTTCAACCCAACCGAGGAAAAGAACCAGTTAGAAAGGTTTTTCCCATCCCAAACTGCGTTCTGTGTTTGATTGTAAATGCCTTCAATAATAGTTCCGAATTTGAGTGACATTCCATCCCTGTACAACTTATAAAATAGAGCGTTTCTGTCTATGGAATCGAAAGCGGCTCGGAAATCCACAAAGAAGACATAGAGTTTTTGGCGCTTACGTAGGTACATATCTGCAATATTTGTTAATGTGAAAATGTGGTCTATAGTAGAGTATCTCTTTCGAAATCCAGTTTGGAACTCACTAAGAAGCTGTGTATTATCGATCCATTTCATAAGACGACTACGTAAAATTTCCGTAAATATTTTCAAAGATGTATTAATGAAAGAAATTCCACGGTAGTTGGATGGTTCCATCATATCTCCTTTCTTATAAATTGGAAATATTATTGAAATCTTAAACATTTATGGTGCTGCTCCGGAATTAAAGATAATATTATACACATCTGTAAGTTGTTTCATGAATTCAAGTGTTGCATTTTTAAAAAATTCATTTGGGATCCGATCACATCCTGGGGCTTTATTATTCTTTCCTTGCGATATTGCTGACTTGACTTCTTCCAGTGTAATCTCGCTATCTAAGATCTCATTTACAAAAGCGGGCCTAGAATAGTGCATCCCTTCAGCAAATAGTTCTGAGTTACCTTGTTTTTCAAAATTTTCGCGCAGTATTGATGCAGATAGTGGAGTTTTCGTTACGAAGGGTGTTCCTTTAAGATTTTGAACAGCTTTCCAAAAGTCTTTTGAGTTTCTACAGGATAGTACTTTTTCCGTTTGTATTTTATTGAAATTTTCCTTTTTAAATTTGATTAATGCTTTATAGCTTTGGTTTGCTTTTAAGTATTTTTCTTTTAAGCAAGCTGAGTTATGATTTTGGAAAAGTTTTAATATAGCAAAAGATCTTTTTCTTGCAGATTCACATTCCTTATCATACCAGGCAGAATGGCTTTTCAATGTTTTAGATGTTGTCTTTGGTAGAACGGCTGAAGCCTCAATTATTCGTTGTAAAGATTCAATTGAAGATTCCGATTCGTTTGCGACATGTGCTGCAAGGTTGATATTTAAGTTTCTTTTGTATACCTCCGCTTGATTTTCATTTAAGTTTTGGTAAGAGTGGGTTTTCATGTTTCAGATGTGATTCACTATCTGGTTCTGAATTTTGCAGAGTAGTTACTAGTGGCATATGATCGGAATATATTTGATTACCAACTTCAAAATCATATAGCAAAGATAATATATCCTTGGACATTATAAGGTAATCTATCACAGATTGTCCTGGGTTTCGGATGAAGGTAAGTTTGCCGTCCTCATCCCCCATTGTTGTGCCGTTTACTATGGACAAATCAAAAGCGCTTCCCATTTCAAGTATAGTTCTTCCTCTTGCATTTACTTCCAGATCTCTTGATTTTCTTGTAGTCGAATACCGATTTCCAAAGGTTTCACACTGTTCTTGCCCAGCGCGAGCGTTAAAATCTCCAACGAGCATACATTTTTTTCGCCTAAGACTTGCATTGCATTAACCAATTTGGTGAAATCCATTTGCCAGTAGGAACAGTTTAAATAGACTGGAATTATACAAAAAATTGTGCGGCAAAACATAATTTCTAAATATACGAATCCCTCAAATTCTTTAAAGTCACATTTTCCTGCCGATAACGATTTTTTAAAACCGTATAGCGCTCCACCAGAAGCTCTCCCTCTTGTTGCATCATTTCTTTTTTCAGCTGCTATCCACCAGAGATTATAATCGCGAAAAAATTCTTCAGAGTATTTCTGATTCTTATTTAACATATGTGTTTCGTATAGTAAAAATATTTTAAAAGTGTTTATATAGTTAAAAAATTCTAAATACATTTTCTTATTGGATAATCCATTTACATTATAACTAAGGATTTTTATTTTCTTATAATTAACAACATTTTTTATTTTCTGGCTGACTTCTAAAACCTATTGTGAACGTCTCATTTCGCCGACTACATTGCCGACTTCAGCTCCCCATTCGTTTTCACATTGGCCCAAAGGTGGCGGTAGAGCGTTTGCGTATGACGTTTGTCTGACGTTTTCATTTGTCAACTTTTTGTTTTCAATGAAATGTTCTCGCTGCAAATTAATATTAAATTTTGACGAAAGTACACTAAATCCGTCGTTTTGTCCACACATTAAACCATTTTCATCGTTCCATAAGAAATACTGGTTCTCAACGTGCAGTTTGTCATCCGTCAAGCTGACCCTGATATTCGCATTTTGCATTTTTATTGCCTTCCTCACCTTCAACAAAATGGCTCTCCTGCGGCGCATTCCAAGTGGAAAATCTTTATGCATAGATATGCCTGTGTTCGCCAGTTTCTTTCCTTGGCTCAGAATTTCACGCGCTAGCTGTGCGTTTGCCACCTTAACTCTATATGTTTTTCTACTTCCTGTTCTAATGTTCATCTCTTCGAAATGTTCAAAAGCAATCCTGTTTGAAGCCTTAGTGATGCTTGAGCAGGTATTTTCTAGAAGTTCCTTTGGAGCTTCGTTGTTGGTAGAGGCCAGGTGAAATATAATGTTTTTCTCTTGCATGTGCAGTTCGGATAACTCAATACGTCTTTCCAGTTGCTCACATTTCGTCTCTAGAGCTCGTACCTGAGTTTGAAGACATTCATTGCTCACACGAAGTTGGGTTAGTTGCGAAAGCACCGGCTCGAGATATGCTTTAGTTGGAAGTTCTTTGAAACGATCATCTAGCATCCGATTGAAATCTTCCAGAGACAAATTCGCTAAAGAGTTCATGTTTGTTTTGTTTTTCGTTAGAAACTTGTGCTGTTTTTTGTACTCTGGGGAAGTTTCAGATACTTTTCGCTTGTTAGATAAAGTTGTTGCAGGGTTGGTACTCATACGTAGAAATAATTGGAAGTTTTTACGTTATATATACAAAAACTTACGCAGGCCTTGATTGTTGGCAGTTGGTTGGTATATTCGCAAGACTTTAAGAAGAATTTTAAGGTTTTTCTTTGACTTTTTTACAGTTTAAATACAATTTTCACAGCACTCAAAAATACCTCGACTAGTTTGACGGATCGTCGGCCATCATCTTTTACGACAAAATCAGCTGGGGGTTTGTTTTTGCTTTTTTTTGCAATATTTTGATTTTTGATTTATTTATCGCGCGTTTTCTTATGAATTAGTACAATCAACTCGGTGTTGACTTGGTCCAATTTTTGTTTAGCGTTTCAGTGGCAAAATAAAAGGTTTTTTTTTTTAAATTGTTATAACAATCAACTGGGTGTTGATTCAGTGGAAAAATTAAAAAGTAATTAGTTTTACTGGCGAGTTTTTTGTTGTGTTTTATTTCATTTAGTTTTTTTTCCTTTGTAACAAAATCAGCTAGGCGTTGATTTTGTTTACTTTTGCAATATTTTTGGTGCTGATTTAGTGGAAAAACTAATTAAGAGATTTTTTTTTATTGGCGATTGTTTTTTTTGTGTGTGTTTTAGTTCATACAGTTTTTTCTCTTTACTTTTAGAACAAAATCAGCTGGGTGTTGATTTTGTTAGCTTTTGCAGTTTTTTTTTATTCATTTAACGTGTTCTTCCTTTTAAATTAGTAAAACAATCTACTGGGCGTTGATTCGACACAATTTTTGGTCGCTTCTAGAATTAATACAGTTTTGTACTTTAATCTTACTTTTGGTTTCGAAGTTTTTTTTTAATATGGATGTCTATAGGTTAAACAAAGAGGAACTCACCTATGAGTTACAGGCAAGAGGTCTCAAAGAAGGGACGGTAGAAAATATGAGGATGCAACTACGGGGCTCGCGCACTTTGGAACGCTCGGGTTCGATTCCAAGTGAAAGCCCTCATTATCCATTCTCTTTTGAGGAGGATACGAAGTCGGTTCAAGCTAAGATTAGGTATCTTTTAAAAACTCCTCCGAAAAATTCAAAGTCGGGAGACTATTTAAAAGTTTTGACCAAAATTGAATGGTCTTTAGGTAGGATAAATAGGGCAAATGCAGAATCTTCTCATGAAGTTAATAGTGTAGCTGATATAAGGGGGGAATTATTATTGCTGATGGCAAAATTAATGGAAGGGGGTGAGGAGACACCCCAAACTAAAGATAAAGTGGATGACTACACGTGGACAGCAGGCATGGGTGCGTTACCAACTGCAGAGGTCGGCCAACGTGCGAGTTCAGGATTCCAACTACAGAATGAACCCTGTGACCGGAATCCTGAGCGTATTGAAAAATGGAGTGTTAAATTCTCAGTTGAGCAGTGCGGCTCATCTGTGAATTCTTTTATTGAAAGGGTCGAAGAACTTAGGGAATCGCGTGGGGTTTCGGAAGCAAGAGTTTTTAGGTCAGCAGTAGATCTTTTTACTGGGAAGGCGCTTCTTTGGTTTAGGGCGATTAGGGATTCTATTTCAACATGGAAAGAGTTGATTACGGAGTTGAGATTGGAGTTTTTACCCTCCAATTATGATGATCTCTTGTTGGACGAGGTCAGGCGTCGCACCCAAGGCAGAGATGAGACAATGGGTATGTACATTGCTCTCATGCAAACTCTTTTTAAAAGATTTTCTGAGCCGTTGAGTGAGAATAGGAAACTAACTATTCTCATGAAGAACATAGCTCCTTTTTACCAAACGCAATTGGGCTTGGCTGATATCAAGTCGGTCAATGAACTGGTTGCGTTGGGTAGAAAGTTAGAAACAATTAGGTCGAATGTAGAATCTTTTGTTCCTCCTCCGTCTGGTCGCAATAGGCAGTCTTTGGAGCCTGATGTTGCGTATGTTGCTTCAGTTCAGGAAGCAACAGTTGCAGTTAATCGTAACCCCCCACCCAATAGGACCATTCGTTGTTTTAACTGCAACAGGGAAGGCCATTTTTCAAACCATTGTTCCGCTCCTAGGCGTTGTTTTGGGTGCGGTACGGTAGGTACCACCCATCGACACTGCAGTCGCTGCTCGGGAAACGGGCAACGGACTCTTGGGCCAGCAGGTCAAGAGCGCCGTCGAAATTGATTAGGTCGCCTGCTGACGACCAGTTGGCAAATCAGGTTAGGTTAGGTTTCACCTTGGTAGTGGAAATGATAGAAGGCCATATTTAGGAGTTAATATTTACGGGATTAAATTTTTAGGATTGTTAGATTCGGGTGCATCCCGAACAATCATTTGTAAGGATGTGTGGAGAATTTTAAAGGACTTAGGATTAAACTTAGATAAATCAAATGTTAGGCTGGTTCATTTAGCAGATGGTGCAGGTGTAGGAGTTTTAGGAGTTGTTAATTTACCCATTGTTGTCCAGGATAAATCAGTTTTATTGGAGTGTTTAGTTATACCCTCCTTGCCACATGCATTGATACTTGGTGCAGATTTTTGGGCACTGTCGGGTATTGTCCCGGATCTTCGTTCAGGCATGTGGAGTTTTTCAAGCCAGGAAATGGTGGCTTCGATAGGAACTACATCTATCACAGAGGAATCTGAGCTAGATGAGGATAATAGGGAGAAACTTAATTCTCTTATTGAAAATCTGTTTAGGGACATGTCAGAAGGGCTAGGGGTGACAACAATGGTAGAACATATAATTAGGACGTCGACAGAACCTATAAAGCAGCGATACTATCCGGTATCACCTGCAATGCAGGTGCATATCGATAAGGCTCTTAACGAAATGTTAGAAGAGGGGGTGATTGAGAAGTCGAATAGTCCTTGGGCTTCTCCCATAGTTTTAATCAAGAAGAAAGATGGTACCTTTAGGTTTTGTGTCGACTAAAGGAAACTTAACAGTGTTACAGAAAGGGATGCTTATCCACTTCCGATCATTTCAGCCATTTTAGATAAGCTTAGGAACGCTAAATTTTTAACGTCGCTAGACATTAAGTCAGCGTATTGGCAGATTCCAATGGCGGAGGAATCTCGCAAGTTTACTGCCTTTACGGTACCCGGTAGGGGACTTTTTCACTTTAAGCGAATGCCTTTGAGGTTACATAACGCCCCTGCTACGTGGCAGAGGTTTATAGATAGTGTTTTAGGGCCTGAGTTGGAGCCATACGTTTTTGTTTATCTGGACGATATCGTCACAGATACATTCGAGAAATACATGAGGCAGGTTTAAAAGCAAAAAATTTGTCTGGACGCAGGAATGCGAAGATTGTTTTAGGAAAGCTAAAGAATGCTTAATTACGGCTCCCATTTTAACATGTCCCGATTTTAATCTTCCATTCGTAGTTCAAACAGACGCTTCTGATTACGGTATCGGGGCCGTACTCACACAGACTTTTGGGCAGGGGGAAAAAGTAATATGTTACTTGAGTAGGTCTCTTAATAGGAATGAAAGGAACTACTCCACTACTGAAAAGGAGTGTTTAGCAGTTTTGTGGGCAGTTGAGAAGTTGAGGCCGTACATCGAAGGAGTTCGTTTCACGGTCGTAACAGATCATTATTCTTTAATTTGGTTGAGTAACCTCAAAGACCCACAGGGTAGACTTGCCCGCTGGGCAGTTAGGCTTCAGCAGTTTGATTTTCAGATCATTCACCGAAAGGGTAAAGACAATGTCGTTCCCGACATGTTATCTCGGGGAGTTCCGGTAGTGGCTGGGATTTCAGTTGAGGATTCTGACCCTTGGGTGGCAAAAATGATCTCGAAGATTGAGTCAAACCCGTTAGCTTTTCCGGCCTGGAGAGTAGATAGTGGCCGATTGTTCAAATTTGTTAAGAAGATAATGTTTTTCTTTTGTTTAGGGTTCCAAAGATTGTCATTTGCGACAATGGTCCTCAGCTTAGGAGTAGGGAACTTAGGACACTCTGTGATGGATATTCTTCAAAGATTAGGTTCACTCCACACTATCACCCACAAGCTAATCCTGCGGAGAGAATTAATCAGATTATCAAAACAACTTTGAGGGCATATGTTTCGGAGAATCGCCGCATTTGGGATTCTCAGTTAGCGAAAGTTGCTTGTGCCATCCGCACATCGCAACACGAAGTTTTAGGAGTTACACCATATTATGCTAATTTTGGAAAGGAGATGTTAACTAGTGGTCACGATAGAATAGGTAATAGTAATGAGGTTTTAGAAATAAAAAATGGTGTACAATCAGTAGGAGAAATAGATGAAAGATTTAAGAAGCTTAGGGCTGATATTGCTGCCAAGTTACAGACAGCATCAAAGAAATCAGCAAATGCGTACAACCTCAGGAGGTGAGATGTACAATATCTTCCTAATGACGTTGTATGGCGACGTAATTTTGTCCTTTCGGACCCAGCAAACTATTATGCGGCTAAGTTGGCACCGAAATTTGTGGGCCCCTTTAGAATCCGCAAAAGATTGTCTCCTTGGACATATGTCGTTGAAGACGAAAACGGTAAAGATCGTGGCACTTGGCACACCAAAGATCTGAAGCCTTTCACTTCGATATCGGAAAATGATTAAGTCCATAAGTCCCTATTAAAGTAAATAGTAATTGTTTTTTTGGTAACTTTTGTTATGATATTGGTTTTTTTTATATATTTTTTCAATTTTCGTTTGTTTGTTTTGAAATGGACTGCCATATTTGGTCTGATGGTTTCCCTTCCTTTGTTGTTTTTGTTGGCCAAGTGATCCGCAGGAAATTGCTTATTTTATGTTTAAAATAAGCACATTTCCGAGGAGGAAAGGGTGGGATTTGCTACGGTAAAATTTTGCCGTAACAAGAATTGCTCTTTTGTTTCCCCACCCTAGGTTCCTTTCTTCCCAACGTTCTTTCACAGGTGTTTCTTTCAACTTACTGAGAGAGAGAAGGGCAGCAATGGTCCATCAGCCATTGGTTCACTCTCTCAGTATCTTGAAGAGACAAATTATCTAAGTCGTCAATTTTGACACTTGAGTGGGTTGTTGGCCGACTGATCATAAAATTGACAGACGGACGGTCTGGCCATAATAAATCTTAAATAAAGCACGGGCTACATTTGGTTCCCGAGTGCTGAAGTCACTCTTTGTGAGAATGGCTGCATGCCCAACGTAAAACTCTTGCTTAAATTTATACTTACAATTGTAAAAGGTGGAACGTTAGCGGCTGGACCCCATTCCCCCAAATCTGCGCAAAACCCCAACGAAATAGGTTTAATTCGCGTAATAGAAATTTTCTGCCAAACTCCTTTCTAACTTTTGAAAAATTGATTTAACTCTTTCCAACTTTTCACAATTTTATTTTGTGTTAGTATTGCAGGGGACCATTGCACGTGTGAACAATTAGGTTTCTTTCGGTTTTAAAAGTTTTCTTTTTCATGTTGAAGTGGGGAAATTAGGAGGCTGAATGCGCTCATTGGATTGCTTACCACTGGAAGTCATGTCAGAGGTCGGCGAATTCAATGATGATGACGATGCATGAAGCTGGGGTGTGAAGGTGCGAGTAGGAAAGGCTGCTGGGTTTCAACTGCGTTAGCGCGCTCACGCAAATATGCGTAGTGTTGCTGAATGATGACGCGATCGAAATCCCGGGCCACTGATTGGCCGAAAGCACGGGGGTTTGAAAACGAGAAGGTACCATCCAGGCATGGTGAAAGCCTGGAAGGACACTTCTTGGCAGGATAGAAAGCGAAAAAGATCATTAAGTTAATTTTGGTGAAAAAGAAAATTTTGGAAAATTCGAAAGAGATCTAATTTATCGATTTGTGTTTTAAGTTTTGGAAATTGAAAACAGGAGCTTAAAGGAAAATTGTGGAGAATTGGAGGAAAATTGTGGAAGGGAAATCTTGAAAATATCACGAGGAAAATAAAATCAAGAAAGGAGGAAAATCGGCAGGAAAATTTCCAGATAAGTATAGTGTTTATTGAATTGGTCGAATAGTGTTCTTTTATTGTTCTAATCGTTTGTGGTGTGAGATAAAATCCTCACATAAATTCCGTTTGGGTTTTGCTTTGCGTTTTATTCCGGAAAATTACGGAACTCGTGACCCGTTTCAAAATCGTTATATTCTTTCGGGACTGAGTGTTAACGGTCCACCTTATAATCTTAACTTTTCTTTGTTCTCGTTGTTTCAAAAGATCTTGGGTTTTACTCCTACTTGTAAGGTTTCCCAAAAACCTTAAATTTTCATTAAAAACAATTTCATTTTTTTTTAAATACAATTTCTTCGTCTTTTCTTATTCTAAAATACTTTCACCGTCGGTTCCGCTCCGAAGGTTTTTGATTTCCTTTTTTTTTCAAAAAAAATCACTGGCGCCCTTTTATTAATTTCAGCTAAGTCCCTGTGTCCACACAGTAAGTAGTTTTAATTAATTACAATCAATTCCTTTTTATAATCATAATTATTAAAAGTATTAAAAAAACTGAACCCACCCCTCACTGAGCATAGTCGTGGTGGCAGCACCTTTTATCGCTGCCTGTTGCATACTTTTAAATCGCTTCATTTCTTCGCCTTGCTGTTTTGACAGTTTGACCTTTCGCTCTTCGTTAGACGTTTATATTTGTAATTCGGTGCGCGTCGTGATCGTGTGTTTTTTTATTTATAATAATAATAATCGTAATATTATCGGTTTGTTTTTCGCGAATTAAAAGTGTAACAAAGAATATGTACCTATAGGTATTCCTCCCGGTTAAAAGAAACAGCGCGTTAAAATTTGAAGAGTATGCAATCGCTATTTGAATTTGTGTAATATGTACTGATTTTTTTTAAACTTCCGTTGATTAAAAATCATTCTTTTTTTAATATTCCATTTCATAAAATAAAACTTCTCATTTCTTTAAATCGAAGTTTCTAATTTTTTCTTGATTTTTTTTTCTCACATTTTGAGAGTTTGACTGATATGGAAGTTACACTGTATTTGATTTTTATCTTTTTGAGCTATTTTGACTGATGACAGAAAATATTGATTCAAATATTAAATATTATGGAACTAAAATACAACCACAGATAGTCGAGTTACAAAGATATCGCATCCAGTACAAATAAAAATGAAAATAATATGTGCTTGCAAGCTCTTTTCCTTTCTGCTTTAAAAATAGAGTCGGTTGACCAAACTACCTACTGATGGCTGTTACGTTTCGTTTTTTATTTATATCTATGTGTGTAAATGTATCTTTTCTAACATCATACAATAGTATACTGCCCACAAAATTGATCAAAGTGGGACCTATATAGCCCACGTTAAAAAAGTTATAATTTTTCTTTGCTCTGCATGCTAATTCTGCTGCCTTATTCTGACTTAACATTTTTTTAAGAAAACTGAAATAAAAAACCAACCTCAATTGAACTTAAAATATAAAAATGTGTTTTTGAAAAATTCTTATATTAAAAACCTGCTAAATTGATATTTCGACCACGATTAGCAAATGGTTTCAATTTTTCAACAAGTCCTGGAAAACGTCTTGATATAGAAATCATTGCTGTACATTTTGGCTAATAAACATTACTTTACGCAACATTTTTCAAAATTACAAACTGCCTATTTGGTCGATAAAATTCAGTATTTGGTTGATCATGTATAGCTCTCCGGAAATGGCATATAACTTTGGTAATTCTTTTTTTTATCTTCAAGGATTAATTATTAAATAAAAGATAATATAAGATTATATTTTTATAGAAAATAAATATATCGATTGGAATGAACATTCAATTATTATAAGAGGTGCAAATCTTCAATGTTTAAAGGAATCATGATACCTAAATTGTAATGTAAATGCAAAAACACAGTTAAATGTTTTGAGTTTAAATGTAACTATTCAGTATCCTAAAAATAAATATCTATACTAAAGAAAAACTCTCTTCTAAGAACAAACCTAGTAAATCTGTCTGCAAATAAATTAATCTTTCTACCAATATCAAGATCAGGTAGGTAGGCATCCATTTTGGTAGGTATAAACTTTTATTTTTTATTTTATTTTTCAATCGTCGAAGAATAAAAAAGGAGGTAGTTAGAGCATGTATAAATATCTTCGCAAATGATGTGTAACATATCTTTGTATCGTGTAAAGTTATTGTATAGCTAAAATACTATTTATTGGATATTTAAAGCATAAACTAAGATTCATTATACCATAATAATGATACCTTTTATTTCTTAATATTTACGTTTTTATTGATTTTCTAGGCAAATTTGCTCGAAAATAGCGATATTTGTTCGCTGTATCAATTATCATTTATACAATTTTCTAAGCATTTGTTTTTATTTACCGAATAAATAAATAAAAAACACAAACAAAATAGGTAGGTAATAGCAACGTTTTATTATCTACGGACCTGGATCAGGATAATTGATGTGTAAACATCTATGCTGGCGGTAGAGTGAAAAAAAACGTGAACGTTCGTGTGCAACGTTACGTCGTGCAACGTTACGGTGTGCAACGTTACGATCTGCATACTAGGATGGGTGCGTTCAGTGAAAAAAAATCTTAAGATCCCCTTCAAGCAAAAACAAGTCCGTTTTGGATCCGCGCACGTTGATGTTTACACATATTAACCGTGAGTCCCGGCACTCACACATTTTTTGTTTTTTAACACGTAATACCCACACCTAAACTCCTCTTACTCCTTTTCCCAACCATCCACTTCCTTCACCACAACTATTTCCTGGGGACCACAATGGATCCATTGAGATCAGAGTGCGATGATGCGGCTCGCGTCATTTTTACCCCTCCTAACCTATGTACCTTACACATAATACAACAACAACTTGGGACCCTGCTCTCTATCTGGATCTATTTTGAAGATCCGAAAATTAGTTGTTACTAATGCGGGTAGATGTCTTCTCGTGATAAGGTAGTATAAAATGAAGTGTAAAGTAAAAAGAAAATGAAAATGAACCAACGTAAGCAAAATAGAGATAGGTATGCAACACAGCTGTCATCAAGATCCGTATCGTTTTATTTTTATGGGATGATCGGTATGGATCTTAAGCTATAACAAAACGCGGCTAATATTCTCCACCCCAAAAAGTAACAAGAGATACCTATTTCCTACAAATCCACCTACATTTTTTATCCCAACCAAAATTCCTCGAAACTAGCAAAAACGAAAATTCCTGCCACTATTAAAAGATCGAGACGGACGCAAGAATGCAATGGAGTCTACCTGTTTCAAAACAGTCGTCCATAAAAAAATATATTCTCCACCCTCAAACACGAAAACAGAGAAATCCTTAAAAAAACTTTTCCTTGAAACTTTCCTTCATACATTTATCTCTCTGCCCTAAAAAATTCTCAGAAGGAATAAAAACAAAAATTCTTGCCAACGATCGAGAAAAATGAAAAATTTAAAACAAAAAACCAGAAGTACCTAGGTACCTACCTATAAAACCATTGCAAAAATGTATCTTGTTACGACGGGACGGACGTATTCATTAAATCGGACATTTTACACCAACCTATCTATACCTACCTAACTAATAAATCAGCTTTCCTCACAAGTTATGAATTCACCTGTACCTAAATAAATTAATGAAAATGATTTTTTTAATTTCTTATGGAATACAAAACAACCTCACAAAAATAAATAACACCAAAAGAAAATCCTTGCTACCTTTTACGAATATCGCGATTTGCGACGAAAGAACAAAAATGTTACTGCATGTCTACCTATCTATACAGATACCCACCATCATCATGATCACAAAAAATAATGAGCAAAAAACTAAAAAAAAGCGAAGATAAAAACAACAAAAAAATTATTTTCGTCCTTGAGATATGCATTTTGAAGAGATTTCAAATTTGAAATTGTTTCCAGAGAGATTTTTCGCTCTCGCTCTTTAAATTGACCAATGCAACATTTCGCAACATGTTGTCGTATCCAATATCAGATACGGACGGTTTTATTTTGGGTTCACTTTGCTTGTACTGGATGCGGCATCTTGGTATTATATTATCTTTGGTTAGGGTGCTGTAAAGGCAATCCCATTTCACTCGAAATCGACCCAAACGCGATTCTTTTGAGATTGCTACCTCGCCGCGTGCCTAACGCCTTAAAAGCCAAGGTGGAAGCCGAGCTGAATCGCCTAGACAAGGAAGAAGCCGTGGAATATTCTGAGTGGGCTACACCGATCGTTCCTGTCGTGAAGAGCGACGGATCCATACGAATCTGAGGGGATTATAAATCGGCTCTGAACAAGGCGGTAAAACCACACTGTCTGCAGGTTCCACACATCACTACACTTCTTGCGTCAATTGAGGATGGGGTGATTTTTGCAAAACTGGATTTGAACCAAGCCTACACGCAACTTACCGTAGATGAAAAATCATCAACTTACCAGACCATCGTCACTCAAAAAGGCGCATTTCGTGTAAATAGACTTCAGTTTGGGGTAAGTACAGGTCCAGGAGTATTTCAAACATTCATCGAAAATACACTCCGGGACATCGAAGACGTACTTCCCTATTTTGACGACATCATTGTCACAGGTCGGACACAAAGCAGTAAGGCGAACGACTTAAGATAGTTTTTTCCACGTTCAGAAAGTTGGGTCTGCGACTGCGTCTTTCAGAATGTTAATTTGGATTAAAATCTATCAACTTTTTGGGTTTTAATATGGACTCACTTGGATAAGAAACAACTTCATTGTTGTCCATTACAGCCACACACTTCCTGTTTCCATCGTTTGTTATGCTTCGCCGTACGAAATAGGCATTGTTTTGCCCCATGTGTGTAACGGTGGATCGGAAAGACCTATTTCTTTCTACTCAAGAACACTTACCAAGGTGGAACGGAACTACTCTCAGTTTCGCAATCATCGCTGGCATTACAAAATTCTATGATTTTTATAAAGCCGACGAATCACAATTATCACCGATCATCGTCCTCTACTATGAATTTTCAACCCGAATAAGCAGACTCTAAAAATTTTATCAGCACAAATGTTCAGGATTCGAATTTTTTTAAATGCTTACGATTACGACATCATCAACCGTAGCAGATCTAGAATGGGTAATGCTGACTTTCTTAGCCGTTTTCCATTACAGAACCAAAATCAAGAGAAGGATGAAGTTGAAGAAATCATAACACTGGAAGCATTGGCAAGCACTGTTCTTACCTCACAAGAAATTGCCAAAATGATATCGAAGGATTCAAAGTATTCGCAGGTTCTTAGCTGGGCGTTAAGGGGATGGCCGGAGAGACAACCAACCGAAGACAAATTTCGACCGTTCTTCCAAAAACGAAATGAAATATCGACGTTGAAAGGATGTTTTCTGTGGGGAAACAGAACCATTATTTCGAAAGCTGGCCATGAGGCAATACTTAAGGAATTTTTTCATGCAGATACCGGATGCTTCCAAAATTCAACTGAACCTCTCACGATTCCTGCTGAGTCAACATATTACCCCTTCAGCCACTACGAGTCATTTAACTTCTGATCTAGTGCATAATCGTCAAATCAAAACGTATTTTGATAAAATACATTCAAACGTAATTTCATTAAACACAAAAACTGCCGTATCAGAGAGTGGTACAGAAGACGTTATTAAGAAGCATTTTCGTACTAACGATTTGATATGAGAGAGGAATTATTCAAGGGGTCTAAAATGGATTCCTGGTGTAATTAAATCTTCGACGGGTCCTCTATCATACAGGATTCTTCTTGAAGGAGGAAATATTGTTAAAGACATGTTGATCAACTAAGGCAACGCCAAAATTATTCCTTCGAAGACGTTCCATCAGCTGACAATCAATCGCAGACGAGCTCTCGCTCTCGAACCAAAGACAATATTACATAAAGATGCCGCAACTAACGGGTGATTTTTTAGCTGGTTTGGTTTTGGCAACACTGGTTTTGACAGCTGACGTGTGTTTGGTACCTTGTGTCACTGTCAAACAGCTTCAGTTTGGTTTGCGATTTAACCATGGATCGTCTTACAAATGAACAACGCTTGCAAATTATTGAATTTTACTATCAAAATTCGTGCTCGGTTCGAAATGTTCATCGCGCGCTGCTTGTGTTCAGCGATGAGGCTCATTTTTGGTTGAATGGGTACGTAAATAAGCAAAATTGCCGCATTTGGAGTGAAGATCAGCCAGAAGCATTGCAACAGCTACCAATGCATCCCGAAAAAGCCACTGTTTGGTGCGGTTTATGGGCCGGCGGCATTATTGGGCCATATTTCTTCAAAGATGATGCGAATCGCAGCGTTACTGTCAATGGTGAACGCTACCGAGCGATGATAACAAACTTTTTTTTGCCCGAAATGGAAGTTCTTGACTTGCATGATATGTGATTTCAACAAGACGGTGCCAGATGCCACACAGCACGCGAAACAATGGCGCAATTGCGAGGCGAGTTTGGTGAACAGTTAATTTCACGTTTCGGGCCGGTCAATTGGCCGCCTAGATCGTGCAATTTGACACCATTAGATTATTTTTTGTGAGGGTATGTTAAGGCTAATGTCTATAGGGACAAGCCCGCTTCGATTGACGCACTGGAAGCCAACATCCATGCATTCATTCGTGAGATACCGGCCGATATGTGTGAAAGAGTATGCCAAAATTGGACTCAGCGGATGGGCTACCTGAGACGCAGCCGCGGTCAACATTTGCATGAAATTATCTTTAAACATTAAATTGCAAGGTTCAAACTATCGATTCAAATAAATATTTCATTCATTTTTTCGAATTTTTTGTGTTTTTTTTTTTAAAAAAGTTCTAAACCTCTTAAAAAATCACCCATTAGTACAAGCAAGTCAACCCAAAAATTAATCGTCCGTATCTGATATCAGATACTAGCCTTGTTGGTGGTTGTTTTTTTCTTATTTGCTTGCTTATTGTTTGTGTGGGAAATTCCTATCCACTATTGGTGAGGAATTAGAACATGCCTTGTCCATGGTTTGTACATGGACAAAAAGTTGTGGTCTAACGGTTAATCCGTTCAAAACAGAACTTGTCCTTTTTAAAAATAAAAGGAAGCTACCCGTCTTCAATATTCCATCGATTGATAGAAGTGGATCTCAGATATTGCAAAGTATCTAGGTGTAATCCTGGACAAAAAGCTAAACTGGAGTCTGAATATCAAGAAAAGAGCTTGTAAGGCAACGTTTGCACTCTACTCGTGCAATAGAATTTGCGGAAAAACGTGGGGACCTTATCCAAAAATCATTCTATGGATATATACAGCAATAGTGAGGCCGGTACTCACTTATGGTTGTATAGTCTGGTGGAATGCAGTAGAGAAAGCTACCAATCTTAAAACTCTAACCAAAGTTCAAAGAATGGCATTCATTGTGGTCACAAGAGCAATGAGAACCACCCCAACAGCGGGGATTGAAGCCATACTTAATCTTAAGCGTCTTGACTTATTTGTACAAGAATCAGCAGCTAAGAGTGCACTACGACTAAGCCAAACAAATGTCTGGAAACACAGTCAAGTAGGCCACGCTGAGATTCTAAACAAATATTTAGGCAGTAATGTGTGCACAGACTACATTACCCCCCACTTAGATTTCTATAGAACATTCACCTCTAAAATTCCTAGTAGATAGGAATGGGGGAATGGGTATCCCAACCACACATCAGTGACGCAACGGTAGCAGTTTTCACCGATGGGTCAAAAATGGAATGTGAAGTTGGAGCGGGATTCTTTTCGGATAGATAGATAGAAAGATAATTGATTTATTTTTCAAAACATTTTTGTTTGTTTTACAATATATAATCTAACATAAATCATGCCTTGAATAGCCGTCTGCCAGAGTTCGCGCTTGTGATCATTTTATAAAAATTAAAAAAAAAATAAAATAAATAAATAATTAATATACCTTAATTTATAAATTGTTGCTTTTTTGTGTACATTTTTTGCTTACATATTGTTTTACTTGTTTTCACCGTTCAAAAATTTTCATTTATTATTTGAAGTCTGTATTTTTAAGCCTTCACAGTGTATTTGTAAAATAGCTCCCAGTTCTTTCCATTCAAATATTCAACCATTTCTAGCTCAGATAACTCATTTTTATTGAAGTACAACCTTCTAACTTCTTTCAACATTGGACATTTACCCAAGATATGAAAAATATCTTCTCTTGTTTTTTGATTGCATATCGAACACAGTATTATGAGATCTTCTCTATGAGGCTGGTAATTCAGATTTTCGAGTTCTCCTCTCATTCTGAAGATTGTTGATATTTTATCCACGCTAAAGTCAATCTGAAAGTAATTATTATTTCTGAGATGGATTCACGTAAATGGATCAGTGACTTGATGAATTCGCCTTTTGCTGACAATCCATCGCTCATCCAAACACGCCACCACATCATACAACTGCTTATTCCACGCTCTGACATTTTCCACTGTGAGATTCAAATTTAATCCACAGAATGATGCTAGACTATACCACTCCTCAAACCGTAGAGATCTCCTCTGCAGAGCATGTAGTGCAGTTTTTTTAGGCAGCCTATCATTTGGCAATAACATTACTTTCACAATATAGTCGAAGTTTAACTTTAATGTTTTCGTAAAAAGCTCTGGTAACACTGTTTCCGCGTGTAGCATGTAGGTGGGTGTGGTAGTTGGTAGCCGGAAAGTTCTTTTCAGAAAATATCTTAGTATCTGTTCTGCCAAATCGTGTTTTTCGACTGACTCCATGGTGGCTTGGAAGATTCTGTACTTAGGATGATGAGATACATTCTTATTTTCTAAGCAGTTTTTCCATGCGGCGTTTAGAGCGTTTTGGCTGCTGCTGGTTTCTCAGTTAAGTGTTGTGTGAAATTAAGGTTGCTCGCTATAGTAAATCCAAGGTATTTATAATGTTCCACTGTTTCAATCTGATTTCCGTTGTAGGTCCACTGTTCTGACCTAGCATACCTTCCTCCACGATTTCGAAAAATCAAAGCTGTCGTCTTTTCCAAATTCACTGTTAAGCCCCAGTTTTGACAGTATGTTTCCAGAGGGTTTATCATCATCTGAAGAGCTTCGGGCGACTTAGCAAACAGTACCAGGTCATCCGCAAGGAACAACCCCTTGATTTTAGTTCCTGCGCATTCGACTCCCCCTGATAGGACATCTATTAGATCATCAATATACATAATGAAGTTTATTGGGCTTATATTGCATCCCTGTTTCATTCCCATAAAAGTATGAAACCAATCGGATAATTGATGACCGTTCCAAACAGCCTTTTTTGTGCCTTCATATAATTCTTCTAAAGCTCTTCCAAATTTATGTGAAACACCCAAGCAATACAGTTTATAGAAAAGAGCTGAACGATTAATGATATCAAAGGCAGCCTTGAAGTCAACAAACAGTGCATACAATTTCTGTTTCATATTTATAAACGTTTGAGCCAAGGACGAAAATGTGATCAACTGTGCTGCGGCCTGGTCTGAACCCTGCCTGCCATTCGTTTATTTTACTGTTTGCGTTAAGCCAGTTTAGAAATCTTCTTTGTAATATAATTGTATAGATTTTTAAAGATGCATTTAAAAAAGTTACCAGGATCCTCAAAATCACTTTTTTTATGAATAGGAAACAGAACTGCTTCCATAAAACTTTCAGGAATATTTCTGATTTCAAAAATGGTTGTTATACTATTGCGCAAGATGGGCAACAAATTCAGTTGTAGCATATTTAAAAAACTCGGTTGGTACTCTGTCTGATCCTGCAGCTTTATTGTCTTTTGTTTTTGCCAGTGCTAGTTCAACTTCATATATTGTTATAGTTGCATCCAAGTGTTCGTTTTGACTGAGCAGTCGAGCATAATAAGGAACCATCATTTGAATATTAGTATTGAGCAAACTTTGAAAATGTGATTTAAGAACATCGGCGCTTAAATTAGCACCAGTTTGAAACTTCGATCCGTTTATTTATCTCACATTTTTACAGCTACCAAGGGCTTTGGCTAGGTTTTCGAAGTACTGTTTTCTTTTCTTTCTACAGAGCGATTTGAAATTTGTGTTAGCTTCTACGTATAGATTTTTGAAGAAAAATTATCATATTTTTCGATACGTTCTTAGTAGACCAAAAGATGACTGTCTTGCTCTTGAACACTCCTTATCAAACCAGGCACTTTTATAAGTGTTCTTGTTTTCTCCTTTCCCCTTAATGACCTGGTATGTGTTTTTAATAACTCCTTCAAGACTTTGTATAGTTAGTTCGCCATTTCCTTTCTCTATTTCTTCTTGCAAATTTTAATTAAGCGCTTTCTTATAGATTTTCAAGCTCGATTGTCGCCAATGAAGTTTAGGTAGAAGTTGTAACTCCTTAACACCACTTTCCCTGCTTTATATTCCAATAGTGCTTGCCAACGGAAAGTGATCAGAAAATGGCACTCCTTTTACTTCAATATTTTCTATTGTATAACTCCAAACGGCTCCATAAAGACAGTAGTCCACTACGGAACTACCCTTAGGACCTATGTATGTCATCTCTCCCTCTTGATCTGATTTGCTGCTTGCTGCATCCATTTAAGATTTGAAAGCCGAAAGAGTAGCATGTATCAAGTATTTTCTTCCCGTTTGTATTTAATATTTTGTCTTTACAGTTTCTGTTTACTAAAGCTTTTAGATTTTCTTGACCCTTTTCCTCCCCCATTCTTCCATTGAGATCACGGAGAATCATAATATTATCTGTATCACATTTCCGCGCCAAGTACTCATACAGCTTACAATATTCCGCATTCCAATTGTTTGGGTTCAAGTAAATTTGAACTTGGTGAACTTTTTCAATACATTTTTGACTCCAAAACACAGACCTCCTATACCCCTCCCAGCTGCGTGTTTTTTAGAGCAAATACCCATTTTAAATCAAAATTATTTAGTTTTGTCTCAATAACATTTTTTGTAGATTCTTCTATAATATGTGTTTCATATAAAAAATTATGTCAGACTTATTAATAAAATCAAATAATTCCTTGAATAACAACTTATTTTTAAAGCCACAAATATTATAATATAAAATTTCAATTTTCATATTACTATTTAAACTTAACTGGTTTTTTAAAGTATTATGGCAGACGGCTATTACCTAGTGATTTCCTTGGCTTCCGGTTGATGTACTTGCTATGCTAGTTGCTGCTATCCCCGCTATAGAAGTGTGTGGCGTTGCCTCTGTGGCATTTGACATTTTAACCTCGTTGCTGTCAGTGTCTTCGTTATTTCCTATTTACAATTCTTTGCGATAGATCGAATTGAATTCCCATTTCATTTTCAAGAATTGAATATCCATCGGTGCCACCGCTTCTCAAACCTGCCAAGGAGCTCCAAGTGAACATTATTCCATCCACCACTAATTTATCATCCCTCAACGAGATCTTTGTAGATGACGATTTCTCCTGTGCAAGTTTGGACCTATTTTGCCTTGCATTATATGACAGATCCCTTTGCACCCAGATGCCTGTGTTTTTCAATTTGTTTGAAGATTTCAGCACACTCAATGCCTCTAGTCCATACTTAAGTTTAACCAAGACGTTTTGGTATTCAGCGTTGTTCGGAGTTAGCTGGCGGATTTGGCTTTCCTTCACTACAGCTCCATGGAACAAGGTGAGTACAAATGCTTCTGGCTTTTTCTTTCACCTCTTCTCCCTGGAGAGCCTTGAACCGCAGAACAACATTACTTTCTGTGCGCACTCTTTGAAGTTGATCAATTTGATCCTCAAGAAGTTCACATTCTTTTTGGAAACTCTTGACTTAGCCAGCTCATTTAGACTTTTTGAGAACAGTAGTGTCTTTCAAGCTGAGGTTTTGGCAATTACCAAAGCGGCTGAACAGCTGTCAATGTAAGCGGTACCACCAACTGATTTTACCTTCTTCATTGACAGCCAAGCAGCCATAAAGGCACTCTCTGCCATCGAAATAAAGTCAAAACTCGTTTCCCGTTGCCGTGAAGAACTCAAGACTCTTGGCTCGCAGCACAACGTTATGCTCTGCTGGGTGCCTGGCCACATAGGGATTCCAGGTAACGAGAAACCAGACGAACTGGCACGGATTGGATCGTCAACTGATCCTAGCCAGGCAGAACTAAACGTGCACGCACCTGTCTGCACCTTCAAACAGAATGTGGCAAAAAAAATTCTTGAGAAAGCAAATGAAAGATGGACCCTGCTTGACTCTTGTGCGAATATCAAGAAAAGGAAGGACAGACAGGATCTTAAAACTAAATAAGGAAGCACTATACTCTCTAGTAGGTATAGTTACTGGACACAATCTTCTGAAGTACCACAAGAAAAAACTGAGCCTCAGCACAGATGATTTATGCAGAGGCTGTGGCGATGAAGAAGTACCCTACTCACTTCCTATGTCACTGACCAGCACTCTCGCAACTAAGATATAAACTCCTAGGAAACTACTTCTTTAATTACCTAGAAGAGATCTCCAACTTTTCCGGGGTTAAATTGTAGAATTTTATTAAAGCCTCCAAATGACTTGACAATCCATGAAAACTTTTATTGGCTAACTTATTTGGAGTGTTCAATCCTCCAGGATATCACAAGGGATCTACATTGATCTAAGTGTGGTAGGAATAAGATCCTCTATCAGCCCAAAAACGTAACCTAACCTAACCGTGATCATGATGACATGCAGTAACATTTTTGTTCTTTCGTCGCGAGCCGGGATCTTCGTAAAACGTAGCACGGATATTCTTTTGGTGTTGTTTGTTTTTGTGAGGTTGTTTTGTATTCCTTGAGAAATTAAAAAATCATATTTCATTAATTTATTCAGGTACAGGTGAATTCATAACCTGTGAGGAAAGCTGATTTATTATGCTAAGTATACGCGATTGGAAGATCTTCCAATATTGGCATATATTTCGCAAAAAAAAATTACCAATTTTCTATCAACCGTGTAAGCATTTAATCTGCCAAAATTGACAGAAAAAAAATTGTCAGCCAATTGTCGGCCAATTTTATAACAAAAATTGTCTGAATGCTTGCAATCGTGTGAACAAGTGTAAGCACATAATTTTCCTAGTTGACAGATAATTGGACGATTTACAGACAAATTGCATATTGGAAGATGTTCGTGCGAAGAACATCTTCCAATTTTCAATTGGCAGATCTGTTTTTTTTGTCGACGATTAATGCCTATTATTTTATATTACAAACAAAAATTTTAAAAAATTAAACGTGCTTCTGAAAATAAAAAAAATGGATGCGGAAAGTGGTGACAAACTACCGAAGTCACCGCCCGCCAAAATAACAAAGAAAACTACATATAAAAAGAAAGTCGAAAAGGAATGGACGCCAGAGCAGACTTTGCAGTTCATCCAGGACATCGAGACGAGGCGATGTTTGTGGGATGCAGGTTGTGCGGAGAATAAACTCCCTAAAGACACAACCTTCAACTTCAACCTGAAATAAAAAATGTAGTGATCGAAAATTATCGCGCCGGTTGCGAGAAACCGTAGAGTAAGAAGAAGACGTTCACCCGCTGAAATACTCTCACGCATATTCGTGTTTCGCTTTTGGATTAATGAAGTCACCAAAGAAAGAAGGTGATCAAATTGCTTAGAGTCCATGTGCAAGAAATTCTGAATACAGCTTGTATCTTTTGCTTGTGTATAACCCCTCCTGCTTACGACGCGCTATCCACGCTTTCGGCCAAACTTTGCGACGTCTCTTCTGTAGCAATTCATCTTCCTCTTCACTGCTCTCCAACACATATGCTGCCAAGATAGTCACTATTGCTCCATTCATATCATTTTTCACTTTTTTCTATTTTTTTTTTTTTAATATTTTATAAATATTTTTTAACAAGCTGTTCAAAATTTGTTCAGAACTACTTCTTTACTAAATTAAAGTTTAAGATTCCTGATCTTCCAATTGTCTTCCAATGAGTCTGCCAATTTTTAGTTCTTTGAAGTCTTCCAATCTTGTAAACAGACAATTTTTAATTGGAAGACAAAAAATTGGCTGATTTTTGGATAAAATCAACCAACCGTGTAAACGGACAATTTTCAAAAGTAGGAATCAGTGCGGCCCAGACTGGGAATTTTTTGAAAAGTTAGAGGTCATGTGAATGACAAATATGTATTGCGAGTGCGGGGGCCTTTGAAGTGGTGGCGAGTGGTGTTGTGTGTTGACGTCATAGTAACTGGTGAATGAGTAATAATTATGATATGGGAATAAATTTTTAAATTAAAAAGATTTGTAGTGTGTTGGATTTGAACTGGGTACATATGGGTTGACGACAGCATGCTCTAGCCACTAGGCTATTTGCAAGTTGGAAAGTGTGTAGTAATAATGAAGTAAGTTTTGTTTTGATGACATTGGATGAGTGTTGAATGAGTAAGTGTTGATGGTGATGACCTTTTATTGATGAGTTGTGTTATAAAAACGGGCTTCAGGTCAAATAAAACAAATAAATATGTTTGTCACGACGTTTCGTTCATGTCTGTGAACATCATCAGGTGGCAATTGATTCTATATTTGAACATTGATTAATCGGTTACAAGTTTCTTAAAAATATCAGAAGACAACAATAATAACTTACTCTTGTTATTGCACATAAAGAAAAAATCTAAATTTGAAAGACAACAATAAAGTGAGCTGCAAAGCAAGTCTTCACTGTACAACGTAAAATTGACAAGTAACATGCACAAAGAAGTCTAATATTAAAAAACAATGATAATAGATAATACATAATCAGAAGCTTTTTGTTCCCCTCCCCTCCAATAGGTGTTTGTATTGTGGGCTGACGTCCTCCATATCAGTTCGCCGGTTCATGGTATTTTCAGCATTGATGATATGCAAAGAACAATAGACTATCTTATCTTGATACAATTGTCATCAGAGAAGGAGAAAAGTTACAAATGTATTGGCTCCAAAAACCCACTTCATCTGGAAGAATCATTAATTTTCATTCAAAACACCCAAAACAAATCATTTTTAGTACAGCAAAAACCCTTATAAAAAGAGTTCTCTCAATTAGTGACTTGGAACACCATAAAAACAATAAAATTAAAATCGGAAACATACTACACAACAATCCATTTCCACCACAAATAATAAAAACGTTAATAAATCAATATGAAAACCGAAAACAACACATAGCAGGAGAAGAACAAAAACAAAAACCAATGTACAAATCTTTTACCTACATAAAAGGCATAACTAAAAGGTTTAAAAACCCACAGCTTTTTGATAAAGAGAAGTATAAAATAGCGATGAAATTCAATTACACATCTGCACAACTGTACACCAACCTTAAAACAAAAAACGATAAAATGGAACATTCGGATTTAATTTACAAAATCAGTTGTAACGGCAACGCTGACGAAGAATACAACCAAAGATGATATAACAAGTAAAGATGTCGCACGTAGAACCAAAATGTGTACCAGAAAATTTCCAGGTCCAAAATGTTTCAGGTCCACCTAAATGTATATACACATACAAAATGCTAGAGAACATTTGAAAGTTGTTGGTATAATGTTTATTTCATCTTGTCTTTTGCCATTTCTCTTTCTCGCGCCTTTGTTTTGTTGTTGGCCATATGCAAGTACCTACCATGTGTGTTTTTTTTTCGTTGTTGATGATCGACGCACGCGACGGGAGAAGAACTGCCTGTGTTTTGTTTTTGTCTGTATTTTATTTGTTCTGCGTTCTGTGCCTTGTGCTTTGTTGTTGTATCTTGTGTTTGGCAAGTGCGTTGAGAAAAAAGGGTAGGTAATGAAATACCTACACGATTATGTATCGGGTTTTTCAATAAGAGTGCTACAAAAGTTTTTTTAATAAAACAAAAACGGTTTTGGATATCAATGAAATTCTTTATTCCTGTGAAAGTGCGTTCGATGCCATTATGTACGGAACTCGATTTCTTTTGCATGGCCACCACGGGCACGCTTGCAGAAGTCCAGACGCTGAACCCAATTTTCGATGGTTCTCAAGCATAAATCGGCCGATACTGCTGCAATTTCACGTTCGATATTCGTACGAAGTTCTTCAATCGTCGCTGGCTTGTTGGCATAGACCATAGACTTGACGTAACCCCACAGGAAATAGTCTAACGGCGTCAAATCGCACGACCGAGGCGGCCAAGCGACTGGACCATTTCGTGAGATAACACGTTCTCCAAACTTGGTTTCCAATAAATTGATTGTTACATTCGCTGTGTGGCTTGTGGCGCCGTCCTGTTGGAACCACATGTCCTCCAAGTCCATATCATCCAATTGGGGCCAAAAATATTCGGTTATCATTGAACAGTAGCGATCGCCATTCACAGTAACGTGCCGGTCTTGATCATCACGGAAGAAGTACGGCCCAATGACGCCGCCGGCCCATAAACCACACCAAACCGTAATTTTTTCGGGATGCAATGATGACTCATGGAGTACGTATGGATTGCTAGCTGACCAATACCGCATATTTTGTTTATTGACGAAGCCATTCAGCTAGAAATGAGCCTCATCGCAGAAGATGATTTTTCGATTTTTAGCGCTCTTAACTTTGAGGCCACTGACTCCGGATTTCGGTAGTAAATTTTAATAATTTCGACTCGTTGTTGGCTCGTATATCTTTCCATCATGAAATGGCAAACCTTACTGAAGAGAAATATCAAAAGAGCGGCAAAAAATATGGCGTCGTTTGCTGTCCCTGTTGCTCTACTTTTGTAGCGTCCCTATTGAAAAACCCTTTATAATATGTAGGTATGTATATTCCTGGATTTAATTTTTATTTTCTTGAGTTTAGTCGATCTTGAGAATGAAATAAAATTC
Organism: Leucozona laternaria; assembly: GCA_932273885.2. Classification (NCBI taxonomy): domain Eukaryota; kingdom Metazoa; phylum Arthropoda; class Insecta; order Diptera; family Syrphidae; genus Leucozona; species Leucozona laternaria. Next base: position 80,208,610 of record OW026366.1, on the reverse strand, counting down.
AATTCAAATTTATAAAAATGAGTTGGATGGGATTTTAACTCCTTTTCACTTCGCTTATGTAATTTCGTGGTTTTGATCAAAATTATCATTGACGCGATTTTAAGAATTGATTTTCGTGAGTTTGTCAGTCAGTCTGTGCCACCATATTTAAGTAGGTAAATGGAGCTAGAGCCCAAAGGGATGGACGGATTTCCTTAACTTTTGGTATAGGAATACATTATCAATTGAAACTCCTTTTCTAATTTGTTTTAATTTTGCATTAAGGGCTTTTTAAGTGATCAGATCAACATAATATGCATGCATAGCCAGGACTTGAGGCTTAACAGGAGTAAGATATTAATATTTTTATACCTACCTATATGAATTGTTAGTTGGTATACCTATCCGAGCTGCGAAAATATATTTGTCTTAGCGTAAACCTAAAACTAAACTAAGAAACCTAAATCTAAACCCTTTTTCTTATAGGTAGGTTGAAGATTGTTATACGGTGCGCTTGGCAACCTACCTATAAGAAAAAGGGTTTAGATTTAGGTTTCTCTTAGTGAGAACCTATATACCAATGAATTTAGGTATAACCTATAATGATTTGCATTTAATTTGTATACTGTCAATATGGAATTTTTTTGCCTAATTGTTCATTAAAACAAATAAATACATGCATATTTAGGTAGCAGTAGCGTACGGAGGGTGGGCTAAGGGGCTATGCTCAGATTTCAAATAATATCCAAGAAAATTTATTTATTATTTTGTCGTGCAAATTTCATTTTTGTTAGATTTTTTCAAATTTAATTTAAAAACTATGCACGACTGGATCGCAAGAACATGCTCTTGTGGTTAACATTCTGTTTGTAGCCAAAAATTAAAGATGCATGATATTATGATATCTTTATGTTGTTTTATTAAAAAACAACAGTTAATTTCACAATGCCATGATATCTTTTTGAAAAGCCACAAATCTTTTCTTTTGTTTGTTTTCAAATAAAGCTGTTTTTGTATTCTTATGTCGTTTTCGGTTAGATTTCGGAACTGTTCCAATCCTATCAGGAATGGAAAATTTGGAGTAAGAGGAGTGAAAAAGGAGTAGCTCCGAACGTCCACTCGAAAACGACATTAAAATCTCAAAAGTTTGAAAAAAAAATTCCAAACCTATTTTTTTCAAAATTTTACGTAATTAAGTACCTGCTTATTATGTTTTCAAAATTCAAAGTTCTTTTTAGTTATTAGTGAAAAACAGCAAACCGGATGCTTAACTGTCTTTTACTTTTTGAAAAAATTGAAAATAACTAAATCTGTTTTACTACCTATGTACGTTGTGAAAATAGGATCTTTAGAGCAACTTAAGCAACGGATTGGAGTAAAATTAAGGGAATTTCATTTCTGTTGTTTTCAATTTTCTGAAGAACTAGAAGAGATTTTAATATCTAGTGTTTTGTGTTTGGACTTAAAATTAATAAGAGCGTTGAAAATTAAAAACAAAAATACTACTTAATAACGTTAAATATTGAACAATATTAGTTTGAACAACTTTTTAAATTTTTTTTTTCAAAATTTTGAGTTTAAAAACTAATTTTTTTAAAAACAACAACATTACAGAAAATGAAAGAAGAGATTTCTGGCCTTACAAAAAAGTGTAGCATGGCATTGTGAGTGCAACCGTTTTTTTTTCATAATTTTGTTTCTGTTTTAATTCCATTTTTTAGAAAATTATACCTCCTAGCTAAACGGGAGGAAGAGATTCCCCCTCCCGTACTTTTTTTTCTTGTCTCTACCCAACCTACACGCTCTAGCGTTTTGTCACAGCTTATGCGAATCACCCTGTATGTATGTAGATAGATATAGTTCGTAAATTAACATTACAACATTTTGAAATTTTTTCAACTGAATCCGTTGTAGGTAGGTATATCTATACGTTTAATGTTATTTGAATTTTTCCATAATTATGTTCCCTTAATTTTAAACAGGCGTACACCTACGTCTTATTTTGCTGAAAAAAAAGAACGTCAACACCAAAGGTATCCACATCGTATATTACATGATATGTACCTATCTATTTATTTTTTTTTTTATTTTTTAACCAAAAATCTTATTAACAATGTACCTACTTTTAAATGTACATGCACAGGTATGTGCAGGTAGGCACGAAATTTAATAAAAATTGTAATAGCTTCTACCTTAATAACGGGTGATTTTTTAGCTGGTTTGGTTTTGGCAACACTGGTTTTGACAGCTGACGTGTGTTTAGTACCTTGTGTCACTGTCAAACAGCTTCAGTTTGGTTTGCAATTTAACCATGGATCGTCTTACAAATGAACAACGCTTGCAAATTATTGAATTTTACTATCAAAATTCATGCTCGGTTCGAAATGTTCATCGCGCGCTGCTTGTGTTCAGCGATGAGGCTCATTTTTGGTTGAATGGGTACGTAAATAAGCAAAATTGCCGCATTTGGAGTGAAGATCAGCCAGAAGCATTGCAACAGCTACCAATGCATCCCGAAAAAGCCACTGTTTGGTGCGGTTTATGGGCCGGCGGCATTATTGGGCCATATTGGGCGAATCGCAGCGTTACTGTCAATGGTGAACGCTACCGAGCGATGATAACAAACTTTTTTTTGCCCGAAATGGAAGTTCTTGACTTGCATGATATGTGGTTTCAACAAGACGGTGCCACATGCCACACAGCACGCGAAACAATGGCGCAATTGCGAGGCGAGTTTGGTGAACAGTTAATTTCACGTTTCGGGCCGGTCAATTGGCCGCCTAGATCGTGCGATTTGACACCATTAGATTATTTTTTGTGGGGGTATGTCAAGGCTAATGTCTACAGGGACAAGCCCGCTTCGATTGACGCACTGGAAGCCAACATCCATGCATTCATTCGTGAGATACCGGCCGATATGTGTGAAAGAGTATGCCAAAATTGGACTCAGCGGATGGGCTACCTGAGACGCAGCCGCGGTCAACATTTGCATAAAATTATCTTTAAACATTAAATTGCAAGGTTCAAACTATCGATTCAAATAAATATTTCATTCATTTTTTCGAATTTTTTGTGTTTTTTTTTAAAAAAAAGTTCTAAACCTCTTAAAAAATCACCCATTACTTTTCTATAGCCGGTTTCACTTAAATCAAGAATAAACCGAACCCGTTGCAGGTACCTCATGGTTTAGAGGACTCTTCACAATGCGCTAAAACAAAAATTTTTCGGAGCTCAGTTGATAGATAGGTATACCTTACCTAAAAAAGCTTAACACCTATAGGTACTAACCATTAATATAAGTAGGTATATTAAGATCTAACTTCTGTTAAACCTCCTCAAGTCCTACCGATGCATGCAGACTATACTGTTCTGGTCAGTTAAAAATCCCTTAATATGTACCAAAATTTAAGGAACTCTGTTCATAACTTTTTGCTCTAGCTCCATGTCCCTACCTACTCATAAATGATCGCATAGGCACAGACTGACTGACAAACTAACGAAAATCAATTCTTAAAATCACGTCAATGATAATTTTGATCAAAACCACGAAATTACATAAACGAAATAAAAAGGAGTTAAAATCCATTCCAACTCATTTTTCTAAATTTGAATGGAATTTCATTTCATTATCAAGATCGACTAAACTCAAAAAAATTAAAATTAAATCCAGCAATATACATAATCGTGTAGGTATTTCATTACCTACCCTTTTTTCTCAACGCACTTGCCAAACACAAGATACAACAACAAAGCACAAGGCACAGAACGCAGAACGGCAGAACATCAAAAAATCTTCATCTCTCTCAAAAAAAAAAACAAAAACAAAACACAGGCAGTTCTTCTCCCGTCGCGTGCGTCGATCATCAACAACGACAAAAAAAAACACACATAGTAGGTACTTGCATATGTCCAGCAACAAAACAAAGGCGAGAGATAGAGAAATGGCAAAAGACAAGATGAAATAAACACTATACCAACAACTTTCAAATGTTCCCTAGCATTTTTTATGTGTAGATACATTTAGGTGGACCTGAAACATTTTGGGCCTTTAAATTTTCTGGTACACATTTTTGTTCTACGTGCGACATCTTTACTTGTTATATCATCTTTGATGCAACCATATTTATATCGGAACGACAAAACAAAAATAAAAAAATTGACTGGCAGGACATTAATCCGACATAAAAAGCAACTCAGCACATAAAACAGCACTGGCATCACATTGCACATCCCTTAATCACTCTCCTAATTTTGATAACGTCCAAATACTGCAACGAGAGGAACATCAAAACAAAAGAATAATAATAGAAACCACAGATTAGCCATTTGAAGATGAGAATGTTTCGTACGTTTCACCCTCCAAAACCCATTTGTTCACATTGTTGTATTTGTAATTTCATCCTGCGTCGATGAATAGATTTGAATTGCAACAACAATTTAACCAGGTGTGTGAAGATCCCTACTGTTTATGTGTGAGGTTTTTTTACACACATTCTCATTTTTATCTGAAAACTGCCAGTTCAAGCTTGTAGGCAAATTAAAATGGCTACCGGGGATTCTCATCTTCATGTGGCTCATCTGTGATAGAAACTTTGCATATCATCAATGCTGAAAATACCATGCACCGGCGAACTGATATGGAGGAGGTCAGCCTAAAATACAAACACCTATTGGTGGGGAAGGAACAAAAAGGTTCTAATTATGTATTATCTCAAATAATCACACACAGATTTCTCAGCCCCATAGAAAAAAATGTCTTAAGAAATTGCCTTAACTGACATCGTCTTAAGTGACAAAGCTTTAAGCTACAAAACCCAACCGCCGTATAGCTAACAAAGATAGAAAAAGCAGTAGGTAATGAACACGTACACGCATCTCTTTCTCTCTGTTCACATTTTTGTTCCTGCAGTCTATTTCCCCTTGATTTATTTTATTTTTATTTGTTGCGTTTCGTGGCCTTCCTCAATTCTTATGTTCTATGTGTGTTTTTGTTGTATTGCTGTCTGTTGTTGCCGTGTACCTGTACAGTGTACATTGGTTTGGTAGGCGTCTATTTGGCTGGTGTTTGTTTTGTTTTTGTATTTCATTTTTTGGCAGGAGTTTGCGGGTTTGGATTGCGTAAAGATCTTTTTGTTTTGAATTGGAACTTTCTTTGGTAGAGAAAAAGTGATTTGATGAATGATTTTCTCGTAATTGAATTTTGAATCGCTTATAACTTTAGTTCAACTGATGGGATATTGATGATTAGGCCGTTAAATAACGGAAAAAAAACAAACATTATTTTGGAAGACATAGGTAGATATTTATAATTAAATGGATTTTTATACAAACATATAAACAAACACAAGATAAATTGTATTTTTTGTGAGTAGGTATGAAGGAATAGGTAGATGTACCTAGATAGGTACTTATCTACTTATTTTAAATACAAAAGTTTGTGAAAAATTTCAATATTTTGATAAGCTAGGTATTTAGGTAGATGCTAAAATAATGGGTGGTATCGAAAAGCAAATAAATGGAACATGACATTAGGTGGAATTCCTTTTATTAAAATTAAGATATTTAAATAATTCTTATTTAATAAAATACAAGAACTTGTTCTTTTAACTAAAGTGGCTAGAACTTAAAGTTTTAATTATGCTGTTGGAAAACATTTGCAACGGGTGAAATTCATTCTTCATTTTTTTAAGCTCAAACTTAACCAGGCAAGTATCTATCTAATTCTGAAAAAATACGAAAATCTTTAAAAGTTAAAAAAAAGATGTTTAGATATGCATTCGAAAAAAAAGGTTAAAAAAAACAGATTTATCTATGGTTTTAATGCAATAAGAAAGCAGTGTCAAATCAATAGAAAAAAACTTTATTTAAATTTTAATCAACATTTTAGGTACATATGTATACCTATACATACATATGTTTATTATTATCTTACAACGGCTTTTACAGAAGAGGGATCATAGGGTCATGACAACAAGCTGAGACCGTAGGTATTCCATCCTTTGCCTTGTGTCAGAATAACCGTGAACAAATGTATTTTTACTTTTTCCATTTTTTCTGAGTAAATTGATCAATAAACACTAAATTTGTAAGGTAATTGCCATTTTTTTATGTTTGTTGACGCTTCTTCAACCCGCATCTCCCTTAATATCGCTTTTAGCGAAAATATACATAAAACTTTTTCGGTAGAAAATTTAATTTACTTTCAATTTGTAATGTAGATTTTTCCGCTAATACGCTTCGTTTTCAAAAGCTTGTACCAAGGGATTACCCCTACCGTTTTAAACAACAACCCAGACTTCATGATTTGTTGCTTTTATTTTTCTTTCGTTAGAAAATTGACGGTTTGAATTTACTATAGAATTTAATGAAAAAAAAGATTTTTTTTTTTTGAAAGTAGCAGTTTTCATAATATTAATTTTTCTCAAAAACTAAAAGACCTACAACCCTCTGGTTCTTGCGTTCGATTAATGGCAGCATCAAATACTAAATAAAAATAACAAAAAATTTTAAAAAAATCAATATAATTTAAAGTTTTTATATTTTTCTTTCAAGTTTTAATTCAAAATCATTTTTTTTTAACTGTTGACTATAAGATAACTTAGTTTATGAATAAAATAATAGAATAGATCTTTGAATTTTCAAAAAGCTATTATTTATTATTATAATCGTGGTATGTACAGTAAGATAATATCTTTTATAGTACTTAGGCATACAAGTTTATAGATAATACATTCATTTTAATACAATTAAGAAGAGTTTAAATTAAATTAAATTGAAATAATGTTTTCAACAATTCTTTGATTTTGAAAGGAAAAGGATTATGGTTGCATCACGAGGGTTGAGAAGAAGAAGATAGCGTGTTTGAATTCAATGTAGTTAACTATTGATTTTATTGAAGGCGGGAGCGAGTTCCAGAGTCTAACAGCACGAATGAAAAATAAACGGGACGAGTTAAGGTAATTACAAATAAGAGGAATGATATTAATACTTCTAGGGGAGCGATTGAATGAAAGTCTGGTAAATAAATAGGACGGAGTCTTAAGATGGATCAATTTATGTCAAAATAGGCAGTTCCTTGCATTAATGAATTGTTGCAAAGTGCAACCCAGCAGATTTTTGGAAAAATCAGAGACGTGGTCATGTCTTCGTAACCCATAAATATAACGAATGGCGTCATTGAAAGCAACTTGTAATTTCCGTTGAGATAGTGAATCATATCGCTATAAACTATCTCAGCATACGATATTAAGGGTAAAACTAAGGACAGTATGAGTTTGCGTCGAGTTTCAACAGGAGTAAAGTAAGCTGAAGGCCATAATTTTCTGAGACAACCGTATATACGACCAATGACAACGTTAGTGTGCTTGTATCCAGATAGATCTCGGTCAATAACGAAACCAAGGCTGGTGCAATGATCGACTGCTTTGATTTTACTATCTCTTAGCCATAAGTCAGGTAGAGTGCTGAAATCAAACTTTTTTTTAGATATTGGAATGACTATAGATTTTGTGGGATTTAGAAGTAGGCCATTGGTAATAGACCAAGCATTTATTTGACTAAGATCCTCATTGATGAATAGGAACAGTTCATCAAGCTAGTGAAAAGGCTTGGCCAGATGAAGTTGAACATCATCAGCGTATAAGTGAATCGAGGCATGCGAACAACAAGAGGGCAGATCATTTATAAACATGCAAAAGAGTATGTACTGTAGTATATACTGTAGTATAGTACTGTAGCTGTTTCCGTTGTTTTTAAATGATTGCATATGCACTTTAAACCAATGTTTTAGAAAATGATCTCTCCCTTATAAACGGGGGCAAATAGGCCCCCTCCTCTAAGTGATTTTTTCTTAGAATAATCCCGAAAATCATTTCTTATAATACTGGTCAATAACTTGGAAATAAGCTGTAAGATTCTTACAGCTTGAAAATACAGTGTTTTTCATTTGACAACATACACTGTATATAATAAATTAAATAAGGATAATTTAACCCCCACTACCTTGTTTTACTACATACCATCTCTCTCATCACGTTAATGGAGTTATCATGAATGAACATGCATTTACTTTTTCTAATATTTCTGGGTCGATTGATAAAAAAAGATTAAATTTGTAACGCAATAACATGATTTTTCAGATTTATTGACATTTCTACCCCCCGCATCTTCCTTAGTATTTCTCCTAGCGAAAATATGAATAAAACTTTTTTTGTAGTTTATTTAATATATACTTTCATTGTATACTTTCCCGCTAATACCCTTGGTTTTCAAAATATTCGCGAAATACTGCAAAAGGGAACCTTAACCCCCCCCCCCCCCCTCCTGCCTAAAGCTTGCGGTCCTGGGCTAGGGAGTTTTGGTACCTGGGGGTCAACCATACCCTTTAAAATAATAATCGAGACTACATGATTTTGTACATTTATTTTATGATTTTGGGTCTTCGTTGTCTGGACTATCGTTGTTTCTAAATGATTATTAATTTTGTTTCCATTCTCTATAATTTTTTCTAGCGAATTGTTTTTCTGCCTTACTTTCTGAAAATAATGAAGACGGAGCTGCAGTCACAACACAACTGGACAAGTTGCCCAACTTTTAACTTTTGCTTGCAGCTTTTTTGACTTTTCAAAATTTTGAGGGCCATCGAGTATTGACATGGGGATTGAAGTGAGTTTAAAACTCTTTTCAATCTCTCATAAATACATAAAGTAATCTTAGCCTTCATTTTATCATTTTTTATTTTTATTTTAGTTTTTTTTTTCGATACTGAAATGTCAGAAAGCTGTTCAGCTGCATTGTGGGCGCATAAAAAAACCACACAGGTACGACATTTTTTTACAGCTATTCCAGCTGCAGCTCCAGTTGCGGCACTCCGTTGAAAAGAAACTCCTTCCTAATAGATTTTCTTCTTACTACCTACCTACAAAAAAGTCTTTTTTTTTGTCGTACCTAAATATCTTAAGCGAACAACCCTTTATTAACAATACAAAAAATAGTAGGTGTTAAATTTACAGCTTACAGCAGCTGTATAAAATTTATTACATAAAAACACCTTCTTAAATTTTTTTTCAAAAGCTATCCACTTAACGTAGTTCTTCTTATGTTTTGATTGAAGGTAGGGTATAGCTATCCTATTTAAGTATTTGTTTCCTTCTTCTTATAAACAAAATCAGCTTCAAAATGCTTAAAGTTATAATAATCTCAAGAAATTAACTTTTAGAATAAAGATGCTGCGAAATAGTTCTTCTCCTAAAAAAAAATCTGAAAAGGTAGGTATGTACATATATACCTACATAGACATACCTACCTTATCAAAAATTTCTCACATCGAAAAAAAAAATACGAAAACAACAAAAATTCCATGCTCATTCATAAGTTCTCAGACAACCGAAAATACAAATACACATTTTTCCCACCATGAGAAATATCTGCGCCACACGAAAAAAAATCTTTCTCTACCTACCCACAAATTATATTCTATATGTACATGGAAACAATTCCATGAGTTTATATTTTTTCATTATTGTCGCAAACCTCAGACGACAAAAAAAAACGTAGATACCTACTCAACAACCAGCAAAGCACAGTAAAAAAAATAGCACTGCCTTGATCGTAGCTTAAGGGACAAAACTAGCATTGCAGAAACAAAAATAAAATTTGATATGAATATAAAAAGGACAAGAACGAAATCGACAGAGAATAAGAGATAGAGATAGATATTTTCCAACAAAGTGAAAGATACACAATACTGGGGAAGGTGCTTTCATTTTTGTAATTAGTAAAAATAGCTTTTTTAAAAGCTTTGTAAACTATTGCTTTTTCAATTTCATAGGTCATTTTGCTCCATAGGCGTAAGACATCTGTATATGATTATTTGTGATATTAGCTTCTTTAAGTTCTTCAATGATAAAAATAATTTCGTTAGAGTGATTGTTGTGTCCAGCTTTATGTGAAGCAATAAGAAGTTTCAATCGATCTACGAGTTCATTGGGATTATCCCAAAATATATAATCTTTTTTCGCTTCCGGAAGGTGTTTGTTGTGGAGATGATGAGGGAGTATAAGAAGTATTTGTTGTTAATCCGAATAATTTACTTAAATTTTTTTTATACTTATAACCTCGATTACCACGTATTTGTCTCTTTGAATTATGATCAATTCTATGCGCATTAGTGTCATATAATATGGTCTTGTAGTTTTTTAAATCTTCACTAGTGTAAATGTTTGGGTCGGGATTTTTCTTAAATATAAGCTCATATAATCCATTAGTTCCTTTGAAGGTTTTAATTTTAATTTCTATATCTTTTCCGAGAATGTTTAACTCGCCATTACCGATGTACCACTTTCCATCTTTTGAATGTATACCATATGTTTTGTCAAGAGTGTTGGAATTATTTATAAATAAATCTACATATTTTTAAGCATGTCATGAAAGTGTTTTTGTGACAATTGATCTGAAAAGAAACGATTTTTAGCGTGATGGTTTGGGCTTTTCTTTGTTCTTTTTGGAGTATTGCTATCATCAGTTAAAACGAGTGATTCGTCTACAGAAGTTTTGGGAATAATGAATTCATCATGATAATATTCTTTTTCAAAATCATTTTCTTGTGGTTGATGGTGTTCAAAATTGAGTTTAAGTTTCTTTAAAGGACTTTCAATAAGAATATTTTTATCTAGTTTGTTGTTGGTTTTTTTCACTAATTCGTTCAGTGGTTTGGTAAGAGGCTTAAGAGTGTCTTCAATTTGAGTTTTATAAGCTTGTCTATCCAACTTAAGAGCTTTATATATCTTTCAAAGAGCATCGGTGGTTTTAATAAGTTCTTTTGTTAATTTTACATCTAATTGCATCATGATGTAAGATTTATTTTTTCTTACAGAGGCAGGTGGTGAATAAGTTTCGAAGTCGTAGAAAAAATCGTTCAATGGGTTTTAAACTGATTTTGATATTGAGCTTACTGGTGTTAACTGAAGAATACTGGTCCTCAAACTGAGTTGAACCACTTCTTACTGATGTTATCTGCTCGCTGAACTGCTCTGTACTGCTCTCATAGAACATTTCAATACATATGATATGAAATTAAAGGTGTTATCTTTTTTTATAATTTAAGAAAGTAGTCAAAGCCTTTTCTATAACGACCATCATGTAAAGGACTGCCCTTATCAATTACCATGAAATTGTAATTTGTATTCAAACATTCTGCACATACCTTTGGAAATGTATTGAATGTCATATCCGAATTGACATGATCATTATAAATGTGTTTTAAATTCATATCGTCCTGTTTGAAGACAATGAGAAAATTCGCATTGTCTCTAATTAAGTGTTTGGGTATTCTCGGATTGTGTCTTGTTTCTCAAAGGCAATATTCCACCTCTTCGGGTGGAATAACATCACTGTTATTGGTACAAGTAAGATAACCCATATTTCTTATTGGTTCTATGGCTTTTCGTAAAAACTCATACTTTGTAAAGATTTAGAATATATGTAGATATTTTCAAATTTTAATCCATTGGGATGTTGTAACAAACTCATCATGGCATTCGTTTTTCCGCAGTTTGAGGGACCAGTAATTAACCCTCTTATAATTACTATGTGGAAATAGTTGACCATGCTTTTTTCTTTCAATTTTGTTAGTCGCCTCCATATTTTTTACCGGTAACTGGTATTGTTGTTTAACGAATCGCACAGTGATAAAAACTAAATAATTTTTATAAATGTTAAGCTTATATAATATAACAAGCGTCATACCGCATCTTATCATTCTACCGCAAAGATAATCAAATAAAATAATTGATTATTCGAAGAACTTTATCAGTCACCGAAACATTGTGAAAGGAAAAGGTTTATTAAATACCTACCTTAATAAACAAACTACCTCTTGAACTACATCTTCCTGGTTATCAATACTGCGGACCTGGAACAAAACTCCAAGAACGCTCAGCTCGAGGGGATCCGGGTATTAATTTGCTTGATCAAGAGTGCAAACAACACGATATATCTTATTCTAAATTTAAAAATTCCTCTGATCGGCACATTGCCGATAGAATTTTAACTGAAAAGGCTTGGCAACGATTTAAATCCAAGGACGCCACTATAGCTGAGCGGGCAAACGCATTATTGGTTACCAATCTTATGAAGACAAAAACAAAATTGGGCATGGGTTGCTCCAAGAATAAAGATAAAAAGCCTAAGAATAGAGCCTAAGAAAAACGAAGATAAGAAGTCCAAAATAGATAATAAAGTTAAACAACCCTCCTTTAGAAAAGTGATTCAAGCAATTGGAAATAACATCAAACGTAAAAAACCTGTCAATTTAGAAAAGGCAATTCAAATAGCAATATCATCTGCTAAGAAAACAGTTAGAAAAAACGGTAACAGCATTGAGGTACCCAGAATTATTTCGGTACCGAAAATTGGCGGAGCAATTCCATTCTTTGTTCCTCTGTTTGCTGGACTTTCAGCTCTTGGAGCTTTAACGGGAGGCGCTGCAGGAGTAGCCAAAGCTGTCAACGATATCAGTTTTGATAAAAAAGATCTAGAGGAGAAACAACGTCATAACGAAAAAATGGAATCCGTTGCAGTCGGACAAGGCTTACACCTTAAACCTTATACAAAAGGTCTCGGACTTAATTTAAATCCAGAGACAAAAAACTCCTTAGTTCTCTACCCAATCGTGCATTAAATGAGGTAGATTTGAGAGATTTTGCAAAGAATTTAATTCCGAATTTTCGAGGAGTTTTCATTCGAGATAATTTACCAAAATCTAAACCTTTGAAAAAACGAGTGCGGAATTGTGAATCTTGATTCCTCAATTGGTCCTGGAACACACTAGGTAGCGTATAATAAAAAAGGCCGTAAAATTGAATATTTTGATAGCTTTAGAAATCTAAAGCCTCCAAATGAAATAATTAACTATTTGGGAGAAAAAATTAATTATAATTATACTAAATATCAAGATTATGACGCTTTTAATTGTGGTCATTTATGATTACGATTTTTATATGATTCTTGTTTTCAATAAATAAAGAGCCATATGTAAAAATGATCCCATTGTATTTTTTATCACCATGGCGATGACACTTACACTAAGTGGGACTTCCCTTACCTCAGCCGCATATTTTCCAACTCTAAACTTGGATCAGGACTTTGTTTGTGGATTGATTGATTTTCAAACGTACAATTCTATACCGAATGTTGATGAGCGTAATAATTTGTTCCATGTGGGGGAACATGAAGAATTATTATTGCGAAATTCTAACATTATTGTTACAATAGAAGCAAATAATAACACAATGAAATGTGAAATCCACAGCAACAGCAGTGACAAAATATAAATTGTCAGCCATCTAACGTTTTTTTGTCAACTAGTGCTTATTTCGTGAATGGTAACACTTAGCTCATGTCTGATTTGACAGATAATTAGTTTTATCCTTCCGCTGAACGAATATGGTTGTGTATACGCTTCGCTAAGTGGGCCTGCGATCGACTTAGAGAAGATGCCGATTTTGCCAAAAAATCATCTTTTCAGATGAAGCTCATTTTGATCTTGGCGGGTAGTAAACAAGCAAAATTGTCGCATTTGGGGCACAGAAAATCCGCACGCATACATTGAAAAGCCGATACACCCAAAACGAGTCACTGTTTGGTGCGGATTTTGGTCCAGAGGCATAATTGGGCCATTTTTCGAAAATGAGCAAGGAGTGGCCGTTACAGTCAATGTCGATCGTTATCGGGCCATGTTGAACGAATTTTTGTTCACAGAAATTGAAGAGGAGGATATTGGCAACATTTGGTTTAAACAGGACGGCGCTACGTGCCACACAGCCGAAGCTACACTCGATGTTTTGCGCCATTTTCAAAAAAAAAAGTTATTTGGCGGACCCTTTATTTCAATAAAGATAGAACTATGGGAAAATTATTGGGTTTTCGTAATTGTGTTCTGAAAAAGGATTGTACACACTTGTCAGATTTACCTGTCGATATAAACAAGGTAGGGTAAGTTCGGGCATTATGGCGTACCTAACGTCAATCTGAAATAACTTTACTACGAACAACATTTTCTAATTCAGTAATGTTTTTTTATTAAATTAGAGAAAAAAGTAACATAAATAAATTAAATAAAAATAATAATTATAGTCCATTAACAAAAAATAAATTAATTTAAAAAGAGTTTAAAAAAAATCATATTGCCCTACCTGCGGGCAATATGGCGCACCCCTGAGGGCAATATGGCGCACCCCTGAGGGCAATATGGCGCACCCCTGAGGGCAATATGGCGGGAGCTTTTATTTTTGATTCAATCGCCCACATACATCGCAGGTGTTCTTAAATGCAGTACAGGAGTCGTGGGACCACTGTCCACAAAGGACACACTGCATCCACTCGTCCTTTTTGGTGGTAGTGGTGTAATCTTCACCACATCCAGCGCAAATATTTTCCCCGAAATCTTCGGGCCCATCCGACTCGTCGGCTAGCTGGATCTCAAGATTTTCTTCGTCGGATGACGTTGATGAGTGCCGCTTCATCTTCCTTTTTTTTGGCTTTGAAATTTTAATCTTATGTTGTTTTTGGGTTGATTTTTTACCCAACGAAGTTAATACTCTTGCCTTTTGTTTTCTTGGATTATTTATCACCTGCCTTGAACAAGATGGGACGGGGGAAATTATGTTGAGCATTTTTCCAGGAGTTATATCGCTAGGAGCTTCCTGTGTTGTACTTGCAGCCGTGGGAACTTCAATAAGAGGCGGAGTTGCTAGAGGCATTCGAACAGCTTCCTCATTCTGATGGTCAATGAATGCGTAATCCGGTATTATTTCTGGATTGAAAGGAAAAATACCCGTTGAACTAAATCCCGAAATTCCGTTTTTGGGATTGGCGGCTTTGACCCAAGCACTAGATAGCAACTTTCCGAACTGAAGTCTGTTAATTTTTTTATCAGGATTGGTTCTTATGAACAAATTGCAAGCTTCAAAAAAGTAGGTCTTCAATGGTTTGAAAAACGACCGGTCCAAAGGTTGGAGAAATTGAGTTGTATGAGGTGGAAGGCAAAATAGGATGATATCGTTTTGTGTGGCATATTCAAGCATTTCCAAGTTGGTGTGAGATGAGTGGCCGTCAAGTATGAGAAGGACCTTGCCACTAGGCTTTCTTGGAATGAAATGTTCTTTTAACCATGAAAAGAATATTTCTTTGTTTATATAAGCTGATCTTTCACCCATATAAACTACTGAGCCAGGTGGCATACCCTGTGCCCATTCAACCTTCTTTCTTTTGCCTTTGAAAATACAAGCTGGAGGAAGAAAACTGCCTTCTGCATTGCAACAGGCGACTACTGTTACCGTTTCTCCCCTTTCGGCTGACGTCACCGCAGCGACATTTTTTGAACCTTTCTCAGCAATGACATACTGGGGCTTGTTATTCAATTGGCAACCAGTTTCGTCCATGTTGAATATGTTGCAACGTTTGTCAAATAAATCATTCTGCTGCAAAACTTCTTCCAACAAACAAAAATACCTCGAAACATCGTCTTTGGACATACCATTTGCGCGTGCCTTAGAGACCCCTTCAGATTTACGTATAGAAAGCTCAGGATGGCGTTTTAAGAACAGCAGAAGCCATCCGTGTCCAGCTTTTCCGGAACTCTTATTGAAATTGTGGTTTGGATTGTACTTCACTGCTAATTCAAAAGCCATACGGCACAGCTCTCTTCTATTCGGAGAAAATCCATGCGCTTGCAATTTCAGAATTTGTTGAAGAATTTTTCCTTCGTTTTCTGCATTAAGGGTGGTAGGAGCACCTAAGACATGCTTTTTGTAGTCCTCAGTCTTAAGTCTTCTTCTAATAGTAGATGCTGGAACTTTATAATGCTTGGAAACACCATTTGCCTCGGAGACCTTTATTTGTTTTGCGGATATTTGGCATTTCTGAAATAATTAAAAAACTTACAGTTAAAATACTATTTTAACAATGGATATTTATACCTATAATCTGCGTAACATAACATAAGATAACATAACTATGCAATACAGAACGCAAAAAACGGAAGAGAGGTATAAAACTATAATTTACATGAAAACTTCATAAGGGCATTATGGCGAACCCGCGCCATAATGCCCTCTCAGCATCTGCGCCATATTACACAAAAAACACTTATTCACAACACAGTAAACAAAAAACTAAGTTCTTTTCACGTTTCAAATATTTCCCGTTACACAACAAAACTGAAACTGTATTCGCCATTCCACTCTTCACACCGAACACCTGCGTTGTATACTTACCGAGAAAAACGAATCCAAACACAAAGCAAAATTATAAAAAACACAAACTACCCGTAAATTTTTTTTGTACCCCTTTTTTTATCAGGGAAACTAGTCGTATCGACTAACGATCTTTACTGGGCACGTGTTAGGCATAGACTGAAGTTTTTGCATTGTTTTTATTTCAATTAGAATTTTGGAAGTATGATATTTGTGAGGTGCGCCATAATGCACGCTGTGCCATAATGCCCGAACTTACCCTAAATGTAATACGAGTTAAATTTAATATCATTACTTAACAATACTCCTGTACATACAAAACATGAATTTTCACCAGAAACAGGGGCATGTTATAAAATCATAGAAGTTCCAAAAAATGTCATTACCAGTAAACATTGAAGGAATAAGTACTGTAACATTAAAACTTGTCGACCAAGACGGAGATTTGATACATTTTAGAGGAGAAAGAATAGCCATACGGTTGCATTTAAGCCCAAAATCAGAAAAATGTTAACCTATAATAATTATATAAAAGATATCAAAGGTAACCATTTTACTAGTTCTACTAGAACATTAAAACTGTCAACACCAACGCTTACACCTGAAAACAAAGCTTATCTTCTTACATTAGGATTTCAACTAAAATAAAAAAAAAAAACAATATGAAAGATATATTAAATATTGCGAATGGACCTAGCTATGATAATAGCATATCAAAGTTTGAGTATCATAGTTACTCACCATTTCTTCAGTCTTTCAACCTAAGTGATGAAATACGTATTCCTATACATCAACAGGACTTATGTATTTTACCTTGTGAAAGCTATATTTATATAGAAGGGAGTCTAACAAAACCAGATGGGACTCCGTCAACAGGAAAATGAACTAATGAACTAACAATGCTATGGCTTTTCTTTTTGAAGAAATACATTATGAACTGAATGGAGTGGACATTGAGAACAATAAAACGTGGGCATCACAACAACCCTGAAAAATTATATGTCTTTGGACGAGAATGAAAGTAAAAGCTTAGAAAATGGATCATGGACTGGAAACGAAAGTATTACACTGTCATCGGGTATTTTTAATTTTTGCATACAATTAAAAAATCTATTGGGATTTGCTGAAGATTATAAAAAGATCATAACAAATGCAAGGCATGAATTGATTTTAATCCGAGCACGATCTAATGAGAATGTTTATTATTCTAAAAATAACGAAGAATTAAGACTTTCAATTTTGAAATTGCAGTGCAGAGTTCCACACATTACTTTGTCCGATTCAAATAACCTTACATTATTGAAACAAATACAATTAAACCCAATTCAAGACCATTTTCAAAATTGGGAAATGTATGAATATCCAACGCTACGTTAAAACCTCGAGTCAGCTTGAGAAGCCGAGATACATATGTTATTATTGCTCTACAAACTGATAGAAAAAATCAACGAAACAAAGATGCTAGCAAATTCGATCACTGTGATGTGAGCAATGTAAAGGTACATTTAATCTCTGAATCTTACCCACGTGAAGATTTAAATCTTAAATATAAACTAGACCGGTATGATATTCTCTATGAAATTTACAATAAATTTCAACACTCATACTATCAGAAACAGTCACATCCACTTTTATCGCGACAAGAATTCAAGGATATCGCTCCAATTATGGTAATTGATTGTTCCCGCTAAAATGAATCAATTAAAACTGGACCTGTGGATATAAAAATTGAACTTAAAGCATCTAATCCGATTCAATCTTCAACAACTATGTATTGTATGATTCTTCAGTATAGTCCACTGACTGGAGAAGTTACCAAACTTACTTAAATTGAATGTCTTCATTTAATCTTATCAGTAGAAAAAGTGAATTTGTTGAGAACGCATCTAAAACATGAATACCTATGTTGTAGACTTTCAAGGATTTGGCGAATTCAACAACAATTTTATTGCAAAGGAAGTTGCCGTATTGCATAATGGACATCATCATCACTTTATTGTTACCCCTCCGTTTAATTTAAGTCAAGCATCCGTTTCACTTAGAAGGCAAGCTCACTGGTTATATCAAAATTATCACGGATTGACCTGGAATGGTGGATTTACAAACTTTTCTCGTAAAAGGAACTGAGAAAACGCAATGGCTAAGGGAACTACTTAATAATGAAAATGTAGAAGTCAAAAACGTAGAAGATATTTTCAGTTGCCCGAATTTAAAGGAAATCAGAAGTATTTATCATAATGAAATAAAATGTCTAAGCCATGGAAAGTCTTGTGCACTTCAAAATGTTTATCTTCTAAGTAAATTCCTAAGTGAGCAAAACCAATGTAATATACATGCATATATATATAATTCTTTCTAAAAAAAACTTTTGGTGTGTGTTATCATATGAATTTAATAAAATAAGTTTTTTTCTTTTATTTCATAAATTGTCATCAGAATCGATTGTAACTATTTGAAAATTGTCTTTTAAATCCATACGGGAGGGAACTATGATCTTCCAGAAAACGACGTTTTTCCGCTTTTGCTTTGTAGGTTTTTACTTCTGGTATTGTAACCACTTGATGCTCTCGTGTTCGCCGAATATTATTTGATTTTATAATAATGTTTTCAGTGTCTGAGGAAGAAGAATTTAGTACAGCGTGTTTAATAGACTCGAAGTAAATTTTTTGAGCAAAAATATTTTTTTTAAATGAAAAATAAAAACAAAACATTTTACTGATCTGATTAATATAACTTAACTTAATTTTTTTAAAAATAAGTTTTATTATATAAAGTACCTGGCCTATAGAATTTCTTAAATATGTTTTTATGCGCTTCGCTTGTTGCAGTGGATACGGGCAGTGTAACCATAAACTGTAAAAGCCTAAACGCATTTGGAAACATATCCTTATCCCAGTTTCCGATTGCATCAATTGCACTTTCATAAGTTTTAGTTCCGCATGATTGATGCCAAAGGGATATTTCAGCTCTGACAACTGTTTTATTATCCAAGAACGGATCTTCCTTATAATACTCAAGGAGATCATCTTTATTTTGGAATTTTTCATCTGAAATTCCAACTAGATCAGAAAAGCCAGTAAATAGCTTCCGATGTGATGAAAATCTATCCTTAAGCATTGAGAGGAAAGTGTCAATAGAAGGAAAGAAAACAGGGATTCGAAAATAACTTTTGACGTCATTTACTTGAGGATTGTTACGATGTGGTTATCGTTTTGCGAAGCGAAATGGAAATGTCGTGCTCTTTTGCTTTAGCCTCTACTAAGTTGAAAATTTCTGCGAATTTTGATTCTGAATTTGCACGCATGTTTTCAAGCACTGCTAGTAAATTGTCAGCATGATCCACAGATGCTTTTAAATCAATATTTTTCTTTTGCAACAATTTGCTAAGCGGCAAACCAAACCCGAAAATATGTGCAACAACATGAGCGACGATTAAAAATTCTGCAGACATTACTGAATTTAAAAATGCCATTGCATCCCTAGCAGTCTCTTTATCATCCCATAAGTGTATTATTTCTAGTAATTCAATTACAACATCGTACAGCTCCAGAAAGTCTTCAACCGCATGAAAACGTTCAATCCATCTTCTTTGAGAGAGCCGTTTTAAAGACTGAGCTCTCAAATTCATTTTGTCGATGCAATTATTTAAAACTGATTTGCGTTTTGGCGAGATGTAGAAGTTTCGAGCAGACTCTATGGTGCTTAAAACATTTCGAATAATAGGAACGGAGCAAGCATCGGAGACGACTAAGTTGAAAGTGTGTCCCATACAATGAACATAAGGAGCCATGGGGTGTGTTTGAATTATTAAAGCTTGGACTCCTTTTAAACGTCCTGACATCGCAGCGGCACCATCGTATCCTTGTCCTCTTAAATAACTTAAATCAACATTAATATTTTAAAGACTGGTTAATATAGTAGTTGCTAAGCCATTTCCAGTAAGATCTGTTACAGGTACAAACATAGCAAACTCCTCAAGTAACTCGTTCTTTTCTATATCAAAGTACCTCAAAGCTATGGTAAGTTGTTCTGTACCGCATATATCTGCTGTCTTATCAGCTAATACAGAGAATGATTTAGCACGATTCACTCGCCTCACCAAGTCTTGTATTAAAATTGAATAGGCCGCATCAATGACCTCATTTTGCACTAGAAGACTTAAGTATTTGTTGCGATCTGTCCCTTCCAAAAACGCACGAAGCTCCTCATCACCTTTACCTCTATATGCTAATATTGCACAAAGATTACCCTGGTCTTTTGTGTTATTGTTGAGACTTATAGGACCACTATCTCGATGTCCTCGTAAGGCCAATTCTTGACGACCACAAAGCAAAATGGCTTCAATTATTGGGACAAGCTGTTTTCTATTCCGTTCAATTGTGTTACACTTTTCTTGATCCAGCTGTATACTTACTGCAACCTGTTTCCCTTCAACTGATCGATTTATATCATTCGCATTCAAAAATGCGTTTCGAAGGTAAATGAGTTCTTCATGCTTGCCAAAATTTGTCATTTATACGATCTGTACGCTTCACCGAACTATGCTGCTGTGTAGACGGTTGTTGGGTCCGAGACTACGATGAGATAGTTAATCTAACTTGCCTTTGGCTTTGCGCCTTTGCAGTGCTGTTGCTGAGGACTCCGGCTTTTCTTCTTTGGGGAAAAACGCTGAGAGTGCTGGCTTCAGGACTTCCTTAACTTCCTTTGGGAAGCATAGAAGGATGTTTTGTCTTGGTGCATAAATCTTTGTTTGTAATCGTATTGCAAGGGATATGTAAATAGCTATAAGAACTCTTGACATCTGTTAGCTTACAACAAACATGTATCTATACGATCTATAATATCTAATATCCATTGTTTAATAGGTATATATCTCGGACCCGTAACTAATGCTGGCAAACAACATCTACGCACGAAACATCCTCGCAAGCAACATCTTCTCAAAGCAACATCTCTGCTGCGACACATCCTCGCAAGCAACATCTTCTCAAAACAAAATCTCCTCAACGACACATCCCCGCAAGCAAAATCTTCTCAAAGCAACAACTCTGCTGCGACACATCCTCGCAAACATAATTCTCGCAAGCCAGTTACCGTGGTATTGGTGCGCTAGGCGATGGGTTCTCGAAAGAGAACTGGCAATGGGTGGAAAGAACAGTAGGGCTGAACGAGAGTGGAGTAGCGATATAAAAATAGGGCGTTGGATTTAAAAAAAAAACCAGTTACAGTGGGATTGGTGCGCTAGGCCATGGGTTCTCAAAAAAGAAATGGCAATGGGTGGAAAGAACAGTAAGGCTGGACGGAAGTGGAGTAGCGAATAAAAAAATAGGGCGTTGGACTTAAAAAAAATGTTATCTTGTCGTTCTTTGAGCGATTTCGATGAAATTGACACAGGTTATAGCTGTGGCAGAATTATGAATGAAAAAAATATTTTCAGCACAGGGTGCCTCCAAAAAATGTCACTTTCATATTCTTTGAGCGATTCCGATGAAATTGACACAGGTTATAGCTGTGGCAGAATTATGAACGGAAAAAATATTTTCAGCACACGGTTCCTCCAAAAAATGTCACTTTCTTATTCTTTGAGCGATTTCGATGAAATTGACACAGGTTATATCTGTGGCAGAATTATGAACGAAAAAAAACATTTTCAGCACAGGGTGCCTCCACAAAATGTCACTTTCGTCGTTCTTTAGGCGATTTCGATGAAATTGACACAGGTTATAGCTGTGGCAGAATTATAAATGAAAAAAATATTTTCAGCACAGGGTGCCTGCAAAAAATGTCACTTTCTTATTCTTTGAGCGATTTCGAGGAAATTGACACAGGTTATTGCTGAGGCGGAATTATAAACGAAAAAAATATTGGTCTGAAAAAATAAAAACAAATGCTTATGAACTGAAATATTTTTAATTTGAATTTTTTTTAGTAGGTCATAGACCTCCAAACAATGGATATGTGTACACTATAGGATTGTTAAAGTCCTATGTGCAGGTAAAACGGATGCAAGTAGGACCTTATTTTTTGAATTGGACTTACTTGTCATGCAATTTTATTTTTCAAATTTTCTATAAATACATATATGTACATATGTATGTCTATGCCAAGGCGGTCAGCCATCAGCCGAATAAGGGGAATAACATGTAGCATACGAAAACATGCACGTGCCGTAACTATTCGGGACTGGTGGAAGTGTGATCGTAGCCTCTTCGCGGCGGCCGCTAGAAACAAGCCTTTAAAAAGGTTTGGCTAATATGATCGGGCTGGTTCCACAGGTTGGCAACAGGTTAATTCCCTGTTCCGTAAAACTAAAAGAATTCTGAGACCTACAACAAGCCTCGGAAACGGACTGATCCCACGACGACAACCCACGCAAAGAAAACGGAAAAACGATTTACGAATTTTCTTATGGAACGTACGATCGCTCTATAGAGCTCGAGCTGCTAGCTAGCCGATGCCCTGTCAAAATATAAAGCTGACATAACAGCACTACAAGAAATTAGATGGACAGGGAATGGTGTTCTACAGAAGAAAGATTATGACTTATATTACAGCTGTCATACAAAACACCATGTGCTCGGGGTAGGCTTCCTACTCAGCGAAAAAATGAAGTCTGCCATCATCGGCTTTAACGCTATAAGCGAAAGGCTATGCACCCTTCGCGTGCGAGGCAAATTTAAGAACATCAGCCTCTTTAACGTTCACGGACCTACGGAGCAGTCCTCAGACGAAGAAAAAGAGACTTACTACGAACAAGTCGAGAGGGCCCTCAATGCCTGTCCAAGGTATGACAAATCCTTGGGGATTTGAATGCAAAAATAGGTCGGGAGCCGGTATTCAGGCATTACGCATGCACTCATAGTTGGCATGAGAACACTAATGACAATGGACTTCCAGTTTTAGAATTGGCAGCATCGAAAAACATGGTCGTTGCGAGTACCAGGTTCCCGCGTAAAGATATCTACAAAGCCACCTGGGTATCACCTGATGGAGTCACTCGTAACCAAATTGACCACGTGTTGATAGACCGTCGCCACTACTCGAACTTGATGACGGTACGAACGTACCGAGGTGCTAATATCGACTCGGATCACTATCTCGTTGGTATGGTTTTCCGAGGGCGGATTGCCTTGCGAAGACGTATTGCATCCGCTGATCAGGTACGAATCAACACGGCTGCTCTGCGCAATGAAAACACCAGTAACACCTTTGGTAATGCGTTAGGACTCGCCCTAGAACTGGGTAGAGTAAGTCCTGGAGCCAGTATGCTGGGCGTAGATGAGAAGTGGACACGCCTTAAGAATACTGTCATTAGTACTGCCAACTCCATCTTAGGCAGCAGTCGTAGAAATCGGAACGACTGGTTTGATGATGAATGCAAGCTAGCGACTGAACGTAAGAATGTTGCGTACCGAGCAATGCAACAATCTCATAGAACGCGGGCACGCGAAGAAGAATATAAAGAGCTCAGAAGAATTGAAAAACGGCTTCACAGACAGAAAAAATCAGCCTTGGAGAAGAACATAAATCTGATCACCGATCCTCAAAGTATACTGGAGCGATGGGAAGTGTACTTCAATGAATTGCTAAATGGTCAGCTCACTGCAGAAGTGGAGGCTCCACTACTTCAAGAAGAGTACCCTATGTTGCCGCCACCAAGCATAGAAGAGGTTGAGAAGGGTATAGGCCGGCTAAAGAAAAACAAAGCCCCGGGAGCCGATGGTATACCAGCCGAACTATTTCAACACGGTGGGCAAGCGTTACGTCAAGCAATTCATGAGATTATAGTGCACGTGTGGGAGCATGAAGAAATTCCAGGAGACTGGCGAAAAGGTATAATTTGCCCCATACATAAGAAGGGAGATGTCACAACGTGCAGCAATTATAGAGGTATCACGTTGTTGAGTACCGCCTATAAGATACTCTCCTCTATCCTACAAGACCGGATAACCCCATACGTTAAAACCATCATCGGAAAATATCAATGTGGTTTCATTCCAGGCAAATCAACAACTGATCAGATCTTTACCCTTAGGCAGGCGATGGAAAAATGTCTAGAATTTAACATCCCAACATACCATCTGTTTATAGACTTTAAGGCCGCCTACGATAGCATAGCCATGGTAGAACTTTACAAAGCCATGAGAGAATTCGGCATCCCAAATAAATTGACACGACTATGTAGGTTGACCATGACCAACGTAACAAGCCAAGTAAAAATAGCCGGATTGCTATCCAAACCAATCAACATCTTTAATGGACTCCTGGCGTTGGAGAAAGCAATCCGTGACTCTAGCACGGCAACAAGAGGGACCATCGTCAACAGGTCCAGCCAGATACTGGCTTACGCCTTCATCCAGATCGAGCAGGCGGCACAAAATCTGGGGCTGCACATTAGTGAAGGTAAAACAAAGTACATGGTGGCGTCGAATGCGAGAGGAACAGTTGGTCAAACAATCAAGGTAGCGGAGCACGAATTTGAAGTGGTGCAATCCTTTAAATACCTTGGGTCAATAGTAGCAGCCGATAACAATATAGAAGAAGAAATACGCGGACGGCTTCTTAAATCCAACAGAGCCTACTATAGTCTGTCAAAGCCCTTCAAATCCAGAAATCTCACCATAACTTCAAAACTGCTGCTGTACAGGACCATGGTCCTGCCAGTACTCACATATGGATCCGAGACTTGGGTGCTTAGCAAAAGGCACTCTGACCTCTTAGCCGCGTTCGAGAGAAAAGTCTTAAGGAAAATTGTTGGCCCCATATGTGAGGAAGGACGATTCCGGAGACGGTACAATCATGAATTGTACGCAATCTACTTTGAAGCAGATATCGTGACATAAATTAAGCTCGGTAGACTCCGGTGGGTAGGGCACCTAGCTCGCATGAGCGAAGATGAACCTGCTCGGAAAGTTCTTTGTGTTACATTCTATGGTAGACGACAGCGTGGTAGACCATGCTTGCGCTGGACGCCCGGAGCCTTGGGGTGCGCAACTGGATGGCGGCGGCTCGAGACCGGGATGGGTGGAGAGACTTGTTGAAGGAGGCCAGGACCGGACCCCGGTTGTCGATCCGATGATGATGATGATGTCTATGCTAAAAATTGCGCTTCGGTATTTTGGGCTAAAAAGGCACATTTTAACAGCTTTTGCATGTTAAAAAGCAGTATGACTCCTCTTGTTCATTCCGTTCATGAACGCCTTACTTTAAGATAATATTTTTATCATTTCTGCATCAATTCAATACCTAATCACCCACAAAATATTTTTACTTTTCTCCTAAGTTCCGCAGTTTTTTTCTTATTTTCCAACTTCCACCAACTCGTGCAACTCTTTTGTGCACTCAATTCAATTCAAACCAAAACAATACTTCCCAAATAATTCAGAAAAGAAATATCCCATTACCACTCATTATCATTTGACCATCGACTCGTTCAAATGATTTTGGAACTAATTATATGTACCTACTTAAAGTATACACACGAAAAAAAAAATAAAACTTCGTTCAAATTATTTGTGAACGAAATGCGGTTGTTGTTTGGTCGGAAAAAGGAAAGTATCGGATGGGGGAATCTTGTATTGTATGAATATTTTGGTTCCATTATTCTAAAAAAAATATGAATGCAATGATATTTTGTTCAATGCATTGAATTTTTTTTTATTGAAGGTGTTTTAAGTATTCTAACAAAACCATTAAATAACTTAAAGAATTTTTTCTGCACTAAAACAAATTGGCTTATCAAATATGTATTTAATTGATTTAGTTTAAAATTTATTTACAATATGTTTATGATCTTTTCACTCAGCTTTATTCCGTGTCAATTTTATCGAAATAGCTCAAAGAATAATAAAGTGACATTTTGTGGAGGCACCCTGTGCTTAAAAGGTTTTTTTCGTTCATAATTCTGCCACAGCTATAACCTGTGTCAATTTCATCGAAATCGCTCAAAGAATAAGAAAGTGACATTTTTTGGAGGCACCCTGTGCTGAAAATATTTTTTCCGTTCATAATTCTGCCACAGCTATAACCTGTGTCAATTTCAGCGAAATCGCCTAAAGAACAACGAAAATGACATTTTTTGGAGGCACCCTGTGCTGAAAATTTTTTTTTCGTTTATAATTCTGCCATAGCTATGACCTGTGTCAATTTCTTCGAAATCGCTCAAAGAATAAGAAAGTGACATTTTTTGGAGGCACCCTGTGCTCCGTTCATAATTCTGCCACAGCTATAACCTGTGTCAATTTCATCGAAATCGCCTCAAAAACAACGAAAGTGACATTTTTTTCGTTTATAATTCTGCCACAGCCATAACCTGTGTCAATTTCATCGAAATCGCTCAAAGAACGACGAAGATAACCTTTTTTTAAATCCAACGCCCTAGTTTTATATTCGCTACTCCACTATCTATACCGTTTATAATTCTTAACATCTATTGACTTGTAATAGGTATATCTATACCGCTTATAATTCTTAACATCTATTGACTTGCAATAGGTGTATCTATACGTCCAATAGTATCTAGTATATATATGTGTTTTTCTATTTAATAATATACTTTTTCTGTATTGGGATTCAAATTTTTAAACATTTATACCTGACTATCAAAAATCTATCTAAATTTATATAGTAAATCATTATTGTGATCTAAGGAACTCTCGACTCTATTATATCTAAACTGTATGCTATGAATCTGTGCGCCCCCATGCGGAGTGCTTCTATATCTGTACCTGCTAAAGTTCATCTCAGGTACTTATTGTTAACTGTAGTATTTATAAAAATCTCTGTTTCTATTGCTGGTATTATTTTAATCCAGCGGCAAATATCTACACGGAATGACTTTTATATCCGTACCGTGAATCGTATCTATACAAACTATATGAATCGTAAATCTTATTTAAACAAATTGTATCTCTTGTGATTCAATTGTCTGTTGTAAATCTCATCTATACAATTTATTTGTTTTAACACTCATCTATACAAATTATATGTTGTAAATCTCATCTATGCAAATTATCTGTTTTAAATCTCATCTATACAAATTATCTGTTGTAAATCTCATCTTTAAAAATTACCTGTTGTAAAATCTCATATAAACAGATTATATATGTTGTAAATCTCATCTATACAAATTATTTGTTGTAAATCTCATCTATACAAATTATCTGTTGAAAATCTCATCTATACAAATTATCTGTTGTAAATCTCATCTGTAAAAATTATCTGCTGTAAATCTCATCTAAACAAATCATATCTGTTGTAAATCACATCTATACAAATTGTCTGTTGTAAATCTCATCTATATAAACTATATCTGTTGTATATCTCATATATAAAAATTATATCTGTTGGAAATTTCATCTATACAAATACCATAAACTAACCTAAACTTAATCTCATCTAAACAAATTATATCTGCTGTAAATCTCATCTTTACAAATTATCTGTTGTAAATCGCATCTATACAAATTATCTGTTGTAAATCTCATCTATACAAATTATATCTGTAATTGAAATTTTATTCAAACAATTATATCTTTAGTTGAAATATTATCTATAAAATTATATCTGGAATTGAAATGTTAGCTATACAGTTATATCTTTAGTTGAAATATTATCTATACAAGACATCTGTAGCTAAATAGTGTTCAAGATATTCTTATAAGCTCATGCATTTGAAATGGGACCAAACTTTTTCAGTATGATTATCAAAAACACTCTATATTTGTTTACATTGTTGTTTTTGCAATTTCGTTTTGTGTCCATGAATAGATGTGAATTGCAACAACAATTTAACGGGGTGGGATTCTTCTGTTTTGCCAGAACAACCATTTTGTATGTGCAAATAACGCAGCCATCTTTAAAAAAATTGCAACTCACCAGCTTTTCACCATTAAAATGGCGGATGTTAGGTGGGATATCGGGATGTGTTGAAAAAAACACAAATTTAATGGTCTAAATCTGCTATTACACTACGAATTTCGCGTGATGAAACTTCTTTAAATTTTTCTTTGAAAATTCATCCTGTGAGTAGTGCGCTGTTACACAATGATTTTTAAGTCTTTGGCATTTCACAGAAAAGTCTGTAATAAAATAAATAACGTGATAAGTTAGGATTTATACATTGAAATTTCGGTCTTCGATAGTTTTCTATTGGTTTCGCATATACATAGCATACTGCTCATAAAAGCCTTGTTTTTTTTGCAAGCCCGGAAGGATTTGGCTAAAAATAATTGGGGATTATCGAGGCCATCAAAAAAAAAATGGAATTTCCATAAAAACTATTGATTAGAAGTATGTAATTCACTTCGTTAAAACAGTTAAGCCCCGAATATTATGTGCCCTTAGCTATGCCTGGAAGGCATAAGTTGTTGTTGCATTTAACATGTAAATTCTTTAGCCCCGACGCGACATAGTTTTTTTTCGACCAATTTCCTCCAGGCTTGCAAAAAAGGATGAGACGAGAGACATGCCAATTTATAACAGTTATAACATTTTTTGGCCATTAAAAGCGGGCGTACGTTTACGCGCTTTGCACTACTTAATAAAAAAACTTTAGGTGCTTGAATTATGCGCACCGGTCTAGGACCCTGGCCCTATGGGGCCGCATAAACAGTACTTTTATAAACAAAAACTGTTATAATTGGCAGGTCTAGAGTCACTTCCGACAAAAAAACACGCCTCAAGTTGTCTTACGACAGTTGCGTTGATTCTCTGATTTCTCATTGGTTTTTTGTTGCCATGTTCACAGTCTGTTTCAATAGATCGAGAGTGAAATACATTACCAAACAATCGTAGAAACAAAACAAATAATGAGAAAAGACAATCGAATATACTTAAATTGATTATTAATTTTCACGTTCAATTTGTTTCCACAAACTTATCCTTATAAGGTTGGGTTAGCACTTGATAACTCGTTGCTCCTTTTATTACACTTTTTGAACATACCCATTGCAACTCGTAAATAACCGACATTTTGGTGGTGAATGTACTCTTACTGCATGTGTGTGCAAATAAAGGGTGGTGAATGTACGCTTACTGCATATGTGTGCGTGTTTCTCCTGAATTTCCCCTATATGAGCTTGTAGGCAAACTCGGATCACAGCCGAGATTGGTATCTTCATATAGAGTGTTTTTGATGATTATATTCATCTTGCCTGCAGTCTTCTTCAAGGATTGAATTTCTAAATGATGTTATTGGAGGAAGCTCCGTATCACTTAGTTTTTCTATGGAATCTAAATAATCATAACAGAAAACCCCCTTACGAGTTATAAGCTAAAAAGATTCTTTATCTTTGAAAAATGTTGATAATATTTTAAAATCGTTTTTTTCATCAAGGGTTTTTGCTATTCTATCAATACTTGATGGTAAAAATCTACCTTAACAATCGTAATTCTAGAAACTCCCCTTGTTCCCTATTTATTAATATTTCTTTTGATATTGATATATATTTCTATTTGTTGAGAGGAATAATATTGATACGCCCTTCGATATTACCCAGCTCTCTTATGAATAAATGTGAATCATATCCAGTCAAATTATAAAAAAATGGGTATGAATTTAGGCACCATATAGTTTAAGTTACACTTGAAATGTGCTGCACCTCTGAATTTGCCAGTCAAGTGATCATGATCTCGTACCTTCTCGCCGCCCCACACTGGTTTCTCACAAATATGGCATCGTGTTGTTTGTTGGAAATTTCTTTCGTCATCAGATGTCATAATAATGGGGATTTTCGTACTTAAATGATTTCTGTGAATACGCTTAGAGTCTTCAACCAAATTCGTCATAAGAACTTCTGTACAATGCCCTCCTAGAATGAGAATAATTTAAAATAAATTAGATTTGCTTATTATATAGGTATGTACATATATAAGATCAGTCATAAACGAAAAATTTACTTACCTGATTATGTGAATAGTTAATAAAGAGATGAATCAAATGAGAATTTGATAAAGTAAGAAACGGCTATTGGGACATACTTTTTAATCGCTGTAATTGACTATTTTGAGGGGTCTGGTTGACAGCTATAAATATTCACTAGTATACACTCTGTTTACGACATGTTGTAAATAATTTAGAATAAATAACAATAAATTAAATAATTTGGAATTTCAACATAAAATTAATATTTTTTCACCACACTTAATTTATTTTTGTGAACTAACCGTCAAAATGAATTGACATTTTTAGCTGACACTTGATATTATTACTATTGTAATCAAGTGTAAATGTTAATGTTATAATTTTAACCTTCAAACAAAAAGAAGGTTATTCTTCCTAGAACATTCCTACACGACACAATTAAATCGATAGTTATTATAACGTTAAAATTGAGTTTTATTATTTTTTCTTGGAAATTAATTAGAAATTAAAATCTAACCAGCTCGACACAAAAATTGTGTTAAAAAAAAAACAAACACGAAAAGTGTGTCTGAATTTGCCTTTTTCTATAAGAAGTGCAACTATACATATAGACACATATATACATAAATATATGCATATAGACATCTTTGAACTTTAAAACATTTAAAATTTTAAATAAACTAGGTATTTGTGCAGTAAAATTAAGTAAAAAAAATCATATATTGAAATAAAGTGATTGTAGCAGGGACGAAGCGTCCATTATATTGAGTGGAATGAGTGATTCCGTTAAGAAATTCCAAAAATAAAATATTCATAAATTAAAACAAAAGATTGACAATATAGGTATAATGTTTTTTTACTAATTGATTCTCCTTAAATCCCTGTTTAAAAAATTCCCATAATCATTATTTGAACATAATTATAGTTTATCTAAATACAACTCAAAATATACCAACAACAACAATCCACCAATAATGCACAACCTCACTCCATTATTATCTATAGGCTATAATTCTCAAACGAAATTGCTTGCTGAAAATTCACTAGAATGCACAACATCAATTCATTCTTTATCACTTCTTTGCTAAATAAAACTCAAAAAATCCTTCTTCTCTTGCTCCAAGTTAACTGACAATGAGAATACACAACAACATCACTCCATTATTTCTTGTTTTTCTCTTTCTTTCTTATAATTCTCTAAGGAAAACTGAAAATTTATTAGAATGCTTAACACCTATGCATTCTTTATATCGCCTACTTAGCTCAAATTCCATCCCAAAGTCACATCAAAATTTCTTAATTTTTTACCGTTTAACCAAAATATGAAGAATGAGTAGCGTAGGTTCATTACGAAAATTCCTTAAGGCCAAATACAGAAAATTTGAGTTGTTTAGTGCAAAAACACTCTCTATGAAGATATCAATCTCGGCTGTGATCCGAGTTTGCCTACAAGCTCATATAGGGGAAATTCGGGAGAAACACGCACACATATGCAGTAGGCGTACATTCACCACCCTTTATTTGCACACACATGCAGTAAGAGTACATTCACCACCAAAATGTCGGTTATTTACGAGTTGCAATGGGTATGTTCAAAAAGTGTAATAAAAGGAGCAACGAGTTATCAAGTGCTAACCCAACCTTATAAGGATAAGTTTGTGGAAACAAATTGAACGTGAAAATTAATAATCAATTTAAGTATATTCGATTGTCTTTTCTCATTATTTGTTTTGTTTCTACGATTGTTTGGTAATGTATTTCACTCTCGATCTATTGAAACAGACTGTGAACATGGCAACAAAAAACCAATGAGAAATCAGAGAATGAACGCAACTGTCGTAAGACAACTTGAGGCGTGTTTTTTTGCCGGAAGTGACTCTAGACCTGCCAATTATAACAGTTTTTGTTTATAAAAGTACTGTTTATGCGGCCCCATAGGGCCAGGGTCCTCGACAGGTGGGCATAATTCAAGCACCTAAAGTTTTTTTTTTAAGTAGTGCGAAGCGCGTAAACGTACGCCCGCTTTTAATGGCCAAAAAATGTTATAACTGTTATAAATGAGCATGTCTCTCGTCTCGTCCTTTTTTGCAAGCCTGGAGGAAATTGGTCGAAAAAAAACTATGTCGCGTCGGGGCTAAAGAATTTACATGTTAAATGCAACAACAACTTATGCCTTCCAGGCATAGCTAAGGGCACATAATATTCGGGGCTTAACTGTTTTAACGGCGTGAATTACATACTTCTAATCAATAGTTTTTATGGAAATTCCATTTTTTTTTTGTGATGGCCTCGATAATCCCCAATTTTTCTTAACCAAATCCTTCCGGGCTTGCAAAAAAAACAAGGCTTTTATGAGCAATATGCTATGTATATGCGAAACAAATAGAAAACTATCGAAGACCGAAATTTCAATGTATAAATCCTAACTTTTCACGTTATTTATTTTATTACAGACTTTTCTGTGAAATGCCAAAGACTTAAAAATGATTGTGTAACAGCGCACTACTCACAGGATGTATTTTCAAAGAAAAATTTAAAGAAGTTTCATCACGTGAAATTCGTAGTGTAATAGCAGATTTAGACCATTAAATTTGAGTTTTTTTCAACACATCCCGATATCCCACCTAACATCCGCCATTTTAATGGTGAAAAGCTGGTGAAAACAGAACAAACCCACCCCGTTAAATTGTTGTTGCAATTCACATCTATTCATGGACACAAAACGAAATTACAAAAACAACAATGTAAACAAATGGGTTTTGGAGGGTTCTACGTACGAAAGATTGGCATCTTCATAGCAAAGTTTTTGTTACACTTTTTGGTGTTCCGTGTTGCGTTTGTGTATGTGTGTGTGAAAAATGGCATATCGTTTTAATGAGTATATTAATGAGGAAAAGGTGGTTGGTGAGGTTGTTTTTTTAATTGCATAGTCAAGTGAAGTGGGGGACATTCCGTTTTTAAAGTGTTGTTTTATTGCGAATAATTGTTTGGCGATTAAACTATGAATTCTTGTGATTGTGCAGTAGAAAATGTTTTAAATAAACCATTTTCGGCAAGAGTTTTTGCCGAAAAAAAAAAAAAATATTATAGATGTTGGAAGACCGAAACCAATTCCAGGCATAAACACCGTTACAAAGCGATGTACTAGACATTTTTCAATGCAATTGTATGAAAGTTTTTCGTGGTTGACGGGATTTCTTAAGACAAATAAATTGTACTGTTGGCCGTGTCTTCTATTTTTAAGTAAAAATAGTGTTTGGAATAGGTACCACTGGATTTTTTTGGATTTTTTTTGGAGTTTTTTCACAAAGTGACATTTTGTTTCAAATTCTTCAATCCAAGTCTAGCGATATTAAATTTTGTTTAAATCAAATTAATAATTTCAAAACCGCTGTTTATAGTCTTCTTAAATCAAAAAATTTCAGGTCCGTCAAGCTGGGTACACCACAACGGAAAATCAAAATTGTAATGATGCAGGAATTAAGTTCCAATTAAGTGCTAATTTAGTACCCCACTCCCGATTTGGAACTAAAATCCCTTGACCTTCAAACTTGTGGTGTACCCAGCTTGACGTCAAGCTAGGAACACCACACCTTCAAACACAAAATTTCAAAAAAACTAATGATGAAGGATTTAAGTTCCATTTAGGTGCTCGTTATTTGGCGGAAGTCGAAATTGAATACTCCTACCCTTACCCCTAAAACTTGTGGTGTACCCAGCTTGACGTCAAGCTAGAAACACCACAACTTTTAAACACTGCATTTCAAAAAACTAATGAGGGGGGATTTAAGTTTCATTTAAGTGCTCGGTGTTTTGCGAAAAATCAAATTAAATAGTCTACAATTTAACCTTGAAATCAGGGTCCCAACATACAATATTGTGGAGACTTTCAATACTCGACATAAAAAAAATAGAAAAAAAATCTGATTAGATGTAAAATGACTTACTTTGAAAACATACCAAGTTTCACCTTTCAACTCCCACTGGTTTGGTTTTAAGAACAGCTGCACTAACCCATCAACTTGTGGTGTACCCAGCTTGACGTCAAGCTAGGAACACTACACCTCCAAACACAAAAATTCAAAAAACTAATGGTGTGGGATTTAAGTTCCATTTAAGTGCTCGGGGTTTTGCAAAACATCAAATTAAAAAGTCTATAATTTGATCTTGAAATCAGGTGCTGAACATACAACGTCGTGGAGACTTTCTATACTAGACTTAAAAAAAAAAAAAAAAATCAGATTAAATGTAAAATGGGTTAATTTGAAAACATAACGAGTTTCGCCTTTCTACTCCCATTGGTTTGGTTTGGAGTACCGTCTCCTTATATTATTATCCAACACGTCTTTAAAAAGTTATCTACAACATTTCCGAAAAACTAATGATAAGGGATTTATGGGTTTAATAGGGGCTCATTATTTGGTGAACTCTAAACTAAACTTTTCACGATTTGATCTTCACATTTAGAGTCGTAAATACAAAATCGTCGAAAATTTTTAATCCTCGATATTTAAAAAAAAAGTTACCGATTACCTACATACATGTAGAGTAGGTATTGGGTAACTTAAACATAATATGTGCTGTTCACCTAAAAGTATAATTTGGTAACTTAAGCAAAATGTGCTGTTCACCTAAAAGTATACAACCGAGTTTTAATATCATTGTGTCAAAGAAAAGTTTTCTCATCGTCAGTTGGTTTGCCATCAAGTTTTTGTTATAAACAGTTCCGCAAGTGGCCAGCTTCGCGGGTTCAAAGGATTTTAATTCCCTTTTTAGGACTTTGTCCCGTTCACGCAACTCCGTTGCTCCGCTTAGGGTATGTTTAGTCGCCAGACTGGCACCTATATCGTCAGTTGGTTTGTTATACATATTTGAAACCATTCAAAAAAACAACTTACATGAAATTTGAGTTTTAGCCTGCTAGTTAATTTCAATCGAGTAAATTTCAAAAGAGTTGCCTACGCTTAGGAAAAGAGCTTTGAAGCAATTTTTAATATTTGTTTCGTGTAGGTTAGTAGTTTCGTAGGAGGGGGAATAAAAACTTAAATTGCTTTTAACTTTGTTAATAATAATTTTCCCGCTAAATAATTATTTTTTTCATTTTTTTTCGCTCAGCCGATATCTAATACACAATTTTTTTCATATTTTGTGGGCACGAAAAGATTAAATAATAAAATCCATTCATCTCAAAACTACTTGAATGGAGATTTGTATTCCAAGAAACTAGTCTTATGTATGTGCATATTATCTAGGTATACCTTAAACTTTTATTTTTTTCAATAATGCTCTGTATCTGTACCAATTTTGAAGCAAATCGGACCCCTCGTTTAGGTTGGAGCTCAAATTACAGTATACGCACAGACAGACGGCTGTGTGTGCTGTGCTGCAATTTAAGTTCAAGTGTTTTACGATTTGAACTTAAAATTAGATGCCATAATTGCATGCGATTGTAGACTTTTTCAGTTCGTTGTAAAAATTTGGATTTCTTTGTTTGATTTTTCTTTCAAAATTTTTAAATGCAATATTGCTTGAACTATTGGTAACCACCAGATTGCAAAATTAAAACAAAATCAGTTTAACGATATGGAAAAGATATACGCAAATAATCGAAAAATAAAACCATATTTTCTCGAGAAATGGCTATTTCCGTTGGCGTTATGTATAAAACACATTAGTCAAAAAATCAAAAAAATATCAGATCACCCAAAAAAATTTGCGTTTCCTAAGATTTCGTAAATAACACTTTATCAGAGCGCCCAAGACCACAATGCCCTAAACTTTTAATTTTTTTTTTAATTTTTGAGAAATTTGGCGTTTCGTCAAATCACTCACTGTGTTACTGCGTAAGCGTTGGTTATGTTCAAAAAAGGCGTGGAAAAACACTTCGCCACATAGTTTTTGAATGATTTCACACAGATTAAATTAATGCCGTCCTTACATTTTCAAATTTCCTTTTCTAATGCCTGGACTGAGAGTGTCAAGTTAGCACTACCTAGTTAGTTTTTGTTTGAAAACTTCGTCAAAAAAAATTTTTAGAATTTTTTTTCTCTCCACAACTAATTTACAACAAAAAAGCTACAATTAATGCCGTCTTTAGATTTTCTAATTTCCTTTTCTAATGCCTGGACTGAGAGTGTCAAGTTAGCACTACCTACATAGTTTTTGTTTGAAAACTTCGTCAAAAAAATTTTTAGAATTTTTTTCTCTCCACAACTTATTTACTACAAAAAAGCTACAATTAATTGTGTACCTTGATTTTTAAATTTCCTAAAGTGTAGTGCTAACTTGATATCAAGTTAGCACTACATACCATGTTTTTTTTAATACAAGGATTCTTATGGCAACAAAATTTTTAGAACTTTTTTCTTTCCACAACAAATTTACAACAAAAAAACTACAATTAACTGTGTTATTAGTTTTTAATTTTCTGAAAGTGTAATGCTAACTTGATATCAAGTTAGCACTACATACCATGTTTTTTTTTTAATACAAGGATTCTTATGGCAAAAAAATTTTTAGAATTTTTTGCTTTCCACAACAAATTTACAACAAAAAAAATACAATTAACTGTGTTATTAGTTTTTTACTTTTCTGAAAGTGTAATGCTAACTTGATATCAAGTTACATACCATTTTTTTATAAAATAGTACAGCTACAAATTTTTTTTTTCCACAACTAATTTACTACTAAAAAGCTACAATTAACTGTGTACTTAGTTTATTTAATTTCTAAAAGTGTAGTGCTAACTTGACACACGTCAAATTTCATGTAAGTTGTTTTTTTTGAATGGTTTCAAATATGTATAACAAACCAACTGACGATATAGGTGCCAGTCTGGCGACTAAACATACCCTAAGCGGAGCAACGGAGTTGCGTGAACGGGACAAAGCCCTAAACAGGGAATTAAAATCCTTTGAACCCGCGAAGCTGGCCACTTGCGGAACTGTTTATAACAAAAACTTGATGGCAAACCAACTGACGATGAGAAAACTTTTCTTTGACACAATGATATTAAAACTCGGTTGTATACTTTTAGGTGAACAGCACATTTTGCTTAAGTTACCAAATTATACTTTTAGGTGAACAGCACATATTAGCCGTGTTTTATTATCTTCTATCGGGATCCGGATCTGGATCTGGATTTACTTTTAACACGTAATACACAAACAAAATACTGGGAAATTTTCAAAATTGTTTTTGTAACACGTGTTAAAAGTTAATCCAGATCCGGATCCCGATAGAAGATAATAAAACACAGCTATTATGTTTAAGTTACCCAATACCTACTCTACATGTATGTAGGTAATCGGTAACTTTTTTTTAAATATCGAGGATTAAAAATTTTCGACGATTTTGTATTTACGACTCTAAATGTGAAGATCAAATCGTGAAAAGTTTATTAAACCCATAAATCCCTTATCATTAGTTTTTCGGAAATGTTGCAGGTAGATAACTTTTTAAAGACGTGTTGGATAATAATATAAGGAGACGGTACTCCAAACAAAACCAATGGGAGTAGAAAGGCGAAACTCGTTATGTTTTCAAATTAACCCATTTTACATTTAATCTGTTTTTTTTTTTTTTTGTAAGTCTAGTATAGAAAGTCTCCACGACGTTGTATGTTCAGCACCTGATTTCAAGATCAAATTATAGACTTTTTAATTTGATGTTTTGCAAAACCCCGAGCACTTAAATGGAACTTAAATCCCACACCATTAGTTTTTTGAATTTTTGTGTTTGGAGGTGTGGTGTTCCTAGCTTGACGTCAAGCTGGTTACACCACAAGTTGATGGGTTAGTGCAGCTGTTCTTAAAACCAAACCAGTGGGAGTAGAAAGGTGAAACTTGGTATGTTTTCAAAGTAAGTCATTTTACATCTAATCAGATTTTTTTTCTATTTTTTTTATGTCGAGTATTGAAAGTCTCCACAATTTTGTATGTTCGGACCCTGATTTCAAGGTTAAATTGTAGACTATTTAATTTGATTTTTCGCAAAACACCGAGCACTTAAATGGAACTTAAATCCCCCATCATTAGTTTTTTGAAATGCAGTGTTTAAAAGGTGTGGTGTTTCTAGCTTGACGTCAAGCTGGGTACACCACAAGTTTTAGGGGTAAGGGTAGGAGTATTCAATTTCGACTTCCGCCAAATAACGAGCACCTAAATGGAACTTAAATCCTTCATCAATAGTTTTTTGAAATTTTGTGTTTGAAGGTGTGGTGTTCCTAGCTTGACGTCAAGCTGGGTACACCACAAGTTTGAAGGTCAAGGGATTTTAGTTCCAAATCGGGAGTGGGGTACTAAATTAGCACTTAATTGGAACTTAATTCCTGCATCATTAGAATTTTGATTTTCCGTTGTGGTGTACCCAGCTTGACGGACCTAAAAATTTCGAAAATTTTTGGAAAAAATACAATGAAAAGGAGGATTTGTCCAGTTTTAACAATAATAGACATTCTGAAATGAACCTGTCAACAAAAGAAAATTTTAAAGATCTTTTATCAACAATCGTCCAGCAAGTCATCACTGTAATCGATAATCGGTTTAGTTCTCTCCCGAGTTTTGAATTTTTAAAACTTTCAGGCACAACATTATATGAATATTTTAAAACCAATTTTCCTCATTACTTGCTTGATAACCTACAGACTTCATACCCGGGATATTTTGAAATTTCAGCGTTTAAAAGTGAATTAAAGTTAATTTTCAATGACAAGAATTTTAAGTCAAAAAAAGACCTTGAAGAAACGTTAAGATTTTTAATTAGTACTGATTTGCATGAAAGCTTAACAGAGTACTTTAAGCTTTGCAAATTAATGTTGACTTTTCCCGTGACAACCGCATCTGTTGAGAGATCATTTTCTTGTCTAAAAACAATAAAAAATTTCCTTAGAAATAAATGTGGTCAAGAAAGATTGTCAAATTTAGCTCTAATCTCTATTGAAAAACGATTACTAAAAGAAATACAAGCCAAAGGAAAATTTCATGACCAAATAAAATAATAGATAATTTTGCTTCAAAAGAAAGAATGATACATTTAATGTAGAAATCTTAAAAATTTTAAAATAATTTGTCTTATGTACCTATATCTTCATCTTATAATATATAAATATTTCTTTTATACCTATATTAGAATTAACTGCAATTAAAGCCATATGATCTCGATTAAAGGACTTTTAATTTGTATTTGTTTACGTTGGGTGCTTCCGCTCCCGAAAAAGTCACGCTTCGTGCCTGTATTGTAGGTATACTATAAGCATTTAAAAAAACATTTTATGCGGTGCAAATCGGGGCTCCCGCGACGCGTAATGAAACCCAACACAACTGTACAACATCCATCGAAAGCATACAAAGTAAGTCCTCATTTTTTAAAGTATTTTTTTTTACATTTTTACTGCACTTGTCCATAATAATGCGGCTTTAAATGAGATCCAAAAAATGCACTTTTTGAAAGAAAGTTTGACTGGCGATGCCGAACGTTATTTTCATCATTTAGATCTTAGTTCTGGGAATTATGCAGGCATGGGATTTGTTGAAGGAAAGGCATGATCACAAAAGAGTTTTGGTCAATTCCAATCTTAAGGTTTTTTTTTGACCAACCTGTACAAAGTAAAGAATCTGCCGAAACCCTTAAGAGCTTATAAGACACCACGATCGAGGTAGTTCATGCCCTGGAGAATCTAGGATTACCAGTGAAAGACTGGGATACAATCTTAATTTACATTCTTTTTCAAAAATTATCTGCCAAAACCCAACAACTATGTACAGAAAAGCTCGGTAACGACAAAGGACTCCCAAGCTTTTCCGACTTTACTGATTTCCTTAAGTCCCGGCTTAGAACTCTAGAAGCTATTGTGTAGCAAGGAAGTTGCACCACACAGCCCAAGCTAATTACAAAACCGCCAGTCACAGCTAAAACTTTTCATACTACAACCTAAAAACAACAGTTTAAAACACAATATCAATGCCAAATATACAAAAAGGGAAGACACTCATTGATGAAATGTTACCGTTTTTTAAACATGGATGCAGTCCAAAAGCAAGAAGTCGTCCAGCAAGCTGGAGTGTGTGAAAACTGTGTTGCTTAAAGCCACAAAACATGTTTTTGTTAAAGTGACCGGTCCTGTTAATTTTGTAACCAGAAACATCACTTTCTTTTGCACAAAAATTTACATACACAAAATGCGATTTCCAATCCTAATAACTCAATGTCATAAAATTCAAGTTCTAATGCAAACGACCAAACACATTTTCAACAACAAGGTTCACAGCTTAGGAACCAACAGATAGCCGTAAATCCAAATGCTCCTGCTTTCCAACCAATGGGTGAAAATGAACCTGGTTGCAGTACCCAGTGGTGTAACTAGGATTTTGCTCTGGGGGGGCAAACAATTTTTTTTAAGATGGAACAAAATATAAAACAAAACATTATACAGACTGATTCGCATAAGGTGTAGCAAATAGCTAGAGCGTGTAGGTTGGGTAGAGACAAGAAAAAAATGGCATAGGAGGGGGGTTCTATCCCGAGCTTAATAAGGAGGTGCAAATTTCTAAAAAGAATTGAAAACAAAATTATTAAAAACAACGGTAATACCTACTTACAAGGCCATGCTATGCCGTTTTGTAAAGCTAGAAATTTCCTTTTGTATTTTTTTAAATAATGTTTATTTAGTAAACAGTTTTTGAAACTATTATTTTGGCACTAAAAATTTTGAAAACAAAATTTTAAAATGTTGTTCAAAATTTAGCGTTATTAAGTAGTATTTTTGTTTTAATTAATCCATGCTCTTATTAATTTTTAGTCAAACGCCAAAAACCAGATGCTCTTTTTGTTCTTCCAAAAACTGAAAATAACAGACATAAAATTCCCGTTCCGTTACTTAAGTTGCTCCAAAGATCATATTTCTACTACGTAGGTAGTAAAGTAGGTTTAGATATTTTCAATTTCAATCAAAAAGTGCAAGACATTTAAGCATCTGGTTTTCTGTTTTTAACTAAAAATTTATAAGAGCATTGGATTTAAAAAAAAAAAGACTAATTAATTACGTAAAATTTTGATTTTTTTTCAAAATTTTTAGTTTGAAAATTAATTTTTCAAAAACTGCTCACTAAAACAACTTTATTTAAAATAAAAGAAAGAAAGAGTTTTCAGTGAATTTGAATTGATAACAGCATTGAATATTTGAAACGGAGGTAGTACTTAATAAAGAGAAATTTTGAATAAAAATCAGATTAAAAATAAAATTAATTCCACAAAAAGTATTCACGCAAACAAGTTGATTTAAAAAGGACTTTGATAAATGGAATTTTATCTTTAAAAAAAGTTATAACGGAATATTATAGTGAGCTTATAGTGGCTCTCCTTTTTAAATATAGTTGTTTTTCTATTTTAAGACTCTTTTTCATAAAATTGACCCCCTCCACCATACGATTTATTTTTTTTGGTTTTTGAAGCATCTTATACCAAGTTTATGGAAATCGTATACGTACATACCTACAAAAGCAAATTCTTGGAAGAGTAAAGAGAAAAGCAAGATGATTAAGAATTTCAAATCTTGTTGGATATAGTTCACATTGGATTTTTGGCAAAAAATTCATGTAAGTTGAACTGAACTTAATAAAAATTGCGGATTGACAACGCCCTCGCTAGTCAACTGATAGTCCAAGTGAGATCGCCGGGACAAGGCGCCAATTTGTATGGACTAAAGGCCGTTAAAAGTTTTTTTTTAATCGAAAAGCATAATGGTTTGTCGGTACAGGCTAGTTATTAGGTATAATGAAGGATTTTTTTGTTGAGGTTATGATAAAGTGGTGTAATATCTGCAGCTCTGTTCTTTTAAAATGTTTTTTGGAACAATTTCAAAATTTCATATCGATTTTATAGTGAGTAAAGCTAATTCAATGTTAGGTTTTGTAATTCGTAACGCAAAGGGCTTGAAAGATCCGTATACACTCAAATCATTGTATGTTGCATATGTCAGATCAGTTCTTGATTATTGTAGTGTAGTATGGAATCCATTTTATATAAAATATTCATTAAGAATTGAGAAAGTCCAAAAGAAGTTTACTCGTTATGTTATAAACAAACTAGGTTGGAACATAGACAATATGCCTCATTATTATACCAGATGTCAGCTTATTGGCTTGCATACTCTGGAGAACCGGCGGAAGATGTCCTCCACCATTTTTATACGAGATATTTTATCTTATCGCATTAATTGCATATTTTTGCTCAAATTGATTAACTTTTATGCTCCAAGTCGAATCCTGAGAAATCGAAATTTATTTCATGAAGAAAATCATAGATATAATTATGCATTAAATGAACCTATAAATCGCTGTGTGAGAGAAATAAATATTATCTTAATTGATTTTGATTTTAACTTTCATCATAATAGAGAAAAATTTAAAAATATGTTAAAATTATATTTTTTAAATAAATAATTTATTTTAAACTTTTATAATTTCGTAGTCTGTAAGAGTAATATTTTAACTCAATTGATGTAATAAAACTAAACTAAACTAAACTAATTTATCAAAATGAGCTTCATGTCAAAAATTTTAATAGGTATTTTGTATGGCTCTGGGGGGGGCAGTTGCCGCCTTTGATCCCCGTAGTTACGCCACTCCCAACTAACATTTCAGCTTCGGTTAGGTTTAACTGAAAATGCTTTCTAACTTCTATAAAAAATCTGTAAAACTTCGTTAAACATAAAAAGGAGAACATTATAGGGGCTCAAATAACCTTTTTAAAACTTCTAAAGTGACTTCGGTACATCTTCGTGCAGGTACCATGCGCAGTTCTTATAAAAGTTTGAGATTCTATAACAAGTGTTTGTAAGATCTAAACGAAGTCTTATCGAGCGCTATGCACAATTTTAAAGAAACTTCTGTTTTGACAGATAGTCTCGTAAATGATTCTATAAAGGTAAAAACGCAAGTTTAATAAAGGTGTTAGTTGTTATTTTATCGGTTTTAATATACCTATTAGAAGCAGATTATACAGCTCTTAACGAGGTAGGTATACAAATAAAAAAAAAATTATTTTATTTCCAATTTTTTCGAAGTGTTTTTTTCTGTATTTAATCTAGTTTTTACCTGAAAGTATATATCGCATAGTATTATTTATTAATTAATGTATTGGAAATAATTATAAAACACAAACATTTTTCTTACCTCACTAGGGATCGAACTCGGAACCTCCTGTATAAAAGTCCATCGCTTTAGCCACTGCGCCATCTTAGATATAAATTGGAAGATGCAAGAACTTGATCATACTTTTCATTTTGAGAACTCCAAAGAGCTTCCTTATATATGCCCAAGCCTCGATAAAATATTAATTAAAGCTCCATTTACATGATGGCCTCCAAGTATCGATGAATCAATAGGCGTTTTTTTGCCAGTCCATATGGATTTGTCGAAAAAAACTATATCGGGACTTAGGAACTTCTTACTTACTTAATTACCTAAAAGTCCATATGGATTTAAGTTGCTGTTGTATTTACTTGTAAAACTATTAGTTCCGATGTTGTTTTTTTCGACGAATCCATATGGACTTGCCAAAACACAATATCAATGGATTAAAAAACCTCTAAAAATCCGAAATTTTTTCCATTTTATTTTCTGCTCCAGAAAAATGCTTTTTCTGGGAAATCGGTTGACATTTGGAACGAAATATTCCCGATACGATCAAATATAATTTGTCCTCTATCTGTCAAACCATAAACTTTCAAATTCCATTGAAGGATGACTATACGATGTCAATGGATTTAAACCCTCTGAAATTCCGAAATTTTTTTTTGCTCCGGAAAAATGCATTCTCAGGG
The DNA here is from genome assembly GCA_932273885.2 of Leucozona laternaria. NCBI lineage: Eukaryota > Metazoa > Arthropoda > Insecta > Diptera > Syrphidae > Leucozona > Leucozona laternaria. The sequence goes on along the minus strand of OW026366.1, from coordinate 80,164,692 downwards.
CAATCGCTTGACATTTGGAACGAAACATTCTCTATACGATCATATATAATTTGTTCCCTATCTGTCAAGCACAAAACTTTCAAATTCCATTGGATGATGTCTACAATGCCAATGGATTAAATAACCTCTAAAAATACGAAAAAAAACTGAAATTTAATTTTTCGAAAAGGGCAATTTTAAAGCTTTTTGGTGATTTGTAACGAAATATTCGCAGACGTCAAATATACCGCCGATATAAAACGCCGACTTGCCCCATGAAAATAAATTGATTTTCAAACAAATTTCCAAATCTATATTTTTCGGCAGGTTTATTCCGTTTTTTACCAAAATCAATACAATTTTCAGCTGTTAGCTTGCCAAATAATGTGATTTTTGAATTGTTACAACACATCCATAATCACCGGCTACAATTATTTAAATTTTTTCATCGAACTGTGAATCAACCCAAAGAAATAAACTTATACTCACCGCGATTTTTTTCGTATGTCAATGTTGTTTCGTACAAAAAAACAGAAAAATCTTGCTAGATTTGACATTCCAACAACTAAAATTGAATATTAATACAAAATTCTAAACGAAAAGAGAATAACAAAAATACAATTCGAGAGGATGAACAATATTTTCCGTTTTTCTATAGAAGTTAAAGAATCGTTTTTACAAATTCCATTAAATTTACAGAAAGAAATCGATTCGTTTTAGAAAAAAAATTCCATTTATTGAAAAATCTGAAGATTGAAGAAAAACATAAAATTGGTTGTCTCTATATTTCCACCTTTTGATTTGAAGCCCGTAACTCCCCCAGTCTGCATTAGTTTATATTGTAACACTGACTTGTTATTAGTTAAAAAAAAAATGTGTTTATTTGTTGGTATCTTTAAAGTATAACCTCGCTTATATAAAGTATGTACAGTAAAGTGTGTGTGCGGTGTAAGCATAAGCAAAAAGTTCTGCAACGTCACATAGATTTATGCTGACAAGTTCCTGAGAGGTTAAAACATAAATCACAGATTAGCCATATGAAGATTAGAATGTTTCGTACGTTTCACTCTTCAAAATCCATTTGTTTACAATTGTTGTTCTTATAATTTCATCCGATGAATAATAATTTCGTCGATGAATAGATGTGAATTGCAAGAACAATTGAATCAGGTGTGTGAAGATCCCTACTATCTATGTGTGAGGTTTTTATACACACATTATCATTTTTATCTGCAATCTGACTGTTGAAACTTGTAGGCAAAATAAAATGGCTGCCGTTGATTTTCATCTTCATGTGGCTAATCTGTGACACAAATTTTGAGCGCACATTGTTTGTGTTTCTCGCCTTTTTCTACGTCGGCCCTCATTAAAGTTGAAGTTTTCTTTGCCATTATGCCAATAATGGCTTGATTCATTAAAGGATGTATCGTTGTTTGTTTGCTGGTCAATTTCTAAATAATTGACGATGTACATAAGATAAAATTAAAAAAAAACAACAAAAATAGTCTATAACCTTCTGGATTTGGAGAGACCTGATGATTTCTTGTGCTGACCTGATTTGTGCTCTCTTGTGGTCTTTCTTGATCTTATGCATTCCTCTGCAGATCCAATTGACGTGCTCTCTGAAGCATAATTCTACGTCTCATAGCAAGAGATTTAAAGTAGTGACCTGATTTTTTTATTTGTTTCCATGAAGTGGACATTGTAATTTTTATATTTTAAGAAACAAGATTTTTCAAACTCGGCTAAACTAAATTCTGACAAGATTCACCTTCTATATATCTATATGTTAATTGATTTTTCTTTAAAGGTTCGATAAATAAAATCTGGCAGGTCTCACCGAAATACTCGATTAAGCTTCTATAATTTTTTATAGAAACCATATTAATATCTTTTAACAGCAACCTCTATAAAATCCTCTATGGAGCTTTTATAAAGTGACAGCCACTTTAACCTTCTATTATATCATTTATAGAGCCTTATTAGAGTGTCAGCTCTTAACCTCTGTTAGTCTTCCTTTTCTTATTTTCAAACGGCTTAACGGAAGTAGTTATCGAGCTCATGACTTCTATAAGAATTTCTTTTCCACAGAAGGCCGTATAGAGGCTTTATATAAGGTTAAGCCTGCAAATATCAATATTTCTAAGCTAAAAGAAGCTGAAATGTTAGTTGGGCTGGCAGTACCCGACACAATTCGTATGCGTCTCAAGTCCATGGCACGCAAATTTTATTCGCCACTGCCATCGTCAAAGTTAAATCGGAACATGGAGGATTTTCAGATCTCCAAGCACTTATTCACCCAGGCTCACCTTTATCTCTGAGTCGGCAGCACCAGCCAAAGTTACGTTGACATAATGTTTAAGTCCAAACACTCGACGTTTGAAGGCGTAACCAAAGCGTTCATTTTTAAGTCGTTGACTGGTCTTCTTTCCACCCACAAAATATTACCACACAATCATGAACATTTGGCTAATTTAGAGTTAGCAGACCCTCAATTTTATGTTCCCGCTCCAATAGATATACTTTTCGGCTCTGATGTTTTTCCTGACATTGTATTACCGGAAATTATTTGCAGTGAACACGAAGTTGCTCCCATTGCACAAAACACTCAATTGGGATGGATCATTTTGGGTAAGATTCCTTATCTTATTCCACAGACGATTCGAAGTTTCTTCCAACACATTGATCTCGACATACAAATCCGCAAATTGTGGGAGATTGAGGTAGGTAGGTAGGAATGGCTGCCAAGAGCCGACAATCTCGCTGACCCAATTAGCGGAAAAAGCGCCGTTTTGAAACCAAAACTCGTTTGAACCTACGGTTGAGGAATGGGGTTGTGAAACAACAATCAAAAGCCCCGAGTTAGACAGCAAAAAGCCGAATATCGTCTCAGAGCCATTTCGTCACGTTTAAGAAACAGATCAAGGCTTTGATGTTCAGTTCGGAAAGTTCGTCAAGGTCGTCAAAGAAAGCCTTTCTAAGTGAATGCATCCTTAAACGGGCTAGGGCAGGGCATTTACAGAGGAAGTGAAATAATGTTTCCTTTTCCTGCTGGTTCGGACAGCTGCGACAATTGGTGTTGTAAGAAATACCCAGTTTCGCCGCATGCTCTCCTATTGGCCAGTGCCCGGTGCATGTTGCAATGACCCAGGCTATGTCTTGTCTTGGTCTACACATGAGATCTTTTGTTCGGGCTTTATTGTAGGTATACCACATCTTTCTAGATACTCCACCTACGATTGGATTTGGTGAGGAAAATTGAAAGTAAATTACCCTTCATAACTCCGAGAGGAATGCAGACGCTTTCCGCAAGTGAGCTATGAAGGGCTGATCCTTGCCTTGCTAGTTCATCCGCCCGTTAATTTCCCTCCATGCCACAGTGACCTGGTACCCAGATAACAGTGACACTAAGATTGATATTCAGGCTTTCGAGCTCATCCCGGCATTGCTGGACCAATTTGGAGGATGATGTGGCCGCAGCAATGGTCTTAACAGCCGCCTGACTGTCTGTCAGAATTGCAGTATTTCGATTTTGGTTTGGGTCTTGTTTGAGTATTTTGCATGCTTCCCTTATAGTCAGTAATTCCGCCTGAAAAACGCTAGCATAGTCGGGAAGTCGAAAAGATTTGGAGATATTTAAGGACTCAGAGAAGATTCCTGAACCCACACCACACTCCATCTTTGAGCCGTCAGTGTAGATAGTAGTATAGAAGTCTCTCGTCAGTAGGTCATCATTCCAATCCTCTCTAGATGGAATTTTAACGTTACAAACCCTCCCGATGCTCAAAGCAGGGGTGCAGTAGTCGGTTGGAGTCGAAAAATATCATTGGGAATCAAGCTTGCTATATTGCCATGACCATAAGGTTTGAAAAACAGCAATTCGATTCTTTCAGTCTCATCGCGCTGCAGGATACCATATATTTAATGTGTAAATCGAGTGGCAAAAGATGCAAAAGAACGCTTAAGGCATCCGTTGGGCAAGATCTTAAAGCCCCTGTGGTTCCAACACTAGCTGTTCTTTGAATCTTTTTAAGCTTGTTGATGTTATATGCCTTGGTAAGAGCGGGCCACCATACAATCGATCCTTATATGAGGATCGGTCGTACTACTGCTGTGTACGTCCATAGTATCATTTTTGACTGTAGGCATAGAAGGCAATGCATGCCTTCCTAACCCGTTCTTCAATATTTAATTTATGGTCGAGAACTAGGCCCAGATATCTAGCACTGGATGAGAGCGACAGATTTTGGCTGTTAAGTCTGAGTAGAGTGAAAGGGGGTACTTTAGTTTTGGTAGTAAAAAGCATCAGTTAGGTTTTGCTTTGGATAACACCTAGGCCACAACTAGTAGCCCAGTTATTAACTTTTCTCAAAGCCATTTCCGTGATTACACTTATCACGGGCGTGAACTTTCCTGACAACAGTATCACCAAATCATCGGCATCCGCAACAGCCTTCACTCCACATCTTGTCAGCTTGACGAGAATTTTATTCATGACTAAAAGCCACAATAAAGGGGATAGGACACCTCCCTGTGGTGTCCTTCTACTGACATATTTAGTGGAATGTGTATTACCTAACAAAGCATGAATCCTTCTATCACTGAGCATGGATATAATCCATTTCCTGATGTAGTCCTCTACACCTATATCAACGAGTGATTCTAGAATGGATTCAGTTAGGACATTGTTAAAGGCTCCTTTTACATCTAAAGAGGTAGCGAGAGTATATTCTTTGTACGCACGTTGAGAGTATATTCTCAACGGTACGCACTACCTCATGCAGAGGGCCGTTTCAGTGGACCTACCCTTTAGGTATGCGTGTTGAGAGTTATCAAGAGGAAATCTCATTAAGATATATCTGATGTGGGTATCGAGAATACGTTCGAGAGTTTTAAGCACGAAAAAAGTCAGGCTAATTGGTCGGAAATTCTTCTTTCGGAATAAAAACTACTTTAACGTACCTCCAGGACTCGGGTACATGGTTTAGAAAGAGACATCCCTTGCATATCAGCTCAAGCCAAGGAATTGCTATATCTTGCTGTTTCTGGAGCATGATAGGCAAAATTCCGTCCAGTCCTGGAGATTTAGTTTAGTTTAGTTTAGTTTATTTTCATTAATTGCCCAGGCAATTTTTTCTTTCGTTATTACGGTATTTATTCGTTCTCCACGAATGAGTGAAACGTTGTTTATAAGCTGTTCAGGGTTGTTGTTCTCGCAACCCGGAAAAATGCGTCATCATCAGTAATTCCAAGGACTCAGCTAGGGTGCCAGTCCAAGATCCATCGGAATTCTTCAGGAATGAAGGGTTACAGTGCTCCTTCGAGAGAACCTTGCTAAGCCTAGCAGAATCCTTTATGCTTTCGATTGACTGGCAAAAATCTCTCCAGCCCTGTTGCTTGGCTGATGCGATAGCCCGCTTATAAATTTTAAGGATATCTTTATACGGCTGGTAGAACTTATGCTTGTGGCAGATATTAAAGATTGTCCTTGGCACTTTTCTTAGGTTAGACAAGTCTTTATTCCACCATGGGGGAAGTACTTTACGGCTATACTTAACTCGGCAAGAGACCTTAAAAGCAGTGCTCATAGCTGCCTCAAAAGATTTAAGCTTTGTTTCTGGGTCCAGCACCGAGTCTGGGCTCAGATTCGGTATATTGCCAAGTTTAGAATTGACTATTTGACCAAACTTGGTCCAGTCAATACGTTTGGGGTTTCTGAAAGGAGGAGAAGTTTCATGCTAGAAATTCAAATTGAAGAGAATCCATCTGTGATCCGGAAAGGACTTCAGAAGGGAAACTCTCTAATTCTCTACCATCAGTTTAAAGTCATTTTTAACGATCGTAATATCTTAAACGTCTTCCCACCCTTCATAATTTTCCGAACTCGGAAAAATAAAAGTAGGGGTATCTCCCCTGTTGCAGACATTGAGTTTGTTTTCAATAATAAAATCAAAAAGAGACTCATCTCGTTCTTTGATCTCCGAGCTACCCCAGAATCAACAGGTTAGTCCCTCTTTCCTTAACAACGGTAGTTATATTTCTTCCCTCCTCAGGCGGTGACTGCCGGTCATGGGCTGAGTAGGCTGATGCCAGTAGTAAGCCTCCTGCATTTTTATCTTCCAACCTGACGACTGTCAGATCGGGAGTACTAAAATTGGGACACAAAAAAGTTTTTAAGTGTTTTTTTTAGCTAAAATACATGTTCTTGGCTTACCTTGGTCTGGATTTATAGATTTGTAGAAGAGGTCATTTTGGTTGTCTTGGAGGCCTCTAACTTTAAGGTCATTTACCCAGGGTTCTTGGCTGAGGCCTACATCAACGTTTTCCTCCCTTAGGAAAACTCTCAGATTATCTGAGGAACATTTGGAGTGCTTCAGATTAATCTGGATGATTTTCAGCGCGTTTTAATTTGTAGATGACCCTGAACAACCAGGGCCCGGCGGCTCGCTGGGGACCTCAACTCCACCAACGTCGATGTTGAACTCAATACGTCGTCATTATTACCAACGACCATTCTGCCTTTACGCTGAAAACTACATTTATGTATATACGCATATAAAGCGCATAATATACATGATATATGTTCAGATAAAGGTATTCGCCATCGTTCCAGTCAGCATTATCATCATTCTTCAGTCTTCTTCGTCTTCATCATCGCCAACATCAATCAACACACATCTATACATACACCAATAGAATCCCCACCACCGCCGTCGTATAAGAAAAGAGTAGTGAATAACTACCAGTGCCGTCGTTCTTAAAACAGGAGTATAACAAGTACCAGCAACATAAAATAGCGTCCAAGTAAACCAACCAAAACGAAAAGAAAAAATATTGCAAAACTACAGTGAGTAGATTAATATTTCTTATGCATAAATAAATTTATTAAAAGTACTTTTTCGAAATATTCTTTCTTACAAAATATAAAACAAAATTATTAAATTTACAATATATTGAATAAAATTATTTAATATAAATTTTCTATTGTAAAACATTCTTTTAAATAATATATGTTTCGTATTTTCAATAAATATTATTTTTTTTTTTTTGACTCCTGTCTGAGACATAAAACGCGGTACAAGTTGCTCACGGTTTTCGGAGTTCTTTTCATTTAATATATTACGCTTTCACAGTTACACTGAAGGTTACGGTTTATACAAATTTTTACGGTTGATTTCAGTTTATTAAGATTAATTACTGTGCATTAAGATTGTTGTAAATAATGATTATTTACGGTAATTACGGTGTATTGAGATTCTCGGTTCATCTCTTCTCGAACTTTTCGCCAGCAGCATGTCACTCGAGGACAAAACTAATAACGGTAATACCGGTTTACAGGGCCACAGGTCTACGGACGATGACCAAACAAACGAAAATTCGATTAAAAAATAAAACCGCGTCTAATACAAAGTACGATTATTTAGTGGCTTCACTAAGAGTACGCAAAATGAAAGTGAGCTATTCGCGCTAGCCGACAGACTCCATGACTCCTCCCAAAGCAACAGTTCACAAGTTTCGCAAACAAACACACATCAGACATCTGATAACGCACTTTTGCAAAAACTTTTATTAAAAATTGAAAAACTTGAGACAAATTTTGCAAATGCAAATCGTTTCCCGCGATAGAGCCACAGGTCGCCAAGCCAGACGAAGGAAAACAAATCGTTTTGTTGGTTTCATAGGAAATTCGGTATCAACGCGCGAAATTGTTCGAAACAAAATTGTACTTTTCAACTTAATGCTAAGAATAATTCAAGAAACTAGTGCGCCAAATCTCAAACGCGGCTATGAGAGAAGCAAACTTATCACGCCGCCTTTTTATTCGTGATAAAAATTCAAAGCTACAATTATTAATCGACACCGGTGCCGAAATTTCTATAATACCTCGTAAATTCAGCCAACATTTCAACGAACCAAATGATTTCATTCTACTTACTGCGAACGGTGGAAAAATCCACACCTACGGTTGCAAACGGTTAACAGTCGATTTAAATCTTCGACGCGCTTTCGATTTCACTTTCGTGATTGCTGATATTGATCAACCTATTATAGGTGCTGATTTTCTTCACAAGTTTAATTTAATCGTCGACCTCAGCAGCCGTAGAGTCGTGGATAAAAAACAAAACTTCAAGTTAACTGTCTCTCCAAATCCGCGAACACTAGCTCACCCAAACTTTTTTTGATTCCGAGCGAATTCGGTGCTATCCTTGATAAGTTTCCGGAGGTTAAAGCTTCACCAGACTTCACGTTACCGGTCGAACATGACGTTATCCACCGGATACAAACAACTGGTCAACTCCCTTCAGCTAGTGCACGAAGACTCAATCTGAAGAGGTTAGCAATCGCCAAGCGTCAGTTTCAGCAAATTATCGATTTAGGTATTTGTAGCGTTTCAAAGTCCCACGTCGCTTCACCACTTCACATGGTTCCGAAAAAGAACTCACTTGACTTCAGACCGTGTGGTGACTACCGACGGTTGAATAAAGCAACATTACCAGATAAACATCCGATCGCTAACGCTCAAGACTGCTCTGCTAACCTCGATGGTTGTTTAGTATTTTCGAAAATCGATTTAATACGTGCTTATCATCATATACCGGTCGCAGAAGAGGACGTTCATAAAACAGCGGTCATAACACCTTTCGGGCTTTTCGAATTCTTACGAATGCCTTTTGGAGTGTGCAACGGTCCGAAAACTTTCCAACGTTTTATGAACAGCATTTTAGGTGATCTTTCGTTTGTTTTTGTGTACCTGGACGACGTTCTCGTTTAAAGTAAATCGGTCGAGGAACATAAAACGCATTTACGAGAAGTTTCTCGAAGATTGCAAGAGCACGGGCTTAACGTTTATTTGGCGAAATGCGAACTAGGAGTAAGCAAACTCGATTTCTTGGGATACTGCGTTCCCGAAAATGGAATAATTCCCTCGCAAGAATGATTAAAAGCCATTAACGAATTTCCTAGTCCCGGCTTTATCAAACTACTTCAGCGCTTTCTCGGCATAATAAATTTATATAATCGTTTTATGCCAAGTATGGCATGCAAGGCTAAGGTTCTTTACGAACTTTTAAAAGGGGTAAAAGCGAATAAAAAAGAAACAAAAAAAACGATTTTTCAGTGGACAGACGCTTGCGAAGAAGCTTTTCAAGTTCTCAAAAGAGATTTGTCTCAGCGCACTATGCTTTTTCATCCAAAGCCTCTAGCGCAAATCAGCATTATGGTAGACGCGTTTAACGACCATATCGGAGGAGTACTCCAGCAATACCAAATAACTTTTGGGAACCTTAAGGTTTCTTTTCAACTCGTTTGAGCCCAGCCGAAAGAAAATATTCTATTCTATTCAATTTACCGTCTTCACCGACCACAAACCACTCACAAACGCAATCTGTTCCAAAACTGAAAAATCACTTCGTCAAACGCGCCACTTAGAATTTGTCGCAGAGTTCACTACCGACATTCGTTACATCAAAGGCATATAAAATATCGTTGCCGATACTTTATCGAGATCGTATGTCGAATTGATCGATTTTAACAACATTAGTATTCCAAGTCTTTTGAAAGACCAACAAAACGACGAAGAGCTCAAGTCACTTTTAGAACTTTCAAAAACATGTTTCAAGTTAGAAAAAATACACATTCCAATAAATGAAGTTCAAATATGGTGTGAAACATCGACTGGAAAAACTCGTCCGTATGTGCCTGAAATATTTCGAAGAACAATTTTTGACAACCATCACAAACTATCTCATCCAGGTTCAAAGGCAATGCGTAAAATAATTACCGCAAAATACTTTTGGCCTAAAATGAATAGCGATATTAACAGATGGACAAAAAGTTGTATCTCTTGTCAAAAGTCAAAAAGTCAGGCACACTACGTCAAAACACGGAATTCTTTCAGTTCCAGAAGGTCGATTTTCACATATCCATATGGATTTGGTCGGTCCTTTGCCACCATCTCAAGGTTTCACGTATTTACTAACTATCAAAGATCGTTTTTCATCTTGGCCAGAGGCTATTCCGCTTAAAAACATGAACGCTTCCAACGTTGTATCCGCTTTTGTACAAAACTGGGTTCCCAGATTTGGAGTCCCTCAAACGATCACGACTGATCAAGGAACTCAATTTGAGTCAAGTCTGTTCAAAGAAATTTCTGAAACTCTCGGTACAAACCGGATCAGAACTGCAACATACCATCCTCAAGCGAACGAGTCAGTAGAAAGGTTTCATCGTCAACTAAAAGATTCTCTTCGCGCTCATGAAGACAAAGAAAATTGGTATTCAAACTTACCTTGGACTCTTCTCGGTATTCGTTCCACGATAATTGATGACATAAATGTAACGCCTGTACAATTACTATACGGACAAAACTTACGTTTACCTGCGGAACTAATCGAACCAAAACCGTTGAATCCAATTTTGAATTCGTCAACAGCTCGAGAAGTCACTCAAGCAATCTCGAAAATCGGCCGTGTTCTAGTAGAAATCGCGAACAAAAACATATATTTGTGCCAAAAGATTTGAAAACTTGTAAATACCGCGGAAGTCTTAATCCACCGTATAAAGGTCCATTCAAAGCAGGTAGGGTGGGGCACTTTCGACGGTGGGGCAAATTTGACTTTCGCAATTGAAAAAACACAGTTGGCTTTGAAATTAAAAAAATGATAACATTTTTGGCCACGCTGTTCTCTTCTATCACATACGTGTTTTCACAGTTCTCTTTCAATATTTGTGCAGTCTAGACCTAATTTTCAATTTTCCAGTGATTTTGTGTAACTTTGCTCAGGCACGAGGTAAGCAATATTTTATTTTATAATAACGGAATTCAATGGGTGTTCATTTTTAGTGGTAGTATGTATTGTACACATTAGATTTTTTTTACTTTTCGTCAATTTGCTTTTATAAATTTTGCAAAAAATAATATTTTGTATCAAAACAAAGTGTGGGGCACTTTTGACGTATGCACGTGGGGCACTTTCGATAAATGTGGAATGTGCCCCATGTTACTAGAAAACATTTCTTTATTTTTTTTAGAATGGTTCGCTCATATAAGAAGAAAACTAATCTCTGCGACATTAATGAAATAACTCTTCAAAAGGCTCTGGAAGAAATTTTAAGCAAAATAGAAACACCCACTTCAGCTGCTCGAAAATATGATTTTAAACGGACGACACTTATTTCTAGACTTAAAAAACTGAATCCAGATAACGAGTCCAGTGATAACCACTGCAGTGGTAAATTTAACTCTAAATATACGACCCAACAGGTGTTTTCCAAAGACCAAGAGCATGAACTCGTGGATTACTTCAAAAGGTGTTCGGCTCAAACGTTTGGTTTTTCGTATTCAATGGCACGAAAGTTTGCTTTTGAATATGCAACAAAAAATAATGTTACAGTTCCTCGTTCGTGGTTGGTCGAAAAGGAGGCTGGTATCGAATGGATACGTGGGCTTCTGAAAAGAAATCCTGATATTTCCCTGCGCAGGCCCGAAAATATAAGCTTAGCAAGATTAAGGGGTTTTAACAAACATGCCGTGCAGGATTTTTTTACGAATTTGAAAAAACTCTATGAAAAGCACCAATTTGAACCCAGAAGTATTTTCAATTTGGATGAAACAGGGATTTCAACGGTTCTAACATCTCCGAAGGGAAGACAATTTTATTAAAACAATATTTTGATTTTGTTTACACAGAGTTTAAATGTAGGTAATAGCGGAAAAGGGGAAACGATCTGTGAGTCAGGTCTCATCCGCAGAGAGGGGGACTCTCGTGACTGTTGTGGGGATTGTTAATGCAGCCGGTTGGGCTCTTCCTCCAGTTTATGTGTTCCCCAGGATTAGATTCAAGGATGAATTTATTAAAGACGGTCCGAACAACTGCATTGGTCTTCTGAGCAAAAATGGTTGGATAATCGGAGAACTGTTTATTAGTGTGTTGAAGCACATCCAGCATTTGACGAGTTGCTGCAAAGAGAAACCTATTCTTATTATTTTGGACAACCATTCATCACACTATGGACTGGAAGGTATTGATTTCTGCCGAGAAAATGGAATTGAGCTCTTGTCTTTTCCTCCTCATTGTTCTCATAAGCTACAGCCATTAGACGTGTCTATATTTGGCCCATTTAAAAGTTATTGTAAGGCCTTTTTTAGCGAGTATCAAGTAAATAACCCAGGCAAACTGATATCAATTTATGATATTGCTCGTCTAACAAAAGTTCCATTTCAAAGATCTTTTTGTCCTGAAAACATTGAAAAGGGGTTTAAGGCCACAGGAATATACCCTTTTAACAGCTTAATTTTTCAAGAATCGGAATATTGCATAGCTACAGCTCCTTCTCTTTCTGAACCAGCAACTCCACAGGAAAACTTTCAAATCACTCCCGATTATATAAGGCCGGTTCCTACAATTCCTCCACCAAAATCCATAAATAGAATTAATAAAGGGAATCCAGAATTTATACTGAGACACCTGAAAAGAACAGAATCAGTGAATTGAAGCGCAAACAAGAAGAAAAAAATACTGCAAAACAAAACAAACAAAAAAAAACGAAAAAATTGATTAAAAAAACTGAAATCGCTGATTCAAGTGATTCAGAAGACTTTAGCCTTGCAAATTCAGATAAATCTGCTGGATCATATCTGGAAGGTGAAATTTCTGATTTTGATGAATCAAACACAAATGACTATAAACTTAAAAGCGATACTGAACTCAACATTGGTGACTACGTTTTGGTCAAGTTTGAAGCACGAATTGCGAAATATTATGTTGGGCAAATAATTCGATTTGAAAATAAAAACGAATTTTATTTCTATGTTGACTTTTTCCGAAAAAAATCGATGAATTGGCAGTTTTATAAGCCGCTTTTTGAAGATTTATCTCTTGTTTTCAGAAGTGATATCGAGTTGAAGCTACCATTGCCAGAACACCCAGCTGGATCATCAAGATATTCAAACCTTATCTTTTTTAAAGACGTCGACATGAGCCAATACAACGTTCAATGAATTTTTTAAGTTTACTTTAACCTTTACTTTAACTAAAAATCTTCAACATTTATTGAGTATGGATTATCTTATTTTATGTTCCCATTTCATATAATTTAAATGTTTCTTATTGATTGAATTATTTGAATAAAGCAGTTTGCTATAGCAAAAGACAAGATTAATCATATTTGTTCTTGTTTTTGTGAAAAGTTCGTGTCGAAAGTGCCCCACCATGAAGACGAAAGTGCCCCACCCATGGGGCACATTCCACTTTTGGAGGTAGTTTTTTAAAGTATTTTTTATAAATTATTACGGTTGAGTAAAGTCTTAAAAAATTAACAACTTCTTTAGTACGATTATTAAAACTTCAAATGAAATAAAAACATAGATTAAATATGCGTTTTTCAAAAAGTTGTAGGGAATCTACAGAAAATGTGTCGAATCTGCCCCACCCTACCCTACTTAATCGGTTCGAAAAAACGTTTTTGGTGCTCATAGATACTAAAGAGCAAATAATATCTATTGACCGACTCAAACCAGCCTTTTATGCAAAAGACAATGATTTACAGCCAAAAACAAAACAAGTAACTTTCAATTTGCATTAAAATATTTTGAAGAATGTTAATTTTCAGACTTTGCAATTTCAATATAAAAAAAAAAAACAAAAATGTCAAATTCAGATTTTTAAACTTCAATTATGTATTCAAATTTTTCAATTACAATTGTATACGAATATTTAAAAAAAACTTTGTAAGGTCTTCTACCGCAACTCACTGTACAAGAAATATATATACATAAAAAAAAATTATAAATATAAAATGTAAAATTAATTTTAATATTAATTTATCAATTTCAAAACATGGAACTTTGTAATGAACTTAAAATTCCTTAAGTGTAACAATTAAATTATTTAATGGCATTGTATAAATAGTTCAAAATCATCAAACAATAATAACATTTGCTTTATAAAAAATACATTTGATTTCAAAACCATAATGTAAACTTTTATACGGCGGGGAGTGATGTGGCGTGTCTAAACGTTGTTTTAAGTCAACGTATAAGCCCGTCACATACTTACCTACATTTCAATTTTAACCCGAAGTGTACGAAAGTGTTTATACTTTTATTTCTTACTGTACTAAAATAGTTCTAACAATGCCCGCCATATTATTTCCGAGAGATTAAAAGTAGAATGTGACTGTGGCAAGTCCTCTTTTTAAGTAAAACTTTTCTTTTGGCCAATTCATATTATAAAACTTAAAATTAACTTATAACTATTAAAGCTTAATCCTATTTAATTAATTTAAGTTAATAAAATATAGTTTAGTATAAGAATTAAACTAAAGTGTTCTTTCTTTAAAAGCAATAATTAATTGTGCCTATAAGAGGGCACAATAAAGTTCCAACGAGTAGGTCGGAAAAGAAGGTCGAGCCCCGGTAGAGCCAATATACCGGGGTAAGGCAAAAAATAAGACGGACTCTGCCTGGGCATCCGAATATTGAAGAAACTCCTTTCGTAATTCAACCCTAAGAAGAAGATATGGCCTGCGAAAATTATTTTTCTGAAACAGTTAAACGATTATCAGATGGTCGTTACGAAGTGAATCTTCCAATTAAAGAAGGATTTCATCCTGAACTGCGATCCAGCAAAGAAACTGCGATTCGGCGTTTTTCATCTCTGGAACGAGGATTTGAAAGGGATCCCCAACTGCAAGAAAATTACAGCCAATGTGTCCTGGAATACCGCAGTTTGCAACACATGGAAGAAGTAGATGAAAATGACCCAATTTTGAAAACCCCTTTTTACTATTTTCTTCCCCATCATTCTGTGTTTAAAGACTCGAGCTCTACCACCAAATTAAGAGTCGTTTTTGACGCAGCCTCAAAAACATATGATGGCACATCTCTAAATCAACACCTGAATACAGATCCTAAACTAATGGCGAGCATATAAATTCAAATTTGTGTGCAAGAATTGGATCGATACTATCAACTTATTCTTTGGATAGAAAATCCAAAGCAACCCATCAAAGTCTTCAAACTAAAAACAGTTTCTTTTGGTACGGCTTGTGCTCCTTATTTGGCCATTCGGGTTTTACAAAAAGTGGCCGAGGATGAAGCTGACAAGTATCCAAAAGGAGCTCTCGCTGTCAAGCAAGAGATGTACGCAGATGATTTCATCAGTGGAGGAGATTCTATTGAAGAAACTCGAATAAAACGCGAACAGACCCGTTCTTGATGTCTCGAACGCAAAAGTATACGCCTGGCCAGACTCAATGATTACGTTGGCTTGGATTAAAGTACAACCTTCCAAATGGACAACGTTCGACAGTAACCGGGTTGCAGAAATCCATCGATTAACCAACTGCGATATTTGGAAACACATTCCAATGGACCATAACCCAGCAGATATGGCATCTAGGGGTGTTTCACCTTCAGCGTTAAGAGCACAAGATCTTTGGTGGAAAGGGTCTTCATTCTTGAGGGAAAAGTGGCAATTTAAAATACCCGAACAACCATCCACTCCCGACACCGAAGTTGAAAAGCGAACGGAGAAGAAGCAATGCTTTATAGCCAACTCTGGTGAAGCAGATGATGATATTAACAAATGTATACTAAGATGTTCGAGACTATCATAGATCACCAGGACAATTGCTTTAAATGGAATGGCCTTGCAAAAAAGCGAAAGACATCAAGAGCTTCTTTTGTGTATCTTAATAATGATGCCAAGAGTACAGCTCCACAAAGTTCTAGTCGTGGTAGACTAACTGTTTTCAATGGAGCCACTTTTGTTTTAGAGATTAGTATAAGCATGCGGATATTTCCGTCATCGTCCAGGACTCGTATGAAGATAATTGCTCCATAAACCTTCTCCGACGTCGCTAAAGCCGTGAAATTCACACGATTTCTGTGTGTTGTGTGTTTTTATCCATCTTGGGATTTTAATGTGTTTTATTGAAGGCAGTTCTTTCCGAACAACTTGCCATTCTTCTTTTAGATCTGATGAGATTGGTTCTTCCCAGTCAGTTCTTCTGCACCATAATCTTTGCATCGTGATCTTGGCTTTGATCACACAGCCGAGTGGATCAAAAAGTTTTGCAATTGCTGATAGCATTCTCCTATTCGTCACTTTTTCTGTGTCATCTTCAAAGTTTTTGAACGAAAAGGTGTCTTCTTCGTGTTGCCAACTTATGCCTAGAGTTTTGACATGATCAGCTGTTTCAAAAGGGATCTCACCAGGGTTACCTTTGGGGACACTTTAGTGTCATTTTGACACCTTTTCAGCACCCGGACACCAGGACACCTCTTTTTAAAAATACATCGATTTTGGACACTTTTTAGAAATCTAGCAACCCTTTGGACACTATTTAAAAAAAAAACAATTTGTTCGAAAAATTGAACGGAAAACGTTGTCAACCAATCAAAAAAATAAAAATACCTACACCACACCATCTATGTATTTCTGGTTCCATCTTTGATACTCTAAATCCCAAATTAAAAATCATAAAGTACCTACTTTTAAAAAAAACAATGTTTTGAAATCTTATCAAAAAATATGTATGTGTGTATGTAAAAAAGTCACAGCTAGGATTAATATTAATGATAATGAAATTATCTATGTAATGTTTCTTGGACCCAGAAATTATAAAATTGGGAAAAGAATTAAACTCTTTTAATTTGGTTTCTGAATTTAAAAAATGAATTTATAATCCCGAGAAAGAGTACCAAAGCTTGGAAGTTAAAAGCCAATAAAATGATGTTGATTTTGAAAATTGTTTTAAAATTAAAAATATAGAACAGTTTTGGTTCAAAATAGTAAACTTAAGAAACTGTATTAAAGAAATAATATGATAGAATTTAAGACTTTTTAAAACTTTTTACGCAATTTCTGAAATACTTGTTTGTTGATTAAAATTTTAAAATTTGAATTTAATCTTGTGTTTTAATTGAAATTTCTAATGGACACCTTTTTTCCTCTCGGACACCTTTTTTGACACTTTATGAAAATTCTCAGAGGTAACACTGGATCTCACAATCATTTTTTGTTAAATCTTGTAAGAAATATTTACAATTTGACATCCACTTTCAAAGCTTCAGTCCAGCAGATGGGAGTAGTTGACGAGTCTATTCGCGTTTTATTCGAGTTTCTTCTATAGAATCTCCTCCACTGATGAAATCATCTATGTATCGGGTTTTGCAATAAGAGCGCTACAAAAGTTTTTTTAAATAAAACAAAAAAGGTTTTGGATATCAATGAAATTCTTTATTCCTGTGAAAGTACGTTCGATGCCATTGTGTACGGAACTCGATTTCTTTTGCATGGCCACCACGGGCACGCTTTCAAAAAACCAGACGCTGAACCCATTTTTCGACGGTTTTCGACGGAAGTATAAATCGGCCGATACTGCTGCAATTTCACGTTCGATATTCGTACGAAGTTCTTCAATCGTCGCTGGCTTGTTGGCATAGACCATAGACTTGACGAAGCCCCACAGGAAATGGTCTAACGGCGTCAAATCGGACAACCGAGGCGGCCAAGCGACTGGACCATTTCGTGAGATAACACGTTCTCTAAACTTGGTTTCCAATAAATTGATTGTGACATTCGCTGTGTGGCTTGTGGCGCCGTCCTGTTGGAACCACATGTCCTCCAAGTCCATATCATCCAATTGGGCCAAAAATATTCGGTTATCATTGAACGGTAGCGATCCCCATTCACAGTAACGTGCCGGTCTTGATCATCACGGAAGAAGTACGGCCCAATGACGCCGCCGGCCCATAAACCACACCAAACCGTAATTTTTTCGAGATGCAATGATGACTCATGGAGTACGTGTGGATTGCTTTATGACCAATACCGCATATTTTGTTTATTGACGAAGCCATTCAGCCAGAAATGAGCCTCATCGCTGAAGATGATTTTTCGATTTTTAGCACTCTTAACGTTGAGGCCACTGACTCCGAATTTAGGTAGTAAATTTTAATAATTTCGACTCGTTGTTGGCTCGTATATCTTTCCATCATGAAATGGCAAACCTTACTGAAGAGAAATGTCAAAAAAACGAAAGAAATATGGCGTCGTTTGCTGTCCCTGTTGCTCTACTTTTGTAGCGTCCCTGTTGAAAAACCCTTTATATCTCTTGCTTGACAGCGAGAGCTCCTTTTGGATACTTGTCAGCTTCACGCTCAAAATCAGCATAGATGGTAAAGGGCACTTCCAGTGATGTCGATCGATGTTGAAACTCCAGGATATTATTTGTTTCATTTGGAAGGGTTGTTACAGTTCTATTACAATCAGTTTCATGCTTCTCAAATCCTTTATCCGTGTTAAATGTTTGCAAGCATGAATTACACATTCTTACCATGACTCATTTGAGCCTCTATTAATTTGGAAATAGTTTTTATCCAAACATATTGGTTACAAACTAGTTTTTGTATAGGTAGAATATTTATATGTTGTTCTCTAATAAGTTAAGTATTATAGTAGGGTCCAACAACTCTATGATTTTCTTCAATACCATGTTTTTCAAGTATGAAAACATTTACACTTATTGAAGGGTTGATAGTTTCAAAAATCGATATATGTTTGAATTTCAAAGGGAAAACTAAATTTGTGAACTAAACTCGAATCCCATTCTTTAAACTTATCACTTCATTTTGAAAGTTTTCAATCTGATAATTTATTGGATCCTGTGCATTTCCAATTATAGGGTACAAAGCTGACATAACTGACCACCGCGAAGCCAGCCGACCGAATTTCGATTTTCAAAAAAAAAAAATACTGGGGAATGTATTTCTAATTGCTCATTACATATATATAAAATATAAACAAATTGCACTTTGTATGGAAATTTCAAACGTCCATATCTTTGTAACCGAGTCGAATTTCAAAATACATACTTGCTAAAATAATTGCTCAACTTCAAATTGAATTTGATCAGCCATTATTTTATTATCCATACCTCCAATCAATTAATTAATAAATTAATAATTAAAATTTTTGGTAAAGTTATAAGATATAAAACAGAAACTAAAATTCATCCTAATAATAAAACGTAGCATAGCTCATTGCACAAGTTGCCGGCTGTAAAGCGAGTAGACGCAGGTTCGTGTCCCGACGCGTGAAATTTTTTTTATTTCAAATAAACTTGTTATTTTGTACGAGTACTAAAATGGTTATATCTCAGTATCAAACACGAATTTTGAAATGCTCATAATTTTAAAAATTAAATCACTTCATAATTCAATTTGATCAACCAAATCGAATTTGCTCATCTCTATTTAATTAGTAAATTGACCACCAAAAAAATGCTAAAATCATACAAAAGTGCACATTCATGCCTGACTAAAATGAAGATTTCTCAGAAACCCAAATGAATTTTGAATTCCGCATAATTTTAAAATTTAGCTGATTTCATAATGCAACTTGCTCAACCCAAATGAAATTTGCTCACTTCCAATTAAATATACAATCAACCACCGAACAATTGCTAAAACCATCAAAAGTCCACATACATGCCTGTATAAATGAAGATTTCATAGAAACCCAAATCAATTTTTAATTGCTTATAAAATTTTAAAATTTATCTCATTTCATATTGCAATTTTTTCACTTCCAATTAAATGGTCAATCAACCACCGAACAATTGGTAAAACCATCAAAAGTCCACATACATGCCTAACTAAAATGAAGATTTCTCAGAAACCCAAATGAATTTTGAATTGTTCATAGTTTAAAAAATTTATCTCATTTCATAATGCAATTTGCTCAACCAATATGAAATGTGCTCACTTTCAATTAAATTGTAAATCAACCACCGAACAATTGCTTAAACCATACAAAAGTCCACATACATGCCTGACTAAAATGAAGATTTCTCAGAAATCCAAATGAATTTTGAATTGCTTATCATTTTAGAATTTAGCTCATTTCATAATGCAGTTTGCTCAACGCAAATGAAATTTGCTCACTTCCAATTAAATGTACAATCAACCACCGAACAATTGCTAAAACCATCAAAAGTCCACATACATGCCTCTATAAATAAAGATTTCATAGAAACCCAAATCAATTTTTAATTGCTCATTCTTTTAAAATTTAGCTGATTTCATAATGCAATTAGCTCAAACTAAATTGAATTTACTCACTTCCAATTAAATGGTAAATCAACCACCGAACAATTGGTAAAACCATACAAAAGTCCACATACATGCTTGACTAAAATGAATATTTCTCAGAAACCAAATTGAATTTTGAAAAAAAGCTTTAAAAAGTTGACGTTTTACTGAAAATACAAATTTTACTAATCTACGGGACAACTACCATTTCCCTATCTCACATCTTTAAAATCCATATTTCTTGATTTCTATATTTCATGCTGAATCCTCGAATATCGTCATGGCACGCGTATCCTTACCTTACCCGTCAAAGTTATAACTTAAAATACAGTAAATTTGGAAAAAGTCGTGCAGTCGCGAACGTGACTTCGGGAGAAAAATTAGTTTTAATAATCACGCGCGTGCAAACGCACGTCCGGACGCGCGTCTGTTGTGTTCTACCGGTATGTAGTGTAAGTGTGGCCCAAAGTTAAGACTAAAGCTAGGAGCAGACGGCATATGAAAAGTCGCAAACGTTTGCGACTCTGACGTCACGTAAATAGTCGCAAATGTGTTGCAAATTCTATACCTACATCATTGCTCGCAAACTTGCATATGGGGGTGTTCACACGATATGCAAAAACTGTCCCAAAAGTCGCAAATGCATTTGCGACCAAGGCACTCGCACATCATGTGTCCGCAAATGTGGTCGCAAATGTTCTGATGGATATGCGAGGTGTTCAGACGATGTGCTATAAAGTCCGCATATCACCCAATTCCAATCATATGCAGGTTTGCGAACACTTCATATTTTTTTGGAACTGAAAAATTCTCATCTGAAAATTTATAACAAATTAATTGTGGTGGGGAAAATATTAAAAGCAGCCAGAATCGGAATATTGTGGAATACTTTTTTCTTTGAACTTTACATAGTTTTGCTGTATTTTGTCAATAAAAAGATTAAACAAAAATAGAAAAAAAATAATGTACTTCATATTATAAAAGCAAACAATTTTATTGAAATTTTTAAAATCCTGTTGCTGCTTTACATTATAATATCATCCACAGAACTGCCCACGCTTAATTTTAAATGTACGAATATAATAATTAAAGTTCCATTTTATTTCATTTAAATGTAAATCCTATAAGCTATAGCTATGTACATGCAAGAATTTAACACAACAACAACTCTACTAGTAAAATGAAGAATCACAGCAGCTGATATGCTGCATATGTGGAGATGTGCAATGTTCGGTTTTCGTGTCATCGCAAATGCTTGGGATGGTCGCATATGGCCGCACATGCTCGCAAACTGTCACAAATTATATGCGAGGGTGTTGCACATAATCCGCAAATGGTTTGCGAGCATATGCGGACTGTCCCAAAAGGGTGTTCAGACGATAAACTCTCAAAGTCGCAAATGGTGACGTTAAAATGACGTCAGAGTCGCAAACGTTTGCGACTTTTATATGCCGTCTGCTCCTAGCTTAAGGTACAGAATCGAAAGATCGAGTTCAGTGTCAAATTTGTAAAAAATAAAAAGTAACAATGTGACAGCACTCCTTGGTTGGAAAACAAAACCAAATGTCAAAGGCACGAAGGCACGAAGGCAAGCCAAAAAAGTCGGGCGTTGGCACCCAAGGTACATATATTAAAGGTAATATCACTAGCGTTTCAATTTTTGTTCAGTTCTGCGCATCTGTGAAAATGGCGGATCCAGTGTCTCTTTACTTGTCAAAATGCTTATATTTGTTGTTGTTTCTAGTAATGCCATGTGCAGTTTTCGTGAGCACTCTAGCCGCCATGTTTAATTTTTGACTGACAACCTGCGCAGTATATTACCTTAGATTTGTGTACTGTGGTTGGCACCCACTAGGCAGCTTATTTTCCGGCAACTTTTAGTTGCTGGGTGTTACCGGCAACTCCGAGCAACTAAAGTTGCTTGCCCTCGCCCACTAGGCAACTTCCGAGCAACTTTTGAGAATTAGTGTTTGTGGTTTTTGTAAACAGTTTTCTATACAAACGTGCTACACTTAATCTATCCCAAGACCTGTATAAAATGCAAAATCAATGTAACATTTCAATGGGCTACAAATAGAAACATTACATTTTCAAAAGTTGCTGAAGGAAGTTTCCCGGAGTTGCCGGCAACTAAGTTCCCTGAGCAACTCCGAGCAACTAAAAGTTGCCCAGTGGGTGCTCTCCCATATAAGCCGATAGGCGTTTTTCTTTTTTAGTTCAGAATAGATCTCTGAACAGAGTCCGAGCATGTCGAGTATCTTTTGAACGTCCTCTGAACGAACCGTGTTCTGAGCACTCTGAACTATTTTTGAAACACACCTGAACACTTAAGGCCGAACCATAATAGACTTATCTGAAACAAACTCAGCTGCAACATTTGCTTAAGTTCAGAGCCATTTCAATGGCTCTCGCTTATGTTCGCGAAAGATATATCGAAATTGAGCAGAACGGCTATTATAGTTAGATAATCATATACAAGAGTGTGTATTCGTTTTGTTGCTTAAGTTGAGTTAAGTTCGCATAAGTCTGTTATTGTTCCGGATTCAGACTGCTTTTACATGAGAGCGATTTTTAATCTTCGTTTCTCTTTTGGTTCCCTTCTAATCGAAAATACCTTTTACACGCAGCGATTTTTAATGAAGGTTAACTTTGTGCAAGTGAAAAAGTATCATCTCTTTGCACTCTTTACTCCACTTGATAAAGCGAAGCTAACTGAGTGGACATTTGGTGGAAGAGGTCCATCCAATTCGATATTTTGATTCTATACCTTATTTTCAGCTTTGGGCCACACTTACACTACATACCAGTAGAACACAACAGACACGCGTCCGGACGTGCGTTTGCACACGCGTGATTATAAAAACTTATTTTATTCCTGAAGTCACGTTCGCGACTGCACCAAATTTGACTTCATCCAAATTTACTGTTTTTTAATTTTTAACTTTGACAGGTAAGGATACGCGTGCCATGACGATATTCGAGGATTCAACGTGAATTATAGTGAGCCAAGAAATATGGATTTGTGAGATAGGGAAAGGGTAGTTTGCCCGTAGACTATTAAAATGTAAGTTTTCAGTAAAACGTCTGCTTAAATTTTTTTTTTTCAAAATTCAATTTGGTTTCTGAGAAATCTTTATTTTAGTCAGGCATGTATGTGGACTTTTGTATTGTTTTAGCAATTGTTCGGTGGCTGATTTACCATTTTATTGGAAGTGAGCAAATTTAATTAGGGTTGAGCTAATTGCATTATAAAATGAGCCAAATTTTAAAATTGTGAGCGATTCAAAATTCATTTGAATTTCTGAGAAATATTCCTTTTAGTCAGGCATGTATGGTTTTAGCAATTGTTCGGTGTTTGATTGACCATTTAATTGGAAGTGAGCAAATTTCATTAGGGTTGAGCAAATTGCATTATGAAATGAGCTAAATTTTAAAATTGTGAGCAATTCAAAATTAATTTGAGTTTCTGAGAAATCTTTATTTTAGTTAGGCATGTATGTGGACTTTTGCATGGTTTTAGCAATTATTGTTCGGTGGTTGATTTACCATTTAATTGGAAGTGAGCAAATTTAATTTGGGTTGAGCAGACTGCATTATAAAATGAGATAAGTTTTAAATAATGAACAATTCAAAATTCATTTGGGTTTCTGAGAAATTTTCATTGTAGTCAAGCATGTATGTAGGATCACCCTATAAATAAGCTAAACTAAACTCACCACACCGATGACACAAACAAACACGGAAAGAACGATAATGAAGACACTAGCTTTTCGACCGAAAAGAAGTCAACTTGAAATAAGAAAATTCTAATTGCCCACTTTTCATTAAATATAATTTTTGATAATAATTAATCTTGTGTTTTTTATATTGTTGGACGGCAAATCACACAAAGCTTGGGGGCTCAACTGGGATATATGTAAATTGAGTGATGTGAGCTTGCCGCAGATAAAGTAGTAGCCAAAAACGTCATCATGCATCACAGTACGAAGAAAAAAAAAAACAGAGCCAGGAGTTATTCAAAGAAAAACGGTTCAGGCTAAACCATTTTTTACTGAAAGTCGTTTGGACACAAAAAAAAAAGGAAAAACGGATCAACATCTACCGTTTCTCATCGAAGTAAGGCGATCATTGAAAACGTGAATAGATTTTCTAATTACACAAGCCTTAAAGGTAACAACTAAATTTATACACTACGATGGTAAAAAAGGGATCTAAGAAAAATAGTACTGCGATAACGAATTCTCCAGTAGATTTTTCGGACGTTTTGCGAGAATTAGATCGTAGGCATGAATCAATGAACGCACAAAATTTTAATGGAGAAAAAGAAAAATGAGAAAATGAAAAGCAAAGAGAAATGGATTTGATACGTAGGGAAAGCCTGGTCAGGGAAAAAGAAAGGGAAAATCAAATGAGGTTAGAGATATCACTTCTGAGAACTTCCATGGAGGAAGAAAGAGCTCAACTTAAAGGTAGACCAAGTATGACGTTTAAAGATGTAGCCGCAATTGTGCCAGAATATAACGGCAGCGATGATTATGATGTGGTAAATTGGATTCAAGATGCAGAAGCATCGTCTTTAAATATGAATTGGTCGGATTTTGAAAAGGTTTTGTTTGCGAAAAGATTGCTCAAAGGCTCTGCGAAAATGGCAATAAGGGCAAAGCCTTACATAGCCACATGATCAGGGCTGAAAGAGTTTTTAATGGAGGAATTCTCAGATATTCATAGGAAGTTAGGACAGAGAAGGCAGCGCAAAGATGAAAGCGTTTACGATTATTTACTGGCGATGAGAGAGTTAGGAACAAAGGGCAGGCTAGATGACATTTATATTATATCGTATGTTATCGAAGGTGTTTGCGACACACCGTATAATAAGGTTATTCTCTTTGGAGCTTCCAATTTTAAGCAGTTTAAGGAAAAAATAGCTGTATACGAAAAATTTAAAGAAAGTTTAAGCAACAATATAAAGTCGAAAGATCGATCATTTACAGATAGAAATTCATCAGGGGGGCGATGCTTTAATTGCGGGCGTAGAGGCTATAAAAGTAGTTCATGCAATGAAAAAACCAAAGTGCTTCCATTGCAATGAGTTTGGGCATAAGTCGATGAACTGTCCAAAGAAGAGGTCACCGCCAGAGAAAAATTCACACTCAGTTAAGGCACCCTGATCAAGCGCAATGAAATATGTATTTGTTAATGGTTTCGAAGTCGAGGGATTGATTGATACCGGCAGCGATATCACTATTATTCGAAGCGATGAGTTTATAAAAATGGGCGCTCCTCCCATACAGCAAACAGAAATGGTAGTTCGAGGTCTTTCTTCGAAGTCAGTTGAAGCTTTAGGATGTTTTGAAGCAGAAGTTAGAGTTGACCAATATGTTTCGAAAACAAATGTGTTTGTGATGTCAGACGCAGTCGTGCAAGTACCATTCATAATAGGTAGAGATATTCTAGTTGGCAAAAACATCTACTGAAGGAATAGTCGTCACTCCTACGGAAAAGGTTATTAGTCAATTCTGCCGAATTTATAATGCTTGTTACAACAAACCAGAGTTAAACATAATGCTCCCTGAGTACAAGGAGCAAATCGAGAATATATTTGCTTGTTTTGTTCCTAGAAATGAAAAAACAACCTCAGTTGAAATCAATCTGGTTCTTAAATCTGATGACCCTATTTCCCAACCACCAAGGAGGTTAGCTCCACAAGAGAAACAAATAGTGAATGATCAGATAGCTAAATGGTTAACAGATTGTATCATTCGTCCTAGAAATTCTGAATTTGCAAGCAAGGTGCTGGCTAGTAAAAAAGATGCCAGCAAACGGTTATGCGTGGACTACAGGCGCCTGAACAAGCAGATAATAAGAAACCATTTTCCATTGCCCTTCATCGAAGATCAAATTGATGCACTTAGCTCTGCTGATGTTTTTTGCACATTGGATCTAGAAAATGGGTTCTATCATGTCCCTGTAGCAGAAGCAAGCATCAAGTATACGCATTCTGGACAGTACGAGTTCTTACTGGTGCCATTTGGATTGTGCGTTTCACCTGGAATTTTCCAGAAATTCATAAACTCAGTTTCTAAGACTTTTATTGCGAAAGGTTTTATACTTGTTTATATTGATGATGTTATCGTCTTGGGGCGGTCAGCCATCAGCCGAATAGGGGGAATAACATGTAGCATACGAAAACATGCACGTGCCGTAACTATTCGGACTGGTGGAAGTGTGATCATAGCCTCTTCGCGGCGGCCGCTAGAAACAAGCCTTTAAAAAGGTTTGGCTAATATGATCAGGCTGGTTCCACAGGTTGGCAACAGGTTAATTCCCTGTTCCGTAAAACTAGGAGAATTACGAGACCGACAACAAGCCTCGGAAACGGACTGATCTCACGACGACAACCCACGCAAAGAACACGGAATAACGATTTACGAATTTTTCTTATGGAACGTACGATCGCTCTATAGAGCTCGAGCTGCTCAGCAGCTAGCCGATGCCCTGTCAAAATATAAAGCTGACATAACAGCACTCCAAGAAATAAGATGGACAGGGAATGGTGTTCTACAGAAGAAAGATTATGACTTATACTACAGCTGTCATACAAAACACCATGTGCTCGGGGTAGGCTTCCTAGTCGGCGAAAAAATGAAGTCTGCCATCATCGGCTTTAACGCTATAAGCGAAAGGCTATGCACCCTTCGCGTGCGAGGCAAATTTAAGAACATCAGCCTCATTAACGTTCACGGACCTACGGAGGAGTCCTCAGACGAAGAAAAAGAGACTTACTACGAACAAGTCGAGAGGGCCCTCAATGCCTGTCCAAGGTATGACGTAAAAATCATCCTTGGGGATTTGAATGCAAAAAAAGGTCGGGAGCCGGTATTCAGGCATTACGCAGGCACCCATAGTTTGCATGAGAACACTAATGACAATGGACTTTGAGTCTTAGAATTGGCAGCATCGAAAAACATGGTCGTTGCGAGTACCAGGTTCCCGCGTAAAGATATCTACAAAGCCACCTGGGTATCACCTGATGGAGTCACTCGTAACCAAATTGACCACGTGTTGATAGACCGTCGCCACTACTCGAACTTGATGACGGTACGAACGTACCGAGGTGCCAATATCGACTCGGATCACTATCTTGTTGGTATGGTTTTCCGAGGGCGGATTGCCTTGCGAAGACGTATTGCATCCGCCGATCAGGTTCGAATCAACACGGCTGCTCTGCGCAATGAAAACACCAGTAACACCTTTGGTAATGCGTTAGGACTCGCCCTAGAGCTTGGTAGAGTAAGTCCTGGAGACAGTATGCTGGGCGTAGATGAGAAGTGGACACGCCTTAAGAATACTGTCATTAGTACTGCCAACTCCATCTTAGGCAGCAGTCGTAGAAATCGGAACGACTGGTTTGATGATGAATGCAAGCTAGCGACTGAACGTAAGAATGTTGCGTACCGAGCAACGCAACAATCTCATAGAACGCGGGCACGCGAAGACGAATATAAAGAGCTCAGAAGAATTGAAAAACGGCTTCACAGACAGAAAAAATCAGCCTGGGAGAAGAACATAATCTGTGAAATAGAGAAAAGCCGAGAGCGAGGTCCGCACCAGGCGCGGAAGTTCTACCAATCCGTCCGAAACATGACGCAGTACACACCACGCTGCACATACTGCAAGGACGGAGAGGGAAATCTGATCACCGATCCTCAAAGCATACTGGAGCGATGGGAAGTGTACTTCAATGAATTGCTAAATGGTCAGCTCACTGCAGAAGTGGAGGCTCCACTACTTCAAGAAGAGTACCCTATGTTGCCGCCACCAAGCATAGAAGAGGTGTTGAGAAGGCTATAGGCCGGCTAAAGAAAAACAAAGCCCCGGGAGCCGATGGTATACCAGCCGAACTATTTCAACACGGTGGGCCAGCTTTACGTCAAGCAATTCATGAGATTATAGTGCACGTGTGGGAGCATGAAGAAATTCCAGAAGACTGGCGAAAAGGTATAATTTGCCCCATACATAAGAAGGGAGATGTCACAACGTGCAGCAATTATAGAGGTATCACGTTGTTGAGTACCGCCTATAAGATACTCTCCTCTATCCTACAAGACCGGATAACCCCATACGCTAAAACCATCATCGGACAATATCAGTGTGGTTTCATTCCAGGCAAATCAACAAGTGATCAGATCTTTACCCTTAGGCAGGCGATGGAAAAATGTCTAGAATTTAACATCCAAACATACCACCTGTTTATAGACTTTAAGGCCGCCTACGATAGCATAGCCAGGGTAGAACTTTACAAAGCCATGAGAGAATTCGGCATCCCAAATAAATTGACACGACTATGTAGGTTGACCATGACCAACGTAACAAGCCAAGTAAAAATAGCCGGATTGCTATCCAAACCAATCAACATCTTTAATGGACTCCGACAAGGGGATGGTTTGGCCTGCCTCCTCTTCAACCTGGCGTTGGAGAAAGCAATCCGTGACTCTGGCACGGCAACAAGAGGGACCATCGTCAACAGGTCCAGCCAGATACTGGCTTACGCAGACGACATCGACATCATCGGAAGAACCGAGCAAGCTGTACATGATTCCTTCATCCAGATCGAGCAGGCGGCACAAAATCTGGGGCTGCACATTAGTGAAGGTAAAACAAAGTACATGGTGGCGTCGAATGCGAGAGGAACAGTTGGTCAAACAATCAAGGTAGCGGAGCACGAATTTGAAGTGGTGCAATCCTTTAAATACCTTGGGTCAATAGTAGCAGCCGATAACAATATAGAAGAAGAAATACGCGGGCGGCTTCTCAAATCCAATAGAGCCTACTATAGTCTGTCAAAGCTCTTCAAATCCAGAAATCTCACCATAACTTCAAAACTGCTGCTGTACAGGACCATGGTCCTGCCAGTACTCACATATGGATCCGAGACTTGGGTGCTTAGCAAAAGGCACTCCGACCTCTTAGCCGCGTTCGAGAGAAAAGTCTTAAGGAGAATTGTTGGCCCCATATGTGAGGAAGGACGATTCCGGAGACGGTACAATCATGAATTGTACACAATCTACCTTGAAGCAGATATCGTGACAAAAATTAAGCTCGGTAGACTCCGGTGGGCAGGGCACCTAGCTCGCATGAGCGAAGAGGAACCTGCTCGGAAAGTTCTTTGTGGTACATTCTATGGTAGACGACAGCGTGGTAGACCATGCTTGCGCTGGAGAGATGGCGTAGACCAGGACGCCCGGAGCCTTGGGGTGCGCAACTGGATGGCGGCGGCTCGAGATCGGGATGGGTGGAGAGACTTGTTGAAGGAGGCCAGGACCGGACCCCGGTTGTCGAGCCGACGATGATGATGATGTTATCGTCTTGGGGAAAACCAATGAAGAGTGTTTTGAAAGACTTAAAGAAGTGCTCCTTTTAGCCGAAAGCTACGAATTGAAAATAAAATGGTCAAAATGTCAATTATTGTGCCGATCAATTGAATATTTGGCTTTCAACATTTCAAACGGCTCAGTAGCACCTTCCAGTTATAAAACACGCGCTATTGAGTTCTTTCCAGAACCAAACTCGGTTAAAACCATTCAGAGTTTCCGTTTTCTTACCGGTTATTTCCAGAAATTTGTTCAAAACTATTCTGTGATAGCCCGACCACTCTCTCAGCTACTTAAAAAAAACCAACCTTTCATATTTGGTAAAACAGAAAGAATGGCTTTTACAGAGCTAAAAAATATTATATCATCAAAACCAGTCATGAAACTTTACATGCAAGAGGCAGAGACAGAATTGCATACAGATGCCTCAAAATGGGGCTACGGAGCGGTTTTATTACAGAAATCAGATGATGGAAAGTTCCACCCCGTGTACTTCTACAGCAAAAAAACCAAACTAGCCGAAGAACGCTACTCTAGCTACCATCTTGAAGTACTTGCTATTGTAAATGCCTCAAAAAAACTTAGAGTTTATTTGATTGGACTAAAGTTTAAAATCGTTACCGACTGTGCTGTTTTCAAGGCAATTATGGAAAAGAAGGAAATTTTACCAAGAATCGCAGGATGGCCATTGGCTTTACAGGATTATGATAACACTATAGAACACCGGCCAGGAACCCGCATGAAGCATGTCGACGCCTTAAGTTGAAATCCAGTTTGCATGATGATCAGTAGGAACTTCTTCACCGAATAAAAGAAGCCCAAGAAAGAGATGACCACATAAAAGCCGTAAAGAAGATCTTGCTTACACAACCATACGAGAATTTTTTCGTGGAACACAATATTCTCTACAAGGACGATGGAAAAGGAAACAAACTGCTGTACATTCCAAACAACATGTCGAGAGAAATAATACGACAGGTTCATGAAGAAGGTCATTTTGGCACCAGGACGCTTGAAGAACTTCTAAGTAGGGATTATTTTATGCCAAAAACGAGGAGCAAAATTGACCAAGTAAAAATGAGTTGTATTCGTTGCATCTTAAGTGAAAGGAAAGCTGGAAAACAAGAAGTTCTCCTCAATCATATCCCAAAAAATGAGTTACCGTTAGATACCTATCACATTGACCACTTAGGGCCATTGTCACCCACAAACAAAAAATACTGTTACATTTTCTGTGTTGTGGACGCATTTTCAATTTTTTTTGGATTTATCCGTGCAAGTCTACTTCAGCGTCAGAAGTTATTACGAAGCTTGACCTTCGGAAAGGAATTTTTGGAAACCCGTCGAGAATCATATCTGATCGTGCTCAGCTTTCACATCGAACAGCTTTAAGGAATATTGTGAGCAAGAAGGTATTCAGCACCTTCTTACAACAACTGGTGTCCCTCGCGCTAATGGGCGAATCGAGCGCATAAATCGAAATATAATTTCAGTCCTCACCAAACTTACAATCGACGAATCAAGTAAATGGTTTCGCTATACCACCAGGCTACAGATGCTGTTAAATTCGACATATCAAAGAAGTATAAAACGAAGTCCTTCGAAGTTTTAGTAGGGGTGAAAATGAAATCAAGAGAAGATATTGTTTTAGCTGAGAGCATAGAAGAGGAAATAAGAAAATCTTTCGAGGCAGAACGAGACCAAATTCGCGATGAGTCTCGACAATATATCGATTAGGTTCAAAGAGAAAACTGCACATCGTTTAACAAGAATAGAAAAGAAGCTAACAAATATCTTTTAGATGATTTAGTAGCTATAAAACGCACTCAATTTACTACTAATAGTAAAATTCTTCCCAATTTTGTAGGTCCATACCGGATTACCAAGATCTCTCCCAACAACCGATACCAAGTACGCAAAGTCGGGGGTCAAGAAGACCCCCGTACAATGACTTCGAGTGCTGATTTTATGAAGTTATGGTCAATTGATGGAAGTGAAGAAGACAGTTCCGAAAGTGAAAATGAAACGACTTGCCAAGATGATGAAACATGCTAAGAAAATTATTCCTGCTACAACGAAAAACTACCAAGACGATGAAACCTGCTCAGACGAAGATCAATTTCGATAATTATTCTTTATTACCTGCTACGACGATGATGAAAAAGCTATGATGATTACAAATTAAGACGATAAAACTGGAGTTTACTGATAATTATACGAAAAACCAGCTATGATGAAGAGCCTGCTAAGATGAAGAACCGTCTATGATAAAGAACCTGCTAAAATAAAGACCTACTACGATGAAGAACCTGGTACGACTTTTAAACCTGCCAAGACGAAGAACTTTCTAAGATGACAACCACAACCAGAATAACTATATCACATTCCCGAGGCCGTGGAAGTGTTCCAGGACGGCCGAATTTGTAGGATCACCCTATAAATAAGCTAAACTAAACTCACCACACCGATGACACAAACTAACACGGAAAGAAGGAAAGAACGACAATGAAGACACTCGCTTTCCGACCGCCAAGAAGTCAAATTGAAATAAGAAAATTCTAATTGCCCACTTTTCATTTTTGATAATAATTAATCTTGTGTTTTTATTATTATTGGACGGAAAATCCCACATGTATGTGGACTTTTGCATGGTTTTACCAATCGTTCGGTGGTTGATTGACCATTTAATTGGAAGTGAGCAAATTTTATTTGGGTTGAGCAAATTGCATTATGAAATGAGTTAAATTTTAAAATTATGAACAATTCAAAATTCATTTGCGTTTCTGAGAAATCTTCATTTTAGTCAGGCATGAATGTGGATGATTTTGATTAAAATACCCTAACGCGTTGAAAGGCAGCAAAGATTGATTAAATGCAAATTCGAACGATATTATTCCAACGATGAAATGAAAGAACAGAATTCCACCAGAGTGACAATTTTATTATAAATAATTATATAATGTAGGAGGTTACCAATGTGATGTTCATAGCTTGAAGGTCCAAAGTAAAAAGGAAAGAAAAAATCTACTTTACAATGCATGACAAGCATAATTCATTATATAAGTATATTGAGAGAAAAAACCTTTAACTTTACATAGGTAAACAAGAGTATGGTGCATTGCAGAAGACAAGCAGGTTAGCAAGATCATGCGATGAGCGAAAATACATGTTTGAGTGATTAGCAAGCAAAAAATTATGTAGTTGATTAACTTAAGTTCAAAACAATATAGGAACACTACATAGCAAATAAGGTAAAGTAAGCAATGTTTGGCAAATGTTAAAGTTCATGAATATTACTATATAATTAAAGTTATAAATGATTAATTAATTAAATTCAATAAATAAATATATACATATATATATAGGGAGATAATTTGAATCTCGAACATCCAGGCGCCCCTGAACGAGTTTCAGGACAGTGGTAAGAGGGCCAATTTAGATATGGGACGAGTAAGTGTTCCAGTGGCCGTTCTTATAGTGGCCACGCGAACAAGTTGATCAGCGCCAGGTGAGGCAGCTTCAATTTGACCAAGAAACCTTCTTTTCGGAGGCAAATTGGGTTCCTTTATGACCACAATATCTCCTGGTTTCAGATTGGGTTGTTGATTCTGCCATTTGGGGCGTTCTTGAAGAGTCGTCAGGTATTCAGTATGCCACCGTTTCCAAAACCCTTGCACCATGTTTTGTAGGTGATTCCAATGGTTAAGACGATTGACTGGTATTTCGAGAAGTCCAGGTTCTGGCACAGCTATCATTGGTTCACCTATAAGAAAATCAGATGGTGTTAGAGGATTTAAATCATTATCAGAGAGACAAGATAAAGGTCTACAATTTAAGATGGCTTCAATTTGAGAAGTCACAGTCGTTAGCTCTTCAAAGATTAATTTTGAAGAGCCAATGACACGCCGGAGGTGAAGTTTGACTGACTTCACACCTGCCTCCCACAGCCCACCGAAATGAGGTGTAGAAGGGGGAATAAAGTGCCAGGCAATTCCATCCTTTGCAAGTGATGAAGCTATGGTGTCGTTGTGCGTTTGGGATAGGACCAATTTAGGCATTTCAATGATGCAACGCCGTGCTCCCTGAAAATTAGTCCCGTTGTCACTATAGATGTTTCGGCAAAGTCCACGTCTTGAAACAAATCGGCGCAGGGCAGCGAGGAATGCATCAGTGGTGAGATCACTCACAACTTCCAGGTACATAGCTTTGGTTGAGAAGCAAACGAAGAGCGCAATGTAAGCCTTCAGAGATGTTGGGTTTCGACCTCGAGATAGCTTGATTGTCAGCGGCCCAGCATAGTCACAGCCCGTGTCCGTGAAGGGTCGACTACGTTGAATGCGCTGAAGAGGAGGGTTTCCCATTAGTTGCTCCCAGGTAGACCTTCGCTGCATGAAACAGGGTTTGCAATCATGAACGACCCTTCGAACAATGTTTCGGCTACCCATTATCCAGAATTGCTGCCGGACGAATGCAAAGGTCTCCGATACTCCAGCATGCGCATACCTCAAGTGAACATCCTGAATGATAAGAAAGGAAATTTTATTAGCCTTTAGAAGTATTATAGGATGTTTTATTTTGTAGGATACTGCTGCATGTTTTATGCGACCTCCGACGCGTGGAATTCCATCGCTGTCCAAAAAGGCAGAGAGTCTTAGTAGAGTTGAGTTAGATGATAAAGTTTTCTTACTTAGTAAGTCGTTGATATTCTTCGGATATGAGATGAGCTGCACGTATTTTAGGATAGAAATTTTAGCAGAGTGAATTTCGTTGAATTTTAAACCATGGGATTCACGAATTCCTGGGGGTTTCACTCGTAGGTTTGAGACAAAATGACGAATATACGCGACCACTCTGATCAATCGATGCCAAGACGATATACTGTCAATTAGAGTTTGAATAATTTTTGTATCACCCGACGGCGACGTTACTAGAACAATTTTTGGCATCGGCCTGGTTTCGATTTTAACTAGGTCACTACTGGCAAGTTCAGAATTGTTGCACCAGGAAGAACTGGGCCAATTTTCTTGCGGTTCTGATAACCAAGGTGGAACGGACCACCAAAGGCTATGATCGATGAGAAGCGAAGGGGCAACACCGCGCGAAGCACAATGGATTAAATTCTGATGCAATGTGATTCCAAGAATGACTTGGAATCGTCTCCAAGATAGCTGCAGTGCGGTTAGCCACAAACGTAGCCCAACGACGTGGGCGAAGATAACCAATGGAGGACTATTTCCGAGTCACTCCATGCAGAAATTTTAATGTTTTTCTCAATGTTAAGTGAAGTTGTCACAAGTCTTAATAGTTTCGATAACAGAAGGGCACCACAGAGTTCTAACCGTGGGATAAAAAGGGGTTTTAAAGGAGCCACCTTTGTTTTTGCCGCGATTAATGTTACCCTAACTTCACCAGAGACCGATTTCGAGCGCGCGTATACGACAGCTGCATATGCCAACGATGAGGCGTCTGAAAACCCGTGAATTTCTACGTCCACCTCAGAGAAAATGTTACAAGGGACTCGAATACGTTGAAAGAGCGGAAGTACTTTACGATAGATCATCCGCTGAGACGCTATCCTTTCTGGTAGTGGATCATCCCATCCAAGTTTCAGCTCTGATGCCCAAAGTTCCTGGAACATTATTTTAAACAGGATGACAGACGGAGACAGAAGTCTTAATGGGTCGAAAATTCGAGCAACTTCCGAGAGAAGAGTTCTTCTTGTTAGTGGATGATTTAGCTGAGGTTGAGTTAGGCGAAACGAAAATACGTCACTGGATGGGTTCCAAAACATTCCAAGAACCTTAATAACAGAAGAAGAACCTTCGGAATCCACAAACGAGAATTCGCAATCCTCCGGCGGTAGGCTAGTGAGAAGAACCCAACAGTTTGAACTCCATTTCCTGAGTTAGATTTTAGCAATCGACAAAAGTTCTACGAGTTCTGACTGCATTTTCACGAGATCTTGAATTGTGTTTGCCCCAGTCATAATGTCATCAACGTAAACATCATTTAAGAGAATTCGAGCTGCGATAGGGTGTGTCAATTTATAGTCAACAGCAAGTTGCTTTAAAGTTCGAACAGCCAAAAATGGAGCAGAGGCAGTTCCGTAGGTTATGGTTTTCAGCCGATAGTGTTGAACAGCTTCGTTAGGAGAAGTCCGCCAGACAATACGCTGATAGTCAGTTTCAGAGTCACGAATCAAAATCTGTCGAAACATATTGACTATATCAGCCGTAAAAACAAAGCGATGCTGGCGAAAGCGAAGACAAGCACCAATGAGGTCCCGTTGAATAGGAGGACCAATAAACATTTGGCGGTTAAGTGACTGGCCATGTGAATCACTGACCGAACCATCAAACACAACCCGAAGCTTAGTTGATGAGCTGTCAAGTTGCAACACCGCATTGTGTGGAAGATAAAAATGTCTACCTTGAGACGACCTAGCTTCATGATCAGGAATACGTTCCATGTGGCCAAGACTCAAATACTCTTCCATAAACTTCCCATATTGTCGACCCAAATCAGGATTCCTTTTAAAGCGACGCTCCATGGAGTGCAACCGTGTTATAGCCGCACCCAATGAGTTTCCAAAGATAGGCGAGGGAGATTTCAAAAGAAGAGGAACAACGTATCTTCCACCTTCAGCGCGAGCTACGGATTCACGAAACAGAACTTCAGCAGGATCATTATCTGCTTGGTCCGCGACTGGAGGAACTTCGTCCAGTTCCCAGAAACGATGCATACGAGAATCAATATCAACGGTTGAGTGAGGATTGCATATCCCGATATTACAAGAAAGGCTGTTGACGAATTCTCCTGTAATGACCCAACCAAAGGATGTTTTCTGGGCTATTAGTTTCCCTTCTGGACCTTGAATTTGTTCGCCCTTAAGTATCGACCAGCCCCTATCAGGTCCTAATAAAACATCTACTGAACTCGAGACATTAAAAAGAGGATCCGCCAGATATAATCCCTTGATATAAGACAACGACGAAATATCAATAGAATGAGCCGGTAATTTCGAATTAAGTTTCCCCAAAATGTGTGTATCACAATGGAGAACAGTTTCATAAAACCTCGAAACTAAACAAATGTTAAGGCACCCGTTGGTCTGACCAGCCTCAGCCTAGAGTTGGTTCGACGAAGTCCAATTCGTTGCGCTAACGCCTCCGTGATAAATGAACCCTGTGAACCTGTATCCAGTAGAACACGACAATCGATTAGTTAGCCCTGACGATCCTGAACCTTAGCAAGAATAGTAGGCAAGATTGTTTGCTTTTGAAGAAAAAGGTTGTAACAATGGTTCGTTACTAAAGGTGTAACGGAACTATTAGCACTGGGAAAAACCGTTGAAGTCTGAGGCCTTGAAGAATCTACCGGTGAATCAATTAATGATTTTTGTTTCGAAGACGTTTGAGGACTGCTAGTCTGATTAGAGTGCACGAGTGAATGATGCCGAGATTTGCATACCCGACAACGAAAACGACTAAAGCATTTGTAAGATGCATGCCCAGAGCGAAGGCAGTTAAAACACAATGAATTTTTCTTTAAGAATGCTCGACGAGATTCAATACTAAGTCCAATAAACGTAGGACATCGTGCCAAGCTATGGTCACTCTTGCGTTTTGCACATTTTGAAATTTGTTCTTGTGACTTCAGCCACATGTGAACGGGTGGAACCCAATTGCCTTTTACGCGATGTACCCGAATTTTTCATAGGCTTACATGATTCGAACGCATCACACCGTAATTCAAGAAAGTCTATTAATTCCTGCACCGAACAATCATCCCGAGAACTTACTTCCTTAGCCCATGCATGTCTCGTATCTTCATCAAGTTTATTAAGAAGTAGAAAAATGAGCGAAGGGTCGCGACTGTCCTTCTTAGCTGCCTCAAGACCACGAATTACTTCATCGGCACCGTCTGTAATCTTACGAAGGGTGTCAGAATTAGATGAAGACATAGAAGGCAGCGACACAAAAAATTTTATAAACGAATGCACGAGCAAGTTAATGCAATTATACCGTTTTTCAAGTTTCCCTCATGCCCCAATGTAATTAGCATCCGTGGGTGGAATATGGCTGATAAGATCGGCGGCTTAATCTCTCAAGAACGATTTAAGAAAATGAAATTTCTGCGCAGAAGTTAGCCGTTCGTTTGTGTCCACGGAATCGATGAACATATCGCGGAAGGTAGGCAAATCCTTGTAGCTACCAGAAAATGAAGTAATATTGATCTTAGGAAGAGTAATATTTGAAGTTGATTTCGTAGAATTTAGGCTACGAAGAAACGAGGATTGATGTTCTGCAAGCTGTTCGAAAAGTTTTGTCTGCTTCTCAGCAGCCTGCCTATCACGAATAGCCTTTGCTAACTCCGTACTCGCTTTGAAGTATTTTACTTCGTATTCCGCGAACTCCTCCTCAAGTGACGTAAAATCATTGTCATTTGCCCCTTCTAGGCACGAAATATGATGAAACGAAAATTCCTTCGAAGCTATTTCTAATTTGGCTAACCTAACTTCTAGCATCGCTACATCTTCATTATCCGAAATGGATTCACAAAAAACCACTGCACGTGTAATGGCTCCTTTAGAATGACCTCGTAATTGTTGAGAGGTCATTTTAATTAAATTCAAAAAGGGGTATTTCTAATTTTGGCTCACACCCTACTCACGAATGTTCTTTTATTAATCAAACCCGATAACGTTAAATAAATTTGATAAAAAGTGAATAGTTTTTTAGCGATTACAACCACTGATTTGAGCGAGAATAGTTTTTAAGCGATTACAACCACTGATTTGAGTGCGACCAAGAATTCGTTTATAGTTTTTAAGACACGTGATTTCGATTAAACGCACTTATTCAAAAAGATGTCAATTAAAATCTCCCAATACCAAACAAAACCCGATTCCAAATAATTCTGCATCCACAAACCAGAAAAATAAAAACCCATTTAAAGGTAATTCAACTCACGAATTACGACATTGTTGTTCACATCAACCGCAATACGATCTCGACAAAATTGAGTCGGAAAACGAATGCGGGGTGGAACAAATCGGCAACTCCACCCGGGGACAGAAAGTTGTTGCCGATGTTCATTATACTCCCGACCAATAAATTTAAAAATGATTTTAAAATTCTGCCCTGAATTCAAAGACCCAGTTATTCGTCTTAAATTGCAAGGTACAACTAAAGGATATACTACATTTTTAATAGACACAGGCGCAGACATCTGCCTGTTCAAAAATGACTCACGTTACGCAGATCCTAAAAATTCCTGCGTTATCTCCACCATAGCTGGTGAATCTGTGAGAACTATGAGAGAAATCATGGGAACGCTGGAAATCTATGACGAAAAAAATACACAATATTTGGAACACCCATTCCAAATACTCACAAATAAGATACATTTACATTATGATGGAATACTTGGAAACGATTTTCTCAATAGATTTGAGTGTAAGTTCAGTTATGAAAAAAGACAGTTAGAAGTAACAGCAGCTGCGGTCGTGCGTTTATGTGACGGCAAAACCTTTTTTTATATCCCAAAAGGTAGAAAGGGTAGCGAAATGTGAAGTTATCGAAAAAAAGAAGGGGGACCGCAAAACAACTTACGAGATGCAGCCTACGGGTAAAAAAGGCCTCGAAAAAACTAAGTATGAGAGGGAGGAATCAAAACACTTAAGTGCAGCAAATTCTAAAGTCCTAGATGTATCCGTACACACGGGAATAGAAGCTGAAATTACACCATGGGAATCTACTGACGTTTCAGATTATAAAGATTCATTGGAAATCAACCTCGACAACAATCATACAAAAGCTTTCAACCCAACCTTCTCACAAATCTCACATGGTTGCCCTGAAACCAACAAAACAAACACTCCTCCTCAAGTGACGTAAAATCATTGTCATTTGCCCCTTCTAGGCACGAAATATGATGAAATGAAAATTCCTTCGAAGCTATTTCTAATTTGGCTAACCTAACTTCTAGCATCGCTACATCTTCATTATCCGAAATGGATTCACAAAAAACCACTGCACGTGTAATGGCTCCTTTAGAATGACCTCGTAATTGTTGAGAGGTCATTTTAATTAAATTCAAAAAGGGGTATTTCTAATTTTGGCTCACACCCTACTCACGAATGTTCTTTTATTAATCAAACCCGATAACGTTAAATAAATTTGATAAAAAGTGAATAGTTTTTTAGCGATTACAACCACTGATTTGAGCGAGAATAGTTTTTAAGCGATTACAACCACTGATTTGAGTGCGACCAAGAATTCGTTTATAGTTTTTAAGACACGTGATTTCGATTAAACGCACTTATTCAAAAAGATGTCAATTAAAATCCGCGAACTCGAAGGACCAATGATTTTGATTAAAATACCCTACCACGTTGAAAGGCAGCAAAGATTGATTAAATGCAAATTCGAACGATATTATTCCAACGATGAAATGAAAGAACAGAATTCCACCAGAGAGACAATTTTATTATACCTAATTATATAATGTAGGAGGTTACCAATGTGATGTTCACAGCTTGAAGGTCCAAAGTAAAAAGGAAAGAAAAAATCTACTTTACAATGCATGACAAGCATAATTCATTATGTAAATATATAGAGAGAAAAAAGCTTTAACTTTACATAGGTAAACAAGGGTATGGTGCATTGCAGAACACAAGCAGGTTAGCAAGATCATGCGATGAGCGAAAATACATGTTTGAGTGATTAGCAAGCAAAAAATTATGTAGATGATTAACTTAAGTTCAAAACAATATAGGAACACTACATAGCAAATAAGGTAAAGTAAGCAATGTTTGGCAAATGTTAAAATTCATGGATATTACTATATAATTAAAGTTATAAATGATTAATTAATTAAATTCATTAAATAAATATATATATATATATATATATATATAGGAAGATAATTTGAATCTCGAACAGTGGGCTTTTGATGGTTTTAGCCATTGTTTGATGGTTGACTTACTATTTAATTGGAAGTGAGCAAATTTCATTTGGGTTGAGCAAATTGCATTATGAAATGAGCTTAATTTGATAATTATGAGCAATTCAAAATTCATTTGGGTTTCTATGAAATCTTCATTTTAGTTACGTCAAAACCTAAAAACTGCTATGTAATGAATATCCAATGTCCAACGGATTGTAAACAAATCTAATGCATTAATTGCAGGCATTGAGGAATACCCACACTTAATGCTGAGAATGCTTCTTAGCAAGGGTAAGCGGCACTATGAGTGAAGTGGGTATATGTGAAATATGCTGCGGCGGCACTTTTGTGAAGAACAATTAGGAAAATTTATATTAAATAATTCTAACTAGGTCTCAGTTGGTCGTTAAACATTTTTCGATTGGGTTAATAGTTATATGGGAAATATTACCAAATGGGATCGATTATGTAATTATCGGTTGGTGGATATATGGTCGGAAAAGTATGTGTGTATTGGGGTAAAATTTGTAAATTAAAAAGTATAAAAAGGCAGGAATACAAAAATTCTACACAGAACAATTTGAAGATAATAAAGTACAACAACTTACTTGGTCGCAGCCCAGCTATAGACAGGGGGCCATTTAAGTCTTAAAAAAAAATTGTTGGTGGCAGCGGTGGGATTAACTCAAAATCCCCTACCAAATAACAAGTTATAATCTTGAGGCGCACTGGGGCTAAGCACTAGTAAGTGGACCAGGCTGTAATCAACTGCTTAAGGGCGTGAAGCCTGCCTGGCGAAGTGAAACGCCATCAACAACATAAGCAGCAGCATCAAACACACCAACAACATAAGCAGCAGCATCAGCAACATCAACGACATCAACACACACAAGCAACAGCATCAACAACATCAACGACATCAACAACATCAATAACATCATCGACAGTAATTAAAATAAGGGAGATATATTTAAAAACAAAATTTATATATATTTTTTGTGTTTCCAAAACCTTGTCCCTATTATTTACAATCTTGTCTGTTTATGAACAACGCGAACCCATTTCTTCCTCTCACAACTTGACTTGACAATAATTTTACGACAATTCCGTCCACGCGAAAGCAAATATCGGTGGTAAAGTTCTTTGAACTACTACCTTACCATGACCATACAACAACAGAAAACCTTATCCCTATCTCTGACTCTACCCCTGTATCCATCTACTCAAAAATTCGAAACAAAAATCTCCTTAAATGATGTTAACAACATCGTTCCTGTGTTCGGTGGAAATCCGGACGAATTAAATATATTTGTCGCTTGCGGCAACGTCCTTTTTTCATATATCAAAGACGACACTCAACATGCCCTATTCTTAAATATTGTCAAACCTAGACTACAAGGGGAAGCTTCGAGCTAAGCCAGTACAAAACTTTGAACACATGGGCCGAACTAGTAGGAAAACTAGAAGGACAACTTAAGGAACGAATTTCACGTTCAAAGACTTAAACAGAGCTAATGTCCGCGTGACAAAACTCGAGGGAAGACATAAAGGACTACGGGGAACGACTAACACGTTTGCTACAGAAATTAGACAGGGCGACATACCAAAGTACGAAGGACCAGGCAGTACAGGCCTATCTTATTTCTGAAAAAAGACAAACAGCTTTACGTTCCTTCGAAGACGGACTTAGAAATTCGCATCTAAGATTACTAGTAAAAGCTTTTAATGCCAGGGACCTGAAAGCAACCATTGATTATGGCATTGAACAATCTCCTCGGCTAGACATTGAACAGAATAAATACACAAACTCATACAGAAACACCGACACAAGGGTCACTTGCCAGAAATGTGGTAATTTTGGCCACACAGCAGCTTCGTGTTTCGCTAGATCCAACCAAAATCGACCACAAATCTGTCAGACCTGCAATAAAACAGGTCACACTTCTGCCATATGTTACCGGCATACAAACTTCCAAAGCTTTAGACCCGAAATTAAGAACGAACCAACCCCCAAGTGCAACTATTGTCATAAGTTGTACCATACTGAGAATGATTGTCGTTTACGGTTAAACACTCCCAATACCAAACAAAACCCGATTCCAAATAATTCTGCATCCACAAACCAGAAAAATAAAAACCCATTTAAAGGTAATTCAACTCACGAATTACGACATTGTTGTTCACATCAACCGCAATACGATCTCGACAAAATTGAGTCGGAAAACGAATGCGGGGTGGAACAAATCGGCAACTCCACCCGGGGACAGAAAGTTGTTGCCGATGTTCATTATACTCCCGACCAATAAATTTAAAAATGATTTTAAAATTCTGCCCTGAATTCAAAGACCCAGTTATTCGTCTTAAATTTCAAGGTACAACTAAAGGATATACTACATTTTTAATAGACACAGGCGCAGACATCTGCCTGTTCAAAAATGACTCACGTTACGCAAATCCTAAAAATTCCTGCGTTATCTCCACCATAGCTGGTGAATCTGTGAGAACTATGAGAGAAATCATGGGAACGCTAGAAATCTATGACGAAAAAAATACACAATATTTGGAACACCCATTCCAAATACTCACAAATAAGATACATTTACATTATGATGGAATACTTGGAAACGATTTTCTCAATAGATTTGAGTGTAAGTTCAGTTATGAAAAAAGACAGTTAGAAGTAACAGCAGCTGCTGTCGTGCGTTTATGTGACGGCAAAACCTTTTTTTATATCCCAAAAGGTAGAAAGGGTAGCGAAATGTGAAGTTATCGAAAAAAAGAAGGGAGACCGCAAAACAACTTACGAGATGCAGCCTACGGGTAAAAAAGGCCTCGAAAAAACTAAGTATGAGAGGGAGGAATCAAAACACTTAAGTACAGCAAATTCTAAAGTCCTAGATGTATCCGTACACACGGGAATAGAAGCTGAAATTACACCATGGGAATCTACTGACGTTTCAGATTATAAAGATTCATTGGAAATCAACCTCGACAACAATCATACAAAAGCTTTCAACCCAACCTTCTCACAAATCTCACATGGCTGCCCTGAAACCAACACAACAAACTTCTCTAGTAATGACAAGGACAATAAAAAATTTAAAAATAAAGAAAACAAACAGGAAGAATTATTTTAAGGCCGAAATATAAAATATATAAATATAAAAACCTCGATGAATACAACGTTATGGA
Source organism: Leucozona laternaria (assembly GCA_932273885.2). Lineage (NCBI taxonomy): Eukaryota > Metazoa > Arthropoda > Insecta > Diptera > Syrphidae > Leucozona > Leucozona laternaria. The sequence goes on along the minus strand of OW026366.1, from coordinate 80,121,102 downwards.
GACAAATAGTTTAAAGGACCCTGTGAAGAATAGGTTTAAGAAATTAGAGTCACTCTTAGAGTTCGAACATTATAACGCTGATGAAAAAAAAAACATTCTGGAGATTTGTCGCGAATACATTGACCTTTTTTTCCTTGAGGGCGATCACCTCACGCATACAAACGCTCTAGAACAAAGAATTATTACAGGTGAAGACAAGCCCCCTCTATGCACAAGACCTTATCGAATCCCAGAAAGTTCTAGACAGGAAATGGAATTCCCCTTTACTTCTAGTTCCAAAAACAGGACTTAAAAGCGCTCCAGTCACTTTCCAACGGCTTATGAATAATGTACTTATGGGACTTCAGGGAATCGAATGTTTTGTATATGTGGACGACATAGTTATTTATGGCTATAATCTAAAGGACCACAATGCTAGACTAATTAGGGTTTTATATGGACTAAGAGAGAATAACCTCAAACTTCAGCCCGAGAAATGTCATTTCATTAGAAAAGAACTCACTTACCTAGGACATGTCATCTCAGAGTAGGGAATTAAACCAAACCCTGAAAAAACCAAAGCTGTGAAAGCGTTCCAAGTACCCAAGAAACCAAAAGATTTTAAATCTTTTCTCGGATTCGTAGGGTATTATCGAAAGTTTATCCCAAACTTTGCTGAAATAGCAAAACCGCTATCAACATTGCTAAAGAAAAACGTTACTTTTCGTTGGGACAGTTTTTGCGACGAGACTTTCAGAACTTTAAAAGAGAAAATTATTAATCCTCCCATCTTAACATACCCAGACTTTGATCAGGAATTTCTAGTAACTACTGATGCAAGTGACATCGCATTAGGCGCTGTGCTTTCACAAGGTCCCACTGGTAAAGATAAACCAATTTTTTTTGCCAGTCGTACTCTTAGCGAGAGGGAAACCAAATACACTACGTCAGAAAAAGAACTTCTTACGATAATCTACGCCCTGACTCAATTTCGACCATATATTTATTGGAGAAAATTCACAATTGTCACCGACCACAGTTCATTACAATGGTTAATAGGAAGAAAAGATCCTACGTCTAGACTCATGCGCAGTGCTGCCACTCCGAAATTTAAAAAAAAAATAGTAAAAAAACATGATTTTAGTTCAAAAAACATGATTTGCAGTTCTGAGTTGGAAAACAGTAAAAGAGATATTAAAAACCACATCGTAACAAGTAAAACAAATATTTTCAAAAATTGACTCAGAGCATGTATTAAAAAAATACAAAAATGGACGGAATAAATAAAAATAAAATAAATTATTAAAATTTATATATATTCATGTGTGCTATATTATTCACAATTTCAGGTGCATAGGTATTATATAGCAGATTGAAAATCAGAAATATAAATAGTATAAATATATTTTTTAAGTTTTTAGTTTACAAAAAACTTTTTTTTATAGAATTCCTTATTGTATATATTCGTATAATATCTATCGAGAAGTTCTGTATGAACCTTAAAGTCATAGCATGCCTGGTTCTTAACCATATGTTTGGCATGCAACAACCCGTTTAGTGAATCAGTCTCAAGGCAGAGAAGAGTGTGGCAGTGAAAATATTTCATAAATGAATTGCGACAATTTTGGAAAAGCTGGAGTGTCATCTGCTTGCATTAATTTGCTTACGCCTTTCCAAAATTCTTCAGCATCTTGACTAAAATTTTAATCTATGTGTTTCAATGCTCTCCACTCATTGTCAATTTCTTGAAGCTGATCTTCTTTCACTAAATTTGGAAAGTGTTTAACAAGTGAAATAATGGAGCTACTCTCTAAAATATTCTGTGGAGCCAGAATCTCCACGTCTTTAAGAATAGTTTCCTTAAAATTAAATCTGAGAAAAATTTGCTTATTAGCTTCAATTAAAAAACTCAAGCAATCACATTGAAAGCTATGTAAAACGCTTTTTTCGACTGCCACATTTTCCAAAAACAGACCCACTTTAATACCATAATAAATTTCGTTATATGGAAGTTGATTGCGAGGATTAATATAGTCTATATTCAAAATTCCAGTCTTGTCTAAATATTCTTTTTTTAAATAACAACTTAAAATTGATTTTATTGATGAAGAAACTTCTGAACGAACTTGATGTATTTTTGGCTTTTCAGCTTGCATACATTTATTGAGTTTTGTGAAAAAAGGTAACACAAAACTAAGAAAGCTCAAATACATATAATGCCTTGGATCGTTCAACATATTCAAAATAGTGCGAGAGGATAAAAGTTTATCCGTGCTTACTGTTTCTTGTTCAAAAAATGCTTTAAGAGCATCATATTGCGTAAGAACAGAATTCACAACCTCTAGCCGTGAAAGCCAACGAGTTTGACAGAAGCGAAGAAGTTTATTTGGCTTTATGTTTAAAATATGCTGAAAAGATTTGTATATAGAAATTCTCTTTGGGCTGTGTTGTATGTAATTGTACACATCACGGCACAGATCTTCCACACTACTTGGTAGTTTTGTACACGCATATGAAGCCACAAGATGAAAAGAGTGACATATGCCCTTCATAACCAATAAATGCGGAACATCTTTTGTTAAATGCGTGCGAACGGATGAATTGACCCCCATCATTACTGCGGCACCATCCGCACCAAAACCAATTAAATTAGACTTATAATCAATATTATTGTTATGGAAACTATTTACCAGAACATCATAGATAGTCTTTGAGTCTGCTTTTTCTAATACAAATAAGTTATAAAAATAATCTTCTACCTTAAAATTACTAGACATACGTACTACAACACAGAGATTTTTATTGACACTTATATCCGTTGATTCATCGATGATCACAGAAAACTTGTTCTTCCTCATAAGTGAACAGACATTGTCGAACTGGTGTGCTCCTATGACATTTTTTATGATACATGTGGCCTCAGTACGACTGCAACGAATATTTTTGGCAATTTCGGAGTCTGTGAAAGTATTTTTAATCAGCGATGGAAGATGCTCCATGAAATTAAAAGCTATGTTGTGCTCCGCTATTAACACGCATAATTTTAATTCTGCCTCTGCTACTTTTCTTCTTAATGGCACACGTATCCATGCCATATCTTCGATGTTTTGGTTTTTCCTTACAACTTTTAAATTATTTTGATGCTTGCCTGTAGAACTGTGACGCTCCAAACATTTTATTCCGGCTGAAATTCTGAGATCAACATGACAAACTTTGCAATGAGCGAATATTTTGCCTTTGTCGCTTCTCTGGATCCAATTTTTATACAACGACATTTCTTCCCATTTAATTGTGTATGTTTGTATCTGTGGGTCTTTTTTCTTTGGGGGCTCATTGTTGTTAGCATGATTCTGATCATCGTGCTGAATCTGAATTACTTCGCTTATGATTTTGGCAGCGATACTTCTTTTCCTAGAACAGGACGGGGTGATTTCTTCCGAGTCTGATACTGTATTTGTTGTTTTTGAAGGCGCATATTTGCCTGAGTCGCTTTTTTTTGGCGAATCACAAATTTATCCATATTTTACACATTAATATTGTGTTTCTAAACAATAAAAACTTTACAAAAGAAAATTTCAACATTCAACATTCATTTTTAATTAAATAAAAACATACCTTTAATAAATTGTCAGGACAAGCCAATATCGCCATCGAAAAAATTATAAATAGTGAAATGCCAAAAGCCAAAGAGTAAGTTAGAATCTTGAATTTGGAGCATGGAGAAATGAAAAGAAGCATAATCTCTGGTTTATTTTCGCTGAGAAAGTGTGTGTGTGTGGTGAGTAGCTAAAATGATGAGCTGTATAATAGTATGTATTCCTTTCTTTATGAATTTCTGTATGGTGAATTCACATATATTCAAAGACAAGAAATTTTATTACAGACACAAAAATCTAGTTATGCATTTGAGTCAAAGGGTCATTTTAGCTATGTTTGTGTTTGTAATTTTTTCGATTTTCGTCGTTTCAGGTTATAGTGTAGCTAAGACATGTTTTTTTTTAAGCGATTATAAAAAATAACATTTTTTTTTTTTTTTGAAATTAGAAAAACCATGATTTTGGACTCGAAATCATTTAATCATTTTTTGGGTCCAAAAAACATGAAAATCATGATAAATCATGATATCTGGCAGCCCTGCTCATGCGATGGAGAATCTTGTTAGACGAATACGAATACAAGATTATCCATAAAAAAGGCAAATTCAACACGAATGCTGACGCCTTAAGTCGTATTAAATCCGATGATGAAACCAAAGTATTTGTAACAACTCGAAACCAAAGACGGGCACAAGAAGAAAGAAACGACGAAATCGCTGACACGAGTAAAAAGGCAACAGAACCCAAATCAAATTTTAATATAATCGAAAAAAAAGAATCAATATTTCTAAATAATAAAGTAAACTTTAAAGCTATTATACTGCCTCCTGTAGAAAAAACAGAAGAAAAAAAATTAAAAAATCGTTTACCTAATTTCAAAAAACCAGAAATCTGCAAAATCTTGACCCATAAACTCCAACCTACAAATGTGCTTTACTACATCGTGACATTACCTTTACCTTTACGAAGCCCGACAGACCGAGAAAAAATTACAAACAGCTTGAAAGACATCGTAAGTGAATGCAATAGGACTAAACTATCAACCATTGCTTTGTCGTTACCCGTTAGCCAACCTTAAAACGAACTAAAAACATTAATATTTGAAGCTTTCAAGCAGGCTAAATTTAATACACATCTCCCTATCGATTCAAGAATATTAACTGAAAAACCTGAAGACACAGAGAAAATACTACACGAAAACCACGAGTCACCATTTGGCGGACATCAAGGAGTAACAAGAACCTCCAAAAGAATTAAGCAGTACAACTGGCCAACCATCTCCAAAGACGTTAAAACCACATACGCAAATGTGAGCCGTGTCAGAAAAATAAACTATCGCGCAATAACAAAATACCCATGAAAGTAACAACTACATGCAAAACTCCTTTTGAGCGTATAGCTTTAGACATAGTAGGTCCACTACCCGTCAGTTACGAAAACAACAAGTACATTCTGACATTTCAGGACGATCTCAAAAAAGTTTTCCGAAGCAATAGCTGTGCCAAACGCTGAAGCCCCAACTATAGCACGTATGTTAGTTGAACGGTTAGTATGTCGATTTGGAATACCCGACTCGATCCTAACGGATCAGGGAACAAATTTCCTCAGTAATTTTACTAAAGAGGTATGCAAAGTCCTCAAGACAAGGAAATTACAAACCACTCCATACCAACCCCAAACTAATGGCGCTTTAGAATGTAGCCACAGGACACTTGCAGAATACTTGCGTCACTACATGAACAAGGACCAACTCACTTGGGACACATGGCTTCCATTCGCTATGTTCGTATATAATACTACCCCACATAGTAGTACAAATTACACCCCATTTGAGCTGTTATATGGCTATCCTGCACGGATCCCCGATTCACTGAACAGAGAACCACAGACTGAGACTTATTATAACTACGACAACTACGCCACAGAACTCAAAAGTCATCTGCAACATGGTTACAAAATCGCTAGAGAAACAATTTACGAGAAGAAAAAGAAAAGCAAAAAGTATTATGATAAAAACGCCAAACAGAAAAAAATTAGGGTAGGTGACAAAGTATTAATGAAAAACCAAACGAGAAACTGTCAAACCTATGGGACGGACCTTACGAAGTCATCAAAATAATATCCGACGAAAATACAGTTATCAAAATTGGAAAATATCGAAAATGATACACAACAACAACCTACAACTACTACATCAATGAACAAAACCAAGACAAAACAAAACATACGAAAATTTTACCCCTCTCTATCCAGTGCAAACCCTTTACCTTTTTCTTTGAACGAATATTCTCCAAACAAAGCTTAGAATTTTGTTTCTCCTCTGCAGAATGGAATCTATCGACTACATACCAGATTCATATTGGTTATTATATAATGTAGTGTCTGAATTAGAAATTCCGCTACGTAAGGGACTAACTAAAATCGGGAACGGTTACCCAAAAGAAAACAACTTTTGACTTAAAAGACCAAATAAACGAACTAAAAGCCTTTGGTGGTCACCGTACGAAACGAGGATTAGTGAATATAGTTGGCAGGTTCAGTAAATTCCTTTTTGGAACTATGGATGACGAAAATGCTGAAAAGATTCACGAACAACTTAGTAATCTGACATCATTCCAGGACCAAAACATACAATACCTTAAGAAGCAAATTACAATAACAAAATCCAATTTCGATATATTCAGTGAACCAATCAATAAAATACAAGCAGAATACGAGATTCTGGAGAAAGAGGTAAACGATTTTACAAAAACTGTTAAGGAAATATTCACAAGCTTAGGCACACTAGCAAACGACAACCTAGCACAAATTGAAATCAATGAAATCGTAGTTAAAATTTTAACACAACTTCAATCCATTCAAACTGTCCTATCAAGATTTTTCACCCTAATTAATTCTCTCCAACAACACAATTTACACCCGCTCCTACTCAGATCAGAAGATTTAAGACAAATTTATTCAAATATATCCCATTATAATAATGTTAACCCATTATTATGAGACCCACAATATATCAACGAAATAAGTAATGTTAAATCAATCGAACTTCAAGATCAAATAATAATTAAAATTACAATCCCCTTATGTAATTTAAACACATTCAAAATTTACCAAATACACCTATTCCCAGTAAAATTCAACCAAGCCAGCTATGGCCTATTAGATATAAACTTTGAGTATATCATGACAAATCCAACAAACACGCATCTTAATTTAACAACAACAGAATTTAATAACCTTTGTTCTAAAATAAATATCTCCCATGAATCTCTATTTTTAATTTGTAACCAAAATAAACCTTTTTCAAATAACGAAAATTCACATGCTCTTTGTTTCGAAATTCCTGACGACAAAATCTACAAACATGCATCTTGCAATTTCATCAATTCTCCAAGTTTCCTGAACAATATTATTAAACTCAAAGCTCCTAATAATTGGTTGTTTGCTTTCCAAGATAAACAAATTCTCTACTCAAAATGTGGCACAAAAATATCCCAAAAATACTTAGAAGGTTTCGGAATACTCCACTTATTAAATAATTGTTCCTACACAATTTCGCATTGGAAACTGCCCACAGAAAATATTACTGACCTTACCATACCCGACTTTATAAAAAACATCTCACTGATAAATATATCCGAAAATAGCACACTTTATTTTAATAACACTGCGTCGGAAAATTTTCCAAACATTCACTTGTCCCAAATTTCTTTCAAAGAAAAAATGGACCCAAATTAACCAAAATTTGAGGACACTTGAAAACAATTTTCCTAATCTATATATATTCCAAACAAAAGCCAGCAAATACGCCAGTAACATCAATAAAAATATGTACAACGGAAACACAAAATCCTTTACCTGAAAAATTAACTGCAGACTCTAAAGAAAAACTCATGAACATTCCCCCTCCTCCACCTTTACCTCGTACTTTACCAAACACTATCATTTCTCGACCCATATTAAAACAAACGGTTATAACTCCCACACCAGAAGGAAAAATCGTACCTCACTCTTCAACTGTTACAACACCACAGAATACAGAAAGACAAAGACATCGAACAAGATAAAAAGGGCATACAATTTTCACTTGATCTTACTAGGAGATTGAGTTCTAGAAAATATCCTTCACGTTGTTCGCACCAAACAAATTAATTAATTAAGGAATTATTATCCCAACAAAAAAAGAAATATATATTATGCATATATGTATATAAAACTATAGATGAAAATCCATCTTTAGATAATTATAACTAAAACAAAATTTATTAAAAACAAAAAAAAAGAGAGTAAAAAAAAAAAAGTTTTATATAGTGGAACTTCCATAAGTCGAAACATCAAAATGAAAGAAAAAAAATTCGAGTTATAGAAACTTCGAATTAAAGAAATAAGACAAAATTATTAGTTTTACTGTTTTATTTCATTTAATGGAATATTAAAAAGATGAAAATGATTTTTGATTAATAGAAGCTTAAAAAAAATCATTAATCATTCGTTGACGTTTTTTAACATTATATGATTTATAAAAAAATTCAATCTCGTGAATTACATTGAAAAAACGATCCAGCGTGTTTTTTGAACAATGCCTTTTTTCTAATTGAAAAAATATCGTACATACAAATTTGTGATGCTTTATAACTACCTGAAATTGAGAGGTTTTCATTCCTTGGAGACTGCATTGCCAACACTTAAGTTTAAGATTTTAATTGTCTCATTGCGGTTTTTTTCGTTTCTTGATAAAGTGTCAGCATTTTTAAATACTTTCTCTGTTGTTCAGTATAATGAAAAGTGTACTTTGAGGTAAAATATATTTTATGGCCTTCAGTTTTTGTTCAAAAGAAGATGCTTGAATTTTCTTTTTGAAGTTAAAATTCGTGAATTCATCCTTTGCCCACAAAAAATTGAAACTTAACTATGTATTAACTTCGGCGCATGAAAAATGTTTAACCCGTCCAAAACCGAAGTTCAAATAAAAAACATACAAACTCTGAACACAGCCATCCCTCATCCCATCATCACAGTTAAGGCTCTCTTAAGCCAACGCGAAACATTCGGAGCGAATATGCGACGACGGGAAATGTTCGAAGATTTGCATCGCGCCATGTAAATAAATTAAGCCATCATGTGGTGAAAGTTTTGTCGTCGTTCGGAAGTATTCGCGTTTATTTGGGAGAGCCTTAAGCCCGAACCACACTACTCTCGTGTGGTGTGTTGGGGAGTAGTGTGTCGCTATCGCTCTAATGTATTTAATATGCGTAGAGCCATATTTGTATCGAGTGATGTGTTGTGTCGAAATCTATGAAATACATTGGAATGACAGCGACACACTACTCCACAACACACCACACGAGAGTAGTGTGGTTCGGGCTTTAGACTTAAGTACTTTTCAAACAATTGATATAAAAGGGATTTCCCCAATTAGAGAAAAAGTTCGAGTTGAAGAGACTTTTCGGCATCAAATGCAATCTAAAAAAATCGAAATATAGAGAAATTCGAGTTACAGAAGTTCGAATCATGGAGGGCGAAATTCATGAAAATAAAGTTGAAAGTGCAAAGTCCTTAGTAAAACTTTGAGTAATAGAGAGATTCGACTTAAGGAAGTTCGAGTTATGGAAGTTTGACTGTATACATATATGTATAGTAAATACTTTATACCATATGTAAAACCAAAAAAAAAAAAAGTTCAAATATACAAATAAAGCACATAATTTTTGTAACCTCTTCAAGGAAAAATAAAATCTAAAAAAAAAAATAAACTCAAGGAAACACAAAGAATTTTTTTTGTAACCTGTCCAAGGAAAAACAAAAATATATATAAATTGTTGCATCTTCAAGGAAAAATAAAATTAACAAAAAAAAATAATAACTAATATTTTTGTAACCTCCTAAAATAATAATAACCTAAAACTGTACCTACCCTGTATTGGTAAATATCAAATAAAAATAGTCAACTTTTGTAACCTCTTCTAGGAAGAATCAAAATATTTTTTTAAAAAAAACTAAACTTACCTAATGTACTTTTAAAAGAAAATTAACCTCTTCAAGGTCAATTTTCTTTTTCGAAGGGGGGAAGGATGTAGTGATCGCACTACATTCCAACCTCAAAACAAAAGAATTTTGATATAAAAAGGAAACAAAGATATTTGTTTTTATCACCACTTATTTTATTTTATTTATGTTACAGCTGTTTCGGCAACACAGACTTCGTCTGATGAAGGTACTGTGCTGCCGAAACAGCTGTAACATAAATAAAGTAAAATAAGTGGAGATAAAAACAAATATCTTTATTTCCTTTTTATATTTAAATATGGATCTCCACCAAGTACAAATTAACAATATTAAAAAAAAGCATTTTGCCCTATTCCAACGCATTTTCCACAAACACTTCAACCACCGATACTGCACCAATAATAAAAAAAAACCATAACACATTGACTCACAAATAAATCGTCACTAGGTCATCATAATGCTCACTCGCCATAGTTACGTCAAAACCCATAAACTGCTATGAGTAATGAATATCTAATGTCCAACGGATTGTATACAAATCCAATGCATTAATTGCAGGCATTGAGGAATACCCATACTAAATGCTGAGAATGCATCTTAGCAAGGGTAAGCGGCACTATGAGTGAAGTGGGTATATGTGAAATATGATGCGGCGGCACTTTTGTGAAGAGAAATTAGGAAAATTTATATTAAATAATTCTAACTAGGTCACAGTTGGTCGTTAATATATAGGAAATATTACCAATTGGGATCGATTATGTAATTATCGGTTGGTAAATATTTATATGGTCGGAAAAGTATGTGTGTATTAGGGTAAAATTTGTAAATTAAAAACATATAAAGCTAAGACAGCGGGCCATTTAAGTCTTGAAAAAAAACTAAATAAAAGTCTTTTATTTTCTGTCCACTCTTGAGCTCTTCTCCCCAAAAGGAAAGCACGGCTCAAAGGTGTCACAACATCAGGTATGTATGTGGACTTTTGATAATTTTAGCAATTGTTCGGTGGTTGGTTGACCATTTAATTGGAAGTGAGAAAATTTCATTTGGATTGAGAAAATTGCATTATAAAATGAGTGAAATTTTAAAATTGTGAGAAATTCAAAATTCATTTGGGTTTCTGAGAAATCTTCATTTAAGTCGGACATGTATGTGGACTTTGGATGGTCTTAGCAATTGTTCGGTGGTTGATTTACCATTTAATTGGAAGTGAGAAAATTTCATTTGGATTGATAAAATTGCATTATGAAATGAGATAAATTTTAAAATTATGAACAATTCAAAATTCATTTGGGTTTCTGAGAAATATCTCCATTTTAGTCAGGCATGTATGAGGATTTTTGTATGGTTTTAGCAAACTGTTCGGTGGTTGGTTAACCATTTAATTGGAAGTGAGCAAATTTAATTTCGGTGGAACAAATTGCATTTTGAAATGAGATAAATCATTTGGGTTTCTGTGATATATTCATTTTAGTCAGGCATGCATGTGGACTTTTTAATGGTTTTAGCAACTGTTCGGTGGTTGATTTGCTATTTAATTGGAAGTAAACAAATTTTATTTGGGTTGAGAAAATATCATTATGAAATGAGCTAAATTTTAAAATTATGAGCAATTCAAAATTCGTTTGGGTTTCTGAGAAATCTTCATTTAAGTCAGGCATGAATGTGCACTTTTGTAAGATCTTAGCATTTTTTTGGTGGTCAATTTACTAATTAAATAGTGATGAGCAAATTCGATTTGGGTTAAGAAAATTGAATTATGAAATGATTTAATTTTTAAAATTATGAGCATTTCAAAATTCGTGTTTGATACTGAGATATTACCATTTTAGTACACGTACAACATAACAAGTTTATTTGAAAAAAAAAAAATTGTTCACGCGGCGGGACTCGAACCTGCGTGTAATCGCTTCCTAGCCAGCAACTGACCCAATGAGCTGTGCTACGTTTTATTTTACGATAAATTTTTATTATCATTTTCTGTTTAATATCTTATAGCTAGGTAGGTAAGAATGGCTGCCCAGAGCAAACTAGCTCCGCGGGCCAAATTAGCGCCGGAGTGCGCTGTTTTGATACCATAAACTCGTATTGACATGTAGGTTGAAAGTAATTTTATTGGAGGGGTTTGCGGGTATATTCCCTTACGGGTCTAAAAGTAGACACCCTTTTACAGCCCAAGTGCTGTCTAAGGAGTCTACCGGATACGGTAAAGAAGTTAAGTCGAAGTTAAATCTAGAACCACTTCGTTGCGTTAAGTAAAGCTATCAAATCTTTGATCTTTATATCAGAAAGGTCGTTTCTTGCTCTCAATCTGGCCAGAGCCGGGCATTTATAGAGGAAGTGAACTACTGTTTCCTTCTCCTGATGGTCCCCACAACTCAACAAAAAGTATTGTATGGAATGCCCAGCTTCGCCCCATGTTTTCCTACTGGCTAGTGACCAGAACATACCGCAGCAACTCTGGCTATGTCTCGTCCGGGCCTCGCTATCACGTCAGTTGTTCGGGACTTAATATAGATGGGCCATATCTTCCTAGATATAACGTAGTTTCTTAAACTTTCCCACCTGCTATTGGATTCAGTAAGAAAAACTGAGAATATTTTGCCCTTCACAACTCCAAGCGGAATGTTAACTCTTTCCGCAAGTGAACTCTGAAGGGCCGATCCTTGCCTGGTCAGTTCATCAGCTCGCTCGTTTCCCTTAATGCCACAATGACCTGGAACCTCGAGAAGAGTAACCCTGAGGTTTATATTAAGGCTTGAGAGCTCATCTCGACATTGCTGGACCAATTAAGAAAATGATTTAGCCGAATCAATGGCTTTAACAGCCGCCTGACTGTCTGTCAGGATAGCGGTGTTTTGGTTTTGGTTAGGATCTTGTTTGAGTATCCTGCACGCTTCCCTGATCGCTAGTAATTCAGCTACACTAACAAAGTCAGGTAGCCGAAAGGACCTAGAGATGTTCAAGGATTCGGAGAAGATTCCTGAACCAACACCACACTCCATCTTTGAACCATCAGTAAAAATAGTTGTTTCGAAGCCTCTCGTCATGACGTCATCCTTCCAATCCTTTCTGGATGGAAATAAAACCTTAAAATCCCTATTGAGATCCAGAGCAGGAGTGCAGTAGTCTGTCTGCATTGAAAGCATATCAGTAGGGATCAAACCTGTGATATTACTATGACCATATGGTTTAGCAAACCAACAGTTTGACTCCTTAAGTCTTATCGCTCTGCAGGCTACTAAATATTTAATGTGTAAATCCAGTGTTAAGAGGTGCAGAAAAACGCTTAAGGCATCCGTCGGGCAGGAGCGTAGGGCTCCCGTGGTGCCAACGCTAGCTGTGAACCTTCTTGAGTTATTTTATGTTATATGCTTTGTTAAGTGCGGGCCACCACACAATAGAGTACCACAGCTGTGTACGTCCACAGTATCATGTTCGATTGGAGGCCCCACTTTTTTCCGAAGGTCTTACTACAGGCAAAAAGGCTATACAGGCTTTCTTAACCCGTTCTTCAACATTGATTTGATGATGATGATGACGCCTAAGTATTTTGTACTGGAAGAAAGTGAGAGAACTTCGCCGTTGAGTCGGGGTAGCGTGAAGGTAGGTATTTTAGTTTTGTCGGTAAACAACATCAGTTCAAGTTTACTTTTGTTAACACCTATACTCTGTCCAACAAAAATAGGCAGTACACGTCTTATGGGAAAGCTTTTTAAGAATCAGTAGCGTGCCATATTTTTGAACCATATTAAATTGAAATAACTCCTCCACAAAAAGTGTTTGCCCGCCCATGAATTTCCAATAGCATCGGACACAGACCCAACGTCCTATTCGAGTCACATCTGCTGCTTGATGTACATTCAGAGGTACCAGTGTCCATTTGTAATTCGTTTAGCTTTTTTTCCTTGAGTTTCTGTTAAGGTGCTTTTGATTTTCGAGCTTTAAGAAAAAGCTTTTAATGATGAGTGTTATCGTGTACACTACGACAACCCTGTGAAAGCTTTAATGAAGGACAGAATTTATGCAGTCCACTGAAGCCAGAATGAGAGGCAAACGTCCTATCTTGCCTACACTGCCAATTTTTGTTGGACACAGTATAGTCCACAACTCGTAGCCCAGTTAATAACTTTTCTCGAAGCCGTCTCTGTGATCTCGCTGATCACAGGTGGGAACTTTTCTGAAACCAATATCACCAAATCATCTGCATACGCAACCGCCTTCACGCCGTATCCCTCCAACCTAACGAGAAATTTTGTTCATGACTAGGATCCAGAGAAGTGGAGATAGTACCCCACCCTGTGGAGTGCCTCTATTGACGTGTTTGGTCGATTTTGTACTGCCTAACGTCGCTTGAATCCTTCTATCGCTGAGCATGGATATTATCCATTCCCTGATGTACTCTACGCCAAGCGCCACAAGTGATCCCAGAATGGATTCAGCTAGGACGTTGTTAAAAGCCCCTTCTACATCTAAGAATGTGGCTAGGGTATATTCTTTGAAGTGTATTGTTTTCTCAATTGAACGCTCTGGCTCATGAAGAACCGTCTCTTTGGACTTACCCTTGAGATATGCATGTTGAGAGTTCTCAAGGGGACATTCTTCCAGTAAGTCCAAAGTAAGGCTAATTGGTCGGAAGTCCTTCGCGGATTCATGTCCTCGCTTACCGACCTTCGGTATAAAAACTACTCTTACATGTCTCCACGTCTCGGGTACATAATTGAGATGGAGCCATCCTTTGAATATTATTTGCAGCCATGGAACTACCACATTCTGCAATTTTAGTAGCATGATTGGTATTATTCCGTCCGGGCCAGGAGACTTGAAAGGTGAGAAAGTATTTATTGCCCAGGAAACTTTTTCTCTTGTTATAACGGTATTTATTTATATGCTCTACGCGAAATAACTGCATGCTGTGGGTCCTAAGCGGTTCAAGGTTGCTGTTTACTTAGCCCGGAAAGTGCGTTGCCATCAGTAATTCTAAGGACTCGGATGGAGAAACTGTCCAGCTTCCGTCAGACGAGGGACAACAGTGTTCCTTCGAGAGAACTCTGCTTAGTCTAGCGGATTCTTTAATGTTTTCAATTGATTGACAGCATTCTATTTAGCTTTGTCGTTTGGCCGATGCAATGGGAATCCTTATAGACTCTAAGGCAGTCTCTGTAAGGTTTGTAGAATTTGTGTTTATGGCAGATATTGAAGAGTGTCCTAGTCATATTCCTAAGAATAGACAGGTCTTCATTCCACCACGGAGGTAGGGTTTTTCGGCTATGTTCGAGGGGACAGGAAACCGTGAAAGCAGTGCTCATAGATGATACAAAGGTTCTTACTCTTGCCTCTGGGGGTGACTGCCTGTCTCACGCCATATATGCTGAGGCAAGAAAGAGACACTTAGAATTCTTGTTTTCTAATCTGACAACTGTCAGATCAGGAGCACTGAAATTGGAACACAAAATAACTTTTAAGCGTTTTTTAACTAGGATATGGATTCTAGGATTACCTTCATCCAGATTCGCAGGTTTGTAGAACAAGTCATATTGGCTGCTACTAGGCCTCTAACTCTGAGGCCGCTTACCCACGGCTCTTGTATTAAGCCGACGTCTATGCGTTCCTCCCTCAGGAACACCCTCAGATTATCAGGAGCACATTAAGAGTGCTTCAGATTAATCTGCACGACTGTCAACGCGTTTTTAACTGCAAGGTCCTGCAAAGGCAGGACCCAGCGGCTCGCCGGGGACTACGACTCCCCAATATCGTTGTCGGCCTCGACTTGTTCATTGGCTTTGTCGCAGTCTGTTCCCTGACTCTGCAGAACCTTAATCTTGACATTTCTTATGCCAAATCGGAGTTTAAAATCGGCGTTCTCAAGAGTTTCTTTGCTTTCCGCGCTAATCTTCAGAAGATGAGAGGCGCTGTTCCTCTGCGGTTCCTCAGCCTTAATGGAACCAGCGGATTTAGCCTATGAAGACCGCGGATCAGCTCCTGTCCGCTTGGCTTGATGTTCATGAGGGGCAACCACATACGAGCCGTTGGTAATCTAGGAATGTCCTTAGCTGGGATAAGCTTGAGCCTCAAGCCCTCCCAGTCATTGCTAATCTTAGCGATGCTAGATCTTAGGAAATCCCTAGAAAACCCGTCCACGCGTTTGATCACCCTGTATTCCCTGAGGATAGGGGCCCTCGTTTGCCGTTATGGTGTAGGAAAACACCATCTCCGAGAGTTTGGCCTCGATAGAGTTCTACACAGCCAGCAGACCTCTACTGTTTGTGGAGAGCTCATCCACAAACGCTACTTGGAGGTCATTTTTGACAACGTCACTCATAGTACGCGGTTGTACTGCTCCCGAAGGTGGCACCTTCCTCACTTTTTTTGAACCATCAAGCTTGCTTTTCTTCGAAGGTTGCTTGACCTCTTCTCGAGATCTGTTCCGCTTCACGGCCTTCTCTTGGGTTTCTAAAAGATTGTTGTACTCTTCAACAATCTGTTGGTACTTTATTTTGTCAGTGAGGACTCTCTCAAGAACAATCCCCGCTTCCTCATTCTCGGCAGCTTTGTCAAGAATGAAGGAGGCCTTCCTGAATTTGATCTTGAGAGGAGTACTCGCCGATTTTTGCTTACTTCGCCGTGAAGCGCTGCTATGGCTGCCATTGCTGCACGAGGGTTCTTCGTCTGACGGTCAGAGCACAGTGGTACTATGGCTGGTACTGCATGCACTTCCTTCTGTTGCTGAGGCCCCACGAGCACCGGAGCTTCCAGTACTTGCAGGGAATCCTATAACGGTCTCCTGGCTGGAGGCCAAAAGTTCATCCTCAAAGTCATCGCATGGTACAAAGTCTGTTGTGTCAATGTGAAAAAAAGAGGTCAGCCCTGGCAGAGCCGATATACGGGGGTAAGGCAGAAAATAAGACGGACCCTGCCAAGGCGTCCGAATGAGCTCGTTGGCTGGTTTACCCCCCAGCCTTCCATTTCTTTGGCACGGATTATGAATAATCGCTCACTCCACCACTGAAAATTAGGGCCCTCGCATCTATGGTCAGAACGCGTTGCTGCGGGTTGAACTATTGAGAAGTAAAGAAACACCCCAGCAATTCGCCATGCCATTAGCTGATCACCATCTTGCCAACGCACTTATCTTATAACTTTACCAAAAATTTTAATTATTGATTTATTAGTTAATTAGAGGTTTTGATAATAAAATAATGGCTGAGCAAATTCAATTTGAAGGTGAGCAATTATTTTAGCCAGTAAGCATTTTGAAATTCGACTCGGTAACAAAGATATGGTCGTTTGAAATTCCCATACAAAGTGCAATTTGTTTATATTTTTAGAATAAAAACCGAAGGAGTGAGCAAATACTTTATTGCATGTACATATGTAATGAGCAATATGAAATACATCGCCTGGCATAATTTTTTTTTTGAAAATCGAAAGTCGGTCGGCTGACTTCGCGGTGGTCAATACATTGCACTCATAAACATAAAAACCTTCAACTTGAATCAGAGGTAGACAATATCCGCATACCTACTCTTTTTTTAAAGTAAATGGGCCGCATTCCTTGATTTGTCAATTAATTTCATTTTTTTCAATGCAATGAAGTCAAATAAGTTAATAAACTTCTATTTTGGTAATAAACTGACATTCTAGTATGAGTAGTACAATAAATAATAATAATTACTTAATAGTCTGGTCTGTTACCGATCTTTCAACCTCTCCCCCTTTGATACGTACTACGAATTGTAGTCTATCGAAATAAGGTATGGAGAAAAAATGGAGGCGGAACAAGACAGCATACTTAAAGGGGCTTAGAAAAATGCTGATGCTGCAAATGCATTTGATAAACAAAAAACAACCCATTTTCGATCTGTGACGTCAGTGGTCTCAAGCGGCGGAATGCGTAGTGCAGACTGAGCAAATCTGATATCTGGGTTCAATCCCTATGGTGACAGAAACGAATTATAAATTAATTGGTAAACAAATTGGTGGTAGGACCTTAAAGTTGTTGTTGTTGTTCAAAAATTCAATGAATATGTTTTTATTCATTTAAAGTTAACGTTTTCAACTTTTGATTTTTAACCCTACAGTTTAAATTTCCCAACTCCGGGAAAGAGTAGAAGTGGGCCGAGATTTTATGTAAAAAAGTTGTTTTTTCTTTCTGTTTGTGTTTCGAAAGCGTGTTCAATTCAATTATCGCAAACAAAAAATAAAAAAAAATATATGTATTTTTCGAAGTATTAATTTTTGGGGAAATTGGCCGTCATCTTCTTTGAGCTGTGAATTTAAAGATGATGGAGCTGACGAGGCCTTGTGTTTTGAGAGAAGGAAGTACGACTCTTCGCATTTCTTTTTCGAACTCCAGTTGATGTCTGCAGATCAACGGTTGACGGTCACGACCCAGCTCTGCCTTCTCCCGTTCTAGTTCAGCTGGCTCAACATCCAAGGCAGCCTGTTTCCTTCTACCTGGAATTGAGGTGCAACATTGAAAGCATTCCTGATTGTTTCCCACACTTTATGCTTGTCGCGTTTCGTGACACCATCGGTTTTTTTATTTTCAATATTTTCCGGAGAATAAATTACTTTTGGTAGTTTGGGATCAGTGTTGTTTTTTTCAGCCATTTCCAGTAATTTGTTCGCAATTTAAAATAAATATGATATGGATATGATTGACAGATTCAAATTTGAAAATTACAGTTTCATATTTCATAAATATACCAGTGATATTTTTCAAACTGGAAGTGGGCCAACTTTAGATCTTCAACTAGAGAGTTGAGTTTAAGTCAAGAATTTGCCTAAAGTCAGGCAATATTGAATAAAATGGCCCTAAGAATATTTGAAAAATAGAGCTGTGGTAAGCGTTTAGACAGCATCGATGAACTGGGTTGTTTAACAGGCATTGTTTAAAAAAATTGTTCCATTTCAATATTAAGATATTGAAACAAATGTGGAAGGATGAAACTGAAATAACTATACCAGTAATTATTTTGGCTTCACTTCCGTTTCGCAATCCGGATTTGTATCCTAATTTGAGAAAGGTAAATGAAGTTCTTTGTGTGCTACCAGTGACGTCTGCAGAGCCAGAACGTTCGTTTTCCACTTTGAGATGGTTAAAAACGTGGCTGAAGTTGCAAGATGTATATATTTAACGAGTAAATAAATATTAAAAGAGTCAAAAGCACTAAAAAATTGATTTTTTGTTTGATTTTTTTTTGTTTATAAAATAATGTTTTAAAAAATTTTTAAATGCATTATTGTTTAAATTATTGAGAAGCATCAGATTGCAAAATTATAACAAAATCGATGTAACCATGGCAAAGATATACGCGAATAACCCAAAAATAAGACCTTATTCTCAAAAAACGTTGAATACCTTATTCCGTAATGTGAATTTTTTGAGAAAAACCTGAAATGCAGTTTTCTTACAATTGACTTAATTATAATAGGTACGAAGTTTAATCAAAATCGTTAGATCCGTTTTTGATAAAATTTGAAGAAACCAAAATATTTGTATGGCTAGATGAGCTAAAACAAAAATTCGAATTTCTTCTCTAGGGAATCACATAAAAATGCTCTGTACCAAATTTCATGTAAATCGGTAAACCTAGCTCTAGCTCAAATTACAGTGGACGCACCAACGCACAGACGCACAGACGTACAGACGCACAGACCGACGGACGGCATGACGAAACCCACTTTTTCGGACTTCTCGATTATCGTAGTATTAGTTTTAATTATAACCTCGAAATTTTTTTTTTACACGAAACCAATACTTGCCCTATAGACCAAGTAAAAAGGAGAATTTATTTAATTTTTCACAAAATTTTAAAACCGAAATATGTCATTTTATACTAAAAATATCAACAAATTTAATTCTTTTAAGTATATTAAAAAAAAATCTATATTTGCAAAGAAAAAATATGAATAAAATTCATTTTAAATCTATGGATTTTTGTGTGTGTTCCTTTTGAGGTTTTCATATTGAAATTTTACTTCGTATTGATATAAGGTGGTTTATAATAAGAAATACTTTGATTTCTGTGCTAGTTTTAGTGTAACCATAAATGTCCATGTAAATACAAAATGTCCACCAAAATTAAGACTGAGGAAAAAAAATCCTGCGTACGCTACTGGGGACAACCTGTATGTGATACGTCATGATCATTAATACCTGTTTTATAAACAAACCGAATTTAGCTGTGTTTTATTATCTTCTATCGGGATCCGGATGTGGATCTGGATTTACTTTTAACACGTAATTCACAAACAAAATACTGGGAAATTTTCAGAATTGTTTTTGTAACACGTGTTAAAAGTTAATCCAGATCCAGATCCGGATCCCGATAGAAGATAATAAAACACGGCTTTTGTTTAAATATTTAAATGCATATTATTTATACATTTTTAATTTTTTTGCAGGCAAAAGCTATAGGAAAGGTTCTATTTGAGCAGGTTTGCCGTCAGCTTAATCTTCTCGAGGCTGATTATTTCGGTTTGGAATATCAAGAACAAACCACTCGTACTAAATATTGGTTGGATCTTCTTAAGCCACTCAACCGTCAAGTAGGCTTATCTTTAGTCGAACCCTTGCTTCGGTTTTGTATTAAATTCTATACACCCGATCCTGCACAGTTGGAAGAAGAGTATACCAGGTAAATCATATAAACTAAGAATATTAAATATAATGGGCTTTACCAAGAACCAAACGCTAAACACGCGTTTTGATAAATGCCAGGTTAAACTTTAAAGACGAGTTACTTTGTGTGTTTACCAATAATCATATTAAACACACATTTTACTAATTAGCGCTCTATTACAAAATGTAGTACAGTATTTGTCAAATAGACAGCTTTTGAAATGACATTTGTGTTGTTTGCAAAATAAACAAACAATTTTTCTGGTTCCAAACAGAGATTTAAGTATTTTGGAGGATGTGTCAAAATCTCGCCGAAAAAAAATATATAAAAAATAGATCCTTTCGAAGAATATGATGATATAATTTTTTTTGGCGCTACAGGTTAGTCCTTTTTGTTGCAGTAAGGAAAGTGGTTACCCTTCGTACACTTTTTACATTTTTGTTATTTAGTTAATGACTACCTTACTTCAGTATCAAGTTAATGCACTTATGACTAGTAAATAGGTATTACTTAGTTTATTATAAAAAGTCTGAAACTATTATATCAAAGGGTTAAAGAATTATAGAAATTTTTCTAGGATAAAGCCTAGTACGCTGCTGATGCGAAACGAAAAATCCCATACAAAAATGACACAACGAAATCATAAACGAAAAGTGTCGTCCTCCTTTTCGTTTTCCAGTACGCTGTTCGATGAGCGAAATTGATAATTGTAGCAGATTATTTGGAGAGGTCTCCGCACTTTTTTGCCCGGACCATTAATTGTGTGCGGAAAAGTGACATTTCAATTTTTTTTTGTGTTTGTATTTGTTGCATGGCTTTCTGTGATATTTTTGCGTTTGCGTTTTTTTTTTTTTGTTATTGGTGTGACGCTCTCCGTTGTCATTTTTTCGTTGTGGTTTCCGCAAGTATTTCGCTGTCGAGTTGGAGACCACCGACAAATTTCGTGGCCTGCCACAGCCCTTTTAGCTGCCCCCCCCCCCCACAGCCGATAATATTGGAAAAACATTAGTTATAACAAATAATGATACAAAACGAGTTCCGGGCTGCAAAATGTTTATGTGCTTATTACTTAGGTGTGTTTTATTGTCCCAAGGGAATTGAACGAAAATCTAAGGGCTAAAGTGCTTACAAGATAGTGTATTTTTTCCTAGACCCGTTAATAACAATAACTACACAAAAACAACGGTATTTATTTTATCAATGTATACAATTTGTAGTAGATACTAAGACTACATATTATTTTCAAGTTTGTTTCTTCTATTCTACTTAACAATTTATTGATAAAAATACGAGAAATGCAAAAATGGAATGGAAATGGAAACGCCAGCCCCCAGCCAGCCCCCCCCCCCCCCCCCCCATACAGCCAAATCCTAGATCCCCTACTGCCTGGGGCGTACTTTCTCACAGCAGATGGGGTACTATCGTACAACATGGGGAAGACTTATACAGGGTATTTAAAAAGTTTTTTTTAGCTTGCTAATTTTTATTAAATAGCAAAAAAGATTTATTAATCTTAAAACTTACTTAATAATTTATAACTTGACTCATGCCCAAGAAACATTTTTAGCTGCTTAATTGCTTTAATGGCGCTTCCAGAGCAAATGTTAGAGCTTGATTATTTGAGAAGGAGCTCTAGATGCACCCTTAGAGCAAGTGTAGGGCTTGCATACAGCTAATTCTTTGAGTTTGAGAGCACATTTTTGCTCGTAACTTTTTTATCAGTGACAAGTGGCTTTTAAGCTCTTTAATATATTCATATGAAATCCTAAAAGGAGCACTTTTGACAGATTTTTGTTTGTCTTAGTCTTTGAGATCCAAATGATAAATAAATATGAAAGTAGCACAACAAAATTCAAGTGTGTAATGGTAGGAGAAGAGGAAACTTCATTTATTGCGATGTCAACAAGCTAGTTATTTTATTTATTCCTAGAGAAATAATGTATCTAATTAATTTTTTTTGCATTAACGTCAATGAATTTTAAGTGCGCGATTTATCTTTTTTGCGTACCGTTTTTTTGAATATTATTTTCGTTTTCAAATTTAATATCTTCTAACGTTGTTTTGTTACTAAAATTTGTAAAGCTTCTATTCATTGGGTAATAAAATCGATCTTGAAAAATTTCTTTTACATTTGTCCAATAATGGTTAAAAATTCTTATTTCACAATTATTAAAATTAATTAACAGATTTCCTGTTAAATTTAAATTTCTTTCATCACAATTTTGTGTTATGTTCATATTATTAGCATTTTTTACAATTATGGTTTCATCATCAATAGTTAAAATATCAGTTTGATTATTCTTTATAAGTTTACAATTTTCTTGGTAAATGCAGTGTTTACTTACTTGCATTTCGTTTAAATATTTGTTTTCTTCATATTTATATGTTATATTCTTATATTTAAATACAATTTCTTTGGGACTATCAATTTCTTTTTTCATAAGATTTGGAATAGGCAAAATTAATTTGAGTTGAATTTTTACAAAATCTTTGGGAATTTTAATTGCAAATAATAACAAATTTTCTCTAAATTTAATTACTCCCATTTTAATATGTGTCATTTTATTTAAATCAATTTCATATTTTTGTATTTCTATATCGGTTAACATGTTTGGATTTATGTGTCCGTATCTAGCCGAAGCTATATTACTTTGGATATTATCAATTTTTTCTTTCACAATTTGTAATTTAAAATGTTGGTCATAAAATAAATTTCTTTGAATAACACTACTTGTTACACTATTTAACTGATTTAAAATAATAGCTCTATCTTTTTTTTAAAACTGTTTTTATCTGTTGCAAAGTTCTATTAAAATGATCATTTATAACGACCTGTTGGTTAAGATTGTCTATAGCGTTATGATTATTAATTTCGATATTTCTAAAATGGTTTTCTATGTTGATTCTATCTTCTTCATCCATGGTTCCGAATAACCATTTAGAAGCTCTTCCTACAATATTTGCCAGACCTCTTCTTTGTCTTTTCTCCTTTGGGATAAACGTTTGTACTCTGTTTTTAAGATGTATTAGTTCGTTTTGTATAATTTCTTGATGTTCTGTGTCCAGTCCTTTCATATTTGTTGCAATGTTGTCTATAATGTTTATAATCTCGATTGGGTTCACTACGTGAACAATTATGTCAGTTTTTGTAATTAAGTCAATGTCATTTAGTTTTATTTCGGTGAATCCGTTTTGTTCTTTTATTTCATCAAAAGTTAGTCTTCCTTCAACTGGTGTTAACAGTAGCATTAGGAATATTGTCATGAAGAGCTGAAAATTTTGGTTGTCGTTTTATATTTGTTACGTGTATGTTTGAGAGTTTATTCTTCCTAAACCTAGGCTGATGCTTATGTCTAACTGCTTTATAATTTTTTATGAATCCCGTAGATCTTGTTTCTGTATAAGATTCTCGTCTTTTGTTTGCTTTTTCTATGCTATTTTTCTTTACCGTCTGTAGGTTATTTCTAATTTTATCGAATTCTATTTTATGAAATTGTACTTTACTTGGACTTGTTTTTATAGTGGAATGAATTCTTTCATTATAATTTCTAATTGCCTGTTGAATAAGTCTTTTAACTGATACGTTTACTGCATTTAATTTTAATATTCTACATTTTTCTAACAAGTTACTGTGAAACCTTTCAACATCCGAATTTCCCGTATGCGAATTTGGTTTAGTGAAGTGAATATCAATATTTTCATTTTGTAAGAATTCTTTTATGTGAATTGAATTAAATTCATTGTCAGCAACTATCTTTTTAGGTTTTCCTGCTTTAGCAAAATGACTTTCTAGTTCTTCTACTATTGTTATATGATTTCTATCTGATAGATAATAAGCAAATCCAAATTTGGAGAATTTGTCAATAATTGTTAAAAAACTGCATTTTAAAATTACGAATGTATCAATGCGAATACATTCATTTAATTCGGAAGGCGTTTCAGTCAAATTCAATTTTGGTTTTATTGGTCTGCGATCATATTTTACCTGTTGACAGACTTCGCATTGATTTATTACAATTTGAATTAATTGTAGTAAATTAGGATAGTATATTTTATATTTAATTTGGTTGAAAGTTTCTTGAATACCTGAATGCAAACTTTCCTTAACATGATAAAGTGAAATTTGTTTGATAGCTTCTGTTTCAATTTTTATATCTTGTGCTCTGTATGAACATTTATTTGACTATCATTTGAAAATAATTCTCTTAATTTTTCTTGTACTATGTTATACTTGCTATCGCTTAGTTCTGAATATATACCTGTCAATCCTTTTTTAATAAACCTTCTAAATATATCATTCAAATTATTAAAGTCATACTCAGCTATATAGATTATTCTTTTTCCATGTATTATTTCTATTTCTTCTGTCTTATTATTTGTTAATATAATTTGTGTTTTGTATTTATTAACTATCTCTTCCTTAATGGGGATATAATCTAACAACTCTTCTTCCGCTGAATGATTTGTTGCCATTGTTGTTTCATTTTCATCATCTTCTAAGTTAAATAAAAAATTTATATCTGATACACTGTCATCATACATTTTAGAATAATTATTACACATACTATTCCCTTCCTCTTCTGATTTAACGTCCTCGTTAATTTCAATTCTGCTGAGAAAATCAGCGACTTTATTATCTTTTCCTTTTAGATACTCTATTTCAAAGTTATACTCGCCTAATTTAAGTAGCCACCTTTGATGTCTAGCTGACATATCTTTTCCTTTGTACTTAGCATGCAAGTATTTTATTGGCTGGTGATCGGTATAAATTTTAAATTTATTACCATATAAATACGGTCGAAAATAACTGACTGACCACATTATGGCCAAAAATTCTTTATCCGTTACGGAATAATGAAAAAATGACACAACGAAATCATAAACGAAAAGTGTCGTCCTCCTTTTCGTTTTCCAGTACGCTGTTCGATGAGCGAAATTGATAATTGTAGCAGATTATTTGGAGAGGTCTCCGCACTTTTTTGCCCGGACCATTAATTGTGTGCGGAAAAGTGACATTTCAGTTTTTTTTGTGTTTGTATTTGTTGCATGGCTTTCTGTGATATTTTTGCGTTTGCGTTTTTTTTTTTTTGTTATTGGTGTGACGCTCTCAGTTGTCATTTTTTCGTTGTGGTTTCCGCAAGTATTTCGCTGTCGAGTTGGAGACCACCGACAAATTTCGTGGCCTGCCACAGCCCCTTTAGCTGCCCCCCCCCCCCCCACAGCCGATAATATTGGAAAAACATTAGTTATAACAAATAATGATACAAAACGAGTTCCGGGCTGCAAAATGTTTATGTGCTTATTACTTAGGTGTGTTTTATTGTCCCAAGGGAATTGAACGAAAATCTAAGGGCTAAAGTGCTTACAAGATAGTGTATTTTTTCCTAGACCCGTTAATAACAATAACTACACAAAAACAACGGTATTTATTTTATCAATGTATACAATTTGTAGTAGATACTAAGACTACATATTATTTTCAAGTTTGTTTCTTCTATTCTACTTAACAATTTATTGATAAAAATACGAGAAATGCAAAAATGGAATGGAAATGGAAACGCCAGCCCCCAGCCAGCCCCCCCCCCCCCCATACAGCCAAATCCTAGATCCCCTACTGCCTGGGGCGTACTTTCTCACAGCAGGTGGGGTACTATCGTACAACATGGGGAAGACTTATACAGGGTATTTAAAAAGTTTTTTTTAGCTTGCTAATTTTTATTAAATAGCAAAAAAGATTTATTAATCTTAAAACTTACTTAATAATTTATAACTTGACTCATGCCCAAGAAACATTTTTAGCTGCTTAATTGCTTTAATGGCGCTTCCAGAGCAAATGTTAGAGCTTGATTATTTGAGAAGGAGCTCTAGATGCACCCTTAGAGCAAGTGTAGGGCTTGCATACAGCTAATTCTTTGAGTTTGAGAGCACATTTTTGCTCGTAACTTTTTTATCAGTGACAAGTGGCTTTTAAGCTCTTTAATATATTCATATGAAATCCTAAAAGGAGCACTTTTGACAGATTTTTGTTTGTCTTAGTCTTTGAGATCCAAATGGTAAATAAATATGAAAGTAGCACAACAAAATTCAAGTGTGTAATGGTAGGAAGAGGAAACTTCATTTATTACGATGTCAACAAGCTAGTTATTTTATTTATTCCTAGAGAAATAATGTATCTAATTAATTTTTTTTTGCATTAACGTCAATGAATTTTAAGTGCGCGATTTATCTTTTTTGCGTACCGTTTTTTTGAATATTATTTTCGTTTTCAAATTTAATATCTTCTAACGTTGTTTTGTTACTAAAATTTGTAAAGCTTCTATTCATTGGGTAATAAAATCGATCTTGAAAAATTTCTTTTACATTTGTCCAATAATGGTTAAAAATTCTTATTTCACAATTATTAAAATTAATTAACAGATTTCCTGTTAAATTTAAATTTCTTTCATCACAATTTTGTGTTATGTTCATATTATTAGCATTTTTTACAATTATGGTTTCATCATCAATAGTTAAAATATCAGTTTGATTATTCTTTATAAGTTTACAATTTTCTTGGTAAATGCAGTGTTTACTTACTTGCATTTCGTTTAAATATTTGTTTTCTTCATATTTATATGTTATATTCTTATATTTAAATACAATTTCTTTGGGACTATCAATTTCTTTTTTCATAAGATTTGGAATAGGCAAAATTAATTTGAGTTGAATTTTTACAAAATCTTTGGGAATTTTAATTGCAAATAATAACAAATTTTCTCTAAATTTAATTACTCCCATTTTAATATGTGTCATTTTATTTAAATCAATTTCATATTTTTGTATTTCTATATCGGTTAACATGTTTGGATTTATGTGTCCGTATCTAGCCGAAGCTATATTACTTTGGATATTATCAATTTTTTCTTTCACAATTTGTAATTTAAAATGTTGGTCATAAAATAAATTTCTTTGAATAACACTACTTGTTACACTATTTAACTGATTTAAAATAATAGCTCTATCTTTTTTTTTAAACTGTTTTTATCTGTTGCAAAGTTCTATTAAAATGATCATTTATAACGACCTGTTGGTTAAGATTGTCTATAGCGTTATGATTATTAATTTCGATATTTCTAAAATGGTTTTCTATGTTGATTCTATCTTCTTCATCCATGGTTCCGAATAACCATTTAGAAGCACTTCCTACAATATTTGCCAGACCTCTTCTTTGTCTTTTCTCCATTGGGATAAACGTTTGTACTCTGTTTTTAAGATGTATTAGTTCGTTTTGTATAATTTCTTGATGTTCTGTGTCCAGTCCTTTCATATTTGTTGCAATGTTGTCTATAATGTTTATAATCTCGATTGGGTTCACTACGTGAACAATTATGTCAGTTTTTGTAATTAAGTCAATGTCATTTAGTTTTATTTCGGTGAATCCGTTTTGTTCTTTTATTTCATCAAAAGTTAGTCTTCCTTCAACTGGTGTTAACAGTAGCATTAGGAATATTGTCATGAAGAGCTGAAAATTTTGGTTGTCGTTTTATATTTGTTACGTGTATGTTTGAGAGTTTATTCTTCCTAAACCTAGGCTGATGCTTATGTCTAACTGCTTTATAATTTTTTATGAATCCCGTAGATCTTGTTTCTGTATAAGATTCTCGTCTTTTGTTTGCTTTTTCTATGCTATTTTTCTTTACCGTCTGTAGGTTATTTCTAATTTTATCGAATTCTATTTTATGAAATTGTACTTTACTTGGACCTGTTTTTATAGTGGAATGAATTCTTTCATTATAATTTCTAATTGCCTGTTGAATAAGTCTTTTAACTGATACGTTTACTGCATTTAATTTTAATATTCTACATTTTTCTAACAAGTTACTGTGAAACCTTTCAACATCCGAATTTCCCGTAAGCGAATTTGGTTTAGTGAAGTGAATATCAATATTTTCATTTTGTAAGAATTCTTTTATGTGAATTGAATTAAATTCATTGTCAGCAACTATCTTTTTAGGTTTTCCTGCTTTAGCAAAATGACTTTCTAGTTCTTCTACTATTGTTATATGATTTCTATCTGATAGATAATAAGCAAATCCAAATTTGGAGAATTTGTCAATAATTGTTAAAAAACTGCATTTTAAAATTACGAATGTATCAATGCGAATACATTCATTTAATTCGGAAGGCGTTTCAGTCAAATTCAATTTTGGTTTTATTGGTCTGCGATCATATTTTACCTGTTGACAGACTTCGCATTGATTTATTACAATTTGAATTAATTGTAGTAAATTAGGATAGTATATTTTATATTTAATTTGGTTGAAAGTTTCTTGAATACCTGAATGCAAACTTTCCTTAACATGATAAAGTGAAATTTGTTTGATAGCTTCTGTTTCAATTTTTATATCTTGTGCTCTGTATGAACATTTATTTGACTATCATTTGAAAATAATTCTCTTAATTTTTCTTGTACTATGTTATACTTGCTATCGCTTAGTTCTGAATATATACCTGTCAATCCTTTTTTAATAAACCTTCTAAATATATCATTCAAATTATTAAAGTCATACTCAGCTATATAGATTATTCTTTTTCCATGTATTATTTCTATTTCTTCTGTCTTATTATTTGTTAATATAATTTGTGTTTTGTATTTATTAACTATCTCTTCCTTAATGGGGATATAATCTAACAACTCTTCTTCCGCTGAATGATTTGTTGCCATTGTTGTTTCATTTTCATCATCTTCTAAGTTAAATAAAAAATTTATATCTGATACACTGTCATCATACATTTTAGAATAATTATTACACATACTATTCCCTTCCTCTTCTGATTTAACGTCCTCGTTAATTTCAATTCTGCTGAGAAAATCAGCGACTTTATTATCTTTTCCTTTTAGATACTCTATTTCAAAGTTATACTCGCCTAATTTAAGTAGCCACCTTTGATGTCTAGCTGACATATCTTTTCCTTTGTACTTAGCATGCAAGTATTTTATTGGCTGGTGATCGGTATAAATTTTAAATTTATTACCATATAAATACGGTCGAAAATAACTGACTGACCACATTATGGCCAAAAATTCTTTATCCGTTACGGAATAATGAAAAAATGACACAACGAAATCATAAACGAAAAGTGTCGTCCTCCTTTTCGTTTTCCAGTACGCTGTTCGATGAGCGAAATTGATAATTGTAGCAGATTATTTGGAGAGGTCTCCGCACTTTTTTGCCCGGACCATTAATTGTGTGCGGAAAAGTGACATTTCAGTTTTTTTTGTGTTTGTATTTGTTGCATGGCCTTCTGTGATATTTTTGCGTTTGCGTTTTTTTTTTTTGTTATTGGTGTGACGCTCTCAGTTGTCATTTTTTCGTTGTGGTTTCCGCAAGTATTTCGCTGTCGAGTTGGAGACCACCGACAAATTTCGTGGCCTGCCACAGCCCCTTTAGCTGCCCCCCCCCCCCCCCCCACAGCCGATAATATTGGAAAAACATTAGTTATAACAAATAATGATACAAAACGAGTTCCGGGCTGCAAAATGTTTATGTGCTTATTACTTAGGTGTGTTTTATTGTCCCAAGGGAATTGAACGAAAATCTAAGGGCTAAAGTGCTTACAAGATAGTGTATTTTTTCCTAGACCCGTTAATAACAATAACTACACAAAAACAACGGTATTTATTTTATCAATGTATACAATTTGTAGTAGATACTAAGACTACATATTATTTTCAAGTTTGTTTCTTCTATTCTACTTAACAATTTATTGATAAAAATACGAGAAATGCAAAAATGGAATGGAAATGGAAACGCCAGCCCCCAGCCAGCCCCCCCCCCCCCCCCATACAGCCAAATCCTAGATCCCCTACTGCCTGGGGCGTACTTTCTCACAGCAGGTGGGGTACTATCGTACAACATGGGGAAGACTTATACAGGGTATTTAAAAAGTTTTTTTTAGCTTGCTAATTTTTATTAAATAGCAAAAAAGATTTATTAATCTTAAAACTTACTTAATAATTTATAACTTGACTCATGCCCAAGAAACATTTTTAGCTGCTTAATTGCTTTAATGGCGCTTCCAGAGCAAATGTTAGAGCTTGATTATTTGAGAAGGAGCTCTAGATGCACCCTTAGAGCAAGTGTAGGGCTTGCATACAGCTAATTCTTTGAGTTTGAGAGCACATTTTTGCTCGTAACTTTTTTATCAGTGACAAGTGGCTTTTAAGCTCTTTAATATATTCATATGAAATCCTAAAAGGAGCACTTTTGACAGATTTTTGTTTGTCTTAGTCTTTGAGATCCAAATGATAAATAAATATGAAAGTAGCACAACAAAATTCAAGTGTGTAATGGTAGGAAGAGGAAACTTCATTTATTACGATGTCAACAAGCTAGTTATTTTATTTATTCCTAGAGAAATAATGTATCTAATTAATTTTTTTTTGCATTAACGTCAATGAATTTTAAGTGCGCGATTTATCTTTTTTGCGTACCGTTTTTTTGAATATTATTTTCGTTTTCAAATTTAATATCTTCTAACGTTGATTTGTTACTAAAATTTGTAAAGCTTCTATTCATTGGGTAATAAAATCGATCTTGAAAAATTTCTTTTACATTTGTCCAATAATGGTTAAAAATTCTTATTTCACAATTATTAAAATTAATTAACAGATTTCCTGTTAAATTTAAATTTCTTTCATCACAATTTTGTGTTATGTTCATATTATTAGCATTTTTTACAATTATGGTTTCATCATCAATAGTTAAAATATCAGTTTGATTATTCTTTATAAGTTTACAATTTTCTTGGTAAATGCAGTGTTTACTTACTTGCATTTCGTTTAAATATTTGTTTTCTTCATATTTATATGTTATATTCTTATATTTAAATACAATTTCTTTGGGACTATCAATTTCTTTTTTCATAAGATTTGGAATAGGCAAAATTAATTTGAGTTGAATTTTTACAAAATCTTTGGGAATTTTAATTGCAAATAATAACAAATTTTCTCTAAATTTAATTACTCCCATTTTAATATGTGTCATTTTATTTAAATCAATTTCATATTTTTGTATTTCTATATCGGTTAACATGTTTGGATTTATGTGTCCGTATCTAGCCGAAGCTATATTACTTTGGATATTATCAATTTTTTCTTTCACAATTTGTAATTTAAAATGTTGGTCATAAAATAAATTTCTTTGAATAACACTACTTGTTACACTATTTAACTGATTTAAAATAATAGCTCTATCTTTTTTTTTAAACTGTTTTTATCTGTTGCAAAGTTCTATTAAAATGATCATTTATAACGACCTGTTGGTTAAGATTGTCTATAGCGTTATGATTATTAATTTCGATATTTCTAAAATGGTTTTCTATGTTGATTCTATCTTCTTCATCCATGGTTCCGAATAACCATTTAGAAGCACTTCCTACAATATTTGCCAGACCTCTTCTTTGTCTTTTCTCCTTTGGGATAAACGTTTGTACTCTGTTTTTAAGATGTATTAGTTCGTTTTGTATAATTTCTTGATGTTCTGTGTCCAGTCCTTTCATATTTGTTGCAATGTTGTCTATAATGTTTATAATCTCGATTGGGTTCACTACGTGAACAATTATGTCAGTTTTTGTAATTAAGTCAATGTCATTTAGTTTTATTTCGGTGAATCCGTTTTGTTCTTTTATTTCATCAAAAGTTAGTCTTCCTTCAACTGGTGTTAACAGTAGCATTAGGAATATTGTCATGAAGAGCTGAAAATTTTGGTTGTCGTTTTATATTTGTTACGTGTATGTTTGAGAGTTTATTCTTCCTAAACCTAGGCTGATGCTTATGTCTAACTGCTTTATAATTTTTTATGAATCCCGTAGATCTTGTTTCTGTATAAGATTCTCGTCTTTTGTTTGCTTTTTCTATGCTATTTTTCTTTACCGTCTGTAGGTTATTTCTAATTTTATCGAATTCTATTTTATGAAATTGTACTTTACTTGGACCTGTTTTTATAGTGGAATGAATTCTTTCATTATAATTTCTAATTGCCTGTTGAATAAGTCTTTTAACTGATACGTTTACTGCATTTAATTTTAATATTCTACATTTTTCTAACAAGTTACTGTGAAACCTTTCAACATCCGAATTTCCCGTATGCGAATTTGGTTTAGTGAAGTGAATATCAATATTTTCATTTTGTAAGAATTCTTTTATGTGAATTGAATTAAATTCATTGTCAGCAACTATCTTTTTAGGTTTTCCTGCTTTAGCAAAATGACTTTCTAGTTCTTCTACTATTGTTATATGATTTCTATCTGATAGATAATAAGCAAATCCAAATTTGGAGAATTTGTCAATAATTGTTAAAAAACTGCATTTTAAAATTACGAATGTATCAATGCGAATACATTCATTTAATTCGGAAGGCGTTTCAGTCAAATTCAATTTTGGTTTTATTGGTCTGCGATCATATTTTACCTGTTGACAGACTTCGCATTGATTTATTACAATTTGAATTAATTGTAGTAAATTAGGATAGTATATTTTATATTTAATTTGGTTGAAAGTTTCTTGAATACCTGAATGCAAACTTTCCTTAACATGATAAAGTGAAATTTGTTTGATAGCTTCTGTTTCAATTTTTATATCTTGTGCTCTGTATGAACATTTATTTGACTATCATTTGAAAATAATTCTCTTAATTTTTCTTGTACTATGTTATACTTGCTATCGCTTAGTTCTGAATATATACCTGTCAATCCTTTTTTAATAAACCTTCTAAATATATCATTCAAATTATTAAAGTCATACTCAGCTATATAGATTATTCTTTTTCCATGTATTATTTCTATTTCTTCTGTCTTATTATTTGTTAATATAATTTGTGTTTTGTATTTATTAACTATCTCTTCCTTAATGGGGATATAATCTAACAACTCTTCTTCCGCTGAATGATTTGTTGCCATTGTTGTTTCATTTTCATCATCTTCTAAGTTAAATAAAAAATTTATATCTGATACACTGTCATCATACATTTTAGAATAATTATTACACATACTATTCCCTTCCTCTTCTGATTTAACGTCCTCGTTAATTTCAATTCTGCTGAGAAAATCAGCGACTTTATTATCTTTTCCTTTTAGATACTCTATTTCAAAGTTATACTCGCCTAATTTAAGTAGCCACCTTTGATGTCTAGCTGACATATCTTTTCCTTTGTACTTAGCATGCAAGTATTTTATTGGCTGGTGATCGGTATAAATTTTAAATTTATTACCATATAAATACGGTCGAAAATAACTGACTGACCACATTATGGCCAAAAATTCTTTATCCGTTACGGAATAATGAAAAAATGACACAACGAAATCATAAACGAAAAGTGTCGTCCTCCTTTTCGTTTTCCAGTACGCTGTTCGATGAGCGAAATTGATAATTGTAGCAGATTATTTGGAGAGGTCTCCGCACTTTTTTGCCCGGACCATTAATTGTGTGCGGAAAAGTGACATTTCAGTTTTTTTTGTGTTTGTATTTGTTGCATGGCCTTCTGTGATATTTTTGCGTTTGCGTTTTTTTTTTTTGTTATTGGTGTGACGCTCTCAGTTGTCATTTTTTCGTTGTGGTTTCCGCAAGTATTTCGCTGTCGAGTTGGAGACCACCGACAAATTTCGTGGCCTGCCACAGCCCCTTTAGCTGCCCCCCCACAGCCGATAATATTGGAAAAACATTAGTTATAACAAATAATGATACAAAACGAGTTCCGGGCTGCAAAATGTTTATGTGCTTATTACTTAGGTGTGTTTTATTGTCCCAAGGGAATTGAACGAAAATCTAAGGGCTAAAGTGCTTACAAGATAGTGTATTTTTTCCTAGACCCGTTAATAACAATAACCACACAAAAACAACGGTATTTATTTTATCAATGTATACAATTTGTAGTAGATACTAAGACTACATATTATTTTCAAGTTTGTTTCTTCTATTCTACTTAACAATTTATTGATAAAAATACGAGAAATGCAAAAATGGAATGGAAATGGAAACGCCAGCCCCCAGCCAGCCCCCCCCCCCATACAGCCAAATCCTAGATCCCCTACTGCCTGGGGCGTACTTTCTCACAGCAGATGGGGTACTATCGTACAACATGGGGAAGACTTATACAGGGTATTTAAAAAGTTTTTTTTAGCTTGCTAATTTTTATTAAATAGCAAAAAAGATTTATTAATTTTAAAACTTACTTAATAATTTATAACTTGACTCATGCCCAAGAAACATTTTTAGCTGCTTAATTGCTTTAATGGCGCTTCCAGAGCAAATGTTAGAGCTTGATTATTTGAGAAGGAGCTCTAGATGCACCCTTAGAGCAAGTGTAGGGCTTGCATACAGCTAATTCTTTGAGTTTGAGAGCACATTTTTGCTCGTAACTTTTTTATCAGTGACAAGTGGCTTTTAAGCTCTTTAATATATTCATATGAAATCCTAAAAGGAGCACTTTTGACAGATTTTTGTTTGTCTTAGTCTTTGAGATCCAAATGATAAATAAATATGAAAGTAGCACAACAAAATTCAAGTGTGTAATGGTAGGAAGAGGAAACTTCATTTATTACGATGTCAACAAGCTAGTTATTTTATTTATTCCTAGAGAAATAATGTATCTAATTAATTTTTTTAGCATTAACGTCAATGAATTTTAAGTGCGCGATTTATCTTTTTTGCGTACCGTTTTTTTGAATATTATTTTCGTTTTCAAATTTAATATCTTCTAACGTTGTTTTGTTACTAAAATTTGTAAAGCTTCTATTCATTGGGTAATAAAATCGATCTTGAAAAATTTCTTTTACATTTGTCCAATAATGGTTAAAAATTCTTATTTCACAATTATTAAAATTAATTAACAGATTTCCTGTTAAATTTAAATTTCTTTCATCACAATTTTGTGTTATGTTCATATTATTAGCATTTTTTACAATTATGGTTTCATCATCAATAGTTAAAATATCAGTTTGATTATTCTTTATAAGTTTACAATTTTCTTGGTAAATGCAGTGTTTACTTACTTGCATTTCGTTTAAATATTTGTTTTCTTCATATTTATATGTTATATTCTTATATTTAAATACAATTTCTTTGGGACTATCAATTTCTTTTTTCATAAGATTTGGAATAGGCAAAATTAATTTGAGTTGAATTTTTACAAAATCTTTGGGAATTTTAATTGCAAATAATAACAAATTTTCTCTAAATTTAATTACTCCCATTTTAATATGTGTCATTTTATTTAAATCAATTTCATATTTTTGTATTTCTATATCGGTTAACATGTTTGGATTTATGTGTCCGTATCTAGCCGAAGCTATATTACTTTGGATATTATCAATTTTTTCTTTCACAATTTGTAATTTAAAATGTTGGTCATAAAATAAATTTCTTTGAATAACACTACTTGTTACACTATTTAACTGATTTAAAATAATAGCTCTATCTTTTTTTTAAACTGTTTTTATCTGTTGCAAAGTTCTATTAAAATGATCATTTATAACGACCTGTTGGTTAAGATTGTCTATAGCGTTATGATTATTAATTTCGATATTTCTAAAATGGTTTTCTATGTTGATTCTATCTTCTTCATCCATGGTTCCGAATAACCATTTAGAAGCACTTCCTACAATATTTGCCAGACCTCTTCTTTGTCTTTTCTCCTTTGGGATAAACGTTTGTACTCTGTTATTAAGATGTATTAGTTCGTTTTGTATAATTTCTTGATGTTCTGTGTCCAGTCCTTTCATATTTGTTGCAATGTTGTCTATAATGTTTATAATCTCGATTGGGTTCACTACGTGAACAATTATGTCAGTTTTTGTAATTAAGTCAATGTCATTTAGTTTTATTTCGGTGAATCCGTTTTGTTCTTTTATTTCATCAAAAGTTAGTCTTCCTTCAACTGGTGTTAACAGTAGCATTAGGAATATTGTCATGAAGAGCTGAAAATTTTGGTTGTCGTTTTATATTTGTTACGTGTATGTTTGAGAGTTTATTCTTCCTAAACCTAGGCTGATGCTTATGTCTAACTGCTTTATAATTTTTTATGAATCCCGTAGATCTTGTTTCTGTATAAGATTCTCGTCTTTTGTTTGCTTTTTCTATGCTATTTTTCTTTACCGTCTGTAGGTTATTTCTAATTTTATCGAATTCTATTTTATGAAATTGTACTTTACTTGGACCTGTTTTTATAGTGGAATGAATTCTTTCATTAGAATTTCTAATTGCCTGTTGAATAAGTCTTTTAACTGATACGTTTACTGCATTTAATTTTAATATTCTACATTTTTCTAACAAGGTACTGTGAAACCTTTCAACATCCGAATTTCCCGTATGCGAATTTGGTTTAGTGAAGTGAATATCAATATTTTCATTTTGTAAGAATTCTTTTATGTGAATTGAATTAAATTCATTGTCAGCAACTATCTTTTTAGGTTTTCCTGCTTTAGCAAAATGACTTTCTAGTTCTTCTACTATTGTTATATGATTTCTATCTGATAGATAATAAGCAAATCCAAATTTGGAGAATTTGTCAAGAGTTGTTAAAAAACTGCATTTTAAAATTACGAATGTATCAATGTGAATACATTCATTTAATTCGGAAGGCGTTTCAGTCAAATTCAATTTTGGTTTTATTGGTCTGCGATCATATTTTACCTGTTGACAGACTTCGCATTGATTTATTACAATTTGAATTAATTGTAGTAAATTAGGATAGTATATTTTATATTTAATTTGGTTGAAAGTTTCTTGAATACCTGAATGCAAACTTTCCTTAACATGATAAAGTGAAATTTGTTTGATAGCTTCTGTTTCAATTTTTATATCTTGTGCTCTGTATGAACATTTATTTGACTATCATTTGAAAATAATTCTCTTAATTTTTCTTGTACTATGTTATACTTGCTATCGCTTAGTTCTGAATATATACCTGTCAATCCTTTTTTAATAAACCTTCTAAATATATCATTCAAATTATTAAAGTCATACTCAGCTATATAGATTATTCTTTTTCCATGTATTATTTCTATTTCTTCTGTCTTATTATTTGTTAATATAATTTGTGTTTTGTATTTATTAACTATCTCTTCCTTAATGGGGATATAATCTAACAACTCTTCTTCCGCTGAATGATTTGTTGCCATTGTTGTTTCATTTTCATCATCTTCTAAGTTAAATAAAAAATTTATATCTGATACACTGTCATCATACATTTTAGAATAATTATTACACATACTATTCCCTTCCTCTTCTGATTTAACGTCCTCGTTAATTTCAATTCTGCTGAGAAAATCAGCGACTTTATTATCTTTTCCTTTTAGATACTCTATTTCAAAGTTATACTCGCCTAATTTAAGTAGCCACCTTTGATGTCTAGCTGACATATCTTTTCCTTTGTACTTAGCATGCAAGTATTTTATTGGCTGGTGATCGGTATAAATTTTAAATTTATTACCATATAAATACGGTCGAAAATAACTGACTGACCACATTATGGCCAAAAATTCTTTATCCGTTGCGGAATAATTAATTTCATGCTTATTTAGTGTTCTAGAAGCAAAACACACTGGGTGTCCTTCTTGTGACAGAACTGCTCCTAACGCATATTTTGATGCGTCGGTTGTTATTTGAAATAGTTTTTTGAAGTCTGGAAATCTTAGAATGGGATGTGAAGAAATAAGATTCTTAAGCTTCTCAAAAGCTACTATATAGTTCGGATCTGTAGTTCTTAACTTTGTATCTTTCTTTAGATACTTTGTCATGGGCTGTGCAATTTTTGCATAATCTTTAATGAATTTTCGATAAAATCCACTTAGCCCTAAGAAACTTTTTATCTGTTTTTGTGTCTGAGGTAAATCTAGATTTTGAATTACTTTAATCTTGTCCGGATTTGGTTTAAAACCATATTCCGTAAGAACATGACCCAGAAACTGAGTTTCTTTTTTCATGAAGCTACATTTATCGATCTGGATTTTTAATTCATTACTTTCCAGTACTTTAAATATAGCTGTAATAGCTTGTAAGTGCTCCTCGAGTGAGGTGCTAAAGATAAGTATATCGTCCAGATATACTACACAGGATATATTTATGAAATCTCTTAGAATTTCATTCATTAGCCTTTGGAATGTCGCTGGGGCATTCTTCAAGCCGAATGGCATTCTAATAAATTCATATAAGCCTTGCGGCGTAACGAAGGCTGTCTTTTCGATATCTTGTTCTCTTACTAAAATTTGGTAATATCCTTTGGCTAAATCTAATGTCGTAAAGAAGTTCGATCTTCCCATCTTGTCTAATATGGCGTCCATATTAGGAAGTGGTTGCTTGTCATCTACAGTAATTTCGTTTAATTTCCTATAGTCTATAACTTTACGAAATTTTTGAATACCCGAATTATCGTTTTTTTTCGGTACGACTATTAAAGGACTTGAATATTTTGATTTACTTTTTCTAATAATTCCTTGTGCTTCCATTTCACAAATCTGTCGCCTCACTTCTTCCTCATGTTTTGGCGGATACCTATATAGTTTAGCGTTTACTTGAGAGTCAATTGTTGTCTTTATCTCATGTTTAATTACCGGAGTGCTAGTTAGCTTATCTCCTTCTTTAAAAAATAATTTTTGATATTTATGTATTATTTTGGTTATGGCTCCATACTCTTCTTTATTCAAATAGTCAAGTTTTAGTCGATTAATTATGTCACTATCGTCTATAGTGTCTAACGTATAAATTTCGTCATATGTGTACGGTTTCCCTAATAATTTTATAGTCTGTTCATTGAGACATATGGTTCCTGCTTCTAAGTCGATAAGTGTGTTTAGTTTGTTAAGTATGTCAATACCTAATATAAATTGGTAGCGTCTGTTGGGTAAGCTTTTAACTTTCCATCTAACACAAGCTCCTTTAGGAAACTTGAGCTCATCAGGTGCTGGTGTATGTGTTTCGTATTCAATGGCATTCTTACCGTTTATTGTGGTAAAATGAATTGGTTTTATTTTAACTGTCTTAAAGTCTTTAATTTTGTCATCAATAATGCTAATAGTGGACCCTGTATCTATTAGAGCTAAATATTTTTTCTTATTTATAGTAATTTCTATGGTTGGTAGTTCGTCCGAGGCTAATTGATAAAAAACTCTGCATTATTTACCTCATCATTATTTTGTAAATTATTTGCTTCTATATTTCCTATAGACATAGGTTCTTTATACTTTTGACCATTCTGATTTTGAGGGCGGTTTTGACCCGAATTTCCGTTATTATTTGAATTATAATTTCCCGAATTTTGGGGTTTGCATTATAAAAATTACCTGTATTTCTAAAGTTTGCACCATTATAATTTCCTGAATTTCTGGTATTAAAATTATTGGAATTACCTGAATTTCTATTATTGAAATTATTAAAGTTTCCAGTATTTCTACTATTTGAATTATTAAAGTTTCCTGAATTTCTATTATGCGTGTTATTAAAGTTACCTGAATTTCTACTATTTGTGTTATTAAAGTTACCTGAATTTCTTCCATTATAGCTATTACTTTGATAGAACTGCCTGGTATTACTTAAATTACCTGATCTTCCACTATTTTGCTGATTGCTATTGTAATATGTATTATTTTGATTTCCTAAAAATCCTGATCTATTCTGATTTTTAATTGGTCGATTAGTTATTTTATTTGCGCTATTTTTTTTAAATTCATCTCTAATACAACTATCCTCATATCTTCTTCTTATCATTATTTCAAAGATTCCGTCTAAATCTTTTTCTTCGTAAATCTTATCTAGTAGTACACCCTGACTCATTTCTTTGATCATATTTACAAGCATCGTATTAACAGTATTTAAATCAATGGCCTTATCGCCTTTATAATATTCTTTAAGTTCATCACTTTTATATTTTATTTATTTGTGTTTCTAATAATAGCTCACTTACAGTATTAACTTTTAAACCGTTGATCGTCCTGTATATTTCGCTGGGCTCCACATCTGGTCTGTAATGTAATTTTAGCTGCCTTTTTATCTCATCCCAATTCTCTGGATCTGGTACATTTATTAAAATCTCCTTAGCTCTTCCCTAGATTCTTTCGTTGAATATTGTCCTCATCATAAATTTTTTTAAACAAATATTTTGCACATCTCCAATGTAGTACTCGATATTCCTTATGAAACTGTTGATAGTAACGTCACCTGACCCCGTGAAGGTGCTCATGTGCTTTACCTCTCGCAACACTCTCTCCTTGTCTAATCTTGCTGCCTCTCTAGTCTGTAAATTCTGGAATGCATTGTTAAGCAGTTCCAGCTGTTGTTCACGTGACCTTAGTTGTTGTTGGAGTTCGTTGATCTGTTCTTCCATCTCGGAGTTTTTTAAGTTTCTTCTTATGTCGAACTTATTAATTTTTCTTCCACTTCGCGTTATCATTAACTTCTTTACACTTTTCGTGTTTTTTTTTTTTTTTTTTTTTTTATTATTTGGTCACAATTCAATCTTTATCGATTTTTAGTGTTAGTTTCGTATCACTGATTTTTAGTGGTAGATTCGTATCACTGATTTTTAGTGGTAGATTCGTATCACTGATTTTTAGTGGTAGATTCGTATCACTGGATTGTTTAGTAATTTTCACAACAATCCTACCGACTGCGCCATTTATCTTTTTTGCGTACCGAGATTAGTTTTTAAAAAAGATTTAATTTATTGTGATATGAAAGAAAAGTCAAATAATAATTAATATAACCAAAGTGTATTTTTATTTAAGAATTAAGACAGACAGAAGAACAAGTCTGCTTCTCGCAAATTACAAAGACGAACTCTCTGCTTAAAATCCATTTTTCAGCTCTCATGGTCTTTGTATCTTTTGTCATAATTGATGGTCAGCATAATGACTGCCTTATGTTTAAAGTGTATTTTGTTACACTGTCTGCTCCGTGAAGGAATGTGCAGATTGCAATATATTCTGATGTGGGAACATCAATGCATTAAAGGTTTCTGATAACCGGATATCTAAATTAGATGGGAAAGAATGTGGCATATACATAACTCGCGCTTCGTTTTTTCATAAATGTTTTGGAGGTACTTCGCAAAATTACAACACGCCTTCCAAATTATGTATTTTAAGCTGTGAAATGTGAAAAAAAAATTAAATTAAACAACGTAAAAATTGGTTAAATAAATTTATCGAAGCACGAAATAAAATGCTTTGCTTACATTGCAATCGATATTGTGTTTTATATTTGAAGTGAAGGATTCAAATGTTTTTAAATGAATGAAAACAAATAAATCAAATAATTTTCATTTGTGTCGCCATGTTTTTTACTATGCACAATATGTCTCTTTAATAGAGCTGCAATATCGCTTTGAGAGCAATGTTACAGTTTTGCATTCAGGGCTTTGTAGAAAATAGGGTGTTTTGAAAATTGAAAGCTAAGTTAAGTGAATAGGTACATAATTCTAAATTGTAGAAATAATTTTGAATCCATTGAAGTGAATAAAGTTTTATAAGCACCTTAAATTACTAAAGGAAGTACTTGTGCGACTAATGCCCGATTTCATAAAAACACACTAAAATCCCTTTTATTTAAAGTCCTCTTAAAGTTTATCAGACCTTTAAATATATCCAGTTTCACCATCTAAAAAAAGGAAATTTTAGGGAAATTTTAGTTAAAATTGGGTTTGCCTCACATCCCTGGATATGGAAATAGGTTGTTTCCCTCTCACATTCGAAATGCACGTGAAAAAGCATTATATGTAGAAAAAAAATGCTACGAAAAAAA
Organism: Leucozona laternaria; assembly: GCA_932273885.2. Classification (NCBI taxonomy): domain Eukaryota; kingdom Metazoa; phylum Arthropoda; class Insecta; order Diptera; family Syrphidae; genus Leucozona; species Leucozona laternaria. The sequence goes on along the minus strand of OW026366.1, from coordinate 80,079,124 downwards.
AATATTTGGAGAACGGATTCCAACATGAACTCGGAATATTCTTGGACGTCTTACTTTATGTTGCTCTTCATCCTCAGATGAACAATCAATTATTCTAAAAACAAACAAATTATGAAGGCTTTCCGAAACCAACGCGAAACATTCGGAACGAATACGCGATGACTGAACAATGTTTGAAGATTCACATGGCGACAATGTGGGTGCTCTCATTTATCTCCATGTAAATAAATTAAGAAAGGTGAAAGTCTTGTCGTCGTTCGGAAGTATTCGCGTGTGCTTGGGAGAGCCTTAAAAGATTGTTATTTACACACAAACTATATTTTTGTTTCGACCTATTCACAATTTATATTTGCAAGAAATTAAATAAAAAAGTGACTGTAAAATATCATCTATAATTTTCTTACTCGTCGGCTGACATCTGAGATATTAGACTTCACAAATCATCATCATCATCGTCGGCTCGACAACCGGGGTCCGGTCCTTGCCTCCTTCAACAAGTCTCTCCACGCATCCCGGTCTCGAGCCGCCGCCATCCAGTTGCGCACCCCAAGGCTCCGGGCGTCCTGGTTTACGCCATCTCTCCAGCGCAAGCATGGTCTACCACGCTGTCGTCTACCATAGAATGTACCACAAAGAACTTTCCGAGCAGGTTCCTCTTCGCTCATGCGAGCTAGGTGCCCTGCCCACCGGAGTCTACCGAGCTTAATTTTTGTCACGATATCTGCTTCAAGGTAGATTGCGTACAATTCATGATTGTACCGTCTCCGGAATCGTCCTTCCTCACATATGGGGCCAACAATTCTCCTTAAGACTTTTCTCTCGAACGCGGCTAAGAGGTCGGAGTGCCTTTTGCTAAGCACCCAAGTCTCGGATCCATATGTGAGTACTGGCAGGACCATGGTCCTGTACAGCAGCAGTTTTGAAGTTATGGTGAGATTTCTGGATTTGAAGAGCTTTGACAGACTATAGTAGGCTCTGTTGGATTTGAGAAGCCGCCCGCGTATTTCTTCTTCCATATTGTTATCGGCTGCTACTATTGACCCAAGGTATTTAAAGGATTGCACCACTTCAAATTCGTGCTCCGCTACCTTGATTGTTTGACCAACTATTCCTCTCGCATTCGACGCCACCATGTACTTTGTTTTACCTTCACTAATGTGCAGCCCCAGATTTTGTGCCGCCTGCTCGATCTGGATGAAGGAATCATGTACAGCTTGCTCAGTTCTTCCGATGATGTCGATGTCGTCTGCGTAAGCCAGTATCTGGCTGGACCTGTTGACGATGGTCCCTCTTGTTGCCTTGCCAGAGTCACGGATTGCTTTCTCCAACGCCAGGTTGAAGAGGAGGCAGGCCAAACCATCCCCTTGTCGGAGTCCATTAAAGATGTTGATTGGTTTGGATAGCAATCCGGCTATTTTTACTTGGCTTGTTACGTTGGTCATGGTCAACCTACATAGTCGTCTCAATTTATTTGGGATGCCGAATTCTCTCATGGCTTTGTAAAGTTCTACCCTGGCTATGCTATCGTAGGCGGCCTTAAAGTCTATAAACAGGTGGTATGTTGGGATGTTAAATTCTAGACATTTTTCCATCGCCTGCCTAAGGGTAAAGATCTGATCAGTTTTTGATTTGCCTGGAATGAAACCACACTGATATTGTCCGATGATGTCTTGTAGAATAGAGGAGAGTATCTTATAGGCGGTATTCAACAACGTGATACCTCTATAATTGCTGCACGTTGTGACATCTCCCTTCTTATGTATGGGGCAAATTATACCTTTTCGCCAGTCTTCTGGAATTTCTTCATGCTCCCACACGTGCACTATAATCTCATGAATTGCTTGACGTAAAGCTGGCCCACCGTGTTGAAATAGTTCGGCTGGTATACCATCGGCTCCCGGGGCTTTGTTTTTCTTTAGCATGCCTATAGCCTTCTCAACATCTTCTATGCTTGGTGGCGGCAACATAGGGTACTCTTCTTGAAGTAGTGGAGCCTCCACTTCTGCAGTGAGCTGACCATTTAGCAATTCATTGAAGTACACTTCCCATCGCTCCAGTATGCTTTGAGGATCGGTGATCAGATTTCCCTCTCCGTCCTTGCAGTATGTGCAGCGTGGTGTGTACTGCGTCATGTTTCGGACGGATTGGTAGAACTTCCGCGCCTGGTGCGGACCTCGCTCTCGGCTTTTCTCTATTTCACAGATTATGTTCTTCTCCCAGGCTGATTTTTTCGGTCTGTGAAGCCGTTTTTCAATTCTTCTGAGCTCTTTATATTCGTCTTCGCGTGCCCGCGTTCTATGAGATTGTTGCATTGCTCGGTACGCAACATTCTTACGTTCAGTCGCTAGCTTGCATTCATCATCAAACCAGTCGTTCCGATTTCTACGACTGCTGCCTAAGATGGAGTTGGCAGTACTAATGACAGTATTCTTAAGGCGTGTCCACTTCTCATCTACGCCCAGCATACTGGCTCCAGGACTTACTCTACCCAGTTCTAGGGCAAGTCCTAACGCATTACCAAAGGTGTTACTGGTGTTTTCATTGCGCAGAGCAGCCGTGTTGATTCGAACCTGATCGGCGGATGCAATACGTCTTCGCAAGGCAATCCGCCCTCGGAAAACCATACCAACAAGATAGTGATCCGAGTCGATATTGGCACCTCGGTACGTTCGTACCGTCATCAAGTTCGAGTAGTGGCGACGGTCTATCAACACGTGGTCAATTTGGTTACGAGTGACTCCATCAGGTGATACCCAGGTGGCTTTGTAGATATCCTTACGCGGGAACCTGGTACTCGCAACGACCATGTTTTTCGATGCTGCCAATTCTAAGACTCGAAGTCCATTATCATTAGTGTTCTCATGCAAACTATGGGTGCCTGCGTAATGCCTGAATACCGGCTCCCGACCTATTTTTGCATTCAAATCCCCAAGGATGATTTTTACGTCATACCTTGGACAGGCATTGAGGGCCCTCTCGACTTGTTCGTAGTAAGTCTCTTTTTCTTCGTCTGAGGACTCCTCCGTAGGTCCGTGAACGTTAATGAGGCTGATGTTCTTAAATTTGCCTCGCACGCGAAGGGTGCATAGCCTTTCGCTTATAGCGTTAAAGCCGATGATGGCAGACTTCATTTTTTCGCCGACTAGGAAGCCTACCCCGAGCACATGGTGTTTTGTATGACAGCTGTAGTATAAGTCATAATCTTTCTTCTGTAGAACAACATTCCCTGTCCATCTTATTTCTTGAAGTGCTGTTATGTCAGCTTTATATTTTGACAGGGCATCGGCTAGCTGCTGAGCAGCTCGAGCTCTATAGAGCGATCGTTCGTTCCATAAGAAAATTCTTAAATCGTTTTTCCGTTTTCTTTGCGTGGGTTGTCGTCGTGAGATCAGTCCGTTTCCGAGGCTTGTTGTTGGTCTCGTAATTCTTTTAGTTTTACGGAACAGGGAATTAACCTGTTGCCAACCTGTGGAACCAGCCTGATCATATTAGCCAAACCTTTTTAAAGGCTTGTTTCTAGCGCCCGCCGCGAAGAGGCTATGATCACACTTCCACCAGTCCGAATAGTTACGGCACGTGCATGTTTTCGTATGCTACATGTTATTCCCCCTATTCGGCTGATGGCTGACCGCCTTCACAAATCACACTTTTAGTTCATAAAGGCATTTAAAAGCATTTTAAATTTAAAAGCACTTGGTGAAACCAAAAAATCCCATTTTAACGCTAAATGGGCTTTTAAATATTTAAAAGTCCTTTATGAAATCGGGCTTAGGTCGTAGATTTAATTTTTTTTTAGGGAACTACATAGTTAATTTATTTTAATAAAAAAAATTGTCAATTCCGTGCTTAATTCAAATCTTAAGATTTCCCTTATAAATTGAAGGGAATTTATTTATTTTCCACTGTTTTAAGTTTTCCAGTTGAAATAATTTTTGTTTTTTGTTTTAGTTTTTAACACCCTGTAATATGATTGGGAGAATTGTCTTGAATGAGAATAAGTATTTATTCAGCTCTATATGTGCATTATTGCAGCTCTATTGATGGATTTTTGTGACATCAAATTTTGTGTGAGAATATTAGGAATTGAACTCTACAGCCGCTTTCAGTGTAGCTCTGTTAATGCAATTTTTTGACATTTTGAAAAATTATGCATTAGTATTGTGCGCATGTGTTGTTAGCAGCTCTACAATGCCTCTATCTATGCTGATGTTTAGAGTTTGCTCGTTGCAAGATCTCCTGAACTGTGTTAAGGAGTATGTTTTCAAATCTGGAAGCGTTGTAAAGTTAATAGAGCTAAAAGTGTTCTAAGACTGCGTATATAGAACATTATTTTGAAGTATAATGTAGGGAGCTTTGAAATAATCTCTAACAGAGCTGTAGCTTTAGGCCAGGCGCGCACATGCAACTAAACAGTTTGGTTGCGATTTTGAGCACTATGGGATTATATGAGAGTCCGCGCACATAAACCGGCGGACTCTCATATAATCCCGAGTGCTCAAAATCGAAACCAAACTGTTTAGTTGCATGTGCGCGCCTGGCCTTAGGTTTCACTATCTAGGAGCTGTAGAAGAACAGTTTTGCTTCTATTAGCTCCAACGATGTTACTTGGGTAACATTCATACTCAAAAGTTTTATTTGGGGTCACAAGAAATAAGCTATAAAACAGTTTTAAAAAACCTAGGTAGGTTTTTCCTTCTAAATTTCAAAACAATTTTATTTCAAACCAACACTCATACCTGCAAAACAAAGAAAAAATATTTTCCATGATTTTTTTTCTGCACCTGACAAAAAAAAACTCAGAAAAAATTAGTGACTTCATCAAATCAAATCGCTCTAGCTCAGCTCTATGCAACTGTATGCAGCTGAGTTTTTGGTTTTATATGAAGAGATATATAAGGATTTACTATCCGTCGAGTCTGGCTTGATTATGTTAGAACCTTTTTCCTCCACTCAGTGTAAAGTCGAAAAAGCGTGCAAAAATGGATGTTTCAAAAAACATTAAATTTAGCAATTTAAAAAAAATTATAATTTTTTTTTTTTTACTCTAGCAATTAACACATATATCAAGTAAAAATAACAAAAAAAAAGTTTTATTTACACCTTTTTCCTAGTTTTTACACTCAAAATTAAAAAAAAATTTAAATACAATTGTTTTTTTCTAACCATAAAAATTTGTCAACTTTGACTCGCTCTACAAGTCAAACCATTCATACAAATGAAATAATTTTTTTCGATTACTAGAGCTCCAAACTTTTGTTAATTCAAAAAAAGTAAAAGTTTTGCATTAAAACCCACCCGAAAAATGAATTTCGCAAGCACTTTTGCCTAAACGGGCCACTGTGCGTCGCTTATGATATAACATCGAATTTTTTATTGACCTGGAGCCTACTTAAGAACTTCTATTCTTTTTATTATTGTTTCGATTGGTGTTTTCAAAATAACCTTCTAGAAGAACAGAAAAACCTTATCGAAGATAAGCTAGATGCATTTGAAAATAAATTCGTTACTCTTAACGAACGTGTTGAGGGTGTTGAAAAACTATTTTCTAAAGTAGACGCAAAGCTCGAGAAAGTTCAAGGAGTTCAAGAAAAGTTTGAAGATAAAATTCACAGCATTACAAATGAATTAAATAATGTAAGAAAAATGAAGGTTCGAGAAAGTTCTGGTGACTTTCCCAAGCGAAAGGAAATGCATCCACCAACCTTTGACGGACATACTTCTTGGTAGATCTACAAGAAGCAGTTTGAGACAGCCGCAGCAACAAATGGCTGGGATGAGGAAGACAAATATATAGCTCTAACGCTTGCCCTTAGAGGACCTGTCGCAAACGTTTGGGAGATAGCCATATGCAAGAAGTCTTCCGCGGCCAACTCAATACCAGAGTCCAGAAAAGAGGAGAAAGTCTACGGCAACTCCAAGCAGACATCGAACGTCATATCTAACAGCAGGAGATGAAATTGTTAACCGTTAACCAATTAGCAACGGAAGCCTTTGTCCGTGCTGTATCTGACATCAACCTACAGTGAGCAATTCGAACTGCTGGAAAACGGACGCTTCCTGAAGCATTAGCATTCGCTCTGACTATGGAAGTAGTAGAACAGGCTTCTCAAGGAGTTCATCGAGTAAGAGAAGTGGAAGTTGAAGAATGCTCATGTCAAAGAGTTGCATTCCAAAGAAACCAGCGAAATGGACCTGCTCGTTGCTGGAATTGTAATAAGACCGGGCACCTCCCGCGCCAGTGCAGACTGCCACCGAGAAGAACTGCATGTCAACATTGTGGAAGCAGAAAAAATACTCCAGAACAAAGAAGCAATAACACCAACACTCCTGCCCGACTTATTTCCCAGTCGGGAAACGAGTAAGAGCCAACTTTTTTGGGCAGAAGCTGGTTTCTGGTATCGATGGCCCCAGAACCACCATCCAGGTCTCGCAGACTAAACGAGACAACAAAAGTTTGGCAATGGAGGCAACCTTAAACAACAGGAAACACGTGGCTACAATTGACACCGGTGCCACAGCCTCCATTCTACGAAGGGACTTGGTCAAGATGACATGGCTACATAACACCAATAGCCATCGTCTATTCGTTTGGCAGAGCTGGAGTTTACACATGTGTTTCTGGTAGCAGACAAACGTGACGAATGCATTATCGGAATTGACTTCATGAAAGAAAATGAAGTAATCCTGGATATCGGTAAGCAAGTTCTTAAGTACAAAAATGTAGAGATTCCAATGGTTTATGGTGACGAAAAATCATCAACTCTAAGAACTTTCATCAAAGAAGACATTAGCTTGCCTCCTTCTTCAGATGTGTTCGGTTGGACAAAAATAAAGGTTGATTTGGGCAGTCATCGGTACCTCATGGTGGAACCAGCCACTGAGCAATGTTCCCAAAACATCATCGTAGGGAAAACTCTCGTGGCACCAAAGAACAACATGGTGCCTGCACGCATACTCAACATCAAATCGTACGAAGTTAAGCTCAGGAAAGGAGAAATAGTTGAACAATGTGAATCTGTATCCGCGATAACCAAAATCAATGAAATAGATACACAGAAGTGTGTGAACTTCGAAAAGTTAAAATCCAAGATTCTAAAATCATCTAATCTTAGTCAACATCAGCTGATATTTTCTCTTCACCCAGTGGGCAAAATGGTCGAACACAACTGGTGCAGCGTCGAATCGACACAGGAGATGCAAGACCGATTCGTCAGCCAGCAAGACGTCTTCCTTTGGCCAAACAAGCGGAAGTTGAAGAGATGATATCAACCATGAAGAAAGATGGGCTAATCGAAAATTCCAAAAGCACTTGGGCATCTCCAGTGGTTCTTGTGAAAAAGAAAGATGGAAGCACTCGATTTTGTGTGGACTACAGAAGGCTTAACGACGTGACAAAGAACGACAGCTACCCGCTACCCAGAATCAGTGACACGGTAGATGCAATGGAAGGAGCCCAATTGTTCTCAACTTTGGACTTGAAGAGCGGCTTTTGGCAAATAGAAATCCATCCAGAAGATCGAGAAAAGACGGCTTTCTCCACAGTAAATGGTCTGTGGCAGTTTAAAGTAATGCCGTCTGGGCTATGTAACGCTCCGGCAACATTCGAGCGTTTGATGGAGTGGGTTCTACATGGACTTACTTGGAAATATTGCCTAGTCTATTTGGATGATTTCATCGTATATGGAAAAACATTTTACGAACATTGTGGCAATCTTAAAGCTGTATTCCAGAGACTTCGAGAAGCACACCTAAAGTTGAATCCAGACAAATGTGCGCTTTTCAAGACCGAAGTGAAATACTTGGGACATATCATCTCGTCTCAAGGAGTAAAGACCGATCCTGAGAAAGTTGACACCGTCAAGAATTGGCCAACACCACAGCACAAACATGAACTCCGAAGCTTTCTTGGTTTAGCCACATATTATCGGCGTTTCGTGAAAGATTTTGCTGGAATCGCCAAAAGCTTGCATCAGCTTACTGAAAAAGGGAAGCCGTTCAAATGGAGAGTTCGAGAAAAGCTTTCAAGAACTGAAGCTGCGCTTATGTAACGCTCCTGTGCTGACTTATCCAACTCCAGGAAAACCTTTCATCATCGACGCTGATGCAAGTAAAGTTGGAATTGGAGCTGTACTGTGACAAGTCCATGATAGAGAAGAAAAAGTTGTCGCCTACTACAGCAATTTACTCTCGAAGCCAGAGCGTAATTATTGTGTTACCAGAATAGAACTTCTAGCTCTGGTTTTAGCAAAAAAGCATTTCCATAAATACATCAATGGACAAAAGTTCCTTCTTCGAACGGACCATGGTGCACTCAACTGGCTTTTGAACTTAAAAAATCCTGAAGGTCAAGTAGCAAGATGGATCGAGAGACTGCAGACCTACGACTATCAGATCCAACATCGAAGAGGAAAACTGCATTCTAACGCAGACGCATTATCTCGGCGACCATGCAAAAAAGGAGGTGATTGCCGTACAACGAATAAGAGCCGATCCCATTTACGGTTGGAGCAACGAAGAACTCAGGATTGCTCAACAAGAAGACTCAGTTATCGAACCCATTCTTGAATGGAAGGAACACCAAGAAAAACCAGCATGGAGTGACAGCTCTGATAGAAGCCCTGCTCTGCAAGCTTATTGGGCCCAATGGGACTCGCTTCATGTGCAAGAAGAGGTACTAAAGCGTAAATGGGAATCCGCAGATGGTAAGTCTTATGTGATGCAGCTTATTGTTCCTCGGTCAAAGGTAAATGATGTTCTTCGAGAGATGCATGATGGAGCTTCTGGAGGTTATTTGGGAGTCAACAGTTCTACTGGCTACATGCAAGAGATGACGTCGAAAAGTGGTGCCGAAAATGTGATACTAGTGCAGCTAGCAAGGGGCCAGGTAGAAAAATTCAAAGTAAAATCCATCAGTACAATATGGGCACACCTTTCAAAAGGATTGCAGTGGACGTCGCAAGCCCTTTTCCTGAAACAAATAGCGGGAACCGATACATCTTTGTAGTGATGGATTACTTCAGCAAGTGGCCTGAGGCATACGCCATTCCAAATCAGGAAACCAAAACAGTCATGGACCAGATTGTATTCAATTGGGTGAGCAGGTTCGGCGTACCTATGGAACTGCATTCTGACCAAGGAAGGAACTTCGAATCTAACATCTTTCAGGAAGTTTGCACACTCCTTGGCATTAAAAAGACGAGGACAACCCCGCTTCATCCGCAATCTGATGGAATGGGATTCAACAGGACGCTTAAAGAACATCTGTCTAAGGTTGTCGGCGACTATCAACGAGACTGGGACCGACATATTCCATTATTCCTGATGGCTTATCGAAGTGCGGCACATAGCTCGACAGGACATACACCATCCGAGATCCTGTTCGGAACAACAATACGCCTTCCAAGTGAAGTGAAATTTGGATGCCGTACAATTGTGCCGCAAAGAACAGAGGAATATGTGGATAACCTGAAGGAAAGACTTGATGACATTCACCAACGAACAAGGACAAACATAAAAACATGCAGTGACTGGATGAAAACTCGATATGTCGCACGAGCAACAACGGCAGGATTCCAAGAAGGAGACCTTGTGTGGTTTTATAATCCCCACCGACAAAAGGGACTGTCACCAAGACTTCAACAAAACTGGGAAGGCCCTTACACTGTTGTCAAAAGAATTAATGATGTGGTTTACCGTATACGGAGAGGGGTAAGAGGCAAATTGAAAGTAGTTCATTGTGACCGTTTACATCGTTATAATGTTAAAAGTACTGATGAAATTGTTCGGGACGAAAAATCCTAAGAGGGGGGCAATGTAACGATTTAATAATTACCCAACTACTTTGAATTTGAAACAGAAGAAAATCCTCTAACTGTTTGCAGCGCCATCTCTCGGAAAAAAACTAAACATCAAACCTTCAACCGTTCACAGCGCTTGTGATTCAGCTGAGTATCAATTGCAATGTTCCGTCTGTCAGCGACTGGAAAGGAAACTTCTAGAAGGAGATATACTCGAATATTCCATAAGGAGATGTTTTCGAGCGAGTAGACACAGTTTAATTTTGAATGTGATAACGTAAAGTAAGAAGTAAAAGTGTATCCGGAAGTGAATTTTAAATTGCATACTATTGTGATTGCAGAATAATAAAATAGATTTGAAGTGAAATAAAGTGTGTGTTTTATAAAGTAAATAAGTGGACGTTATTATTTTAAAGGAAATAAGTTTTATTATCAAACCGAGGTAGAACATTACATTGGTGTCAGAAGAGTGGAATAGAACTTATTTCATCAGATAACCTACGGTGAAAAGTGGAAGATAAAAGTGAAAAAAAAGTAGAAAAAATGGGTAAGATAGTGAATTTATTGAATTGTGTTGAACTTAAGGCAGAATTGAATACATGAGGTCTTCCTACTGCTGGAACAAAAAATGACCTCATTATTCGTCTACAAGAAGAGTTAAGACAACAAGGAGAAAACCCAGACACATTTCTCTTTAAGATTAAAATGCCCGAAGAACAATTAAGTCCTAGCTTAGACAGGAGCAATATGATGACTTTGTTGTGTGCTCGATTTGATGAACAACGCAATGAACAAAAGAATCTTCTGGAAAGATTTGATGAACAACGCAACGAGCAAAAGAATGAAAAAAAGAACCTTTTGGAAAAAATGACCTCATTATTCGTCTACAAGAAGAGTTAAGACAACACGGAGAAAACCCAGACACATTTCTCTTTGAGATTGAAATGCCCGAAGAACAAGTAAGTCCTAGCTTAGACATGAGCAATATGATAACTTTGTTGTTTGCTCGATTTGATGAACCACGCAATGAACAAAATAATCTTCTGGAAAGATTTGATGAACAACGCAATGAACAAAAGAATCTTCTCGAAGAACAACGTAATGAGCAAATGAATCTCCTCGAAAAACAAGAAAAAAATATGCTGCAAGGATTCCAAGAACAGAAAAATCTCCTGGAAGGTAAGCTAGATGCATTCGAGAACAAATTTATTGCTCTTGACGAACGTGTCGGAAAACAAATTCTAACAGTAGACGCAAAGCTCGAGGAAGTTCAAGAAAAGTTCGAAGACCAAATTCAGAGCATTACAAATGAATTGGATAAAGTAAGAAAAATGAAGGTTCGAGAAAGTTCTGGGGACTTCCCAAAGCGAAAAGAAATGCATCCACCAACCTTTGATAGACATACTTCTTGGTCGATCTACAAGAAGCAGTTTGAGGCAGCCGCAGCAACAAATGGCTGGGACGACGAAGACAAATATAAAGCTCTGCCCATAGAGGACCTGCTGCTGAACTATTGCAAACCATACCAGCAGACAAGAACGGCAACTTCAGTGCTCTTGTTCAGGCTATCGACAAACGCTTTGGAGATGGCCATATGCAAGAAGTCTTTCGCTTCCAACTCAATACCAGAGTACAAAAAAGAGGAGGTCTGCAGCAACTTCAAGCAGACATCGAACGGTTGGCTCATTTGGCATACCTAACTGCAGGAGACGAATTATAAGTCAGTTTGCAACAGAAGCCTCTGTCCGTGCTGTATCCGACATCAAGCTACAGCGAGCCATTCGAACTGCTGGAAAACGGACGCTTCCTGAGGCATTAGCTTTCGCTTTGACTATGGAAGCAGCAGAACAGACTTCTCAAGGAGTTCATCGAGTGAGAGAAGTGGAAGTTGAAGAATGCTCATGTCAAAGAGTTGCATTCCAAAGAAACCAGCGAAGGACCTGCTTGTTGCTGGAATTGTAATAAGACCGGACACCTCCAGCGCCAGTGCAGACTGCCACCGAGAAGAGCTGCATGTCAACATTGTGAAAGCAGAAATAATACTCCAGAAGAAAGAAGCAATAACACCAGCACTCCTGCTCGACTTGTTTCCCAGTCGGGAAACGAGTAAGAACCAACTTCTTGGGGCAGAAGCTGGTTTCTGGCATCGATGGCCCCAGAACCACCATCCAAGTCTCGCAGACTAAACGAGACAACAAAAGTCTGACAGTGGAGGCAACCTTAAACAACAAGAAACACGTGGCTACAATTGACACCGGTGCCACAGCCTCCATTCTACGCATGGACTTGGTCAAGATGACATGGTTACATAACACCAATAGCTATCGTCTGAAAACAGCAACAGGAGAAGCAGCAAAAGTGTACGGAGAAGTTCGTCTTCCGATTCGTTTGGCAGAGCTGGAGTTTACACATGTGTTTCTGGTAGCAGACATATGTGATGAATACATTATCGGAATTGACTTCATAAAAGAACATGGAGTAATCCTGGATATCGGTAAGCAAGTTCTTAAGTACAAAAATGTAGAGATTCCAATGCTTTATGGTGACGAAAAATCATCAACTCTAAGAACTTTCATCAAAGAAGACATTAGCTTGCCTCCTTCTTCAGATGTGTTCGGTTGGACAAAAATAAAGGTTGATTTGGGTAGTCATCGGTACCTCATGGTGGAACCAGCCACTGAGCAATGTTCCGAAAACATCATCGTAGGGAAAACTCTCGTGGCACCAAAGAACAACATGGTGCCTGTACGCATACTCAACATCAAATCGTACGAAGTTAAGCTCAGGAAAGGAGAAATTGTTGGACAATGTGAATCTGTATCCGCGATAACCAAAATCAATGAAATAGTTACATAGAAGTGTGTGAACTTCGAAAAGTTAAAATCCAAGATTCTAAAATCATCTAATCTTAGTCAACATCAGCTGATATTTTCTCTTCACCTAGTGGTCAATATGGTCGAACACAACTGGTGCAGCATCGAATCGACACAGGAGATGCAAGACCGATTCGTCAGCCAGCAAGACGTCTTCCTTTGGCCAAACAAGCGGAAGTTGAAGAGATGATATCAACCATGAAGAAAGATGGGCTAATCGAAAATTCCAAAAGCACTTGGGCATCTCCAGTGGTTCTTGTGAAAAAGAAAGATGGAAGCACTCGATATTGTGTGGACTACAGAAGGCTTAACGACGTGACAAAGAACGACAGCTACCCGCTACCCAGAATCAGTGACACGGTAGATGCAATGGAAGGAGCCCAATTGTTCTCAACTTTGGACTTGAAGAGCGGCTTTTGGCAAATAGAAATCCATCCAGAAGATCGAGAAAAGACGGCTTTCTCCACAGTAAATGGTCTGTGGCAGTTTAAAGTAATGCCGTTTGGGCTATGTAACGCTCCGGCAACATTCGAGCGTTTGATGGAGTGTGTTCTACATGGACTTACTTGGAAATATTGCCTAGTCTATTTGGATGATTTCATCGTATATGGAAAAACATTTTACGAACATTGTGGCAATCTTAAAGCTGTATTCCAGAGACTTCGAGAAGCACACCTAAAGTTGAATCCAGACAAATGTGCGCTTTTCAAGACCAAAGTGAAATACTTGGGACATATCATCTCGTCTCAAGGAGTAAAGACCGATCCTGAGAAAGTTGACACCGTCAAGAATTGGCCAACACCACAGCACAAACATGAACTCCGAAGCTTTCTTGGTTTAGCCACATATTATCGGCGTTTCGTGAAAGATTTTGCTGGAATCGCCAAAAGCTTGCATCAGCTTACTGAAAAAGGGAAGCCGTTCAAATGGAGAGTTCGAGAAAAGCTTTCAAGAACTGAAGCTGCGCTTATGTAACGCTCCTGTGCTGACTTATCCAACTCCAGGAAAACCTTTCATCATCGACGCTGATGCAAGTAAAGTTGGAATTGGAGCTGTACTGTGACAAGTCCATGATAGAGAAGAAAAAGTTGTCGCCTACTACAGCAATTTACTCTCGAAGCCAGAGCGTAATTATTGTGTTACCAGAATAGAACTTCTAGCTCTGGTTTTAGCAAAAAAGCATTTCCATAAATACATCAATGGACAAAAGTTCCTTCTTCGAACGGACCATGGTGCACTCAACTGGCTTTTGAACTTAAAAAATCCTGAAGGTCAAGTAGCAAGATGGATCGAGAGACTGCAGACCTACGACTATCAGATCCAACATCGAAGAGGAAAACTGCATTCTAACGCAGACGCATTATCTCGGCGACCATGCAAAGAAGGAGGTGATTGCCGTACAACGAATAAGAGCCGATCCCATTTACGGTTGGAGCAACGAAGAACTCAGGATTGCTAAACAAGAAGACTCAGTTATCGAACCCATTCTTGAATGGAAGGAACACCAAGAAAAACCAGCATGGAGTGACAGCTCTGATAGAAGCCCTGCTCTGCAAGCTTATTGGGCCCAATGGGACTCGCTTCATGTGCAAGAAGAGGTACTAAAGCGTAAATGGGAATCCGCAGATGGTAAGTCTTATGTGATGCAGCTTATTGTTCCTCGGTCAAAGGTAAATGATGTTCTTCGAGAGATGCATGATGGAGCTTCTGGAGGTTATTTGGGAGTCAACAGTTCTACTGGCTACATGCAAGAGATGACGTCGAAAAGTGGTGCCGAAAATGTGATACTAGTGCAGCTAGCAAGGGGCCAGGTAGAAAAATTCAAAGTAAAATCCATCAGTACAATGTGGGCACACCTTTCAAAAGGATTGCAGTGGACGTCGCAAGCCCTTTTCCTGAAACAAATAGCGGGAACCGATACATCTTTGTAGTGATGGATTACTTCAGCAAGTGGCCTGAGGCATACGCCATTCCAAATTAGGAAACCAAAACAGTCATGGACCAGATTGTATTCAATTGGGTGAGCAGGTTCGGCGTACCTATGGAACTGCATTCTGACCAAGGAAGGAACTTTGAATCTAACATCTTTCAGGAAGTTTGCACACTCCTTGGCATTAAAAAGACGAGGACAACCCCGCTTCATCCGCAATCTGATGGAATGGGATTCAACAGGACGCTTAAAGAACATCTGTCGAAGGTTGTCGGCGACTATCAACGAGACTGGGACCGACATATTCCATTATTCCTGATGGCTTATCGAAGTGCGGCATATAGCTCGACAGGACATACACCATCCGATACAATACGCCTTCCAAGTGAAGTGAAATTTGGATGCCGTACAATTGTGCCGCAAAGAACAGAGGAATATGTGGATAACCTGAAGGAAAGACTTGATGACATTCACCAACGAACAAGGACAAACATAAAAACATGCAGTGACTGGATGAAAACTCGATATGTCGCACGAGCAACAACGGCAGGATTCCAAGAAGGAGACCTTGTGTGGTTTTATAATCCCCACCGACAAAAGGGACTGTCACCAAGACTTCAACAAAACTGGGAAGGCCCTTACACTGTTGTCAAAAGAATTAATGATGTGGTTTACCGTATACGGAGAGGGGTAAGAGGCAAATTGAAAGTAGTTCATTGTGACCGTTTACATCGTTATAATGGTAAAAGTACTGATGAAATTGTTCGGGACGAAAAATCCTAAGAGGGGGGCAATGTAACGATTTAATAATTACCCAACTACTTTGAATTTGAAACAGAAGAAAATCCTCTAACTGTTTGCAGCGCCATCACTCGGAAAAAAACTAAACATCAAACCTTCAACCGTTCACAGCGCTTGTGATTCAGCTGAGTATCAATTGCAATGTTCCGTCTGTCAGCGACTGGAAAGGAAACTTCTAGAAGGAGATATACTCGAATATTCCATAAGGAGATGTTTTCGAGCGAGTAGACACAGTTTAATTTTGAATGTGATAACGTAAAGTAAGAAGTAAAAGTGTATCCGGAAGTGAATTTTAAATTGCATACTATTGTGATTGCAGAATAATAAAATAGATTTGAAGTGAAATAAAGTGTGTGTTTTGTAAAGTAAATAAGTGGACGTTATTATTTTAAAGGAAATAAGTTTTATTATCGAACCGAGGTAGAACATTACATTGGTGTCAGAAGAGTGGAATAGAACTTATTTCATCAGATAACCTACGGTGAAAAGTGGAAGATAAAAGTGAAAAAAAAGTAGAAAAAATGGGTAAGATAGTGAATTTATTGAATTGTGTTGAACTTAAGGCAGAATTGAATACATGAGGTCTTCCTACTGCTGGAACAAAAAATGACCTCATTATTCGTCTACAAGAAGAGTTAAGACAACAAGGAGAAAACCCAGACACATTTCTCTTTGAGATTGAAATGCCCGAAGAACAATTAAGTCCTAGCTTAGACAGGAGCAATATGATGACTTTGTTGTGTGCTCGATTTGATGAACAACGCAATGAACAAAAGAATCTTCTGGAAAGATTTGATGAACAACGCAACGAGCAAAAGAATGAAAAAAAGAACCTTTTGGAAAAAATGACCTCATTATTCGTCTACAAGAAGAGTTAAGACAACACGGAGAAAACCCAGACACATTTCTCTTTGAGATTGAAATGCCCGAAGAACAAGTAAGTCCTAGCTTAGACATGAGCAATATGATAACTTTGTTGTTTGCTCGATTTGATGAACCACGCAATGAACAAAATAATCTTTTGGAAAGATTTGATGAACAACGCAATGAACAAAAGAATCTTCTCGAAGAACAACGTAATGAGCAAATGAATCTCCTCGAAAAACAAGAAAAAAATATGCTGGAAAGATTCCAAGAACAGAAAAATCTCCTGGAAGGTAAGCTAGATGCATTCGAGAACAAATTTATTGCTCGCAAAGCTCAAGAAAGTTCAAGAAAAGTTCGAAGACCAAATTCAGAGCATTACAAATGAATTGGATAAAGTAAGAAAAATGAAGGTTCGAGAAAGTTCTGGGAACTTCCCAAAGCGAAAAGAAATGCATCCACCAACCTTTGATGGACATACTTCTTGGTCGATCTACAAGAAGCAGTTTGAGGCAGCCGCAGCAACAAATGGCTGGGACGACGAAGACAAATATAAAGCTCTGCCCATAGAGGACCTGCTGCTGAACTATTGCAAACCATACCAGCAGACAAGAACGGCAACTTCAGTGCTCTTGTTCAGGCTATCGACAAACGCTTTGGAGATGGCCATATGCAAGAAGTCTTTCGCTTCCAACTCAATACCAGAGTACAAAAAAGAGGAGGTCTGCAGCAACTTCAAGCAGACATCGAACGGTTGGCTCATTTGGCATACCTAACTGCAGGAGACAAATTATAATTCAGTTTGCAACAGAAGCCTCTGTCCGTGCTGTATCCGACATCAAGCTACAGCGAGCCATTCGAACTGCTGGAAAACGGACGCTTCCTGAGGCATTAGCTTTCGCTTTGACTATGGAAGCAGCAGAACAGGCTTCTCAAGGAGTTCATCGAGTGAGAGAAGTGGAAGTTGAAGAATGCTCATGTCAAAGAGTTGCATTCCAAAGAAACCAGCGAAGGACCTGCTTGTTGCTGGAGTTGTAATAAGACCGGACACCTCCAGCGCCAGTGCAGACTGCCACCGAGAAGAGCTGCATGTCAACATTGTGAAAGCAGAAATAATACTCCAGAAGAAAGAAGCAATAACACCAGCACTCCTGCTCGACTTGTTTCCCAGTCGGGAAACGAGTAAGAACCAACTTCTTGGGGCAGAAGCTGGTTTCTGGCATCGATGGCCCCAGAACCACCATCCAAGTCTCGCAGACTAAACGAGACAACAAAAGTCTGACAGTGGAGGCAACCTTAAACAACAAGAAACACGTGGCTACAATTGACACCGGTGCCACAGCCTCCATTCTACGCATGGACTTGGTCAAGATGACATGGTTACATAACACCAATAGCTATCGTCTGAAAACAGCAACAGGAGAAGCAGCAAAAGTGTACGGAGAAGTTCGTCTTCCGATTCGTTTGGCAGAGCTGGAGTTTACACATGTGTTTCTGGTAGCAGACATATGTGATGAATGCATTATCGGAATTGACTTCATAAAAGAACATGGAGTAATCCTGGATATCGGTAAGCAAGTTCTTAAGTACAAAAATGTAGAGATTCCAATGCTTTATGGTGACGAAAAATCATCAACTCTAAGAACTTTCATCAAAGAAGACATTAGCTTGCCTCCTTCTTCAGATGTGTTCGGTTGGACAAAAATAAAGGTTGATTTGGGTAGTCATCGGTACCTCATGGTGGAACCAGCCACTGAGCAATGTTCCGAAAACATCATCGTAGGGAAAACTCTCGTGGCACCAAAGAACAACATGGTGCCTGCACGCATACTCAACATCAAATCGTACGAAGTTAAGCTCAGGAAAGGAGAAATTGTTGGACAATGTGAATCTGTATCCGCGATAACCAAAATCAATGAAATAGTTACATAGAAGTGTGTGAACTTCGAAAAGTTAAAATCCAAGATTCTAAAATCATCTAATCTTAGTCAACATCAGCTGATATTTTCTCTTCACCTAGTGGTCAATAATGTCGAACACAACTGGTGCAGCATCGAATCGACACAGGAGATGCAAGACCGATTCGTCAGCCAGCAAGACGTCTTCCTTTGGCCAAACAAGCGGAAGTTGAAGAGATGATATCAACCATGAAGAAAGATGGGCTAATCGAAAATTCCAAAAGCACTTGGGCATCTCCAGTGGTTCTTGTGAAAAAGAAAGATGGAAGCACTCGATTTTGTGTGGACTACAGAAGGCTTAATGACGTGACAAAGAACGACACCTACTCGCTACCCAGAATCAGTGACACGGTAGATGCAATGGAAGGAGCCCAATTGTTCTCAACTTTGGACTTGAAGAGCGGCTTTTGGCAAATAGAAATCCATCCAGAAGATCGAGAAAAGACGGCTTTCTCCACAGTAAATGGTCTGTGGCAGTTTAAAGTAATGCCGTTTGGGCTATGTAACGCTCCGGCAACATTCGAGCGTTTGATGGAGTGTGTTCTACATGGACTTACTTGGAAATATTGCCTAGTCTATTTGGATGATTTCATCGTATATGGAAAAACATTTTACGAACATTGTGGCAATCTTAAAGCTGTATTCCAGAGACTTCGAGAAGCACACCTTAAATTGAATCCAGACAAATGTGCGCTTTTCAAGACCGAAGTGAAATACTTGGGACATATCATCTCGTCTCAAGGAGTAAAGACCGATCCTGAGAAAGTTGACACCGTCAAGAATTGGCCAACACCACAGCACAAACATGAACTCCGAAGCTTTCTTGGTTTAGCCACATATTATCGGCGTTTCGTGAAAGATTTTGCTGGAATCGCCAAAAGCTTGCATCAGCTTACTGAAAAAGGGAAGCCGTTCAAATGGAGAGTTCGAGAAAAGCTTTCAAGAACTGAAGCTGCGCTTATGTAACGCTCCTGTGCTGACTTATCCAACTCCAGGAAAACCTTTCATCATCGACGCTGATGCAAGTAAAGTTGGAATTGGAGCTGTACTGTGACAAGTCCATGATAGAGAAGAAAAAGTTGTCGCCTACTACAGCAATTTACTCTCGAAGCCAGAGCGTAATTATTGTGTTACCAGAATAGAACTTCTAGCTCTGGTTTTAGCAAAAAAGCATTTCCATAAATACATCAATGGACAAAAGTTCCTTCTTCGAACGGACCATGGTGCACTCAACTGGCTTTTGAACTTAAAAAATCCTGAAGGTCAAGTAGCAAGATGGATCGAGAGACTGCAGACCTACGACTATCAGATCCAACATCGAAGAGGAAAACTGCATTCTAACGCAGACGCATTATCTCGGCGACCATGCAAAAAAGGAGGTGATTGCCGTACAACGAATAAGAGCCGATCCCATTTACGGTTGGAGCAACGAAGAACTCAGGATTGCTCAACAAGAAGACTCAGTTATCGAACCCGTTCTTGAATGGAAGGAACACCAAGAAAAACCAGCATGGAGTGACAGCTCTGATAGAAGCCCTGCTCTGCAAGCTTATTGGGCCCAATGGGACTCGCTTCATGTGCAAGAAGAGGTACTAAAGCGTAAATGGGAATCCGCAGATGGTAAGTCTTATGTGATGCAGCTTATTGTTCCTCGGTCAAAGGTAAATGATGTTCTTCGAGAGATGCATGATGGAGCTTCTGGAGGTTATTTGGGAGTCAACAGTTCTACTGGCTACATGCAAGAGATGACGTCGAAAAGTGGTGCCGAAAATGTGATACTAGTGCAGCTAGCAAGGGGCCAGGTAGAAAAATTCAAAGTAAAATCCATCAGTACAATGTGGGCACACCTTTCAAAAGGATTGCAGTGGACGTCGCAAGCCCTTTTCCTGAAACAAATAGCGGGAACCGATACATCTTTGTAGTGATGGATTACTTCAGCAAGTGGCCTGAGGCATACGCCATTCCAAATCAGGAAACCAAAACAGTCATGGACCAGATTGTATTCAATTGGGTGAGCAGGTTCGGCGTACCTATGGAACTGCATTCTGACCAAGGAAGGAACTTCGAATCTAACATCTTTCAGGAAGTTTGCACACTCCTTGGCATTAAAAAGACGAGGACAACCCCGCTTCATCCGCAATCTGATGGAATGGGATTCAACAGGACGCTTAAAGAACATCTGTCTAAGGTTGTCGGCGACTATCAACGAGACTGGGACCGACATATTCCATTATTCCTGATGGCTTATCGAAGTGCGGCATATAGCTCGACAGGACATACACCATCCGATACAATACGCCTTCCAAGTGAAGTGAAATTTGGATGCCGTACAATTGTGCCGCAAAGAACAGAGGAATATGTGGATAACCTGAAGGAAAGACTTGATGACATTCACCAACGAACAAGGACAAACATAAAAACATGCAGTGACTGGATGAAAACTCGATATGTCGCACGAGCAACAACGGCAGGATTCCAAGAAGGAGATCTTGTGTGGTTTTATAATCCCCACCGACAAAAGGGACTGTCACCAAGACTTCAACAAAACTGGGAAGGCCCTTACACTGTTGTCAAAAGAATTAATGATGTGGTTTACCTTATACGGAGAGGGGTAAGAGGCAAATTACATCGTTCAAATGGTGAAAGTACTGATGAAATCGTTCGGGACGAACAATCCTAAGAGGGGGGCACTGTAACGATTTAAAAATTACCCAACTACTTTGAATTTGAAACAGGAGAAAATCCTCTAACTGTTTGCAGCGCTATCTCTCGGAAAAAACTAAACATCAAACTTTCAACCGTTCACAGCGCTTGTGATTCAGCTGAGTATCAATTCCAATGTTCCATCTGTCAGCGGCTGGAAAGGAAACTTCTAGAAGGAGATATACTCGAATATTCCAGTGGATACTAGTGAAGACTAGAACTATTTACTTCCCTATATAAGGAGATGTTTTCGAGCGAGTAGACACAGTTTAATTTTGAATGTGATAAAGTAAAGTAAGAAGTAAAAGTGTATCCGGAAGTGAATTTTAAATTGCATACTATTGTGATTGGAGAATAATAAAATAGATTTGAAGTGAAATAAAGTGTGTGTTTTGTTAAGTAAATAAGTGGACGTTATTATTTTAAAGGAAATAAGTTTTACTATCGAACCTAGGTAGAACATTACAGTATTGTCATCAAGCCACTTATTCTGTAATCTAAATTTTAAGCTTTTATATTATAATTTATACCTTATGCTGCATTTACACGACTGACAAATTGGCATTTTTCTGTCATTATACTGCCAAAAGAATGAATTTTTCCATTGTTCTGTCATTTTTTTGACAGTTAAATGCCAGAATAATGCCAATTTGTCAGTCGTGTAAATGCAGCATTATTCTAAAATCACTATTTAATTTTAATTAATCCTTTTTTCCTTGATTTTTATTCATACATTTTGTCAAATCCTTTCAAAATAATTTTCATTTTAATTTCAAATATCCAGTTGAGCAGTAATGTAGCTATTTAAAAAAAATTATATATATAATTTTGTTCATCACGTTTTTATAAATACCATTTTTTGAGTTAACACATTTCAATGCGTAAAAAGCCTTAAAGTTAAATTATACTTTTTTTATAGAAAATAAAATCGAACAATTTCCAAGAAGATTCTTCAATTTGGTTTGGTTAAGGACTTGGACTCTATATTTATAATTTAGGAAATTTTTTCAGCGGTGCAACAACAAGTATTTTTGCAACCTCTTGCCCCAATAATACGTTTCCCACAGGCACGACAGTTGGGCTCATCAATTAGATGCTGTCAGTTCCATACCCTTCTAAAACGCAAGATTTTAGTCGATGGTCATCGACACAAATATATTTAGCAGCAGTAATACGCTGACGCTGTAAATTATATTTTTCTTTGCTAATTTGTTACATTACAACACCTAGAAAATGATTGCCTGTGGTCTTGCTGGTGTACACGAAACGAAAACAGTAGAAATGTATTGATTTTGCTTTTTGTTTTTTTTTTTTGTTGGCTGTAATGAATAAAATTCAATTGAAAGTATTTTTGCGACCTTTAGTCCAAATAATGCGTTACACCCTGACATGATAATTGGGCTCATCAGTTTGTCGCACTTTTATTTCGCGAAACAAAGAAAACGATTATATTCAGCCCTGTTCTGCTAAACGTTCGCGTGAATATTTGCATTCTGCTATCCGCGGGAAGGAAATGATTGTTCCGTAATGCGTATAAATCGCGATGGAAATATAACTAAGACAATAAGATTCTCTTTAGAATTTCAAAAACAAGTAATGGTTAAGATTTGCATTTAAAGGCATAAGTTTTAAATAAATAATTTGATGCAAATTGAATGAAATATTCACGTGAATCGAAAGTTTCGATCGAATTGGATAACAGAATAGGGCTGATTATTCATAAAAAAACAATAATCACGACGCGCAAACCACAATTGATAAGCGTTTAACAAACAAAGTAAAAGACCGAACTATCAAAACAGTTCTGCGAAGAATAAGACGAATATACGAAGCGAATACAAAAATGCAAAGGGCAGCAACACAAAGTGCTGCCACCACGGCTATGCTCAGCAAAGCGCTGGGTTCACTTTTTAACTCTTTTATAGGGATACAAAGTAAATTAGGTTGATTGATGCAATTAATCGAGAAATAATAATTTATTAGCATATGGCCACAGGGGCGTAGCTGAAAAAGAAAATAAGTTCGCCAGTAATTTTTTTTTGAATAAGGAAATTCCAAACCTCCGGAGTGAAACCGACCGTGAAAATATTTTTGAATATAAGATTATGATTTATAATTTCGAATGGGAATTTAAAAACTATTTATAAAATTGCTTTTAAAACCTTGCAATTAAGTAGGATCTTTTAAACAAAGAGAATAACGAAATTAAGTGATTTTAAGATGATGAAGATGGACCGTTAACACTCGGTCCCGAGAGAAGAAACTGTTTTGAAAAACGGGTCGCAAGTTCCGCTTTATCGGAAAACTTCGGAACAAAAGCCAAACGGAAAATTAAAAACAAATTACTCTATCAAACGATCTTTTTTCTATGACCAAAAGAAAACTACTTTTCTTATCTCCTGCTGTATATCTCCTCTCTTACAAATAAATTTTTCCCTTCTGGAATTTTCTTTCCATCAATTCTTTCTTGATTTTATAAGTCAAGAATTTTCCACGCAATTTTTTTTTATTCGCTCACTTTTTACAAAATTCGTAACTGAAATTGAATAGCTTTTTTTCTCTTAAAACTTTCTTTTCTTTCTCAAGGACCTCTGGTTCGCTCTAAAGATGGGTATTTTTATTTATTTTATTTATTTAAGTGTAATTTATATACAATTAACAGTTAAAATAAATTAATATAAGCAGTTAGTTAATATATAATGTCTACAAATTGTATAATATACATATGAAACAAAAAAAATAATAAACATATTTCAAAAGTATTTTAACCATTTAATGAATTAAGTGCAAACAAAATATTTTTAAATTTAATCTTTGAATAACTTATATCTATCTCAAAACAAACTGAGTTAAAGCTAGAAATTGATCTAGAAAGTGGTTCATTATTACCATAATTAGTTCTATGATAGGTTTGCATCAACAATTCTCTTCGCCTTAACAGTCTTTCAGGAACATATATCGGTAGCAGTGAAAGTAAAAATGGGCTTTTAATGTGGTACGAGAATCGATCTCTAATAAAAGCTCTTTCATGAATTTTTCGTCTAGTGTGCAGTTTCTTCAGACCAAGTAACTGGCACTTTGCCTCATGGTTAGGCGAAAAACTAGAACGCATTTTAAAGAAAGTAAACTTTGTAAATTTTCTTTGAACCATTTCAATGTGATTGAAGTGGACAAGATGCAAGGGATTCCAGACTTTATCGAAATATTCGAGCAATGATCTCACCAAAGAAAACAATAATGATATAACCGAGGGTTTAGAAAAATCTCTTGTATTTCTTTTGATAAAGCCAACCATAGAATTCGCTTTGGAAACAATGTAATCAACGTGGTCAGCAAATGTACATGCTTGATCGAACACAACACATAAATCTTTAATAACATTCTTAGGAGGCAGTGCTACCATACCTTTAGAATAATTATTTATTATGGGCTTAGTTGACCTAGTTAAAGTCATGACATTACATTTTGTTTATTTTTAAACGCAGACAATTATCACTACACCATACAGTAATGGCATCTATATCTGTTTGCATTTTATACCAATTAACAGTTTCTTTAACATTCAAAAAAAGCTTTAGGTAGTCAGCGTACAACAAATATTGGCAATGGCGAATTATGTTAGCAATATCATTTATACAAATGATGAAAAGAAGCGGTCCAAGATGACTTCCCTGGGGCACACCCGATGCACACTGGAACGGCTTCGAGAAAAAATTTTCAAGTTTAACAATTTGCACCCTACCGATTAGAAATGATGATATCCAGCTCAGCAACGATGAATGGAAGCCAAAAAGTTTTAGTTTCCGAATAAGTGTAACATGGTCAACTGAATCGAATGCTAACTAAAATCAGTAAAAACTTTATCAACTTGAAATCCTTTTTCTAAAGCATTAATCACTGAGTTAGTTAGCAAATTCCTCTATAATTTTCAATTTTATTTTTTGATCCGGATTTAAAGATCGGGGTCAAATATGAAATTTTCCATTCTTCTAAGAAGACTCCAGTTTTTAATGATAAATTAAAAGTTATAAGAAGAGGATCGCAAATGCCTTCAATACAATTCTTTAGAATAATTGGGGGTATTCCATCAGCCCCAGGACTGGCTGAAGGTTTTAAGGACTTCAAAGCTTCAAGCATATCATCTTTATCCAAATTTATTGAACCCAGGTCTACTTTTGGGCTTAGAAATATGTTGATAAAACCGCTTGAACTGTTCGGTGATTACACAGATTCAAAGAACTTAGCAAACAACTCACACGTGGAGTTTATATCGTTAACTTCCACATCCCTGTATTGCATTATACCTGGAATACCAAATGAAGTACGCTTAGATTTAATTTACGTCCAAAAAAAACTTACTATCATTAAATAATTTACTTTCGATATCCATGATGTATTTCCTATAAAGAAATCTATTCATGACTTCAAAATCTTTGCGTAGTTTTCAAAAGTAATTAAAATGAACGTCACTATTAGAAGTCTTATAATTTTGTAATGCTTTTGTTTTCAAGTTCTTTATATGCAACAACTGTTTGTTATACCACGGAGGCTTAGAGAGTTTTTTAGGCAGGAAGAGAGGTACGAATTTTTCGAAACCCTCCCTTAAAATGTTTATAAAATGTTTGTAGACATTTTGTAAATCGCGATTATATAATTCGGCTAGCCAATCGAACGAGTTTAACCAACAGTTTAAATTCAAAAAATCGGCTTTTATAAAATTAAACTTTTTATATGCATTTACTTCTAAAATTTTAAAAGTGAATTTTTAACAAAATTAACTTGCGATTAATTTAGAGAAAGGAGGTTATCAATAAAAATAGATTCTCTTTCATATCTTATGTTAGATGGTACAAGCAGTTTATCATCTTCAGACCAAATCCATTTTATATCACCTAAGTTAAAATCACCTAACACACAAAGTTGGGATCATTCATTACCGTACAGATTAGCAACAAGTTCAATATTATTACAATGCTTTAAATATAACTCACATGGGCTTTTAGGTGGAATATAACTTACAATAAAAACTAAAGTATTAACTATTATTGGGTTATAAAACTATACAACCACACATAGCTGTTCAACCTCGTCGTTCGGCAAACAGATCTGCTTACATGTGAATTTCATTTGAACGGCAAAAAGAATTCCACCTCCACGGGATTCCTCATTAATTCAGCGATCTAATCGAAATGTGTTAAATGTAGTACTATTAAATATTATTCCGAGGAGTATATATACCACCGTGTAACCAAGTTTCAGTCAGTACAATAACATCTTAGTCGCAGCTAGATGAGGCCACGAAGATTTCGTTCATTGTGGTCCTTATACCGCTTGGATTATGATAAAATACACTAAGTGATGCAACATTAGGATACGATCTGGAGCACTCATTATTTATGTTTGATTTTGCAGCTTCTCCGCATCTTCGATTTTTGGAATGAATTGAAATGAGCGTAGTTTCGATCCCTTAGGCCAAATTTTTTCCTGGTACATATCATTTGAAAACTCAATGAGAACTCCGATTTTAAAATTAACAAACCTAATCTTATCTCCCGTCTCACCACGTTTAATCAATTTGAAGCACAAACATTCATCAGAGCGAATATGAAGTACAGAAGATAGCTTCGGGAGTAACACACGGTCGAAAACTACCAAGATGAAACCATTTCAATTTCTGCACAACGGCATTTTGCAATAAATCACCAGAACCTCTAATGACACCTACATTCGTAGATCCATCACTGCCATTAGCAACAATAGCAACACCATCAGAAGCAATACGAACATCATTAGGAATAACACCATTATCGGCAGCAACCACAGCAGCAGGAACACCAACATCAGCAACAACAGCAACTTTAGCAATATCATCAGCATCCGCAACATTTACAACCTCAACCAGTTCAGCAGCACCAGAATCACCAATTACGTCATTAACCTGTGAAACCACACTACTATCTAGTACTTTTGTATCAGATCCAGAATTAGCTGTGGTAACGTTGTTGGTAACATTTACTATCGCAGCATTTTTAACTAGAGAGCCAGTTACAACATCATGCGGTAGTGAGCCAAGTTCATCGTTAATAGGCATTCCACCCTTTGCACTAGCATTATTTTTTGTGACATTTTCAGAGAACAAAGACAGATTATTACTTGATTTTACATTTCTCTTGTTAGTTGCGGTATTAATCGACGATTTGTTTTTATAGATGAAACTAGTTTAAAAGCACTATTTTGGAGAGGGGTAGAGGAAACATTGACAATGCTATGCGATTTTAATTTGGTTTGAGAACGAGTGCTTACATTTTTGACTACATGACCGCTTATTTTTGCTTCATGAGAATCACGATATAAGCTTAATTCAACACATATATTATTAAGCTTTTTATTTAATACATTAATGTTAGCAAAACAATTGAGTGAATTAACATTGCTACACATATCACATCGAAAACAAATGTTGGTAGAGTTATTAATAAGGTCAACCATACTATCATTAAGATTTAAGCATTTGGTATGATAAGTTAACCGACGAATAATGCACAGCAATACACCGCTCTCAGTCGATTTTTTATCACAAACAAAACAATTATTAGATGGATTAGAAAAAGACATTGTGAAGGGGAGTGTGATTTGTGTATAACGAGTGAAAATTGTAAGAAGTGTTCTTCCAGGTTTTCACCGTGCCTGGATGACCTCTTCTTTTTATAATGCCATAGTGCTTTCGGCCAATCATAGACGTTGGTTTCGGTCGCGTCATCATTCAGCAACACTCAACATATTCGCCTTTGTGAGCCAACGAAATTGAAACCCAGCAGCCTTTCCTACTCGCACTTTACACCCCAGCCTTATGCACCGTCACCAATGAATTCGCCGACCTCTGGTATGACTTCCAATAGAAGGCAATTCAATGGGTGCATTCAGCCCCCTACTCTCACCCACTAAACTTTTAAAAAGTATGTTTTGAAAAACTACAAGGAAACTCAACTTTATCCCGCGTGCATTTTCCCCTTTCATTAAAAAACTAGCAAGCAGAAATTGGTGAAAGAGAAGCCAGATTCAACTATAGCACTTTTCTCATGAAAGGAGATGCAGGCAGTACTTCCCTAATTCGCGAAGTCACTCTACGTCATTGGGATTATGCGCAGAATTGGAGATGAGGACTATTAGTTAACGTTCCATCTTTTACAAAAACAAATAAATAAATGTTTTAGGTTGGGCAAGCAGCCATTCTCACAAGGAGTAACTTCAGCATCGGAGACCAACTGTCGTCCGGGATTTTTGTCTTTGAGAGGTTTGTACAGATCGTCTGTCAAGTATTATGAGCGTTCGGGGACCAACTGCCCCCCTCGCTTTGTAATTGTGGTTTAGAACAGACCGCGTGTGCCAAATGCCACTATCTTTATCATTTTTGTATTCAAGTACATTATGCCAAATGAGACAATCTTTTCCTGACTTTGAAAGGGCCCACAAACTTTGGTGCCAACTTGGCTGCATAGTAGTGAGCAGCGGCCTAAAGGACAAAATTTCTCCGCCATACAACGTGAATTGGGGAGATATTGAACATTTCGCCTTCTGAGGTTACATACATATATGCATCTGATGATTTTTTACTTGCTGCATTTAACTTGGCAGCAATATCAGCCCTTAGTTCTTTAAACCTATCTCCTATACCTCACTATCCAAAACCTCAGTACTAATTCCTATTCTATCCTGACCACTAGTAGATTTCTCCTTTCCAATATTAGCATCATATGATGTAACTTATAAATCTTCATGTTGGGATGTGCGGATGGTACAAGCTACTTTTATTAGACCTTAATGGAAACAATAACGGAAATTTCGTTAAATATTTTACTATACTGTGAGGATATACATAAAACCTTTACTAGACTTGGGCAGAGGACTCACTAAGTCCACACTTATCATCTCCCGCGAAGAAGATGCTCCTACTCTTTCAGTCAGAAGACCGGCTGGCTTATCGTTTATTGGTTTCACTTTTTGATATACCCTACATTTCCTTACATATTTTGTTACATCTTCCTTTCATTCCTATTAAGAGACCTTCTTTAGCAACATATTACTTTTTGCCCCTCCGCAAAAGTCTGTGTGAGTACGGCCCCGATACCGTAATCAAAAGCGTCTGCTTGAACTACAAATGGATGAATAAAATCGGGACATGTTAAAATGGGAGCCGTAATTAAGCATTCTTTAGCTTTCCTAAAACAACCTTCGCATTCCTGCGACAAATAAATGTTTTCCTTTTCCTAAGCAAATCTGTCAAGGGCCTAACTAATGTAGCAAAATTTAGTACGAAGCGCCTGTACCACGAAACAGTCCCTTCAAAACTCCTAACTTCTTTAACGTTTTTGGGTGCAGGTATTTTTACCATGCTATCCACTTTTTCCGGGTCAACATTTAACCCGTTCCGATCAACCACGTAAACTAAAAATTTTAGAGAGCGTCTGCAAAAGTTTCATTTCTCTACCTACTTTTAGACTTGCCTGATGCAATCTCCTAAAAACTTCTTTAAGAATTTCAAAATGTTTCTCGAATGTATCTGTAACGATAACAATATCGGCCAGATATACAAAAACGTATGGCTCAAACTCAGGCCCTAAAACACTATCTATAAACCTCTGCCACGTAGCAGGGGCGTTGTGTAAACCATGGCTTTGTTTTAAAATAAAAAAGTCCTCTACCTGGTACCATAAAGGCAGTTAACTTGCGAGATTATTCCACCATTGGAATCTACCATTTTTATTTTTAATTTAAAATATTGGAGAAGACCAATCAACCCCTCTTCTAACATCTCGTTGAGAGCTTAATCGATATGCACCTGCATTGCTGGTGATACCGGATAGTACCTCTGCTTAAAAGGTTCTGTCGACGTCCTTATATTATGCTCTACCATTGTTGTCACTCCTTACCCTTCTGGCATGTCCCTTAACAAATCTTCATTCAAAGAATTGAGTGGGGGTTAGAAAAATCTCTTGTATTTCTTTTGATAAAGCCAACCGTAGAATTCGCTTTGGAAACAATGTAATCAACATGGTCAGAAAATGTAAATGCTTGAGCGAACACAACACCTAAATCTTTAATAACATTCTTAGGAGGCAGTGGTACCATATCTTTAGAATAATTATTTATTATGGGCTTAGTTGACCTAGTTAAAGTCATGACATTACATTTTGTTTATATTTAAACGCAGACAATTATCACTACACCATACAGTAATGGCATCTATATCTGTTTGCATTTTATAACAATTAACAGTTTCTTTAACATTCAAAAAAAGCTTTAGGTAGTCAGCGTACAACAAATATTGACAATGGCGAATTATGTTAGCAATATCATTTATAAAAATGATGAAAAGAAGCGGTCCAAGATGACTTCCCTGGGGCACACCCGATGCACACTGGAACGGCTTCGAGAAAAATTTTTCAAGTTTAACCATTTACACCCTACCGGTTAGAAATGATGATATCCAGCTCAGCAACGATGAATGGAAGCCAAATAGTTTTAGTTTCCGAATAAGTGTAACATGGTCAACTGAATCGAATGCTAACTAAAATCAGTAAAAACTGTATCAATTTGAAATCCTTTTTCTAAAGCATTAATAACTGAGTTAGTAAAGTGCATAAGGTATGTTGTTGTAGACCTTCCTGACACAAAACCATGCTGGAATTCAATAATGTGCTCTTTAATATGAAATTCAAGTTTAGTCTTAACAACACCTTCCAAAAGCTTAGGAATAGCGGACTGCTTGCAAATTCCTCTATAATTTTCAATTTTATTTTTTGATCCGGATTTAAAGATCGGGGTCAAATATGAAATTTTCCTTTCTTCTAAGAAGACTCCGGTTTTCAATAATTAATTAAAAATTATAAGAAGAGGATCGCAAATGCCTTCAATACAATTCTTTAGAATAATTGGGGGTATTCCATCAGCCCCAGACTGGCTGAAGGTTTTAAGGACTTCAAAGCTTCAAGCATATCATCTTTATCCAAAGTTATTGAACCCAGGTCTACTTTTGGGCTTAGAAATATGTTGATAAAACCGCTTGAACTGTTCGGTGATTACACAGATTCAAAGAACTTAGCAAACAACTCACACGTGGAGTTTATATCGTTAACTTCCACATCCCTGTATTGCATTATACCTGGAATACCAAATGAAGTACGCTTAGATTTAATTTACGTCCAAAAAAAACTTACTATCATTAAATAATTTACTTTCGATATCCATGATGTATTTCCTATAAAGAAATCTATTCATGACTTCAAAATCTTTGCGTAGTTTTCAAAAGTAATTAAAATGAACGTCACTATTAGAAGTCTTATAATTTTGTAATGCTTTTGTTTTCAAGTTCTTTATATGCAACAACTGTTTGTTATACCACGGAGGCTTAGAGAGTTTTTTAGGCAGGAAGAGAGGTACGAATTTTTCGAAACCCTCCCTTAAAATGTTTATAAAATGTTTGTAGACATTTTGTAAATCGCGATTATATAATTCGGCTAGCCAATCGAACGAGTTTAACCAACAGTTTAAATTCAAAAAATCGGCTTTTATAAAATTAAACTTTTTATATGCATTTACTTCTAAAATTTTAAAAGTGAATTTTTAACAAAATTAACTTGCGATTAATTTAGAGAAAGGAGGTTATCAATAAAAATAGATTCTCTTTCATATCTTATGTTAGATGGTACAAGCAGTTTATCATCTTCAGACCAAATCCATTTTATATCACCTAAGTTAAAATCACCTAACACACAAAGTTGGGATCATTCATTACCGTACAGATTAGCAACAAATTCAATATTATTACAATGCTTTAAATATAACTCACATGGGCTTTTAGGTGGAATATAACTTACAATAAAAACTAAAGTATTAACTATTATTGGGTTATAAAAGCATACAACCACACATAGCTGTTCAACCTCGTCGTTCGGCAAACAGATCTGCTTACATGTGAATTTCATTTGAACGGCAAAAAGAATTCCACCTCCACGGGATTCCTCATTAATTCAGCGATCTAATCGAAATGTGTTGAATGTAGTACTATTAAATATTATTCCGAGGAGTATATATACCACCGTGTAACCAAGTTTCAGTCAGTACAATAACATCTTAGTCGCAGCTAGATGAGGCCACGAAGATTTCGTTCGTTTTGGTCCTTATACCGCTTGGATTATGATAAAATACACTAAGTTGTAACGAAGCGTTACAATTCCTATATATAAATTTAATCATATTATTATAGTTATACAGTATACATATACCCTAATCATAAAAGCACAATTTACTGTGCAACTATATACGACTCCTGCAGGCACCTTAATCGTTTAGCTATACGATCCCATGCATAGCGTACGTCAATAGTTTAGCATTCACTAGTTTACCAGTTTAGTTTAGAAATACTCCTACAAATTTAATATTTAATTTTCATAGTTCACACTATGTTAGAGCCGCAGATGTTATAAGGCGAGGTAAAGAAAACAACAAAATTGTCTTTCTTTCTCGTCCAAGTGTGGGTACCAATCTAGTGTATAGAGAATCAAAGATCGGCCGCAACAAAAGCCTTTTTATAGGGTGTTCGGTGACAGATAGGCATTGCTTAGCAGAGTTTACTCAGTTGAGAAGCCAATCTAACTTTTTTTATAAAATTGTAGGGCATTAGATATAACAGAAATTATTATTTTAGTGTTTGGTATTATTAAGTATTATTTATTTGTAAGATCCCCCGACCTCGTTTTGTTCCTCTGAGCTCCTCTTCAAGCAGCTCATTGGACAGGTTCTCTTCAGTGAGTTCCACCCGCTTTGTTCCTTAGGTTGTGTGCTAAGGACAAGGGTTTTTTTTAGAATTCCCGACCGCTTCGTTCCTTTGGGCTCCTCTTCAAGCAGCTCGTTGGACAAGGTTCTCCTCCGTGAGTTCCACCCGCTTTGTTCCTTAGGTTGTGTGCTAAGGACAAGGGTTTTCTTTTAGAATCCCCGACCGCTTCGTTCCTTTGGACTCCTCTTCAAGAAGTTCACTGGACAAGGTTCTCCTCCGTGAGTTCCGACCGCTTTGTTACCTAGGTTGCTTTCTAGGGACATAGGGCTTCTGATAAGAATCCCCAACCCCGTTTTGTTCCTCTGAGCTCCTCTTCAAGCAGCTCATTGGACAGGTTCTCTTCAGTGAGTTCCACCCGCTTTGTTCCTTAGGTTGTGTGCTAAGGACAAGGGTTTTCTTTTAGAATTCCCGACCGCTTCGTTCCTTTGGGCTCCTCTTCAAGAAGTTCATTGGACAAGGTTCTCCTCCGTGAGTTCCGCCGGCTTTGTTCCTTAGGTTGTGTGCTAAGGACAAGGGTTTTCTTTTAGAATCCCCGACCGCTTCGTTCCTTTGGACTCCTCTTCAAGCAGTTCACTGGACAAGCTGCTCCTCCGTGAGTTCCGACCGCTTTGTTCTCTGGGTTGCTTTCTAGGGACATAGGGCTTCCGATAAGGATCCCCGACCCCGTTTTGTTCCTCTGAGCTCCTCTTCAAGCAGCTCATTGGACAGGTTCTCTTCAGTGAGTTCCACCCGCTTTGTTCCTTAGGTTGTGTGCTAAGGACAAGGGTTTTCTTTTAGAATCCCCGACCGCTTCGTTCCTTTGGGCTCCTCTTCAAGAAGTTCACTGGACAAGGTTCTCCTCCGTGAGTTCCGACCGCTTTGTTCCCTAGGTTGCTTTCTAGGGACATAGGGCTTCCGATAAGGATCTCCGACCCCGTTTTGTTCCTTTGGACTCCTCTTCAAGAAGTTCACTGGACAAGGTTCTCCTCCGAGAGTTTCCGACCGTTTCGTTCCCCAGTTATATATAGGATAACAAAATAATGTATTATATGAAATACCGTGTTATTTTATCTTAAGAGACAGACTGTTGTTAACCAAGTTATATGAAATACCCTGTTATAAATTTCTACCAAATAAAAATATATGAAAATTAAATTAACTAAAGGAAATTAAACTATTTCATTCGGAGTTAAGGACCCTCCAAGCCCAAGTTTCGTTGCTTCTTTGGGAAGAACCCTGGACACCGGTGAGCTTACCTCAGCCACAAAGAAAAAGCATCACAAAGTGATGCAACATTAGGATACTATCTGGAGCATTTATTATTTATGTTTGATTTTGCAGCTTCTCCGCATCTTCGATTTTTGGAATGAATTGAAATGAGCGTAGTTTCGATCCCTTAGGCCAAATTTTTTCCTGGTACATATCATTTGAAAACTCAATGAGAACTCCGATTTTAAAATTAACAAACCTAATCTTATCTCCCGTCTCACCACGTTTAATCAATTTGAAGCACAAAAATTCATCAGAGCGAATATGAAGTACAGAAGATAGCTTCGGCAGTAACACACGGTCGAAAACTACCAAGATGAAACCATTTCAATTTCTGCACAACGGCATTTTGCAATAAATCACCAGAACCTCTAATGACACCTACATTCGTAGATCCATCACTGCCATTAGCAACAATAGCAACACCATCAGAAGCAATACGAACATCATTAGGAATAACACCATTATCGGCAGCAACCACAGCAGCAGGAACACCAACATCAGCAACAACAGCAACTTTAGCAATATCATCGGCATCCGCAACATTTTCAACCTCAACCAGTTCAGCAGCACCAGAATCACCAATTACGTCATTAACCTTTGGAAGCACACTACTATCTAGTACTTTTGTATCAGATCCAGAATTAGCAGTGGCAACGTTGTTGGTAACATTTACAATGCCAACATTTTTAACTAGAGAGCCAGTTACAACATCATGCGGTAGTGAGCCAAGTTCATCTTTAATAAGCATTCCACCCGTTGCACTAGCATTATTTTTTGTGACACTTTCAGAGAACAAAGACAGATTATTACTTGATTTTACATTTCTCTTGTTAGTTGCGGTATTAATCGACGATTTGTTTTTATAGATGACACTGGTTTAAAAGCACTATTTTGGAGAGGGGTAGAGGAAACATTGACAATGCTATGCGATTTTAATTTGATTTGAGAACAAGTGCTTACATTTTTGACTACATGACCGCTTATTTTTGCTTCATGAGAATCACGATATAAGCTTAATTCAACACATATATTATTAAGCTTTTTATTTAATACATTAAAGTTAGCAAAACAATTGAGAGAATTAACATTGCTACACATATCACATCGAAAACAAATGTTGGTAGAATTATTAATAAGGTCAATCATACTATCATTAAGATTTAAGCATTTGGTATGATAAGTGAACCGACAAATAATGCACAGCAATACACCGCTCTCAGTCGATTTTTTATCACAAACAAAACAATTATTAGATGGATTAGAAAAAGACATTGTGAAGGGTAGTGTGATTTGTGTATAACGAGTGAAAATTGTAAGAAGTGTTCTTCCAGGTTTTCACCGTGCCTGGACGACCTCTTCTCTTTATAATGCCATAGTGCTTTCGGCCAATCATAGACGTTGGTTTCGGTCGCGTCATCATTCAGCAACACTCAACATAGTCGCCTTTGTGAGCCAACGAAATTGAAACCCAGCAGCCTTTCCTACTCGCACTTTACACCCCAGCCTTATGCACCGTCACCAATGAATTCGCCGACCTCTGGTATGACTTCCAATAGAAGGCAATTCAATGGGTGCATTCAGCCCCCTACTCTCACCCACTAAACTTTTAAAAAGTATGTTTTGAAAAACTACAAGGAAACTCAACTTTATCCCGCGTGCATTTTCCCCTTTCATTAAAAAACTAGCAAGCAGAAATTGGTGAAAGAGAAGCCAGATTCAACTATAGCACTTTTCTCATGAAAGGAGATGCAGGCAGTACTTCCCTAATTCGCGAAGTTACTCTACGTCATTGGGATTATGCGCAGAATTGGGGATGAGGACTATTAGTTAACGTTCCATCTTTTACAAAAACAAATAAATAAATGTTTTAGGTTGGGCAAGCAGCCATTCTCACAAGGAGTAACTTCAGCATCGGAGACCAACTGTCGTCCGGGATTTTTGTCTTTGAGAGGTTTGTACAGATCGTCTGTCAAGTATTATGAGCGTTCGGGGACCAACTGCCCCCCTCGCTTTGTAATTGTGGTTTAGAACAGACCGCGTGTGCCAAGTGCCACTATCTTTATCATTTTTGTATTCAAGTTCATTATGCCAAATGAGACAATCTTTTGCTGACTTTGAAAGGGCCCACAAACTTTGGTGCCAACTTGGCTGCATAGTAGTAAGCAGCGGCCTAAAGGACAAAATTTCTCCGCCATACAACGTGAATTGGGGAGATATTGAACATTTCGCCTCCTGAGGTTACATACATATATGCATCTGATGATTTTTTACTTGCTGCATTTAACTTGACAGCAATATCAGCCCTTAGTTCTTTAAACCTATCTCCTATACCTCACTATCCAAAACCTCAGTACTAATTCCTATTCTATCCTGACCACTAGTAGATTTCTCCTTTCCAAAATTAGCATCATATGATGTAACTTCTAAATCTTCATGTTGGGATGTGCGGATGGTACAAGCTACTTTTGTTAGCTCTCTTCTAGTCTCCTCCTCCTTGCACACTGCCTTTGCAGTGGCAGACCTTAATGGAAACAATAACGGAAATTTCGTTAAATATTTTACTATACTATGAGGATATACATAAAACCTTTACTAGACTTGGGCAGAGGACTCACTAAGTCCACACTTATCATCTCCCGCGAAGAAGATGCTCCTACTCTTTCAGTCAGAAGACCGGCTGGCTTATCGTTTATCGGTTTCGCTTTTTGATATACCCTACATTTCCTTACATACATATTTTGTTACATCTCCTCTCATTTTAGGCCAATAATATTTTGAAATTACTCTAGCGAATGCTTTCCTAACCCCCATTGGTCCAGCTAATGGATTATCATGACATTCTTTAAGAACTCCTCCTTTCCTACTCACTACTAATTTCCATTCATCATTACCTTCATGATCCACCACATGATTCGGTTTTATAAATATAAACAAACGGCCATTATCTACCTTCCAGGCCGGAAAAGCTGGCGGGTTTGACTCAGCTTTCGAAATCACCCACTAATGGAACTCCCCGAGATAACATGTCCGGGACGACATTATCTCTACCATTTTGGTGAATCATTTCAAAATCAAATTGCTGAAGCCTAGCTGCCCAGCGCGCAAGTATACCCTATGGGCATTTGAGGTTAATCAACCATATTGTAACAAAACCTACTCTCTGAACACCATCCGAACCCTTATCAACGGAGAAAGCTGTTCATCTCTCTCTCTCAGCGATATAGTCATTTCATATAACGAAACGTTGTTCGAGTGGAGGGATTTTTTGCATGAGAATTAAGAGACCACGAGGCCGATAATTAAACCTTAAGCACACAATAAATTTAACTCTCAACTATTTGTCTTCTTTTGTTTAATTATCAAGAAAGTTTATTTTGCAGGTGTTATTCTGTTCCGGAATTCAAGGAATCCCCTAAAATCGTAATATTGGTGTCAGAAGTGGGATCAGTTCCTAGATTCTAGCAGGATGGCATCAGATTCTTCACCACAACTCGATGAAATTCTTTACAAGTTAACCTTACTTACGGAGACCGTGGTAAAACAAAACACGGAACGGCAACTTTCTGAAATGCGAACGTTAGGAGCTACGACCTTCGTGGAGAAAGTTTTTCAAAGCTCGACCCCAGAAATTCGGAACACACCGAAACAAGGCGAACAGACTCCACCAACGACTGTGAGTAGAAATACCAACGAGAACATTGACAATGTGCCAACAATTGCGATAAATTCCTGCAAAATAAAACCTCAGCTATTTGACAGCAGCGCAGCTAGTTGGCGTGATTACCGCATTCAGTTCGAGATAGTCGCTGAAGCTAACAATTGGAGTTGTCACCAGAAAGCCCAAGTTCTAGCTTCTATGCTTCGCGGAGAAGCTGTTTCTATTCTGTCCAATCTGAGTGCCAGTGATCGTAGTGATTGTGTAAAGCTCACATCCGCATTGGAGCTTAGATTTCTTTCTCAGCAGGCGTATATTACCCACTCAACATTCAGAAGCCGACGCCAGCGTTACAAGGAAGACCTATGTGCTTTCGGTTGTGATATCCAGCTGCTGACGCGAATTGTTTTTAATGATTGCCCACCTGAAGCTCAGGACAGAATCTCGTTGATGCAATTTCTTGATGGAATATCCGGCCGATCTGTACAAGATGCTGTTCGAGTGGCCAGTCCAATTACTCTAGCTGCACGCTAAATAAGGCTATCTCTATCGAAGCAGCGCATATATCTACTCAAACGAGTCATTTAGCTCGTGCTACAGCAGTCGAAGACGGAAGATCTCATCAGCCATCCTTTCAGCGTAGGGAAAATGTTCGCATCCCTGGTGAACAAACTTCAAATAACAGGCAACCAGCTTCGGAAAACTTCGAGGGGTCAGTGCCACGAGACAGCCGTTGACTCAAACAAATAGTCCTCAAATTTCCCGTACCTACATCAATGATCAGTCCGGTGGATTCCTTGTGCCTGTTAGTGTCGGTAATGTCACTTGTAAAATGCTGATTGACACTGGCTCGTCAACAACAATAGTGAGTCGAGATGTTATCCCAAATGGTACACATTTACACCCCAGCAAGGCAATTATAAAGACGTTATGTGGAAACAGTCTTCAAGTTTCACATGAGTGGCGGACTACTTTGCAACTGGGTAAGTTTAAACGGCGCGTCAAGCTTAAAGTTGTGGATTTCGTTCTCTCTGCTTACAGCCAAGGAATTCTGGGCATCGATGTTTTGAGACCGTCCAAAAGCATTTTATATTTTTCATCAAATACGTTGAGCGTCAGGGGTGAGAGAATCCCTTTAACTAATGAAGGCAACGAATTTTCCGCTTCCCAAATTGGTGATCACTTGGAAGAAAATGTTCGCGTCACCTCCCTCAGAACATCTAACTCTGTAGATCTTCCTCCGCGGAGTGAATCATTTGTCTATGCTAAGACGTCTTGTGATGCGCCAGCTGAAGGTGTAGTCAATCCAATTTATAATGATTTACCGAAAGGAGTTTTGATTGCAAAATCTTTAAATCGTAACAATAAAGGAAACATTCTTGTTCGACTTGCCAATGTAGCTGATCACGTTGTAACGCTTCCATCTCAAACTACAGTGGCTGCATTTGAAGAGGCGGTCTGCATGGATTCTGGATATGTGATTGATAAAGCCATACCTCCGCATCTAAGTGACCTTTTTGAAGAGTCACGAAAGGATCTTTCGCCTTCACAATCCAAATCCCTGAGGTCGCTTTTACTTGAGTTTTGTGACATCTTCTCAGCCGGCCCCGAAGACTTGGGACGAACAAAGCATGTACAACAGACTATCAACATCGGTTCTGTAAAGCCTATAAAACAACCACCGCGACGTCTTCCCATAGCAAAGCATGAGGAATCTCGACAAATTATAGACGACATGCTCATGCGAGATATTATGGAGCCATCATCCAGCCCATGGGTATCTCCGATCGTCATGGTAAAAAAAAAGGATGGATCTACTCGGTTCTGCGTAGACTACCGCAGACTTAACGATGCCACCATAAAAGATTCATTCCCTTTACCAAGAATTGACGACACATTGGATGCTGTAGCGGGATCTTCTTGGTTCAGTACCGTCGATTGTCAGTCCGCCTATTGGCAGGTAGATATGCACCCCGGTGATAAAGAAAAGACGGCCTTCGTTACCCGCGATGGCTTGTGGCAGTTTAAGGTCATGAGTTTTGGACTTACAAATGCTCCAGCGACGTTTGAACGCTAAATGTCTCATGTGCTACGGGGTCTCTCGATGGAACAATGTCTGGTGTACCTGGACGACGTGTTTATCCATGGTAAGAGCTTTGAAGTAATGTTTTCTAATTTAAAAATTGTTTTCAGTCGCCTGCGTGCTGCGGGATTGAAAATCAACCCATCAAAATGTCATTTATGTCAAAAAGAGGTTCGTTTTTTGGGTCATGTCATTAACGAAAAGGGAGTGCTGCCTGACCCATCGAAAATAGAAGCCATCATTAATTGGCCAAAGCCAACCAATGTTTCTGAAGTAAGGAGTTTTGTAGGCTTGTGCACCTACTACCCCCAATTTGTTCCGAATTTTGCCAATATTGCGTGACCCTTCCACAAGTTAACAGAGAAAAACACCCCGTTTGTCTGGTCCGCCGAATGCGATGAAGCATTTCTCCGCCTGAAGAAATTTCTTACTACACCACCGATTTTAGTTCATGTTCGCGTTGACAGTGAATTCATCCTGGATAGCGACGCCAGCGATCGAGGACTCGGTTCGGTTCTAAGTCAAATTCAAGACGGACAGGAAGTTGTTATAGGTGACTTCAGTAAGGCACTCAGCAAGCCCGAGAAGAATTATTGCACTACACGAAATAAGTTACTTTCTATGACCAAGGCAATAGAACATTTCCATGTTTACCTCTATGGGCGTGAATTTTTAATTCGTACTAACCATGCAGCTCTCCAATGGCTACTATCGTTTAAAAATCCAGAGGGACAACTTGCTCGTTGGTTAGAAAGATTGCAGCAGTATACTTATCGAGTTCAACATCGTCAAGGTACAAAACATGCAAACGCGGATGCTCTATCTCGAAGGCCATGTAGTGAAGATTGTAGCCACTGCACAAGTAAAGAACTACGATGTGATGGTGGATTGGAGTATTTCGTCCAAACCATGTTATTTATCGACAGTGCATTGGACTCCGAGCAGTTAAAGCTGGCGCAAACGAACGATGATGTTTTGTCGCATGTTTGGAAATGGGTAAACGAAGGCCAGAGACCAGATTGGAAATGTATATCCGGTAAGAACAACCTCTTTAAAGCATATTGGGCGCAGTTCACCGCTTTAGTAATGAAGAATGGCACTCTTTGTAGAAAATGGGTACCCACTTTGCGTCGGGAGCCTGAACGCCTGCTGGCTGTTGTGCCCAAGAACCAAATAGCTGATGTTATTGAAATGTTCCATAACACACCTTTCGGAGGACATTTTTGATCGAAAAAAAACCCTGGAGAAAATCCGTAAACGCTTTTACTGGGTCGGTGCAGGTCAAGACGTGGCCCTTTACTGCAGGGCCTGTGACACCTGTGCCTCCAAACAAGGCCCTAGAAGCAAGACGAGGGCTGAGCTTTATTTGTCTGGTGAGCCATTTCAACGTGTAGCAGTTGACATTTTGGGACCATTGCCATCTACCAAAATCGGAAACAAATATGTTGTTGTTCTAATGGATTATTTTATGAAATGGGTTGAGGTATTTGCCCTCGCGGATCAGACAGCTGGCATATAGCCAGAAAATTAGTAGATGAAGTGTTTTCTCGTTTTGGTGTACCACGGGAGCTGCATTCCGACCAAGGTAGAAATTTCTAGGCTGGTCTTTTCCAAGAAGTTATGCGAATAATGGGAATTCATAAAACAAGAACTACACCGTTGCATCCTCAGTCGGATGGTCTTGTGGAGAGGATGAACCGGACTATTTTACAATTTTTAGCGAAATTTGTTAATGATAAACAAGATAATTGGGATGAATGCCTGCCACTGTTTGCCATGGCTTATCGGAACAAGAAACCATCAAACAATCTCCATTCTTGATGCTTTTTGGAAGGGAGATGAGGCTGCCATCTGACCTGCTCTTTGGAACCATACCAGATGAAGGAGTGTCTGTTAGCGATTACGCTAAGATGCTCCGAGAACAACTAGGAGAGATAATGGGTTATTTTTTAAGAGGTTTAGAACTTTTTTTAAAAAAAAAACACAAAAAATTCGAAAAAATGAATGAAATATTTATTTGAATCGATAGTTTGAACCTTGCAATTTAATGTTTAAAGATAATTTCATGCAAATGTTGACCGCGGCTGCGTCTCAGGTAGCCCATCCGCTGAGTCCAATTTAGGCATACTCTTTCACACATATCGGCCGGTATCTCACGAATGAATGCATGGATGTTGGCTTCCAGTGCGTCAATCGAAGCGGGCTTGTCCCTATAGACATTAGCCTTGACATACCCCCACAAAAAATAATCTAATGGTGTCAAATCGCACGATCTAGGCGGCCAATTGACCGGCCCGAAACGTGAAATTAACTGTTCACCAAACTCGCCTCGCAATTGCGCCATTGTTTCGCGTGCTGTGTGGCATGTGGCACCGTCTTGTTGAAACCACATATCATGCAAGTCAAGAACTTCCATTTCGGGCAAAAAAAAGTTTGTTATCATCGCTCGGTAGCGATTCGCATCATCTTTGAAGAAATATGGCCCAATAATGCCGCCGGCCCATAAACCGCACCAAACAGTGGCTTTTTCGGGATGCATTGGTAGCTGTTGCAATGCTTCTGGCTGATCTTCACTCCAAATGCGGCAATTTTGCTTATTTACGTACCCATTCAACCAAAAATGAGCCTCATCGCTGAACACAAGCAGCGCGCGATGAACATTTCGAACCGAGCACGAATTTTGATAGTAAAATTCAATAATTTGCAAGCGTTGTTCATTTGTAAGACGATCCATGGTTAAATTGCAAACCATACTGAAGCTGTTTGACAGTGACACAAGGTACTAAACACACGTCAGCTGTCAAAACCAGTGTTGCCAAAACCAAACCAGCCAAAAAATCACCCTTTACATGAAAAAGCGAGATACCAAATGCATCAAGCTGCTGCAAAAATGAAGTCTAGGTATGACTTATCTTCGAATACTATTCGTTTTCGAGTTGGACAGTTTGTGTGGTTCCATAATCCAAAACGCAAAGTTCGTGTTTGTCCAAAACTACAGTCGGATTGGGATGGACCCTATCGCGTTATGGAGTTAATTACAGATGTTACTGCGAAGATCCAAAAACTGCCCAGAAGTAAACCCAAGATCGTCCACATTGATCGCTTAGCCACATACCAAGGATCCAACATTGGCCCATGGGAGCTCTGGTCCCAACACGCTCCAGTCCAAGTAGGGGGGAGTGTAACAAAACCTACTCTCTGAACACCATCCGAACCCTTATCAACGGAGAAAGCTGTTCATCTCTCTCTCAGCGATATAGTCATCTCATATAACGAAACGTCAGGTTGTTCGAGTGGAGGGATTTTTTGGATGAGAATTAAGAGACCACGAGGCCGATAATTAAACCTTAAGCACACAATAAATTTAGCTCTCAACTATTTGTCTTCTTTTGTTTAATTATCAAGAAAGTTTATTTTGCAGGTGTTATTCTGTTCCGGAATTCAAGGAATCCCCTAAAATCGTAATGAGTAATGATCAGTTACGACCGTGAAGCGAACTCCTTCGGTGTACGGCCGCAACTTTTCAACTGCCCACAAAACTGCTTCACACTCCTTTTCAGTAGTGGAGTAGTTCCTTTCATTCCTATTAAGAGACCTTCTGTAACAACATATTACTTTTTGCCCCTCCGCAAAAGTCTGTGTGAGTACGGCCCCGATACCGTAATCAGAAGCGTCTGCTTGAACTACAAATGGATGAATAAAATCGGGACATGTTAAAATGGGAGCCGTAATTAAGCATTCTTTAGCTTTCCTAAAACAACCTTCGCATTCCTGCGACAAATAAATGTTTTCCTTTTCCTAAGCAAATCTGTCAAGGGCCTAACTAATGTAGCGAAATTTGGTACGAAGCGCCTGTACCACGAAACTTTCCCTACAAAACTCCTAACTTCTTTAACTTTTTTGGGTGCAGGTATTTTTACCATACTATCCACTTTTTCCGGGTCAACATTTAACCCGTTCCGATCAACCAAGTAACCTAAAAATTTTAGAGAGCGTCTGCAAAAGTTGCATTTCTCTACCTACTTTTAGGCTTGCCTGATGCAATCTCCTAAAAAAAGAATTTCAAAATGTTTCTCGAATGTATCTGTAACGATAACAATATCGGCCAGATATACAAAAACGTATGGCTCAAACTCAGGTCCTAAAACACTATCTATAAACCTCTGCCACAAAGCAGAAGCGTTGTGTAAACAATGGCTTTGTTTTAAAATAAAAAAGTCTTCTCCCTGGTACCATAAAGGCAGTTAACTTGCGAGATTATTCCACCATTGGAATCTGCCATTTTTATTTCTAATTTAAAATATTGGAGAAGACCAAGGACTATTAGACTTCTCAATCAACCCCTCTTCTAACATCTCGTTGAGAGCTTAATCGATATGCACCTGCATTGCTGGTGATACCGGATAGTACCTCTGCTTAATAGGTTATGTCGACGTCCTTATAATATGCTCTACCATTGTTGTCACTCCTTACCCTTCTGGCATGTCCCTTAACAAATCTTCAATCAAAGAATTCAGTTTGCCCCTTTCATCCTCATCTAACTAAGACTCATCTGTGATTGACATTGTTTCTATCGAAGCCACCATTTCCTGTCTCGAAAAACTCCACATGCGTGATCGAAGATCCGGGACGATTCCCGATAGTGCCCAAAAATCTGCACCGAGTATCATCGCATGTGGGAGGGAGGGTATAACTAAACACCCTATCAACACCGATTTGCACAACAGTGGGTAGATTTACAAATCCTAAAACTCCTACACCTGTACCATCAGCTTAATGTACTTGCCTAAAATTTGTTTTATCTGATTGTAACCCTAAATCTTTCAAAACTCTCCAAACGTCCCTACAAATAATAGTTCGCG
Organism: Leucozona laternaria; assembly: GCA_932273885.2. NCBI lineage: Eukaryota > Metazoa > Arthropoda > Insecta > Diptera > Syrphidae > Leucozona > Leucozona laternaria. The sequence goes on along the minus strand of OW026366.1, from coordinate 80,034,511 downwards.
ATGCCCCCGAATCTAGTAAGCCTAAAAACCTAATCCCTGTTTACTCCTTAATATGGACCACTATCGTCCCCACTACTATCTAACGTGAAATCTAACCTAACTGGATCTACCAGCTGGTGTAATGGTGTAATGAGGCAGTCTCAAGTTCTTTAAGAACGGAATTCATTTTTTGAGCTTTATAAAAAGCCGCTTATGTCTCTTCGAGCATCTAAATGCATGATTTTTAAAGATAGAGTCGTGGTTAAGGTTTTTAACTAGACTAGGTAACTTTATTTTCTGAAATTTCTTCTATTTTTACTTATAACTAGTTTAAAACAAATTCATTTTCATGCATATTCTTATAATAGTTCTTTATTGATATATTTTGCCTATGACCTACAATACACTGCCCCACATGACGTAAGAAGTAAATGTCCACTTGACAAAATAAATCTTCAGTTGTATTTCCTCAAAGGCATTCCGAATGCTCAGTCAGTGTGCCGCATATATAATTGCAGTCATAAACAAAAATCAATATGAACAAATATTAGGTTATTTTAATGCACTTGGTGCGTAGCCACCGAATATGCTGATGTGTAACATGATCAGTTCAATGCACGATGGTATCGCTTGGTGACGGCCGATGATTTTAAACACAATCACATGAAGGTCGAAATGCGTCGAGTTCATGAATGTTTTCATTATTTTTGTTTTGATTATTATTGTTTACATTTATTTATTGTTTTGGTTTTATTTTTTACATTTATTTATTGTTTTGGTTTTGGGTGTTACACACAACACCCTCACTCTTTAGAAAAATATAATTTTGTTATCTTTAAATGAAAAAAATATTTTTAAAATTACACATAGAGATAGAAAAATGGTAGGTATGATGATTTGTGCAACAAAAATATGTTTAAATTTATATATTTTTTATTAATTTTTAATTTATTTCTTGCTTTTATTAAATTATTGTTATGAACTTCTTTATTTTCATTGACAATTCTTACAATACTATTTTTTCCATTTTGTTCTATTATTTTATAAGGACCTCTGAATGGATTATTTAACTTTTTTCTATTTCCAACTTTTAAATTGACATAATCTCCTATTTTAAAATTGGATTCATTTACATTAGATTGACTATTAGATACTTTATTTTTATTTTGCTCTAAGTTTTCTTTGGCTTTTCATGAGCATATTTAAATTTTATTTTAAATTCATTTACATAATTATCAATGTTATAAATATTTCCTTTATTTTTTATGATTTCACAAGGTAGAGCACATAACTTCAAATGGTGAGTAATTTGTAGTACAGTGTTGTGTAGTATTGTATGTGTAAGTGTAGTAAGGTAGTAAATCTTCCCAGTCGTCTTTTCCGTCTGTTTTCATTAAGTAGTCGTTTAGAACTCTATGGTTTATTTCTACTGAGCCTTAAGTTTCATGGTGAAATGGTGTAGACGTAGTTTTTTCTATTTTTAGTAACTTAAGCTATGATTAGACGGTCAACGAAAATGGTTAATGCGTTGACTCTCTGACGTCAAAATGACGTCAAATTCCGTCCCAAAGTTGTCTTGTCGTATGATTGTCAGCGCAAAATACTGTCCATGCGTTGACGGCTACGTTGACACCTACGGTGACATTGTTTTTACCGTCAACGCATTGACTTTTTTCGTTGAACGTGTAATCACCCTGATAGTCAATTGAAATGTTACATTGACCTTGCATTTAGAACAGGAAAATTTTATTTTTTTTAATGTGTAGGGTGGGTTAGTATGAGGGCGGCCGCCCAAAACTCTGTTTACTAAACATAAACTGCAACAACATACATAAAGTATAAGAAAATCAATTTTTATCTTTAAACGCGATTTGCGGCTAAACGGAGCTTCGTAGACCCCCCAAAGTTGACATCTTCAAACGTGATTTTTGACTGAACTAGGCATCTTAGAGAATTATAAATTGCATATTCGTGATCTAGGGAGTGCCACAATCTACGTATTACATGATTTCTTAAGAAACTTTTTATGAAATTTTTTTTTTTGAAATTATTTATTTAGTTTTTTTTACAAATTTTTTCGAAAATTTTTATCTTTAGTATTTTACGTTGCCACACAGGCCCACGTCTTTCTACCCCTCAAGCCAACCACTACATCTACCTACCTACACCTAACCAACATCATCCTTCCTATCGACCCAAACCTACCCCTCGGCACTCAGCCCCGCAACCCAACCCCAACATCTACGTACCTACATCAAACCAACATCGTCCCACCTAACGACCCATACCATTTGGCCGCCATCTTGGAAAAATTGTTGTTTTGTTGTTTTTTTTTGGTTATATCTTGAGAACCATAGGTCACGCAGAAAAAATGTTGACACAATTTGTTGATGCAAAGTCAATGTAACATTTCAATGGACGAACGAGGGGAGGGAAAAAAACGCCCCCCCCCCACACTTCCATACGACTTTTTTTGTCTCGACCCAACCTACATGCTTAAGCTTTTAGTCTCACCAATGGGTTTTTCAATAAAATTAATAGAAAAAAAGTTATATCCAATTAAGGATATTTTTCGTCAAAATGTTCGTCATTTTTAGTTATAACTTTTTTATTTTCAATTTTTGTTGTTGGGAATTTAATTTTCTATGAAAAAGGCTTTGACATTTTTTATGTGATACCTATGGTTCTCAAGATATAGCCAAAAAACATTTTACACCACCTTTTCCAAGATGGTGGCCAAATGGGGGGGGGGAGGGCTTTCAACCCCGAAAACCAAAAGGTATACTCACACTAACCCACCCTAAACAATAAAAAAATAAAATTTGTGTCCTGTACAAAATGCAAGGTTCGGCCAAAATTTTGTAATATTTCAATGGACTATGAGCAAATTGTAGGATACATTGACGGAAAGCGTTGACCATAATCCCAACGTTGACGTGGCATTCTTTTCTGCCACGTCAACGTAGTCTGCGTTGACTTCCGTTTGACTTTGACGGACTAGCGTCATTCGTGTGATCGTCAATGTGTTATACGTTGACATGGTCAACGTTGACGGTCTATTGGCAGTGTGTTGTTGACTTTTTTGGTGACGTCAGAGAGTCAACGCGTTGACCGTCTAATCATAGCTTTACAGATATTTATTAAAAGTTCATTAGTAAATTCTCTACCTTTGTCTGTTTTTAGTTTCCTAAAACAACCATATTTCAAAATGAATTTTTCCACAATAGTTTTTGCTACTGAAACGGCATCTTTCGTGACTAATGGAAATGCTTCAATGAATTTTGTTAGTTCACATAGAATTGTGAGAATAAACCTATAACCATTTGATGGTCTAAGTGGTCCTACTGTATCTACTGTTATCACTTCAAATGAATTCTCATGAATCGTTCTTTAGTGTATTTATTAATTTTAACTTAATTACAAATCTTACAACTATTTATATATTTTCTAACCATCTTATTCATATTTGTCCATTTTTACTTAAGCTTTGCTATACACCTTCTTATACCAATATGTCCTCCTAATTTATCATCATGATGTTATTTATTCATTCATCTCATTCGCATGATCTATTATTTTTGGTCCATTATATAATACAATGTCTAGAAAATTTTCCTTCTTATTCTTTTGCAGTTCGTTAAATATATCTTTAAATTTGTGCATTGATATTGTTTCAAATATTTCATTATTCTTTTCTAACGCTAGCTTTGTTATTTTCTCATGTTTTGTATAGGAGAACAATTTCTTCAAAATAAATTTTAACTCTGATAGAGAATTATCATTGTTTCTTTCGGGTTCCCTATTAAATTTTTTATCTTTTCAAGTTGCTACTTCTTAATATTTCTTGTATCTGATATATGTAGATATGCATTCCCATATGTGTAGGTGATCAGTCTGCACTGGGGGCATAAATTCCGGATTTTTTTCTTTTTCACTAGTGTTTTCTTTGTTTCTCAATTGCATTGCTCTGGTTAGGACATTGACACTTTGTTGTGGTAACATTTCTTTTAATTCTTCTGAACTTAATTTTATTCTAGATAATGCATCCGCATTTGTATTCATCTTTCTTGTTTAAAAACGAATTCTAGTTAATTTGGATGAAGGGTTCTTATGTGTAAATAAACTAACTATAGGTCTATGATCGGTATATACTATAAATCTTTTTCCATATAAATATGGTCTGAAATGATTAATTATTCCCCAATGAATACCAAGTAATTCTTTCTCTATGACTGATTTATTTAGCTAGTGTTTGTTTAATGCTTTACTTGCATATGCTATAGGCTTATCGTTGCCTACCTCTCCTTGAGATAGAAAGGCTCCAAATGCATAATTTGATGCATCTCTGTCATTAATATGAATGGTTTTGAGAAGTCTGGGTAAGATAGTATTGGTGGGGACATTTACTTTATTTTAAGGGTTTCAAAGGCAATTCGACAACTTTGTGTCCAACTAAAAAATTGATTTTTCTTTAGTAATTGAATAAATGGTTTGGCTATTTCCGCGAAATATAGTAGTTACAGAAAGCTATGAATCTTCTAACTTCATCTACGTTATCTGGTGATGGATATTCTTTGATAACGTTGTATTTATTTGGGTCTGTGGTTACCCCTTCTGCAGTAAATAAGTGTCCTAGATATACTACTTCCGGTCGAAGAAAATTACATTTGCTCGGGTTTAATTTTAAATTGTATTTACGTAACCTCTTAAAAACTTCTGTTAGGTTGTTATTGTGTTCCTTAAGATTTGAACCAAACACAATTATGTTATGTAGATGTAGATAAGAATGCAGATTCTTGCAAACCGCTTAGTGCAATTGTTAACATCCTCTGAAAGCTATTTGTTGAAATCTTCAATCCAAAAGGTAATCTTTTGAATTGAAAGTGTCCCGTATCTGTTGAAAAGGCTGTGAGTGGTCTGGATCTTGGATGTAATGGAATTTGGTGGAATGAACTTGTCATATCCAAAGTCGAAAAATATTTAGCTTTTCCTAGTTTATCTAATACGTCTTCCAAACGAGTTAATGGGAATTTATCATCAACCACTTTTTGTTCAAAGACCTACAATCAACTACTAATCTCCATTTTTATTACCTTCTGCGCTTTTCTTTGGCATACTATTAACAATGGAGAGTTATACGGACTTGTAGATGGTTCAACTATTTATATCTTCATCTATTAACTTTTCAACTTGATCTATTATTTCATTCAAATTCGCATGAGGCAGTCTATAATTTTGTATGCATACTGGTGTTTCATCTACAGTTGTTATTTTTTGTTCATACAAATTATTTTTAGTTAGTATTTTTTCTCCTGCTAGGTGAAATATATTTTGAAATTGCTTGCATAAAAATTTAAATTTCTGTTTTTGCGTCTTTATCTAAACTGTCTACTTTCATTTCATTTTCAATTGTTTTAAATCGGTCTTAATCTACTAAGTTGTTTTTAAACTGTAATATTTCATAGTTGGAAATTGGTTCTACTCCTAATGAGATATGTTTTATTGTTACTTCGTTGTCAGTTGTATTTAGCATTTTTATATGTTTATTTCCTATTGTTGGTATTAAGGAGTTTGCTAAAAATATTCCCTTCTTAGTTTCCTTCCAATAAATTATACTATCTTCCTTTAAATCTAAATCAATTTTATGAATTATCTCTGTTCTGGGTGGTATTTTGATATCACTGTGAAAGTCACTTGTGTTCATATTCATTGGTAATATTATTTCTTCTTCATTCAATGAGATTATCAGCACACATGTCTCATAGTCAATTTTACAGTTTTGTTTTAATAAGAAATCTCTACCTAGTATTCCATCTGTTGCTTAATTCAAATTATCATAAGTTACACTAAATGTATGCTCTATTTTCATATCTTCTTTGTTTAATTCAATTTTTGTTATACATTTATTTCACAATTTTTGGTATACTCTATTCTATTAATACCTATTACATTATTTTTAATTATTGAAATATCAGCTCCCGTGTCTATTAATAAACTTATCGGTTGATTTTTACCTTTTATTTTAATTTTTATAAAATTCGTATGTCCTTCTGATTTTTGTATGTGGATTATTTTCTTCTGGACATTAGCCCCGGGGTTTGTTGTCCGGCGACGTACCCGTTTCCCTGAGAATTTGTATTGTCATTATAATTTTGCATTCTGTAACGTCCTAGTTAAGGATATCCCTGAAGGGGATTCCAAAAAAAACGCGAACACCGGCCCACCGGGGCCAGCCCACTGTTCGACTTACAAATGAAAAACAATAGCTCTAATTTAAACGGAATCGTTTATTCGCACGTCTGGGTACTTCTAAGTCCTAATAAAAACTAACTTAAAAATAATACTGTTATCCCACGATGCGCGGCTATATCCCAAGTTCAATGTTATATTTATGCTGACTCTCCGTTATTGGTCTATGACCAGGTAGCTCGCTCGCAGCACAGGCATAAGGTGTCAGCCGATGAGGGATACCTGATACCAATGCACAATTATTCGTGGGAACAAGTTTAGACATGAATCTGATGATTCAGCAATCGTGGATAACTGTAAGTTAACAGGGTGTGTTAACTCCTCCCCCTTCGAAAGTCTACGACCCGTAGATCGAAAATATTTAAGGCCAGGATTAAGTCCTGCTGGGTCCTGGGATCGGTGTTTGGATATTGATCGCTGGAATGTTCAATTTTCTTGTAAGTATGCGCCATATTATCGCGGCAAAGACTATGAGTATTATGAGCGTACTTGTATCAAATAAAAAGGAATTTCCAAGTTTAGATGATAATTTTTTTAGTTTTTCTAGGTTCCTTAAGCTCATACTGTGTACATATTCAATATCCAATTTATGTTCCTTTACAGTTACATTCGTAACTACAGATGGTAATATTTGCAAGGTCGTGAAAGTATAACTGGAATAGGTTTTATCCTTATGGTGAATAATTTCATTGTAAAATTGGATTACGTAGGTTCCATTAAGGTGAGTTGATGAATTTCTGAAAACGATATTCCCAATGAAGTTTGTAAGAAAGATCACTCCATCCTTGACTAATTCTATTACTTCTTCTGTGTTGGTAAGTTCGTCACAAGGAGCATGTCCTCCCTTAAGTATTCTGGGTATGCATGTGTCTTTTGGCACTTTTTGTAACATTTGTTCTCTGCATATAGTTGAATTATTTATCGATAGGCAATCGCCTTTCATGCCAAACGTTTCTTCCTGGTTAACCAGCATCTTTTTGAACTTGATTTCGACCTGTTTCTTATCAAGTATTGCTGGTCTAGTAATCAGCACATTATATTCCTCCTTTCGTATCTTCGGCATTGATAAGACATACAACAAGGTTGTGCCGTTAGTGAATATCGATGGCGTTCCATATTCTATGGCTTCGATTTCATTATTATAAGGTAAAGTTTCTAATTCACTGATAATCCGATTGATTTCTTCTAAGTCCAGGAGGTTGGTGTTTATTAATCCTTTTTTGGCCATTTGACAGGCACGAACAACTTCGTTTACTTCTGCTTTAATAATCAGCACTTAGTTTAGAATATCTTGCTCAAACTTCCCAGAAATGACATCCTTTATTCCATTGTTGTATCTATCAAGTACAAGGTTAATTTTTTCAGTAATTTCCTGTGTGACGTTAAGGAGTTTTGATGTTGTTGATGATCGTATTTTCGTTGTTAAGGATCATATCCCAATCTGCTGCGTCGGGATTTCCAGCTATCCACTTCCATGCTGAGCCTATCCAGTTGATTGATCTGGTCTTCCTCGATTTCCCAATCAGAAGGCTTATTCGGTCTTTTATCTGTTGGATGTGAAATTGGAGAATTTGTCTACCACTCCCATGCTTCGCATCACATCTTGTAGTATTGAGAAGACCGTCTAAGAGGAGGTTAAATTTTGAAAGTTCGATGACATGAACAATTTCTTTGTGGTGTAGTATGTTGTGTGTATGAATGTATAATATAAATGTAAATAAAAATAAAAGATATTAAAAAGTTATTAATATTTTATATAATTTTATTTAATTTAAAATTTTTTTAAATTTTCACAACATTAAATTATTTAAAAAAATTAATTCAGCGACGCGTTTCGGTTTTTATAAACCATAATCGGGGTCAATTGTGTGACTTTTGGTGTTGTTTCGCCAAGAATATTTGCTTCAGTGCTTGCTGTGGTCTATGTTGAATTCTTGTATTAGTTGTTAATGGTTTATATATTCGTTTCATTTATGTTGAATGTGTTTGCCTGTTTTGGTGTTTGATTGCGGTGTTAAATAAAGTGTTAGTTTTTATTGTTAGTTTGTCGTTTAATATTTTGTCTTGTTCTGTCTTGTAAGCTCTGTAAATTTCGTATTCTTCAAGTGCGTTTAGTCTTGTCCCTTTTTTACATATATGTAATGGTATTACGTTAGTGTCGAAGTCTGTATAGTTGTGATTATTTTCTATGATATGTTGTGCAAAAGTAGATTTCGTATTTTGTTTTGGTCTATGTTCTAAAGCCTAGTACGCTGCTGATGCGAAACGAAAAATCCCATACAAAAATGACACAACGAAATCATAAACGAAAAATTTCGTCCTCCTTTTCGTTTTGCAGTACGCTGTTCGATGAGCGAAATCGATAATTGTAGCAGATTATTTGGAGAGGTCTCCGCTCTTTTTCGCACTCAATTAATTGCCCGGGACATTAATTGTGTGCGGAAAAGTGACATTTGAGGTTGGTTCGTGTTTGTATTTGTTGTTTCTTTCAATACAACATGGCTTTCTGTGATTTTTTTGCGCTTGTGTTTGTTTTTTTTTTTGCTAATGTTGACGCTTTCAATTGTCATTTTTTCGCTGAGGTTTTCGTAAGCGTTTCGCTGTCGTGTTGGAGACCACCGAAAAATTTCGTTTCGCATCAGCAGCGTACTAGGCTTAAGTATCGTCCGTAAAAAGTTCTGCCTGTCTGTCCAATGTAGTAGCTGTCACAATCATCGCATTTGATTTTATATACTCCAGAAGAAGATTTGCTGTCGGTTTTTGTTTTATGTTGTAAAATTTTTTGTACGTTATTTGTTGTTTTAAATGATATGTTTATGTTTAATTTCCGGAACTCGTTTTGTATCATATTTGGTAATAAATTAGTGTAATCGATTGAAATGTATTTTTTATCTGGTGTATTGTTATTTGTTGTGTTGTTGTTTTTTATTTTCTTCTTCTTTTTGTATATTAATTTGTCTATAAGTTCTGTTGTGTATCCATTTGATGTTGCTATATGTTTGATTATATTTAATTCGTTGTCATAATCTGTTTTCGTCATTGGTACATTTAATAGACGATTGATAAAAGCATGATATGCTGCTAGTTTTTGTGATTGTGGGTGGTGTGAATCTTTGTGAATTGTTAAATCAGTCGTTGTTGTTTTTCTGTATATTTTATAATTTAGTTTATTGTTGTTTTTGTATATTGTTAGGTCGAGGAAATTTATTGAGTTGTTGTTTTCTAGTTCAGCTGTGAATAGTATTTTATTGTTGATGTTGTTCATATATTTTTTTAAAACGTCGATTTGTCTTGGTGATCCGTCAAATATGACGAATGTATCATCAACATACCTTGTGTAAAATATAATTTTTTGTTTTTGTGCATTAAGATTGGATAATATATATTTATTTTCATAATGATTTAAGTATATATCAGCCATCAAACCGCTTAATGGCGAACCCATTGCGAGGCCTTCGTTTTGTATGTAAAATTTGTTATTAAAAGTAGAATAATTCTGTTTAAGTGTTATTTGTAATAGTGTTATGATTTCGGTTATTTGTTGTTGGTTAAGTTTTGCTGTTGTTAATAAATTATCTTATAATATTTTAATTGTTTCATTAATTGGTATGTTGGTATACATATTTGTGACGTCAAAAGAGATTAGTTTATGTTGTGGTAAGATGCTTATAGTTTTGGTTTTTTCTATGAATTCTGTGTAGTTTTGTATGTTGTTGTTGTTTTTAATATTGATGTTATTTTTAATTAATTTCTGTAGTTCTTTTGCGATTTTATAGCATGGTGCTGTTTTGTAATTAATTAATGGTCTTATTGGTGCTCCTGTTTTGTGAATTTTCGGAAGTCCTGTTAAAATTGGTGCTTGTGCTTTTGGTTGTTTAAATTTTATTTTGTTAATGTTCTGAAAAATATGTTTACAATTGTTTATTTCTTTGTTTATTTCTTTTACATAAGATTTTGTGGGGTCATTATGTATGTTCTTTATGTTGTTATTATTGAAAAATGTTATGGTTTTGTTTATGTATTCTTGTTGTTCAATTATTACTATTGTATTTCCTTTATCGGCTTTTGTGATTATTGCATTGTTGTTTGTTAATTTTTGTTAATGTTTTTTAGGTTAATTATATCTTCTTTGTATTTTTTATGTAATTTTTGAGTTGTTTGGTTATTTTTTAGGATGTGTTTGAGTTTTTTGTTTACTATAATTCTTGTTTCATTTTGTATTTCTTGTGTTGTTATTGTTTTAATGGCTGATTCTGCGTTTATGACTTCTTGTGTTATATTGTTTTTGTTGTTAATTGGGATATTGAACTTTAGGCCCTTATTTAGTGTAGTTATTTCTTTTTCTGTGAGTTGTATGTTAGTGTTATTTATTAGTCTTGGATAGAATTTATGCGTGTTTATTGGTTTCTTGGGTTGTTCTATTTTGATGAGTTTTTTCAATTTATTTTGTTGTTTTATATTTATTTCTTTTGCTATTTTTTTCAATTTGTTGGTTTATGTTGTGTGTGTGTTGTTCATTTACGATAAAATGCATTTCTTTGTATAGTTGTAGATGTAATTGGTATAGTGTATAATTAAGTGTTAGTTTTTTGCTGTATAAGTATTTGATTTCTTCTTTTATGCGTATTGTTTGTGCGAATTTTTGTGTTTTAATGGCTGCTGTAGAATTTGATGTAATTTTAATTTCTGCATATTTTGGTGTGATTCGTTTTTTTGAGACACTGTTTATTAAACTTGATGTTAAGGTTGGCTTTTGTCAATTTGATTTTTGTGTTTTTGTGTTTGTAGACTATTTGTGCATATTCTGCTTTATTATTTCTTTGTGGTGTAGTCTCCATGTTGTGTGTATGAATGTATAATATAAATTTAAATAAAAATAAAAGATATTAAAAAGTTATTAATATTTTATATAATTTTAAGTTTATATAAATTAAAGTTCCCATCGATTATCCATCCTTTTGATTCCTTTATTGTTACAATGGGACCTTTGTACTCAAATATCTGCAAGCCTTGAGTGACAGCTAACATCATCAGTCTGAAAACGTTTTTAAGTGGTATCTAGTATGTTTTAAGTTCAATATATTAATTTGAGTAAAATATGATCCATAGAAATAAGAAGAATTAAACGTTTAAAAGAAAAAATGTTAATTTTAATTTTCAAAAAGATCCTTAATATAATTTTCTATAGTTACGAATAACCTATATGTAGGTGCTCTTAATTGACTTAATTTATTAAACGTAAGTTCTTAAACGTTTCCTTATGATATTTATACTTTTAAACTAAAGCACTAAATATTAAATATAAAGATACAAGTGATTCCAATTTTCCAAAATTATTGTTATAACTTTACCTAATGCATTTGAACATATTGCCTGTGAAGGCTCTTATTAGTTTATTTAATTAAGATCATAATTTTTCTATAGTAATAGTGTTCATTTTCATTTTTTAGTATGCAATAGTTTTTATTGATTTTACTTTATAAGTGAAATATTTGCTAAATTTCATGTCTTGTGAGTGATGGTACAAGGAACAACCTTGAGTCACGAATGCCAAGCTTTTATCTTTGGATTTTTTCTCGGTGGTGGTTGGTTCCTCCCCCCTTTTTTATATAAAAAAAATTTTAAATGTTTTTGATATGTGCCTTATGAATTTTACGACCGCTAGCCGTGATAACGGTAACCTTGTTGTCTTTGGCTACAATTTCTCTACGGTACAAGGGCTTAGTTTTACCCTTTATTCTTTTGAATGCTCCATAAATGATCTCACCTTTTTTAAATTTTTTAGGTGATGATCTTTTCGCATTACGCCTAGCGTTACTGTCCTTTTACTTTTTCTTGATTAATCCTCTCAAGTCATTATTTACTTTAGTTCTGTAGTCTATGAGGTTTTGGAAGTTTATTCTGGAAGTTCTATTAAAGAAAATGTCTGAAGGTTTCTTCTTGGTAACAGAATGAATAGAATTATTGTAACGATCAACTGAAATATTGATCAATTCTTTCAGGCGTAAATCCTTATATTGGGTCTTTAGGCATCTAAAGATTTCTTGAACTGTTGAGTGGAATCTCTCAACTTGTCCATTAACTTCGCTTCGTTGAACAGGTGTTTGGTACAACTGAATACCTAAGGTTTTAATGAAGTTAAGTATTATTGGACTCAAGAAGCTTCTTTCGTTGTCAGTGATAAGGATTTTGGGGACTGTGAAGTAATGAAGAATTTTTGTTACCTTGTTTCTCAAATGAAGAACCGATCTGTTCTTAATATGAAACAGTTTTGCAAATTTGGAAAATTTGTCGATGCAGCTAATGAATTTCTCATTTTGAATTTCCATTATGTCCATATGAAGAATTTCACAAGGATATGATGGAATTGGCGTGGATTGTAAATCAGGATTGATGGGGTGCCTGTCATACTTGTTAGTGATACAAACCTCGCAGTTCTTAAAATATCTTTTAATGAGGTTATTCATTTTAGGAAAGCAATACTTTTCTAATAGCTGCTCTTTATTTTCCTTTGCGTTCCGATGAGCTTTTCGGTGCTCGTTCATTATCAACTGATAAATTCGGTTCTCATTTGCAACGTCTTCGACTACTCGGTGCGTTATCCTAATTTTGTAGTTGACAAAACTTTCCAGGTAAACTTGTTGCATTAGACCCAGGAAGGGTTCAGGCATTTTGACACCATTCAAAATATTGGGTCTGAGTTTAGCCTTTAACAGGCTAACTAGCTTGGGTTTGTCTAAGCAATCGACAGCAATATAGTGGCGTGCATAACCTGGATGTGATTCTTCGAAGAATTTCACATCCATTGCCGATTTTTATAATAATTTGATTTCTAAAGACGTTCAAGGGTACTTCAACGTGGGGAATAAGATCGGAGCTATCTTGTTCTGCACTATGAACAGTTTCGCTAGCGGTATCTGTTAAGCTCTGAGTTTCATGTCTCTCTTTAACTTCGGTTTCTTCTGCGCTTTCCGTTTCGGAACTGATTCTCGTAGCTGTGTCTGTTTCTGAACCAGTTTCTACAATATTAGAATCTTTTTCAGTCTCAGATAATTCTGAGCCTGACAAGTGGTTCATTTCTGACTTTAGTCTCGAAAGAGCATCTGCCACGACATTCGATTTACCAGGCTTGTAAACCAATTCGTAGTTATACTCCTCCATGCGCGCCTTCAATCTCTTGAGTTTCGCATTGAAATTCCTTGAACCCAAGGCAAACGTCAGCGGCTGATGATCTGTATGAATACGGATCTTTTTCACCCCATATACTTATGTTCGTAAGTTATCTAAAGCCCAAATGATAGCTAACATTTCTTTTTCAATGGTAGCGAAACCCTCTTCAAATTTGTTTAGGGATCTGGAGATGTATGCGATTGGTTTGTCCTTCCCAAGATTATCCTGAGATAATACTGCACCAATCGCGTAATTAGAAGCGTCGGTTGTAAGCTCAAATGGCTTGTTAAAGTCAGGGAAAGCAAGAATTTCAGAGGATGTAAGAAGGTCCTTTAAATCATTAAAAGCTCGAAGGGCTTCCTCGGAGAGTTTTATAGGAACCCGTTTAGATTGGTTTGCTTTCACTTGCGCGTTTTCTCCTCTAGTAAGGTTTGTTAGAGGTTTTGCGACCTTAGCGTAATCTCGTATAAATTTCCTATAATACGAAGTTAAACCTAGAAAGCTTTTCAACTCCTTTAAGTTCTCTGGAGGAAGTAGATTTTGCATCGCTGTTACTTTTTTCGGATCAGCTTTAATGCCATCGGAAGTCACAATGTATCCCAAAAATTCAACTTCCTTTCTCATGAAACTAGTCTTTTCTAGATTTACTTTGAGATTGGCTTCTTTTAATCTCGCAAATATGATCTCTATATCTTTCAAATGTTGTTCTGCCGATTTGCTAAATATGATGATATCGTCTATGTAGACGTAGCAGATTCGGCCGATGTATTCTTTAAATACATCATCGATCATTCTTTGAAAGATGGCCGGGGCATTCTTAAGACCGAAAGGCAATCTTACGGCTGCCTGGATCATTTCGATGTTATTTACAGGACCGAATACAGAGTCAAATTTCTTGACTATGACTGTAAGTTTGTCCTTCACATCTTCAGCAATCTCACCCTCTACTAATGTATTAATCTGGGTTGATAGTCTATTTTTAAGAGGGATCTTTATATTCGGGGTTATTTCCAGGATATTATTCTTTCGGTCGACGACAGCTTCTAGTTCTTTCAGAGTGTCGTCGCCAATTATTCCATCAAAAGATTTTAATCCTGGTAGGACATAAAATGTTGAAAAACTTCCCACCAATACTCCTTTCAATCTTAACGCAACCACCTGCCGAATGGACTTTAAAGGGAACGCTTACAGGGGTAGATTTATCCGAAATGGATGGACTGATGAAGTTCTTATTGGCCCCTGTATCAACAAGAAATTCAAGAATTTTTCCATCCTTTAAAGCGTACTCTATATATGGTACGCTGGACAACCCTCCGTCATAAAATTTGCTTCGTCTTCAGCGTACTCTGGACTACCGTCTGCCGTAAAATTTACCTCGTTTCCAACTAATTCTACAGCATCAGGCACGTTTCCTAGTGCGAGAGTGTTGTAAACTTTCTGATGTTTTGCTGCGTAAGTTTCAGACCTAGCTTTCCTTTTAAAAGGATTACTGTTCTGCGGGCGGTTCATGTAATTGACATTCCTAGTTTGAATCGATATGTCCATTTTTTTGTGCGGCTTAGGACCAAGTGGTCTCGGTGGTGGAGCTTGGGGTAAAGGATAGCGGTAATTAGGTTTGACTTTAGTAAAAGAATTATTTTTTCCAAAAGTGTTCGGAGTATAATTTGGATGAAAATCGGTCCTAAATTGGTTAATCGGAGCTCTTATCGTATTGTTGGTGAATTTATGAATCTCATGGCTACGATAATTAAGATTCTGAATCTCAAGACAGGCCGAATAGGCTTCTGGGAGAGTTTTCGGTTTTTGGATGATTAGCATCTTTGACAAATCACCATTCAAACCCCGAATGAATACGTCTAATGCTCTTTTCCTATACGTTCCAATCAGAGCACTGACAGTTTCTTCGGAATGGCTCTCAGTTTTGATTTTATTGATCATCAACGATAATTGATGGTTAATTGAAGCATAGAATTCGTCTAGCCTCGAACCCTTCTGAGTCAGCTGATTGAGCTGATGCTCCAGGGTCCTCATGTCTCTTTTATCTGCATAGTGCAGAGAGAGACATTGCTTGATTGCTGACCAATCATTATCGAAAATATTATAAGATATCAGGGCAGCATCGGCGCTACCCCTAACCTTTTGCCGTACGTGCTGTAAAATAGCACGGTACAGGGGTTTCTCTTTGACAATTGAAAAATCCTTTAGGATCCCCTCCACGGTGTGCACCCACGATACGTATTGGGTCGGGGAACCGTCAAAGACCTGCAATTCTTTGACACAATCTGGGAGCCTTCCAATCTCCTTCAGATCGGCCTCGGTTTGGGGGCCCCTTAATTGTGTTGCGGTTTCGGTAGTAGGGACAGTAGCGAGTACATTGCTTCGCCGCCCATCCTCCAGTGTTTTGATTTTAGCCTCAACTGATTGGAGCCTATCCGAAACGTTGTTAACGGCTCCTGTGAGCTGTGTAACGGCATTCTGGAGAGCGTCCATTCCGTATGTTTTATTTAATAATATTTAAAAGAAAACTCACCTCCCCAAGGGAAAATCCAAATTCAATTGAAATACTTCTTTGTGTCTTACTCTTCTTGCGTATCCTCTTCCTGCGTATCCTCACTCACAAACGCTTTTCACTTTCCCTTTTTTTTTATTTTACTAAAGATTTACTTTTTATTACTTTTCAATTAAATGCAAACAAGGAAAAGAAATTTATAGATTTGTCACTTTTTACTCTATATCAGAAATTTTTACTCCGATATAGTTTTTTTTTTTTTTTTTAATTTCTTATTTTGTATGGGGTTTTATTTCACAATAAATTTTTATTCTTTATTAAATTTTACGATCTTAAATATTTTTGATTAAGTAATGATGATTCTTATCCAATTTTAATCTTATCGTGGAACACACAAATTTTTACAGATTTTTTTTTTGATTTTGAAATTTCTACAAGTTTCACAATTTAATTCTCTATCAAATTTTGACTTTATCGTGGGATTCACGATTTTTTATATATTTTTATGATTTTTTAATTAATATAAATTTCACAATTTGATTCATTATCAAATTTTGATTTTATCGTGGGATTCACGATTTTTTTTATATATTTTTATGATTTTGTAATTAATACAAATTTCACAATTTGATTCCTTGTCAAATTTTTATTTTATCGTGGGATTCACGATTTTTTATATATTTTTATGATTTTGTAATTAATATAAATTTCGCAATTTGATTATTTATCAAATTTTGATTTTATCGTGATTTGATTTTTATGTTTTTTTTTTTTTGATTTTGTAGTTTTTTGTTTTTGGTTTTTTTTTTTCTTTCACTCACAGCAATTTCATTTCCTGTGTATATAAAAACAAAAATTTCCTTTTGAATCTCCGATTCTGCAAAGAGGAGAAAAAAACAAATTAACTTTAAGTACTCCCCTACGAATTGGGTTTCCTAAGGAACCGGTTTGTATGGGAGGTGTCGTGTGAAACCCGTTTCGCCGCGAGCAGCCTACTAATGGCACGATCACCATCACCGTCGTATCCTTTAGCCAGTTAGGATATCCGTATGTTCCCATGGGTATACGAAATGTTTGCGTTCAAGGTACCAAAATGGTCAACTGTGTTCCCATGGGTACAGAGACGTGCACTCAGATAGAGCGTATTGGCCTTGACGCAGATCCTTAGGCAAAAAGGACACAGTTTTACAACCGGTCCCTGCTCGGGCGCCAGTTAAGGATATCCCTGAAGGGGATTCCAAAAATAACGCGAACGCCGGCCCACCGGGGCCAGCCCACTGTTCGACTTACAAATGAAAAACAATAGCTCTAATTTAAACGGAATCGTTTATTCGCACGTCTGGGTACTTCTAAGTCCTAATAAAAACTAACTTAAAAATAATACTGTTATCCCACGATGCGCCGCTATATCCCAAGGTCAATGGTATATTTATGCTGACTCTCCGTTATTGGTCAATGACCAGGTAGCTCGCTCGCAGCACAGGCATAAGGTGTCAGCCAATGAGGGAAACCTGATACCAATGCACAATTATTCGTGGGAACAAGTTTAGACATGAATCTGATGATTCAGCAATCGTGGATAACTGTAAGTTAACAGGGTGTGTTAACTTCCTCTATTGTTAATATTTTGTACCCTGAATTGGTTAAAATTACTATTATTGTTATGATATGAAGAGTTTGTATTTGAATAATTTCGGTTAGAGTTTGCTCTGGTGTTACCTCTACCTCTCTGTAGCCTGTTAAAATACATTATCTGGCTAGGATGCTGGGAACTAACTTCTAAAGCAATTTGCACTGCTTCTGCAAGCTTGGATGGTCTGGCTACCAATACTAATGATTTATAGGGTTCTGATAGAGAATTATCATTGTACCCAACATGTATTCTATCTTTTACTCCATATATTGTTTCTTTCGGGTTCCCTATTAAATTTTTTATCTTTTCAAGTTGCAACTTCTTAATATTTCTTGTGTCTGATATATGTAGATATGCATTCCCATATGTCTAGGTGATCAGTCTGCACTGGGGGCATAAATTCCGGATTTTTTTCTTTTTCACTAGTGTTTTCTTTATTTCTCAATTTCATTGCTCTGGTTAGGACATCGACACTTTGTTGTGGTAACATTTCTTTTAATTCTTCTGAACTTAATTTTATTCTAGATAATGCATCCGCATTTGTATTCATCTTTCCTTGTTTAAAAACTATATCAAAATCATAAATTATTAAGTCTACTCTAATTCTAGTTAATTTGGATGAAGGGTTCTTATATGTAAATAAACTAACTAAAGGTCTATGATCGGTATATACTATAAATCTTTTTCCATATAAATATGGTCTGAAATGATTAATTATTCCCCAATGAATACCAAGTAATTCTTTGTCTATGACTGATTTATTTAGCTAGTGTTTGTTTAATGCTTTACTTGCATATGCTATAGGCTTATCGTTGCCTACCTCTCCTTGAGATAGAAAGGCTCCAAATGCATAATTTGATGCATCTGTCATTAATATGAATGGTTTTGAGAAGTCTGGGTAAGATAGTATTGGTGGGGACATTTACTTTATTTTAAGGGTTTCAAAGGCAATTCGACAACTTTGTGTCCAACTAAAAAATTGATTTTTCTTTAGTAATTGAATTAATGGTTTGGCTATTTCCGCGAAATATAGTAGTTACAGAAAGCTATGAATCTTCTAACTTCATCTACGTTATCTGGTTATGGATATTCTTTGATAACGTTGTATTTATTTGGGTCTGTGGTTACCCCTTCTGCAGTAAATAAGTGTCCTAGATATACTACTTCCGGTCGAAGAGAATTACATTTGCTCGGGTTTAATTTTAAATTGTATTTACGTAACCTATTAAAAACTTCTGTTAGGTTGTTATTGTGTTCCTTAACATTTGAACCAAACACAATTATGTTATGTAGATGTAGATAAGAATGCAGATTCTTGCAAACCGCTTAGTGCAAATTGTTAAAGAGGCTGTAAGTGGTCTGGATCTTGGATGTAATGGAATTTGGTGGAATGAACTTGTCATATCCAAAGTCGAAAAATATTTAGCTTTTCCTAGTTTATCTAATACGTCTTCCAAACGAGTTAATGGGAATTTATCATCAACCACTTTTTGTTCAAAGACCTAAAATCAACTACTAATCTCCATTTTTATTACCTTCTGCGCTTTTCTTTGGCATACTATTAACAACGGAGAGTTATACGGACTTGTAGATGGTTCAACTATATCTTCATTTATTAACTTTTCTACTTGATCTATTACTTCATTCAAATTCGCATGAGGCAGTCTGTAATTTTGTATGTATACTGGTGTTCATCTACAGTTGTTATTTTTTGTTCATAAAAATTATTTTTAGTTAGTATTTTTTCTCCTTCTAGGTGAAATATATTTTGAAATTGCTTGCATATAAATTAAAATTTCTGTTTTTGCGTCTTTATCTAAACTGTCTACTTGCATTTCATTTTCAATTGTTTTAAATCGGTCTTAATCTACTAAGTTGTTTTTAAACTGTAATATTTCATAGTTGGAAATTCGTTCTACTCCTAATGAGATATGTTATATTGTTACTTCGTTGTCAGTTGTATTTAGCATTTTTATATGTTTATTTCCTATTGTTGGTATTAACGAGTTTGCTAAAAATATTCCCTTCTTAATTTCCTTCCAATAAATTATACTATCTTCCTTTAAATCTAAATCAATTTTATGAATTATCTCTGTTCTGAGTGGTATTTTGATATCACTGTGAAAGTCACTTGTGTTCATATTCATTGGTAATATTATTTCTTCTTCATTCAATGAGATTATCAGCACACATGTCTCATAGTCAATTTTACAGTTGTGTTTTAATAAGAAATCTCTACCTAGTATTCCATCTATTGCTAAATTCAAATTATCATTAGTTACACTAAATGCATGCTCTATTTTCATATCTTCTTTGTTTAATTCAATTTTTGTTATACATTTATTTCACAATTTTTGTTATACTCTATTCTATTAATACCTATTACATTATTTTTAATTATTGAAATATCAGCTCCCGTTTCTATTAATAAACTTATCGGCTGATTTTTACCTTTTATTTTAATTTTTATAAAATTCGTATGTCCTTCTGATTTTTGTATGTGGATTATTTTCTTCTGGACATTAGCCCCGGGGTTTGTTGTCCGGTGACGTACCCGTTTCCCTGAGAATTTGTATTGTCATTATAATTTTGCATTCTGTAACGTCCTCTATTGTTAATATTTTGTCCCCTGAATTGGTTAAAATTACTATTATTGTTATGATATGAAGAGTTTGTATTTGAATAATTTCGGTTAGAGTTTCCTCTGGGGTTACCTCTACCTCTCTGTAGCCTGTTAAAATACATTATCTGGCTAGGATGCTGAGGACTAACTTCTAAAGGAATTTGCACTGCTTCTGCAAGCTTGGATGGTCTGGCTGCCAATACTAATGATTTATAGGGTTCTGATAACCAATTTTCAAATGCTGCCAGCCCTATTTGGTCATTCAGCTTGATTATTCTATCTCTGGGCATCACCCTGTTCTGAAATTTGTAGATTGTTCAAAGATGCTAGTAGGTGTTGTATTCGTGAAGCAAAGACTGAAACATTTTGGTTTCCTTGAGAACTTTGTGAAATTTCACTAAGTAATCTAAAAGCATTTTTGTTTGATTTATATGATGATTTTAAAATTTGTCGAAAATCATCAAAGGTTGTCGGTGTTTGTTTCTGTTTTGATCTTATTTTTTACTTTTTCTGATAGCTTAGTATCTGAATTTAATAAGTGTTTCTTTTTGGTTTGTATCTTTTAAAGTATTGTGATAGAATTCTATCAAACCTAGAAAATTATTCAGCTCTTTTTGACTGCCCTGAAATTCAGGTATTACCTTGGTGGCTGTTACTAAATCTATATCTATTTTTGTGTCCATATCTGTGTCTTCGTCTTCTTCTATAGTTAATAAATTTTCGTTTTCACCTTTAATTTTTAAATATACCCGAATTTGTATAACTAATAAGTCAAATGTTGGTTTAGTTTTGTAACGTCTTTTAAGTCAGCTGTGTTTTGTATTGCTAACCATGTTTGTTCAATTTGCTTATTAACTTTTTATACATATTCTTTAGTATAAATTCTATTAGGTTTTTATTTTGTTGTGCTCCAGAGCTTGGAACTGCCTCTTCTTACCGCCTCTCTTTTTTTTGTTTTGTTTTAGCAGCCTCTGAGACTTTTATGCCTTGCCTCTTTTTGTATTCCTCAATTGTCAAGGCTTTTGGACCAGATTCTCTTGGTGTTGGTATATATGCCGGAATATTTTCTGGCATATGTGTAATATTGGGTCGATATTCGCTAAGTTCTTCCCATTTTTTAAACAGAATGTTTATCTCTTCTAAAGTAGTCATCTATCCGACTGTATTTGGAAGACTAACAAAATATTTTTGAATACTTATTATTGGTAACAAATATTCGTTCGATATAATGGTTCTCTTGTTCGGACTTGCAGGATCGCCATGTAATGGTGTGACGAGGCAGTCTTAAGTTCTTTAAGATGGGAATTGATTTTCTGAGCTTTATAAAAAGCCGCTTGTGTCTCCGAGCATCTAAATGCACGATTTTTAACCACGACGGTTAAGGTTTTTAACTAGACTAACTTTATTTTCTGAAATTTCTTCTATTTATATTTACAACTAGTTTTACACAAATTCATTTTCATGCATATTCTTATTATAGTTCTTTATTGATTTATTTTGCCTATGACCTACAATACACTGCCCCACATGACGTCAGAAAAATGTCTACTTGACAAAATAAACCTTCAGTTGTATTTCCTCAAAGGCATTCCGAATGCTCACTCAGTGTGCCGCATATAATTGCAGTCATAAACAAAAATCAATATAAACAAATATTAAGTTATTTTAATGCACTTGTTGCGTAGCCGCCGAATTTGCTGATGTGTAACATGATCAGTTCAATGCACGATGGTATCGCTTGGTGACGGCCGATGATTTTAAACACAATCACATGTAGGTCGAAATGCGTCGAGTTCAAGAATGTTTACATTATTTTTGTTTTGATTATTATTGTTTACATTTATTTATTGTTTTGGTTTTATTGCTTACATTTTTTTATTGTTTTGGTTTTGGGTGTTACAAACAACACTGGTCATCAACAGGCGACCTAATTAATTGCGGCGGCGCTCTTGACCTGCTGGCCCAAGAGTCCGTTGCCCATTTCCCGAACAATGTTACAATTACGATGTGAAGTACCTACAGTACCACACCCAAAACAACAAATGAGCCGCACTGCTCACCAGATAATTTTATGTTCCACTTATCAATACGCTCAGGATTCCGGTCATCTGTAGTTGAAACCCTGAACTCCCACGTTGGCCGACATGTGCAGTTGGCAACGCATCTAGGCCTGCTGTCGACGTGTTGTCTTTATCCTTATTCTTGTCTAGAGGTACTTTCTCACCTCCTTCCGTTAAAGTTGCCATCAGCAACAATAACTCCCCTCTAAAATCGGCCACATTATTCACCTCCTCAGAAGATTCCGCCTTCGCCCTACTAATCCTATCTAGAGCCCATTCAATTTTAGTTAAAATCTTAAAGTAATCTCCTGACGTCGGATTTTTCGGAGGAGTTTTCAACAAGTACCTTACTTCTATAATTTTAACTCAAACAGCCTTCGAATCCTCCTCAAACGAAAAAGGGTTGTGTGCGCTGTAACTCGAAATGCAACCGAACCGTCCCAGTGTACGGGATTCTCTAGGTGTCATCCTCATGTTGTCTACCGTTCCCTCCTTAAGACCACGGGCCTGTAACTCATAAAGGAGTTCCTCTTTATTCAACCTATTCACGTCCATTTTGAACACAATAATTGATAATTGAAGACCGAAAGCGAAACTAGCAAATGATAGATATGAAAATGTAAGACCAAATAAAATGATGAAAACTAAAAAACTCGAAATGTCGAAAACAAGTGAAAACAAAAATATTAAATAATAATATAACATAAGTATTAAAGCTCCGGAATCAACACCCAGTTGATTGCTTTAATTAACTGCACGATAAAACTCGAAAAAAAAAGAAAAAAATTACTGAATTTATTATTTGTATAGCTAAAAAAAAAAAAGAAAAGTAGTATCAAATCAAAAAAAATAATTCAACCAAAAAAGTATAAACTGAACTGGGTATTATCACCCTAAATATGCTCACACCAAATTTGATAGTGCTTTTACACTTTAATCCAATTCGAGGTCAATAATGTAAAAAAAATACTCAAACATGATAAAATTTATTCTATGAGAAAAAATATTGAAAACCGCACGCAGAGAAAAAAATGAATACCAAAAACAAATTCCCGAACTTTAACTCGTGGAAGCGAGATAAATATAGGTACACTTTAAAACCCTTATGTACTACAGCCAACAGCAAAAAATTGTTTGTGGTAGGTATCACAGATTACCCACATGAAGATGAGAATCCCCGGCAGCCATTTTAATTTGCCTACAAGGTTTGTGATGTACCTTTTGTCTGAGGCTGAGGTTTCGCTCGTCGGTTTGCCTGGGTTCGTTCGAAAGTAGTACAAACTTTAGAGTTAAGTCTTTATTTCCTTTTATTAAAATCCAAAATCGCTTAACAAAAAACTTTAATAACTTAAATACTTAAATATATTCTAATGTTGGTTCTATACTCCTTATACTCCTGGCTCGGGTTCTGGTCACGCTCCTGCGTCTGGATTAGTTATCCGGCGGTCCGCTCTCCTGATACTGTTGGTTTCGGCTTGGATTAATACCAGCGAATATCACAGTTAAGCTGGTAAATATCGCGGACAAATCCGGTAAGAATCTCAGTTACTACTGGTAAATATCTCATTTACTACTGGTAAATATCGCGGACAAATCCGGTAAGATCTCAGTTACTACTGGTAAATATCTCAGTTACTACTGGTAAATATCGAGGACAAATCCGGTAAGAATCTCAGTTACTACTGGTAAATATCGCGGACAAATCCGGTAAGAATCTCATTTACTACTGGTAAATATCTCAGTTACTACTGGTAAATATCGCGGACAAATCCGGTAAGATCTCAGTTACTACTGGTAAATATCTCAGTTACTACTGGTAAATATCGCGGACAAATCCGGTAAGATCTCAGTTACTACTGGTAAATATCTCAGTTACTACTGGTAAATATCGCGGACAAATCCGGTAAGATCTCAGTTACTACTGGTAAATATCTCAGTTACTACTGGTAAATATCGCGAACAAATCCGGTAAGATCTCAGGTACTACTGGTAAATATCTCAGTTACTACTGGTAAATATCGCGGACAAATCCGGTAAGAATCTCAGTTACTGTTCGGTTGAAAGACCCCTTACCACTGGTGGGGGGAAGTCTTGAGTCATGCTAGCTGGTCTTATTTCGACTGCTTTGGTAGCTACTGACACACTATTACTTTGTCGATTGTATGACCGTCTCTTATCCTATTCGATGGCCAAACCGAATGTGAGCCGTAAGGCGATAAAATGTAAAATTCCATGTTGTAATTTGTTATTTACGACGTCATCATCTATTGGCCCGCATGCAATACTGTTTGCATATATCAAGAACAAAGGGACGGGTATGGTGTTCTTTGCCATGGTAAATATAACGGGCGAGCGGAAAGAGGTTTGTATTGCATTAATTTGTGTTGCTCACCGTCGGTGTTCTGGAACATCACCTACTGTGCTTACTTGGTCATTATGGTAAGGTAAGGGACGAGCGGCAATGGACTTGTTTGCTATTATTTGTATAGCTCACCGTCGGAGTTCTGGAACATCTCCTTCTGCGCTGAATTCCTATTACCTCCATGGCCTATGTAAGGGCAGCGGTAAGAGGGTAATAGATCTTGCTCCATATCGGCAGGAGAAATTTCACCATTCAGGCTGTTGATCGCGGGAAGGTGAGTGGCAAAAGCGATGAGGGATCTTGTTAATTTTCAAGAGCAGAAATTCACCATCGAGGTTCTTGATCGTCGTCCAGATGCTGTCTTCAGTGGAGTTCTTTCTCCTTTTCGTCTATTTTCTTATCAAACACACTTAGTTGTTGTATGTAGGTGGTCAGTGTGGTGAGTTTCTATGTCTACATGGATTAGGCTATTTGTTATCTTGCTAATCAGTTGTCGATCGTAATTGGTGGAGTGCACATGCCATGGGAGCATGCTGCCGGTCAGGTAAGTATTCTTATTTTAGTCTCAGAAGCAGGTGCGTAGCTTAGGTAGGGGTTATGTATAGGAAGGTAGGTTTTTAGAGTACAATGGGTACTTTTCGGATAGTTAGGGAATTTAGGTATGGAAACAGGGAATTTAGGTATGGAAACTAGTGCCTAGCTAAGGGGGGGGGGGAGGAATTGTAATGCTTCATTACAGGTTGAACTGTCATATTGCAGATAAGAAATGAGAATAGAGTGTAAAATCCGCACACATAGACAGTTGGGATCTTGACACACCTGGGTTAAATTATTGTTGCAATTCACATCTATTCATCGACACTGGATGAAATTACAAAAACAACAATGTTAATAAATGGGTTTTGGAGGTTGAAACGTATGTAACATTCTCATCTTCATATGGGTAATCTGTAAAAAAAAGTAAAAGTTAAAATATGATATGTTTTCAATTAGATGATAAGAAAGAATGTATGAGATTAATTTAGCCCAACTATAATTGTACGCACCTTTATGAAAACAAATCTTATTGTTTTTAATCATGTTTTGATATAAACTGCTACTGCTTTTTATTTTAATTTCCTTTTCCGATTAGATTTTCTGGACTTTTGTACCAAAATATTTATTTACCTGGGGAAAGATAAAGCAAAGAAAAGTAAAAAGGGCACACAAAAGCAATTACTATAAAAAAAAAGACTTCCCTAAATTCAATTCAACACAATCACTCAGTTGTAGTTGGGTAGATATCAATGGCAATATTTTTCAACGCGGCAATTGAATTTTTTTCTAATTAAAAGGAGGTATTTACATACGAAAAGAAGCCCCACGTTCGGGTACCAATTGTTGCACTTTTATTTCACGAAACAAAGAAAACGATTGTATTATTTACAACAAAACAATAATCACGACCCGCAAACCGAACCGACGAACGATTGATAAACCTTTAACAAAGATAGTAAAAGACCGAACTGTCAAAACGGGTATGCTCAGCAAAAGGGTGGGTTCACTTTTGAACTCTTTTATAGAGATACAAATTTAATTAAATTGACTGATAAAATTTATGGAGAAATAATAATTTATAAGTATATGGCCACAGGTAGCTGAAAAAGAAAATAAGGGCGCCACTAATTTGTTTTTAATAAGGAAATTACAAACCTCCAGAGCGAAACCGACGGTGAAAATATTTTGGAATAAAAGATTTGATTTATGCTGCCGAATGGGAATTTAAACAATTGCAATTAAGTAGGGTTAGAACCCAAGATCTTTTAAACAAAGAGAACAACGAAATCAAGTGATTTTAAGATGATGAAGATGGACCATTTACACTCGGTCCCGGAAGAAAAAACGGATATGAAAAACGGGTTCCGCTTTATCGGACAACTTCGGAACAAAATCCAAACGAAAAATTAAAAAAAAACAGTAACGCAAATAACTCTTACCATTTTGAAATAACTCTGTGAAACGATCTTTTTTCTATGACCAAAAGAAAACTACTTTTGAAAAGCACTATACTTATCTTTTTTTGTTTTATCTCCTGCTGTATATCTCCTCTCTTACAAACGAGTTTTTGCCTTCTGGAACTTTCCCTGCACCTATTCTTTCTTGCTTTTATAAGACATGAATTTTCCACTAAATTCTTTTTTTATTCGCTAACATTTTATGTACAAAATTCGCAACTAATTGAATTTTTTTTTTCTCTTAAGACTTTCTTTCATTTCTCAAGAACCTCTGGTTCGCTCTAAAGACGGCGAAGAAGTGTTCTTCCAGGCTTTCACCTTGCCTGGATTAACTCTTCTTTTTTCCAATGCCCCAATGCCCCAATGCTTTCGGCCAATCAGTGACGTGGGTTTCGGTCGCGTCATCACTCAGCAACATTCAACATATTCGCGTGAGTGAGCCATCGCAGTTGAAACCCAGCAGCCTATCCCACTCGCACCTTACACCCCAGCTTTATGCACCATCACCAATGAATTCGCCGACCTCTGGTATGACTTCCAGTGGAAGGCAATTCTATCCACTAAACTTTTTAAAAGTAAGTTTTGAAAAACTAAAAAGAAACTCCACTTTATCCCGCGTGCATTTTTCCCCTTTCATTAAAAAACTAGCAAGAAGAAATTGGTGAAAGAAAAGCCAGATTCAATTATAACACCCTTCTCAAGAAAGGAGATGAAGGCAGTGCTTCCATATTTCGCGAAGTTACTCTACGTCATTGGGCTTTTGCGCAGATTTGAGGGATAAGGACTATCAGATAACGTTCCATCTTTTACAAAAACAAATAAATTAATGTTTTAGGTTGGTCAAAGCAGGAGACCAACTGTTGTCCGTGCTTTTTGTGTTGAGCAGTTTGTACAGATCGGGCGTCTGTCAAGTATTATGAGCGTTTGGGGACCAACTGTCACCCTCACTTTGTAACTGTGGTTTAGAACAGACCACCCGTCTGCCAAATATGATGAAGTGGATCAACCACCCACTTAAGTGTCAAAATTGACAACTTCGATAATTTGTTTCTTCAAGATACTGAGAGAGTGAACCAATGGCTGCCCTTCTCTCTCTCAGTAAGTTGAAAGAAACACCTGTAAAAGAAGATTGACAAGAAAGGAACCTAGGATGGTGGAAGCGAAAGATTAATTCTTGTTACGGCAAAATGTTACCGTAACAAGTTAGATGCTGATTTACTGTTGCAATATGATTTCGCGAATTTAAAAAGACGACTATGATGACGGATAACTATAATAACCCTCGCCTAAGGATTAAACGAATCGAATTATTTTTAACTATTCCACAAACGAATTTATTCAATTATAAAATGTCTGCAACCGGCACACGCAATAGATTGAATTGACGAACTGTCAAGCGATCAACCAAAGACAAGAGATAAGAGAAAAGACACAAATATTGCAACAGCACTGCAACAACCATGCAGCCAACCGGCTAGTCAGTTGGGATTGGGTTCGTCGAATTAAAAAATATATGTATATACACGAAAGGTGAACCATTCGAATCGAATTAATTCTGATAATAATTGTTGATGATAAAAAAAGGAATCGAATTAAACGGTAGGAAAATACAGGGGCGTACTTACGCTACAAGGTGAGCTCCAAGAAACTGTTGAGTGCCGTTTGCCTTAACCGGGAAGCTGAAATTCGTCTTCAAAAATATGAAGGAAGCGCAAATGTTTTTTTTTCCCAATGGGAAGTTAAAAGAATTTATGTTAAAACATCTGGGAAACCTTGACTTGCACCTGGATTAAGACCCAGAATTTTTTCGATACAAGGATAAATATAAAAATGAATTATTGTTCGACGAACAATCAAAAATTAAAAAAAGAAAAATTACAAAACAAAGACCGTAAGAATGGACCGCTATCACTAAGTCCCGATATCAAACGGACAAGGAAACCTATTTTACAAATGGGTCACGAGTACCACAAAACTACAGGGATAAAACGAAAACAAGGTCCAACCGAATATTTCATTTTCACACTACTTATAAAACGAATTAACCACTAAATAATCACTCTACTTATCTTTTCTTATCCAGTTTATTCTTTTTCCTTTCTCCTTCTTTCCTCACTTCTATTCGCCGCGTCCTGGCGACTCCAAATTATTAATTCCTTTTTCTGCAAACTAACTCGTTCACCGAAACACTTTCTAAATAAATTCTTAACTGTTTCCAAAATTTATCAATTTATAATTTATTTTCAACTTTTCAATCCTTCTTTAAATTTCTCAAAATAATGTTCTAATATAATCTCTATCGCCTTAACTGGTCAACCAAGAAGTGGTTGGTCATGCACAGCCTATTCGTTTACCTTGGCCCCTCTCTTACTCCCAAACTCACACTTTCAAACAAAACCTTTCGTGGAACTCGGTTGCGGTACCACTCCGATGTTGAATTCCATCGAAACTCTCTATCAATCACACATTCAATGAATTCCCCAAGTTGTTGGCGCTGTCCCAAAACTTGGCGAATCCTCGGCCGCATTCAGACTTATTCACGAAACCTATTTTTGAGAAAATTAAAAGAACTATAAAAGTTGAAAATATTATTCTAAGCATTCTCTCAGCAACTCTACTCAATTTAATTTTCTGAAAATATTCGAAGAAGGAGCCTACAATTTAGTATCAAATCTCTTAACATTTTTGATAAAAACGAAGGAGGAAGGCAAGGATTAGCGTTAAGCGTTCCTTTCTTTTCTACCGCTATGGCTACGGTCGATGTTAAATTGAGATTAAATTTAGATTTTAGGATTGGCTTATGGCCATGTTTAAAAAGAGGAGGTTATATTTAGGTTGGTTTAATGAAATTGTTGTTGTGTTGTTATTTTAAATCCACTTTAAGTGTACGTGTGTTTCGTTCTGTTGTCGTCTCTGAATGCTGTTAATTAAATTATGAGCTTCCTCGCTCTATAAATAGATGGCATGGGAGTCTCCAGCCCATCCGCTGGCTCAACACGATCCAATCAAGGGTTACCTACTTTGTCATCCTTTCCGAGTCACCCTTAATAGAAGTGCAGCCGGCCGTAAGAATACCTACCTCATTGGGTCAATGGAAAATTTAACAATTAACAAATGGTAAATTACACGAAATTTACAAAACTGCTGGGCGGACAGTCTTTTTCTGGGCCTTTTGGCGTCAAAATGGTCACTTCCGGTTCCGTTTTTCGGTGTTAGGTTATACCATAGGATCAATGGAAAATTTAAGTGGAAGTGAATAGAGATTTCATCGTAAATTTCAAATCATTTGGGCGGACAGACAAAATCCGGGCCCTACCCTTTGTCCGACCAACACAAGAAACGGCATTTTTGGTGTTGACCTACCTCATCGGGTCAATGGGCAAATGGGGTATCAAATGAAAGCTAAGACTGTCTTCTTTACAAATCCAGTGGTCGGTCAAACTTAACTTGGGGCCATTGACTTGTCCGACCACTTTAAACCAAAAAAAAAGTCATTAAATAACGGTAATTTGTTCATGCTAAAAATCAATTTAAGTGATGCTAAATTAATTAAATGACTATAAAAAAGATATTAAACGACTGCCTTGTGTTTTTTTTATGCAAAATATAAATAATTTGTGTTCAAAACAGTCTACCTTAATTTTGCATCCGAACATTTGTATGTTTTTACATAAAAAAACACAAGGTTTTGTTCATTTAAAATAATCTGCTCATTTGGGAAGTAGATAAATGGGGTATCAAATGAACAACAGGATCGAGGTTTGCCCTGGTAGTCGAATTGAGGTTGGCTTACATCAAGTGGCAGTCGTTTAATATCTTTTTTTTATAGTCATTTAATTAATTTAGCATAACTTATATTGATTTTTAGCATGAACAAATTACCGTAATTTAATGACTTTTTTTTGGTTTAAAGTGGTCGGACAGGTCAATGGCCCCAAGTAAAGTTTGACCGACCACTGGATTTGTAAAGACAGTCTTAGCTTTCATTTGATACCCCATCTGCCCATTGACCCGATGAGGTAGGTCAACACCAAAAATGCCGTTTCTTGGGTTGGTCGGACAAAGGGTAGGGCCCGGATTTTGTCTGTCCGCCCAAATGATTTGAAATCTACGATGAAATCTCTATTTACTTCTACTTAAATTTTCCATTGACCCTATGGTATAACCTAACACCGAAAAACGGAACCGGAAGTGACTATTTTGACGCCAAAAGGCCCAGAAAAAGACTGTCCGCCCAGCAGTTTTGTAAATTTTGTGGAATTAACCATTCGTTAAATTTTCCATTGACCCGATGAGGTAGGTATTCTTACGGCCGGCTCCCGGACTATAAACACCAAGAGGACAATGGACTAAAAATGTGGGTTGATAATTAGGAATGGTTGGGATGGAGGGGAAAAAGATATCAAGTGTTAGATCATGACCAAGTAACATGGTCAGAAGAAGGTTTTAAAAACGAATTAAAAAATGGTTTTCGTTGTATGTAACAAAACCCTTCTAAGACTCAAAATTTTAGTCGACACAAATTTATTTAGCAGCAGTGATACGCTGTTATTAAAAAACGCCAACTTTCGAAGTTCGTAGTAAAATATATAACCGACTTTTGGCTTTCGCCTTAATTCCGCTTTAACAAAGTGAAATAAAGCAGATTCGGCTTAATAAAAATGAAGTTTATCTGCATCCTGCATGCTTAAAATAAATGGCGTGGAATAAAGAAAATGACAATAATGCCGAATCCACTTTATTTCCATAAGGTATGGAAAATACGATCGAAACTAAAATTTTGTTTATTTTACTTTATTTCCATTTATAGAATAATAAAAGAGAAATGATTTCGATGGGTTGAATAATCGGTTATCGATTTTATTTCCAAATCAAAAAAACTTTCGATTTTATTGCCATTTACATTCGATTTTATTTCGAAAAAAAAATTCTATTATCTCACATAAACCTACATTACAAGAAGCGCTAGACACTACATTCTTATGTGATTAAGTGAAACTGGAGCTTTAAGTCACTAGTTTATATCTTAGAGGATATAAATATAATATTTAGTGCTCGTTTTTATTCAAATGCGAACCTTTCATAGGGGTCGCTGTTCAAGTTTCGGTCACTGAGTTTTCTGCACATTGGAGAAAAAAACTAAAAAAGAAGATATTGAAATCTTTAACATAATAAACAAACACTTATTAATTAAAAGAATTACTTCAAATTAGAAAAATTTAGAGAGAAAATATGCAAATTATGACTTACAATTGATAGCAGCTGTACGATATCTTCAAGACTTTATCTTAACCGAAAGTGAAATAGCGCCCCCTATCATGGCCCCAGGCACTACAATGCATTAGGGATAGAAACGAGCAATCCATATTATATATCCTCTGAGGTGTAAATCCAGCATAAACCTAATCGATAGACATCATTATAACAAAGTGAGACTCGATGAAAATCTTGAACGGGGATGACGTCTGGGATTTTAAAAAAGGTAAACGGGCAAGATATAGCGCACTAGTGGCGAGCAAAACGCTCTGAGATTACTGCGTTTCTGGAAAGGTAACATCTTAATGGCTGAAGAATCACGCCTCCTTTAAATACGGAAACAGAAGGATGGAACCTTCTATTGGAGCAACAGAACAATGAGGACGCGACAAAAAATAGTGTTTAAGAACGTCAAACACCAGGCAACGCACCCTAATTTAAAACAGAAAGGAATAATGAGCACAAAATTATAACATCATATACTTTTCATATATTTAATTTTTTCTTGCTTTATTGTACATACTTCATCATCGGACAATATCAGTATGGATTCATTCCAGGCAAATCAACAACTGATCAGATCTTTACCCTTAGGCAGGCGATGGAAAAATCTCTAGAATTTAACATCACAACATACCATCTGTTTATAGACTTTAAGGCCGCCTACGATAGCATAGCCATGGTAGAACTTTACAAAGCCATGAGAGAATTCGGCATCCCAAATAAATTGACACGACTATGTAGGTTGACCATGACCAACGTAACAAGCCAAGTAAAAATAGCCGGATTGCTATCCAAACCAATCAACATCTTTAATGGACTCCGACAAGGGGATGGTTTGGCCTGCCTCCTCTTCAACCTGGCGTTGGAGAAAGCAATCCGTGACTCTAGCACGGCAACAAGAGGGACCATCGTCAACAGGTCCAGCCAGATACTGGCTTACGCAGACGACATCGACATCATCGGAAGAACCGAGCAAGCTGTACATGATTCCTTCATCCAGATCGAGCAGGCGGCACAAAATCTGGGGCTGCACATTAGTGAAGGTAAAACAAAGTACATGGTGGCGTCGAATGCGAGAGGAACAGTTGGTCAATCAAGGTAGCGGAGCACGAATTTGGAGTGGTGCAATCCTTTAAATACCTTGGGTCAATAGTAGCAGCCGATAACAATATAGAAGAAGAAATACGCGGGCGGCTTCTCAAATCCAACAGAGCCTATTATAGTCTGTCAAAGCTCTTCAAATCCAGAAATCTCACCATAACTTCGGTACAATCATGAATTGTACGCAATCTACCTTGAAGCAGATATCGTGACAAAAATTAAGCTCGGTAGACTCCGGCGGGCAGGGCACCTAGCTCGCATGAGCGAGGAGGAACCTGCTCGGAAAGTTCTTTGTGGTACATTCTATGGTAGACGACAGCGTGGTAGACCATGCTTGCGCTGGAGAGATGGCGTAGACCAGGACGCCCGGAGCCTTGGGGTGCGCAACTGGATGGCGGCGGCTCGAGACCGGGATGGGTGGAGAGAGTCGTTGAAGGAGGCCAGGACCGGACCCCGGTTGTCGAGCCGACGATGATGATGATGATTGTACATACTTACATATTGAATATATTTACTTGGCCTTGCAAGCTTGCAACTAACCAGTTTTGCCTTAGCAAAACAAAATACTGTTTCTTTTTGGATATTCTCTTTTCTATCGTTTCTTAACTTACTTGAATAGTTCTAAGCTTAACAAAATCATATTTTAATCATTGCTAATTCAATCGCCAACGCCATCGGTTGGTTCCTTGTAAAATGTAAATGTTACATACATTAATCCTACTCAAACGCAATCTAACAATTAAGACAGTCACGTCACATTCAGAGTCAAAGTACATTTGGTTTAAATAAAAAATAAATTATAATGTGGTAAAAAAAAAGTTGTTTTTTTTTATTTAAACAACAACACAACACAGAAGAGGCACACAATTACTTTAATGTGGAACTAGGTAAGGGCATTTTAAAATCCCTATCAAATTAAATGCCCCATTACACTTACTAACTAAATTTACACATTACACAAATTTACAAATCACATAAATCTAAAATCACATACAATTACAAGACATTTTAATAAAAATCAGTGCCATTATTGTTTGATTAATCAAATCAATCGAAAATAATTATATACAGTGCTGTGCGGAAGTATTATTTTTGAATACATTTTTTATTCGGGTCTTTTGGGTGACCTTATGTTAAAGAGAGGTCCCTTAGAGGAACATTTATGCCGCTAATTTTTCATATTGCGTGATAACATGGACAGTTATTTTCCTCATATTGCGTGATAACTTCGACAGTTATTCAAACCGTATTATTTATTTCATCGAACATTATATTTCATATACATTTTGAAATTTTTTTTGTATTATTCGGATTGTTGCACCGGTTCGTAATAAAGAAATTTATTGAATTGAATAAATGTAGAAGTACAACATAACATGTAGTATACTTATATGTACGATTGGACTTTCTACTTTGTATAATATCACTTCAGCAACTCGAATCGAATCAACATATACTTTTGATGTATTTTAATTTTCTAAATTATTTATTTTTTCATTCTGAATTCAGAAGTCAAACTAAGCAGTTCTCATTTAAAAATATAAATTCTTAAATACTAATTCTTTCTGTGTTCTTTAAATAAATTTGTTAATTGTTACAAAGCGCCATTTCATTTGATTTACTCCTACATATTAGGGGGCTCAACCAAACCGTTAATTCGAATTTAATTAAATTGCTTGAAATGGAAAATTTATCTGTAGAGCAGTTGAAAGCCGAACTATCTAAGCTGAAATTGGATGCAAGTGGAGTTAAAGCTGTGCTGTTGGCGAGGCTTTTAGAAGAAAAAGGATTTACAACAATATAATGTAGCAAACGGAAGTGGATTATTCGGGCTACACACAGAGAAAAAAGCAGTGAAATTCACTTAAAACTGTAGTAAAATTCACTGTTAATGTAGTGAAATCTCAACCTGCTAAACCTGTAATGAAATTCACTACACATTGTAGTAAAATTTAACTTTGAGATGTTAGTAAAATTCATTACAGAAACATTGAAATTTATTGTAATAGTTCTAAAATTGTGTAGAAACAGTGAAATTGATTGTAATTGAACTAAAATGTTCGTACATCAGCAGTAAAATTTACTACAACTGTAGTAAAATCCACTACTGCAGTAGTAAAATCCACTACAGCGGTAGTAGAATTCACTACATGGAACAGTGGAATCTATTGCAGGTGTAGTAAAATTCACTACAGCGGTAGTAAAATTCACTACATGAAACAGTGAAATATATTGCAGGTGCAGTAAAATTCACTACAGCGGTAGTAAAATTCGGGAACTACCCGTTTGACCGAGAATCAGTTGCCCGCGGCACGTTTTCCCGCCGCAAAAAGGTACTACTATTTAATGCCGGAGTAAAATAATCGGGATTGCCAGTACTTTATTTAAAAGTATTATTTTGGAAGTTTTGAAAAAATATTTATCTATGTCAATATTTTTTGACAAAATAATGATTTTTTTGGAAAATATTTTATATTATTCTGGCCAAACAGAAGAAGTGGGCAGGGCGATGAAAGAAATGTTAAGAAGTTTAAAACGCAATTTAAGCAAGGAAAACAAATTTTAGAAAAATTATGGAAAATGTCCAAAATTTCCTGTAAAAAATAAAAAAAAAAATTTTTCATGCATAAGAATTATTTTAAGCGTTTTTGTGACTTTCTACTCAAAACGCTTAAAGGCATTTTAAGCGTTTTTAAATTTTTATACGCTTGAGAAGCATTTTAGCAATTTTTAACATAAAAATTGACAAAACGCTTAAAATGCATTTTAAGCGTAAAAGGAATAATTCCCGCTACGGTTAAAACTACATAGAGCGTTATAACCCTAAATCCTAAAACGAAACAAAGTTCAAATATCTCTTCACATAGTGAATTGCTGGAGGTGTTATCCCCTTGGAGTTCTAATAAGAACTGAATTTATTCCGGAATTACTATTGCTTAAATACAATTTTTCGTCGTCGAGTTGTTGTTTTCGTTCTTGTTGCTTCCGATGATTTAGTGTAATCTGAACTAAATGTATTTTAATATGGAAAGTCGATGTGTCGATGATGGCGACGTCCGATTTCGATGCTAATGACAGTGAATATGTGGCACACAGGCCAACGTCATCCTACCTATAAACCCATACCCCTCGGTACTCGGCCCCACAATCTACCTACCTACATTTAACCAGTCATCCTACCTATCGACCCTTCGGCACTCGGCCCAACAAACCAAATACCAAACCTACCTACCTACAATACACCAAACAAAACAAGAACACAAACCAAACAAAAAAACAACCAACCACTTAATATAACTACTTACACAACCAATCTCGAAATAAAAGTTAAATATCTCTTCACATTATGAGGTCTTGCCTCTACCGAGTCCTGATAAGAACTGAATTTATTCAAGGTTTTCAAGGTTTTTTATTGAACTTTATATACAATTCGAGAAACTTAAAATTAAAAGATACATTGATTAATACTAAATTTTTGTTGGCACATATGGGGCCTAACTCTTATACATTGACATTGTTTTTATAAATATTAATATTAAAATAAATGGGTAAAAATTTTAAAAATATGTTGGCTTGGTTTTTCTCTCGGGTTGTTCCGTCCTGGTTGTCCAGTTGGTGGGTTCAGTGTTGGTTGGGTGTTGGTAGGTGTTTAGCCACGGTGGTAGGCTGACCCCGTGTCAGCGTAGAATGGAACTGCTTCTTCGTTGTCGGCTGGGATCCTTACGGTTATGTCCAAAGCACTTAGGTACCTCGGCTCTGGATGTCGTTCCTGAGTGGTTATCCTTCTCGTCAGCGAATTAGTGTGGTTGGCAGTGTTTTCCATGAATCTTCTTGCTAATTGCATCAGATATAGATCCAGTGGTTTGATTTTGGCTTCGTCGTAAATTCGCTGGTTGCTGGGATACCTCTGTCGCTGTCGATCAAAGACAAGCCCGGTGCTTATCCTCGGGATTTTTCTTTCAAAAAGTTGGAGCTTCTGCATCGCTGTCTTCGAGATGGTGTACCATACCGGAAAGCTGTAGCTGAGGACAGGTCTTAACAACTGCTTGTAGATTAGCAGTTTCGCTGGCTGGCTTAGTCCATTTCTCAACTTGAGCAAGGGGTGTAGGCGATGGAACGCAAAGTTGGCCTTCTTCAGCACTTTCCTGGTATGTGGGTTGAATTTCATCAGCTCATTGAAGTACGAGGTACTTGACGTTCGGTTTGGTGGTTATGGTCGATCCATCGGGAAGCTTCACGACCAGATTTCTGCAGGCCGTTGCAGTACGGCAGCGGTTGCCATCGCTGGACGGTCTCCTGAAGCAAACGAGTTCCGTTTTGTTGGTATTTATTTTGATTCCCCACTTTTGGTAGTACTCGAAGGGTCTGGTGACGTGGGCTTCAACTTTCTTGGCAGCTATGGCTGCTGATATGGATGAGGCGTATGTCAATGAGTCGTCAGCGAAGAGCAGGTTTTCGAAATCAGTTGACATTGGCTGGTCTGACGTCATCAGGCTGTAGAGGAAGGGTCCCAGCTTTGATCCTTGGGCGACTCCGGCTTTGATGGTTTTGATGGTGGACTTACAGTTGTCCAGTTGGACGATGAATTTTCTGAAAGAAAGAAAAGAAAAAAGTATTTTTGTTAGTGGTGAAGGTAGCCTTAGTAGTCTAAGTTTATGGATGAGGCCTTCTATCCATACGCTGTCGAATGCTTTCTCGACATCCAGAAAGCATCCGACGGTGACACGATGGCTGTTCAGTGCTATGGTGACGTTGGACTGAAACTTTATCAGCGCGTGTAGCGTTGAGTGGCCTTCTCGGAAGCCAAACTGCATGTCGGGGATGATGTTATTGTCATTGCAGTACTTTTTGAGCCTCCTGAGCAAGACCTCTTCCAGGATTTTGCTGACGCTGTTGAGGAGGGAAATCGGCCTGTAATTGGAGATGACATTTTGTGCGCCTTTTTTAGGGATAGCCACGATTTTCGCTTCTTTCCACTTCTGGGGGAAGTAGCCGTTGTTGATGCAGTTGTTGAGGATGATGGTGAGGAAAATCATCACTGCATGTGGAAGCCTTTTTAAGATATAGTTAGAGACACCATCTGGTCCAGCTGACTTTTTTGGCTGAGAATTGCCGATGATCTCCGCAACCTCCTCTAAATTGCAAAGATATGGATTGTCTGGGGGATCACTTGCTGGATTGGTGTTATCAAAGCTGATTCTATCCGAGTTTGGCTAAAGGGTTTGTTGGACAGATGCCTCGACTTCTTGCAGAAACGTTGGGTTGGTAGGTGGGTTCGGTGTGAAGTTTCCTTCGAAGTAGTTCGCGAATGCTTCCACCTTGTCCTTTGCTGAGGTCACCTCGATGTTGTTCCAAGTGATGGTCTCAGGCATTTTTGGCTGTTTGACAATGATTCTGTTTATGTTCTTGAAGGCATCGGGTCCTGGCTTGATAGCTTGTAGCCTTTTTTCAGATTGTATGTTATTGTGGTGTGTGATGGAGTTCCGGAACATGATATTTACTTGCTGCAGCTCATTCAAAACTGTCTGGTAGTTGTTGTTTGTAGTGTTCAGTTCTCTTCGATGGATCCGTTGGAGACGCTTTCTAAGACGTTGCCTGTGAGCATAAAAACTCTGAATGTACTCCGGTAGGTGTTGGTACCTATCCTTTGACGTTCTAGGCTGCTTTTGGTGATCAAGTGCTGCAGATACGGCATGCTCGAGGTTGTCAATTGCTGCGTCTATTTCGGTGTCCAGAAGATTCCTGTTTGACGGTGGAAGAGCTGTCCTGTCTTCAATGTCCACATGGAGTCTATAAATATCCAGTCGCCTGAAATTGATGAAGTTCCCTGGGGCTTCTACTGCGAGAAGGATGGGTTGGTTTAGGTTGATTGACAGTTGGACAGTCTCGTGGTCCGAGTCACTAGGCACAATCGTGCAGATGTAATTCCGGATTTCCGGAAGAATGTTCACTAGGCTCGAGGAAGCCAGGAAGAAGTCCAACGTCGATGGTGTTCTAGGGAAGGTGGGTTTGGGTTGGGATACAGCTACCAGTGAATGTTCACTGGAGTTTACTCTCACCCAGTCATCAATTGCCTTGCCTTCGTTGCTGATTTGTGTGTCCAGCCACATGTGATGCCTTGCGTTGAAGTCTCCGCCAATGATTCCATGGCTGGTTTCTTTTAGGACTCCGTTGAGGATGTGCAGGTCACTTTGGATGTTCCTTGCAGAGGATGCGCACTTGAAATACGTGCTGATGACCGTAAGGGTCTCACCTATTCCTAATGTTATCGTCATGGCGGTGGCTTCACTGGTCTGGAGTCCTGAGATGGTGACTTCAGTCGAGTTGGGGAATAGTTTTTCTTTTATAAAGATAGCCGTTCCTGGTTTTTTTCCTGCCGGTAGGTTTTGTATCCCTTGACGTCTATGTTGTTGCGATTTGTGACGTTCGTCTCGCTGATCAGGGCAATGTCGGGTGTGTTGTTCTTCATGAACATGCTGAATGACGTCCTCTTTACTAGGCTGTATAATGAATTCACATTATACGTCAGGATGCGGAGCTTCTTTAGTTGCATATCTGAAACAAGAAGGTGGCCAGTGCCACGGACTTCTCGCCATCACTAAGCTGGGAGTAGTTAGGTGGAACCACACTCCTAGCTTTGCCCATGACCTTGAGTAGGTCGGAACCAAAGATCCTCTGTACTTCATTATTTAGGTTGCCTGGTGCTGTAGGTTTGACTGGCCCAGTCTTCGTTGGCATCATCCTTGTTACTGCCGGTCTAGGTGTGGTCATCTTTGCTGGGGTTCTTGTTGGTTGTTGTGCCTTTGGAGGAGCTGGTTTAGATGTTTGGGATCCTTTTGCCATTGCTGCGTAGCTGACTGCTGGCTGAGTGACCAGAAAAGCTGACTTAGAGGCAAAATCTTGGTGAGCCCGCTTTTCTGCCATCAGCTTGTTCCTTTCAGTTTGACGAGCCTTCAGTGTTGGGCATCCTTTAAAGCTGGCCGGGTGTCCAGTCTTTTGGCAGTTGGCACACCAGACGTCCAACCCAGTGTTTACCTAACGCTGGCACTGTCCAGGTTCGTGGGACTCCTTGCATTTGACGCACACGTACTGGCGTCCACAGTTTGTGGCAACGTGTCCAAATCTCTGACAGTTTCGGCACTTTACGATGTAGGTTTTTCCTCTCTTCTCGTGGTGTAAACGAGTTAAACTGAATTTTTCGCTCTTACCTTCAAATTCTTTGTCTTGCAGAACCTGCTAATCTCGGCGATGTTGCCCGAGTAGCAAAAAATTGGCGGCATTCCAGAGGCCTTGGCGGAGTTGTCATTGGTTGCTGGTTTCGGTGGCTTCGCATTGGTGACTGTTGAAGTTGGTTGCTCAGGTGGCTGGTTGGTTGGTCCTATGGTGGTTGCTGTGGTTGGTTTTGGCGCAGGCTGATTCGTGATGGAATCATCAATTTGGGCGCTTGTTTTCGTTGTCCTTTTTGTCGGTTTTCCGTGGCCTCTTTTGTCCAGGTAATGGTGAGTCGCTGAAGTACGAGCTCTCCTCAATCGGTCACCCTGCTGGCGGTAGAGGAATCGTCATCATTAGTGATGTCTTCAGCCTCCATGTCTTCATATTCGTTAATTTCATTTGTTGTTGGTTGGATGAAGTTCCCAATGGTCTCATTAAGCCGTTGACCATATTCGGGACTAATGTTTTCAATAATCCTCGCGAGCAAAGCCTCAAGCGAAGCAAATGCTGCCTCCGGATTAAAGGGCTCGCCCATATCCGGTGGATGGATTAATTTCCACTGTTTTAACAAACACTTATTTTGAAAAAAACCTTTGTTGTGGTAAATCAGGGTGATCAATGTCTGGCGCAGGTAGCAAGCAGGTACCTGAGTTGCACTAATCACTTTCAGGGTGGGTTATTTATTTTTATTTTTATTTCACTTCACTGTAAATTACTTAGAACTGTACACACTGACGATCGAACGAGAACTGACTGAATTTATTCCGGAATTACTTCTGCTTAAATACAATTTTTTCGTCGGCGAATTGTTTTCTTCGGTCCTCGTTGATTCTCATGATTTCGTGTGATGTCTCAAATACACAAAGGGGGAGTGGCTTAATCTAGGGCGGTCTTTTGAGTAGTGCGAAAAAGCAGAATAGTAGGAAACTTCGTTCTCCTCGATTCTCATCATTTCGTGTCACCAAAATGTATGGGGATGGAAATTTTCAATGCGCTGTCACCATAGTATCAAAAGGTAGGATGCAGCGGGCAAATGAAAATCGGACAAACGTTACTCGTGAAAACGTGCATCGGGCAAACGGCAAAACGTAGCCAACCCGTACTACAAAGGTAATAAATGTTACTGTTGCATCTAATGAATTTTACTACGTCTGTAGTGGATTCTGGAATATATTGCACTGTTTCATTAAATGAAATCTTTTTCATCTGGAATCAAATGTTTATATGTAATAAAATTTACTTGAGGTTACTAATGCTATATTTGAGTTTTTTTTAAATATAAATAAATAAATAAATCCGTCAGTCCTAAAAATGGATTGAATAACTTCTTATGTGGGTGTATATAGGAATACTTACGTTTGTAGGTACTTGTTCAGAGATTTACAGTACTTTCTTTCTTGGTCGATGATGATAAAACCATTTTTCCTGAAATAAAATTGACTAACTTATTTTTTTCATATATCTGAAATAAAGAGTCAATAACATTTGTATGTATTTTTATTTTATTTTTCTGTTGGTTTGTAAATATTATACAAAAAGTAATAAGAAATGAGTATAATATATCTTTTATATATTTTTAAACCTAAGTGCTAGTCTACCATCAGAAAGATTATGTGGCAAAGCAGGATAATATTGAAATTGCGTAGTTGATTTAAAACTTAAAATATTTGTATTATCTTTTATAATAAAAGCATTAATATTAACATCGTATTTAAATGTATATTTTTTAGAGATAATTATTACACATTTGTTGCTAACCACTATCTCAGAAATTTTATGAATAAAGTTGCTTTGCTTATGAACCAAAAAAAAAAACGAAAATGTTTGAATACCATCAAGCCCAAATTCTTGAAGATCTTTAAAATACGGTTTTTGAGATAAACATACGTTTGTACTTTTAAAAATTTTAATGTCTTTTTCATCTAAATAAAAAAAGTTAGCTAGTTTTAAAGACAACTTTATTCCACGGAGTAGCATACATTTTCCTAGATGTTATGCTCTGGGCATATTGTTTTAACTCTTTGTGTTTGCCTTCATTTCGCATGCTCCAAATCAATTTTAATGGGCCAACCCTTTTAATTACAGTGTGATAGTGAGTCAAAAAATGTGCTTTCGGCTTAAGAGTCTCATTAAATAATTCTCTATAAGTTTCATTGTGATCACCTACTCGAGCTTTTAATTCTTCTAAATCATTTTTATTAAATGAAGTACATAAACACAGATCAACAAGTTTTTGAAGATTTTAAAAAAAAGCCAACATTTATCGTCCTTGGGTACGAAATCCCAGACCATTAAAGAAAAAAAATGCACAAAGCAATGACTTTCGCTAGCTTGCATATTCAAATTTTTGTTTTGTAAGGCCTCAAGTTTTATTGGAAGGGAGTAATTTTTTGAGTCTATACTTCCGTAATCAAAAAGCTGTTTTCTGTCATTTAAATCTTCGAGGGAAAATTATTGTTTTGTTTTAATGAGGTATAAAATAATAGCACACATATCATTTTTCAAAACTCCCTCGAAAAGATCATGTATAATATCAACTGAAACGTTTACAACGGCATGAAAAGACGGCATGCTATTGAAAGCACATACTTCCGATATTTCTGTATGTTTTGGGTCATTAAGTAGAACGTCGGAATCATAATTTGATACTGTTCTTAAACTGCTTTCTAACTCATGACTAAGATTTTGTGTTTCCTTTTTCGAAGACTTACAAATTCGACAAAAATGCAGAGCCGAAAAGGACGATCTGAACCCCAGAATCTTATTTAAGCCAAGATTAT
Source organism: Leucozona laternaria (assembly GCA_932273885.2). Classification (NCBI taxonomy): domain Eukaryota; kingdom Metazoa; phylum Arthropoda; class Insecta; order Diptera; family Syrphidae; genus Leucozona; species Leucozona laternaria. The sequence goes on along the minus strand of OW026366.1, from coordinate 79,991,580 downwards.
CACCAGTAACTAAGCCTAAAGCAAAATAAACCCTTTTTTCAAAACCTTCTGTCTGAATCATTATGCCATTGAGTTCTAAATCTAACAAAATTTTCAGAAGGTTATGAAGAACATCCAGACGCTCATATTTCTTAAAATACTCCGCTTTTATTAGCATAGCAGGCAAAACATTGGCCAAAGAAGAACGTTTATGCTCTGGTAAAGTTGGAAAGTTTATGTAGAATGCAGAAATTGAATTCACTCCTGAGTGCGAGCCTAACACATTATCTGGATCAAAGTCATCATTATAAAGAAAATATGGAACATCAGTTTTGTTTTCATTTGAAAATCTTGAATGTAGTGATCCACTACATGCGACTCCTATAAACGACATTAAACATCAATTTCCATTCCCAAGTCACCACACACGATCTTGTATAATATCACTTCGTTGTCATTCGCGCATCCGATCTAAACATTGGGACTCATTAATGTATCATCTTCCAGAGCCCACTTAGTGAAACCTAATACCTTCGGCAATTAATTAATTGTCGCCTGTTCCGTATCTGAGACGTAGCTACGACTATAGCTATACAGTACATGGAACAGAATGGGCCAATACAAAGGTTCTAAGTAAGGCAAAGTAAGGTTGACCAACATGAGCATGCATTGTTTTTAAGTTCAATGTACTTCATATCGCACTGTCTGTGTGTATCTGGTACCTCTATGGATAAGTATATCGATTGAATATGCTTCATATTGGGCCAGTGTAAATGACATATGATCCTCATTGATTTTGGTGCAATGACAATAAATATTGATAATTATGACGAGGATGCATTTTCATATGAGGTTGTATGAAAAATACGATTTCATATGAAATTTGCTGAAACATCATTTTCATGTGGTTGAATGGTAGGGATGGAAATTATGCCAATAATTGTAGTATAAATAGGCTTAGGATGATCAGGAAAAAGACAGAATTTGTTAACCATCGAAACCTCTAAGGTCGCAGCCATAAGCATTGAGACAGCGGGCCTTAGAGCTAATAAAAATAACTATAAGAAAACCTTAAACTGTTTTTTCAAATTCTCCCCGAGCAACTCTTCCCTTTAAACGCAAAGGAAGCACGGTTGAATTGTCGGGTCATTTCATGGTGGCAGCGGTGGGATTCTTAAAATAAATCCTCTATAAAAAGCCATTACAAGGGGTCTCTCTCTCTTGATGCGTTCTGGGGCTATACACCAGAAAATAAATTAAAACAAAAAGTGTTTTAGAAGTCCTACGAGTGTAAGACCTTGCTAGCTTTAGAGCATAAGTATTTGGCAAACAGTAGGCAGTGTAAAAGACCAGGTTGTAATTTGCAACTATAGGGCGTGAAGCCTGCCTGGCAAGAAAATACAGAAACAACAGCAAAAACAACAACAACAGCAGAAACAACAACAACAGCAGAAACAACAACAACAGCAAAAAACAACAACAGCAGAAACAACAACAACAGCAAAAACAACAACAACAGCTGAAACAACAACAAAAACAACTATACCTACTACTATTAAAGTAAGAATATTTTAATTACATATATTTTGGTAAAACCCTACTTTTTCCCCTCCCTAAAAAATACAAAAATTATTCAAAATTGTCAACACACGACGAGACCGACAAAGGCTAGAACTTTTTAAAATATTACCCTTTAATTTGATTTTTCAATCTGATTTTGAACCCGAAGCAATGGCATTCCAAATTAATATCAGTGATATATTCAACATTGTACCTATTTTTAACGGTAACCCAGCCGAGATTAATAAATTCATCGCATGCGGGAACATTTTGTTCTCGTCGTGTAAGAAAGAGGAACATACTACGTTCCTCGAAATAGTGAAAACCAGGCTACAAGGCCCGGCCTTCGAACTTATACAGTTCAACTCTTTCACAAAATGGAGTGACCTAGTCGAAAAACTAGAGAATGAGTATAAGGAGACCAAAACTCGTACTATCGCTCAAAATGAATTACTCGCGGCACAACAAAACATTAAAGAGTCGGTTAAGGAGTTTGGTGACAAAATTTGTCAACTTTTAACCTCCCTTAACTCAGCGACATTTGCAAGTACTAACGACGTATCCGTCAGGACGTACTTAGTAAATGAAAATGAGAAATTGGCCATCCAAACATTCGAAGATGGTCTTTTGAATCAAAATTTGCGCTTAATGGTTCAAGCCCACGGAGAAACCAATCTTAAAAAATCAATCAACTTCGCAGAAAACCACGCTGCAAGAATAGGTAGGCAGATACCTACCTACAGAAATAAACTACCTACACAACAGACTCCATCCTCAAACTTTTCTTCGCGACCCACCTGCCAGATATGCGGGATCCTGGGACATACTGCGCAAACTTGTTATCGTAACAAGACTTTACCAAATATTATCCCCAAAAGAGAGGAAATTAAATGCAATTATTGCCATAAAAATTTTCATTCAGAAAGTGACTGTAGACTTCGAAAACTACACTCACAAACAAATCAAATAAACCCGCAAAACCCTTTCAGGCAGAACCTCTCTACAAGTATGCAAAGCAATGACAGGAATAAAAATGGTGAAAAGCGACAGGTAAATTTCCACCACGTAATGCCCGATAGCTATTTTTCTGTCAACGGTACGGGAAACGAGAATTGTCGGGACGATCAGACCGGCTATCCTTCCCGACAACACATTCAAGCCGACATTCACCAAGCACAAGAATAGTGGCAAGCGTAATCATTGAATTGCTTCCCTATAACGACTTGACCACTATAAGAATTCCCTTCACCGACGGCAAAAATAGAAATCTTGTTATTGACACTGGTGCAGAAATCAGTATTATAAAAAAACCTACCACCCAACCCATGAAAAACAAAAAAACTAATACGACAATTTCTACCATGGGCGGTCATAAGGTAATGAGTACCAGTGTTGTGAATGAGAATCTATTGGTTGGCTGTGATGAAGATAAAATAATAATTACCCACCCCTTTCATATCCTAGATGTAAGTACTGATATGGATTTTGATGGTATCATAGGTAACGATTTTTTAAAAAAATATTCATGTGTAATTAACTACTTTGAAAATTTCATAAAGATCTTTCCTTTTATTGATGACCACTCTACTGCTATGGTACATAGTTTTGGAAAAGTATTGAGTACTATTCCCAATAATAAAACTAACGTATCAGAAGCAAATCGAGAAATCCATTCGGTACCTAAACCTGAAATTTTTGCTCGAACTACAAATTTACTTAAAGATTACACATTTAAAGCCAATACTAACCTTCAAGAAGATTGCACGACGGAAGGGTCTAAAAATACTGGCTCTAATTCCTCTCAGTGTCTTACAGACACCGATCGAGAAAATACAGAAACAGTATGGGAATCGTTGAATGACACCGCTTGCCTTCGGGCCGAGTCAGGAGATTTGCCACAAAAAGACTTCGATAAAGTTGATAGCAAACCACTTCGTAAAAGGAAGGTTAGAGGCAAAACAATAAAAAAAAGACCTATGGTAACAGAAACCAAAACAAAAAATAATACTTTAAATACAGCAGAAGGTAAGACTGAGACAACAGAAATCTCAGCAGAAAGTAAGACTGGACAAGGAAAAAATAAAAAAATAGTAAACATTAATCTTGAGCAACGTAGTCAAAAAATGGTAGAGATCCCATTTAATTATCATAAATCAAAGGATATAGTAATAAAAAAAAAAGAAATAATCCCAGGGGTATATTTAGGTGAAACTATAGTTAAACCTAAAAATAATAAAATAAAAATTCTATTAATGAACACTTTGGAAGAAGAGAAGAGCTTAAATTCTAATGAGTTAAATTTTGAGTGGGACACTCTTGACAATTATAACATTATTTCATCTGATAGTCACCAAGATCGGTTGCAGAAAAGGCTATCAAACTTAAAAAATATAATAAAACTGGATCACTGCAATCAAGAGGAACAAAAAGCAATATTGAATATCTGCAGAGAATTCAATGATTTATTCTTTCTCAAAGGTGACCACCTCACCTACACGAATGCAATGGAACATAAAATCATAACCAACAACAATAATCCCCCATTATTCTTAAAACCCTATAGACTCCCTGAAAGTCAGAAGCATGAAATTCATAAACAAGTGAACGAAATGCTTGAAGATTCAATTATAAAACCTAGTTTCAGTCCCTGGAACTCACCCCTTCTCTTAGTTCCGAAAAAATCTGGTGACGATGGCAAAAAGAAATGGAGAGTAGTCGTAGACTTCAGAAAACTTAATGAACAAACAATCGGAGATGCGTATCCATTGCCAAATATCACTGACATTTTCGACCAACTTGGTCAAGCAAAATATTTTAGTACGCTTGATTTAGCCAAGGGATTTCACCAAATCCTGGTCGCTGATTCCGACAAGGAAAAAACTGCTTTCAGCACGCCATTTGGTCACTACGAATATAATCGTATGCCGTTTGGTCTGAAAAACGCTCCTGCAACATTTCAGCGACTGATGAATAACGTCCTCATGGGTCTACAAGGCATAGAATGTTTTGTTTACGTAGATGACATAGTTATCTACGGGTATGATCTCGATGACCACAATGGGAAGCTCGTGAGAGTACTGAAGCGTCTAAGAAAGCATAATTTGAAACTCCAGCCAGAGAAGTGTAACTTCCTTAAAAAAGAATTAATTTACTTGGGGCATATAATCTCGGAAGAAGGAATAAAGCCTGACCCTGAAAAAGTGAAGGCAGTAAGAACATTCCCTGTGCCTAAGAAGCCGAAAGATATCAAATCATTTTTAGGTTTTGTGGGATACTATCGAAAGTTCATTCCCAATTTTGCAGACTTAGCTAAACCAATGAATAAACTTTTAAGGAAAGACGCTGTCTTTAAATGGGATGCATTTTGTGACGAGTCTTTCAGAAGCTTAAAACAGAAAATTGTAGAACCTCCCATACTTTCTTATCCTGATTTTACTGCGGAATTCATTGTCACTACTGACGCTAGCGATGTAGCTTTGGGGGCAGTTCTTTCCCAAGGTCCGATCGGACATGATAAACCGATTTCCTTTATATCCCGAACCCTCAATGATCAAGAAACCAAATATACAACATCAGAAAAGGAATTGTTAGCAATTGTGTATGCGCTAAAACAATTTCGACCGTATATCTATGGACGAAAGTTCACTATTTACACAGATCATAACAACCTACTATGGTTGATTGGTCAAAAGAACCCCACATCTAGATTATTGCGGTGGCGTATATTGATGGAAGAATACGACTTCAATATTATCCACAAGCAAGGCAAATGCAATGTCATTGCAGACGCCCTCAGTAGAGTAAAACTTGACAATGATAGTAAAGTCCTGGTGACAACTCGTAATCAAGCAAGACAGAGTAATCAAGAAAGTATGCAAGATAACGGAGAAGATGGTATAGAGCTTTTATCAACATTTACTCTTTTGGAAGACAAGGGATCAATTTTCGAAAATAAAATAGTTAAAATAAAAGTATTAATAGTTCCAATTATCGAATCAACAGACGAGGAATACTTACAAAATAAATGCCCAAACTATATCAAACCTGATATAGGAGAACTCACAACATTTGCACATAATAATGAAACATTTTTTATAACCACTTTACCTATCCCCATTAGAACATACAAAGATATAGAACTCATAAAAACATGTCTCACTTCGGTTCGCGATTTAATTATTAATGAACAGTCCATTGGATTCTCATTGCCCTGCATGGATAATGCATCAAAAATTAAAATTAAAACAATCCTTATAAACATTTTTCAAAAACAAAATAAATTCATTCATGTTTTTACCAACGAAAAGATATTTTTGGACGATATCAAGTCTATAAGAACAGTATTATATGATTACCATGACTCCCCTCTTGGAGGTCATCAAGGTATAACAAGAACTACTAAAAAAATCAAAGAAAAATATTTTTGGCCAACCATGAACACAGACATAAAAAACTACATACTTCAATGTAAATCCTGTCAAACAAACAAGCTTATACAGAATCCCCGAATTCCCATGAAAATCACCACAACAAGTTCGACACCCTTCGAAAGAATAGCATTGGATATTGTTGGTCCACTACCTATTAGTTACGAAAACCATAAATATCTATTAACATTCCAGGATGACCTCACTAAAATTACTGAGGCCATACCTCTACAAAATGCAGAAGCCTCTACAGTGGCTAGGGAATTTGTCGAAAAAATCCTGTGTCGCTTCGGATTTCCTGAAGCACTACTTACAGACCAAGGCACAAACTTCCTTAGCCAATTATTCAAAGAAGTTTGTAAACTTCTCAAAATCAAAAAAATACAAACTACACCTTATCACCCTCAGACTAATGGTGCGCTCGAACGAAGCCATCGCACTTTAGCTGAATATCTCCGACATTACGTGAACCGAGACCCTCTTTCATGGAACACGTGGATTCCATACGCTATTTTTGTGTTTAACACGACTCCACATAGCAGTACTGGTTATACGCCTCATGAGTTATTGTACGGTTATCCAGCTAGGATTCCAACTATTCTCGAAAAAAATCCTCAAGTAACCTACAATTACGAAAATTATGCGACTGAGCTAAAATCCCGATTGCAGCATGGATATAATATTGCTAAGGAAACTTTAGTAGGTAGTAAGGAAAAATCTAAGAAATATTACGATAAAAATACAAAGCAAAAAGCATTCAATATAGGCGACAAAGTCCTTATAAAGAACCATACAAGAAAGAACAAACTCTCTTCACTTTGGGAAGGTCCCTACGAGGTCCATAAAATAGTTTCTGACGAGACGACTGAAATAAAAATACGAAACCGGACGAAAGTAATTCACAACAACGACCTTAAACTCTTTACGGATTAAGCAAATCTCCCAAATTAGTTTTATAAATGGTATTAAGGCAAATTTTTCCTCATAGAATGGAAGTAATCAACTACGAATCTAACTCAGAATGGATGTTGGTTAACATTATCAATCAAAACAAAGTCAAATTGAGAATTGGGCAAGTGGAAATAGGAACTGATTTTGCGAGGAACGATCTTATTATTCAGAGTGTGTTTGTGTCATTTCGTCACGCGGCCATCTTGATAAAACCATGTGACAGAAGCGTCTACATAAAAAACGCCCCAGGATCCAGAGGCACATATGTTAATGGAGAATTGATTGGTCCCAGTAAGAGGAAAATACAATTTGGAGACTCTATTACTTTTGGGATCGATAACGAAAACTTTGAGTTGCAAAAATGCCCGGCATACATTCTTAAAAATACGAGTCTAGGAAACCTGGTCAACAACCCCAGAACAATTGACTCCTTGGTACTACTCTTAAATAACCTCGAAGCCACAGAGGACCCAAATGGTACTCCAACATTAATCACCGACGAATACATAGAACCTTACAGACCGTTTGACCTTTTACATCCAATGGAGTTTCAGGTATATCTCTCTAGAGGATCCAGCAACCTAAACATATTCCGCATAGTCCGCAGAAGAATCATAAGGAATCGGCGATAAAAAAAGAAAAAGAAAAAATAATGCTCATATTTTTCTCCCCTTCTTCACCTCAATCCAAACCTCTTTAAAACACTTTGTATTATCTCTTTAATAAAAAAAAAAAAAAAAAAAAAAAAAAAAAAAAAAAAACAAAAACAACAAAAATTTTTTCTCTTCTAGAAAATGCAGGCTCCATTAAAAATACTAATACTGCTAACGACAACCCTAGTAGATGGTAACCTCATCTTTACCCCATTAAAACAAAACTCGGGCATATATTTTGAGGAGTTAAACAAAGTAAACCTCTACAATAACGAATGGAAAATTATAACTTACTATGACTTAGAAGGCCTACTTACTACAACAAAACTAATGAACGAATACATAAATGAAATAAGCAACTTATGCTCGGCGCTTAAAACAAACACACAAATAACTTATCTGTGCACCACCACAATAATAGAACTAAACGATATAATGAAGGACATATTACAAAAATGTAGCCTGCTCAACTTACCAGTCAACAAACAAAGATCAAAGAGAGCATTGCTGAACGCCGTTGGCATAGTAAGCAAATCACTTTTTGGCACCTTATCTGAAGAAGACGCGACATACTACGACCAACAAGTAGAAACACTTAAGACAAACGAAAATCATTTATTGACTCTCATACAAAATCAGACATACATTTTGGGAACAACTATTAACATTTTTAACAGAACTCGACAAGCCGAAAAAAAACAAATAAACATACTAAATGATAAATTTGCAGAAATACTTAAACTAATGGACGACTGTACTAACTTTAACCAAGAGGAAAAAATTGTAAACGATATAGAATCGCTCATTTCTTACACATCTTTAGCTGTCCTACACCACCAAAACCTATTAAACGAAATCATCGACTCCGTAACCGAAGTAAGACATGGAAAGCCACATCCTGCAATAATAACTCCCGAACAATTAGAAACAATTTTAACAACAATGCTTAAAGAAATCCCAAGTAATACAAAACTCCCAATTTCTATAAAACAAAAAGACATTTTACCTTTATACAGAATCAGCACTGTTACATCTTCAATCCAATCTAAAAGAATCATTTATGAAATCAAATTTCCTTTACCCTTCACAGAAAATTACCAATTATATAAAATTCTACCTTTTCCTACCAAAGTTCAAGATAAATTCCTTTATATTCAGCCTAAAATCAATTTCATCATCGTAGATTTCGATAAGAAATATTTTTACGACCTTTCAATTTTAGATCTTAATAAATGTACCACTCAAATTGACTCATTATTGTGCCCTATTACACACCCCCTTTACGACTTCAATTCCAACCAAGACCATTGCGAAGTACAATTATTGCGAAGAGAAACTCAACCTTCCTCATGTGAAATCAAAGAATCGCATTTATCTATTGCCTGGATACAACTATCTCAACCCGGTAAATAGTTATTATCAGCAAAAGATGAATATGTTATGGACGAGGTTTGCGACAGACAAATAACTACCCATAAATTCCAGGGAACTGGATTAATAGAATTTAATGGAAAATGCTACCTACGTAGTAAAGAACTAACAATTTTCGGTCAAAATTCAGAAAAAAACTATTCTAAAAAATTCATTTATTCCCCTAATAAATATAAGCCTATTAAATTCCTCTCTTCCACCAAAGTTAGCAAATAAAAAACAAATCAAATTACTTAAGTATGAAGACGATAATAGTCTCACAGAGCTAGCACAACAGATTGATTACTTAAAAAAAGAAGAAAACAAGAAACTACAACCCTTAAATAAGCATGACATACATCATTACACTCTTATCTATACTTTGGCAGCTGCCTTATTTATTGTTCTTGTCTACATTTTTAAATGCAAAATTAACCTGAAACCCATTGTTTCGGAAACTAAATCAGAAACAATTAAAGAAAACGACAAAACGCAAACTGATGATATACAATGCCATGACAAACATTTTGAAAAATCCCCAACTGAAGAAACCATAGTGGAAACACAATTTTATTCAGAACCCGAAACTTCCCCAAAATTTGTCTTACGCCCATATCCCAAATAACCAAAATATATATTATACAGTTATACACCTTACCTATGTTAAATTCCAAACAAAAATTATTATAAAAAAAAAAAAAAAAAAAAAAAAAAAAATTTATATATAAATACATAAATATAATCCGATAAGCTAAAAAAAAAAAAAAAAATTGTTCTATAAAATTAGAAATTCTTATTTACAAATTAATTATAAATACCTACTAAATATCATTGAACATAACTACATTTTTTAATAAGATTTCAGAATACTATAAATACTAGACACGTACATTAAATAAAAAAAAAAAATATACCATTAAATATTGTAAGAAAAAAATATATATATATCTATAATTATAAAATTTTTAACTAAACATACAATCAAAATATGTGACCTCTTCATCCTATTGCAACTTAACAGAAAATTTACCTCTTCAAGGTATAATTTTCTTTCTTCAAGGGGAGCGGGATGTAGTGATCCACTACATGCGACTCCTATAAACGACATTAAACATCAATTTCCATTCCCAAGTCACCACACACGATCTTGTATAATATCACTTCGTTGTCATTCGCGCATCCGATCTAAACATTGGGACTCATTAATGTATCATCTTCCAGAGCCCACTTAGTGAAACCTAATACCTTCGGCAATTAATTAATTGTCGCCTGTTCCGTATCTGAGACGTAGCTACGACTATAGCTATACAGTACATGGAACAGAATGGGCCAATACAAAGGTTCTAAGTAAGGCAAAGTAAGGTTGACCAACATGAGCATGCATTGTTTTTAAGTTCAATGTACTTCATATCGCACTGTCTGTGTGTATCTGGTACCTCTATGGATAAGTATATCGATTGAATATGCTTCATATTGGGCCAGTGTAAATGACATATGATCCTCATTGATTTTGGTGCAATGACAATAAATATTGATAATTATGACGAGGATGCATTTTCATATGAGGTTGTATGAAAAATACGATTTCATATGAAATTTGCTGAAACATCATTTTCATGTGGTTGAATGGTAGGGATGGAAATTATGCCAATAATTGTAGTATAAATAGGCTTAGGATGATCAGGAAAAAGACAGAATTTGTTAACCATCGAAACCTCTAAGGTCGCAGCCATAAGCATTGAGACAGCGGGCCTTAGAGCTAATAAAAATAACTATAAGAAAACCTTAAACTGTTTTTTCAAATTCTCCCCGAGCAACTCTTCCCTTTAAACGCAAAGGAAGCACGGTTGAATTGTCGGGTCATTTCAAATATCTCGCCAAACAGAACCACAGACAAAATTTTTTATATCATCAGAATGCGCCATAAGATCTTCCATTTCTTTCAAAGTTTTTTTAAGCAAATTTTCAGTTTCAAAAAATGTTTTAATCATAAAAGCAATTGATAGCATAGTTCCTTTTATTTCCTTGTATTTTAAAATTGGTTTACCCTGTTCAATTGTATTTTGAACTTCAGATGAAATTGTAGTATTAGTTGGTAATTCAAGTAAGTTTTTTTTCGTCAAATGATTTATAAGCTTATGTTCAGTGTCTATTTTAGAAAAAGCAAAACCACAGAATTGACTTATCTTCTTAATTGCTAAGCTTGAATCATTTAATTCAATAATGCATTTTATAGGGTCAAATATTTAGAAGTTTTTGAATTTCTGCCACAACTTTGAATACTAAATTTCTTGGTACAGAATTGTGATTCATCAACTTTAAAACAAATCTTAAGGCACATTCTGAGAGATCTATATCTTTTTTATTAGTTACCGATTCATCAAAAATATCAGTAGACTGTTGTTCAAAACTGTTAGGAAACAATGAACCTTCTGAATTTTAAGATTGGAATGAAGAATTAAATCCTAAGTCTTGATTCAAATTTTTAAGATTTTCCGAACGGGGAGAAGTGGTAGAAATGGGGATATTGGCATTGCTATTTAAATCAGGATGCACTTTTTTTAAATGCCGTTTTAAAACGAGAAGATTGGAAAATGCTTGTGGACAGTCCCTTTGTTTGCAATATATTTCTTTTTCACATTTATGCTTTAATTTTACATGTGAATAGTAATTGTCTAAATTTAAAAAAATTAAGTCACAAGCAAAACAACTGAACATGACTGACAAAAGTTAATATCTAGACCAAAAGTAAAATCTGGTTTTAAACTTATAATTCATTGATTATTAATAATTAATTATACAAGAAACAAATTAACAAAATAAAATGGATTATATCGGCCCTTGATTCGGTTTTAAAATTTTGTAAACTCAAGGATCTATTCGTAATTCAGAAAAATATAAGTGCCTACATATGTACATACCTATTAAAGTTTGCTTTTAATATTTTTGAAGTATTAAATAAACAAAAAAGGATGTCAAAGAAATCTTAAGAAGCTAAGTCGTATCAAGTTTATCAGCTTGATCCGCCAAAGCACTAATTTATGGATTAAAAGGAAAGAAAAAATTACTTAGGCGGCTAAGTCCTATCAAGTCTCCTCCAAAGCACTAAGATGTAGTCTTTAACTTATCTGTACTTATTTTTTGAGTTTCTACACTGTTGCACCAAAGCACTTATATATTTATTAATAAGATGTTAAAGAAATCTTAAGAAACGAAGTCGTATCAAGTTTAGTAGCTTGATCCGCCAAAGCACTAATATATGGATTAAAAGGAAGGAAAAAAAGATTTTAATAGCTAAGCTTGATAAAGCAAAGTATTATCAAGTATAACAGCTCGATTTATTTCAAATGCCTAATCATTTATAATTTCTTGAATACAGCGAAAATATTATCCTGTCTACAAAAGCAAACTTCTTTGGATACGTAATATTTTCCGTAAGAACGTTACTAATAATTCAGGCACAAATATCGTGTTGACCTGTTTTTGTAAAAAGAACTTAATTTTGTTTTACTGTTTGCTCATTAATCAGGGCTGTTGTTGTTGAGCTAGGAGGGCTTGAATTTAGATCAAAAAAGAATTTCTCAATAAACAACCACACATTTTGGCTTTGAAGTGGATACTTAAGATTAAATACATAAAATAATTTAAAAACCGAATCAAGAGCCGATAAAAAGCTATCTACCTTATGAATAATGTTATCTGATATTAAATAAAATACATTTTCACTTGCCACTACCATAGGCTGATTGTTGAGATGTAAGTCCTTGTTCGAGTCTTTAACTTCTCGGTACTTCACCGAGATATCTCCAGTTTCAATGAGGTTGCTGTTAATTGAATCTATAATCGATACGTGCCATTTTTCCCCTTTTACAGTGAAATTTTCTGAGACGGAGGCAATTTGCAGCGAATTAGCTTGAATGTTAGAAGGACTTTATAATCTGTAACGAAGTTAAAGTGTATACATACGTTACTATAAGTGAAAAATGCTTATCACTTCTGAAATGTAATTATTTATAGATTATTATATATAATAATATTTAGATATTATTACTGTAGCAAAATACACATATATATTTATTATTTAAATTATTAAAAAAAAAAACAATTATATCATTATTACCTTGACTATCAGCAGCATTTATTTGCGTGAGTAAGTGAGTAAGTGCTTAACGGATTTGCTCAAAAAGTTATTTGAAAATCAGCCCATTTCTTCCTCAAGCAAAATGATTTCTCTTCATCAAAAAGAGAAATAAAGTCTAAATCGATCTGTAAGAATAATTATTGCTTTGAATAACATTTTTTTTCAAAATTAAAATAATTTTTTTTTACCAAATGAAGGCCAATAGATTGGGTGAAAAGTGGCCAGTCATTAAAAATGTCTGCTTCCGTCCTGTTTAAAATGTCTGCCCTCCTGATATTGAAGCAGTTGTTCCATTTAACAACTTACAAGTCTAATGGCTGCGAGTTATATTTCAGCCAATTCTTCTCATTTATGCCTGTAAGATTAAAATATCAATGTTTCTTATAAGCATATTATGGATGACTTTAGATCAAAAAAACTTAAGACCCTAAATAAATTCTTCGTTATAAATATATAAGAAAACTGCTTCCAGTTGAGTAAACATTTGGCTACCTACACTACACATGTATGTACTTATGAAATAAAGAAAATGGAAAATATGATTATCGACAATGGAAAGCCGCTTTGATTTTTTTGATAAATTGGAGAGTGAAATTTCCGTCAATTTTGAACACATGTCATAAAGCTTACTACTGTTCTTTTGCTTTTAAATTTTAGACTTTAATATACGTATAGAAAATATCAACTTAAAAGTATGAATAATAATTTCTGATTAAGCCTTTCGTTATGCGGATGCAACAGATATTGACTAGGAGATTTCTTTAAAACTAAGCACTCCTCAGGGATTCCACCTATAACTTGCGATAGCTCTCTGTTTCATTTCCAAAGGAACCAATTTAATTTTGTTTAAACAATAATCGTTTTGAAAGAGTTTTAAATATACAAAGCATTGGTTTGCTGACGCAAAATATCCCAACAAAAATCGCTATTCCTTAATTAGAACTATAATCTGTTAGTATTAAAAAATAATGGCGAATATATTCTAAGTACCCCATTTGAATCTTTACTTAACGTCAATCCTTTTTAAAGATTTGGAATATTTACATTTTTATATTCTTATTTTATTTTAGTTTATTTTCCAAACTATAGTCTGCTTTCTTACGTTGGATTTCTAGCAACTTGTAACTAGGGCATTCAATTCGGACAATGGGTAAAACCAAAGATAATAGAATACAAAGATGTCGCATCCCATACAAACTTTTGGAACCAAAAATTTTTAACGTATCAAGTCCAACAACATGTGGCTAGTTGCAAAATGTTGCGAGAGCGTGGGAATTCCTTAACAAATTCAAATCTCTTAAAGAAATGGCTTTGTCCTTTATCGTTTTTTTTTTTTGTTTGTATTTTCTTGTTATGTTGTTATGAAGTGCACTCTTCTGGCGGCAACCGTGACGATCACGGTGGTGGTGTTTTTTTCTTTTCTCTTTTCTGTGATGTGTCTGCCGGAATCTTAAGGATTTTCTGTATTTTGTAGTTTTTTTTCTTTCTTTGACTTTTTATTATCTTTGGAAAGATGACTTTTGTTGAGTAGTTAAGGACTTGTACATTTTTTAAAGGAATTCTTCTTTAATAGGACAAGTTGTTTTTTGTGTAATTAAATGAAACGTCATTGCAAGAAGCTTGAGAGCCTCTTTATGGATAGGGGTGTATTTTTTATATGCGAAAAGAATTTCATGAAAAATCGATAGACTAGATTCACTGTGTTTTTTTTCTTTTCTTTTTGTATGATCATGTTTGATCTTAAGCGGAATAGGCATGCTTTTATGAGCACACACATGTTACAGGTTAATTTTGTTCGTTTGCCAAAATCGTCCTTGCGAGGATTTTCTTTATTTCGTGTTTTTGTTTTGCATACTTTGTTGTTTTTGATATGGGAAAGGGATGAACATAAAAAAATAAACCATCAGGATCGGTAGACGAGAAGGTGTCACGGTTTACAATGTCGGTGCTTTTTATTTTTATTTTCTTTTTGTGTGATCATATTTGTGAATAAGCGGAATATGCTTTTATGTGCACACACACATTACATGTTTCATTTGTTCATTTTCCACAATCGTCCTTGAGGGGAATTTTTTTTTCATTGTATTCATTGCGTATCGTGCGGCAACGGTGAAGATCACGGTGGTGGTATAACAGCTCGATTTATTTCAAATGCCTAATCATTTATAATTTCTTGAATACAGCGAAAATATTATCCTGTCTACAAAAGCAAACTTCATTGGATACGTAATATTTTCCGTAAGAACGTTACTAATAATTCAGGCACAAATATCGTGTTGACCTGTTTTTGTAAAAAGAACTTAATTTTGTTTTACTGTTAGCTCATTAATCAGGGCTGTTGTTGATGAGCTAGGAGGGCTTGAATTTAGATCAAAAAAGAATTTCTCAATAAACAACCACACATTTTGGCTTTGAAGTGGATACTTAAGATTAAATACATAAAATAATTTAAAAACCGAATCAAGAGCCGATAAAAAGCTATCTACCTTATGAATAATGTTATCTGATATTAAATAAAATACATTTTCACTTGCCACTACCATAGGCTGATTGTTGGGATGTAAGTCCTTGTTCGAGTCTTTAACTTCTCGGTACTTCACCGAGATATCTCCAGTTTCAATGAGGTTGCTGTTAATTGAATCTATAATCGATACGTGCCATTTTTCCCCTTTTACAGTGAAATTTTCTGAGACGGAGGCAATTTGCAGTGAATTAGCTTGAATGTTAGAAGGACTTTATAATCTGTAACGAAGTTAAAGTGTATACATACGTTACTATAAGTGAAAAATGCTTATCACTTCTGAAATGTAATTATTTATAGATTATTATATATAATAATATTTAGATATTATTACTGTAGCAAAATACACATATATATTTATTATTTAAATTATTAAAAAAAAAAAACAATTATATCATTATTACCTTGACTATCAGCAGCATTTATTTGCGTGAGTAAGTGAGTAAGTGCTTAACGGATTTGCTCATAAAGTTATTTGAAAATCAGCCCATTTCTTCCTCAAGCAAAATGATTTCTCTTCATCAAAAAGGGAAATAAAGTCTAAATCGATCTGTAAGAATAATTATTGCTTTGAATAACATTTTTTTTCAAAATTAAAATTATTTTTTTTTTACCAAAAGAAGGCCAACAGATTGGGTGAAAAGTGGCCAGTCATTAAAAATGTCTGCTTCCGTCCTGTTTAAAATGTCTGCCCTCCTGATATTGAAGCAGTTGTTCCATTTAACAACTCACAAGTCTAATGGCTGCGAGTTATATTTCAGCCAATTCTTCTCATTTATGCCTGTAAGATTAAAATATCAATGTTTCTTATAAGCATATTATGGATGACTTTAGATCAAAAAAAACTTAAGACCCTAAATAAATTCTTCGTTATAAATATATAAGAAAACTGCTTCCAGTTGAGTAAACATTTGGCTACCTACACTACACATGTATGTACTTATGAAATAAAGAAAATGGAAAATATGATTATCGACAATGGAAAGCCGCTTTGATTTTTTTGATAAATTGGAGAGTGAAATTTCCGTCAATTTTGAACACATGTCATAAAGCTTACTACTGTTCTTTTGCTTTTAAATTTTAGACTTTAATATACGTATAGAAAATATCAACTTAAAAGTATGAATAATAATTTCTGATTAAGCCTTTCGTTATGCGGATGCAACAGATATTGACTAGGAGATTTCTTTAAAACTAAGCACTCCTCAGGGATTCCACCTATAACTTGCGATAGCTCTCTGTTTCATTTCCAAAGGAACCAATTTAATTTTGTTTAAACAATAATCGTTTTGAAAGAGTTTTAAATATACAAAGCATTGGTTTGCTGACGCAAAATATCCCAACAAAAATCGCTATTCCTTAATTAGAACTATAATCTGTTAGTATTTAAAAATAATGGCGAATATATTCTAAGTACCCCATTTGAATCTTTACTTAACGTCAATCCTTTTTAAAGATTTGGAATATTTACATTTTTATATTCTTATTTTATTTTAGTTTATTTTCCAAACTATAGTCTGCTTTCTTACGTTGGATTTCTAGCAACTTGTAACTAGGGCATTCAATTCGGACAATGGGTAAAACCAAAGATAATAGAATACAAAGATGTCGCATCCCATACAAACTTTTGGAACCAAAAATTTTTAACGTATCAAGTCCAACAACATGTGGCTAGTTGCAAAATGTTGCGAGAGCGTGGGAATTCCTTAACAAATTCAAATCTCTTAAAGAAATGGCTTTGTCCTTTATCGTTTTTTTTTTTTGTTTGTATTTTCTTGTTATGTTGTTATGAAGTGCACTCTTCTGGCGGCAACCGTGACGATCACGGTGGTGGTGTTTTTTTCTTTTCTCTTTTCTGTGATGTGTCTGCCGGAATCTTAAGGATTTTCTGTATTTTGTAGTTTTTTTTCTTTCTTTGACTTTTTATTATCTTTGGAAAGATGACTTTTGTTGAGTAGTTAAGGACTTGTACATTTTTTTAAGGAATTCTTCTTTAATAGGACATGTACGTTTTTGGGTAGGGAAATACATAACACCAAGTTGTTTTTTGTGTAATTAAATGAAACGTCATTGCAAGAAGCTTGAGAGCCTCTTTATGGATAGGGTTGTATTTTTTATATGCGAAAAGAATTTCATGAAAAATCGATAGACTAGATTCACTGTGTTTTTTTTTCTTTTCTTTTTGTATGATCATGTTTGATCTTAAGCGGAAAAGGCATGCTTTTATGAGCACACACATGTTACAGGTTAATTTTGTTCGTTTGCCAAAATCGTCCTTGCGAGGATTTTCTTTATTTCGTGTTTTTGTTTTGCATACTTTGTTGTTTTTGATATGGGAAAGGGATTAACATAAAAAAATAAACCATCAGGATCGGTAGACGAGAAGGTGTCACGGTTTACAATGTCGGTGCTTTTTATTTTTATTTTCTTTTTGTGTGATCATATTTGTGAATAAGCGGAATATGCTTTTATGTGCACACACACATTACATGTTTCATTTGTTCATTTTCCACAATCGTCCTTGAGGGGAATTTTTTTTTTCATTGTATTCATTGCGTATCGTGCGGCAACGGTGAAGATCACGGTGGTGGTGGTGGTTTTTTTTTACTTTTTTTTAATTTTTCCGTGATCTTTGTATAGGAATGCTTTCAGGTGCATACCCACACAAACATATGTATAGGTATGAATGTTCGTCTGCCGAAATCCTTCCTCTTGTTAGGATTTTCCTTATTAAGTACCTACCTGGCTTTTTCCCTTTTGGTTTTAAGCTCTTCGCGATAAAATATTTGTATGTATGTAAGAAGGTGGCGCAAAATTTTAAACATTTAAAACCTACTCTAAATCATTTTTAAATTCGACGCCGACTCTAAAAATGAGTTTTAGAATGAGAGTCGACGCTTTGTTAATTTTAAACGATATAAAGTATACTTCAACGCTAAAGCACTCGTCTAACTTTAAAAGCAGCAAAATGCTTCTCTATCTTTTTTAAAGTATACTTTATCCATTCAACGTTTGTAATTTCAAAACAAAAATTTAAAGAAAAATGTTTGATGAACATCTTAAGGATATAAATCAACAATCACGAAAACTGTCTTGGCTTTAATTTGTGGTGCACCCAGTAACCATTACCACGACAAAAAAAACTCCATCTCCACCCCCGATTCAATAGACTACGACACCAAACAATATACAATACAAACTTGTATTCAGTCGACCGCCCCAGGTTAGGTTAGGTTAGGTTAAGGTGGCTGTCGAGCAAGGCTAGACACACTTAGACCATAGTTGGTCCATTGTGATACCACAGGAATCTTGAAACTCTTCTTCCTATTCGTTGAACCACTTAGAGCTCCTTAAGAAGCGTGCGAGATCAATTATGTCAACATTTACCAGATCATTAGGATCGTTGAAGTAGTATTCTCCGAGATGGAGTTTACGTCGTTGGGATAGAGCAGGGCAAGTGCAGAGGAGATGAGGAATCGATTCTTCCTCTTCTTCATCCATACAGCTTCTGCAGAAATCATTTGAGAATACTCCAAGCCTCGTTGCGTGCTTGCCTATCAAGCAGTGACCGGTGATGACGCCTATGACGGAGCTGATATGCAGTCTGCTTAGAGATATTAAACTCTTCGAGCGCTTCAGGTCCAACCTTGGCCACATCTGTTTTGTCGCTATACAGGTGGAGATGTTGTTCCACCTAAGGTTTGTTTTCTCTATTGCATCCTGCTTCAGCATAAGTTTACATGTAGCAATGGGTATACCTATATCTGACCTATTTGGTGAAATAGGTAGTATTGTTCCACTTCTGGCGAGTTCGTCAGCCCTGCAATTTCCTGGAATGTCCCTATGGCCCGGCACCCAGCAGAGGTGAAAATTAAACTGATGTGCCATCTCAACGAGAGATGATCGACAGTTAAGGGCTGTTATTGAGTTGGTAGAGACAGATTCCAGGGATTTTATGGCGGCTTGGCTATCCGAGAAGATGCGGATATCTGTGTTAGATATCACGTTTCTTTTAAGCCAAGATAGTACTTCTTTTATCGCCAAAAGTTCCGCCTGGAACACGCTACAGTGATTGGGAAGGCGAAAGGAGAGATTTAAATTCATCCTGTCTGAGTACACACCTCCACCAACCCCGTCATCAGTTTTTGATCCATCCGTATAGAAGTGGATTGATTCATCTTCCAGAAATGCCCGATCCTCCCAGATAGATCTGGAGGGTATGGTGACCTGGAAGTTTTTATCGAACTGTAACTGGGGGATGGTGTAATCAATGTTACTTGGAATTGTACCGAAAGAATTCAGAATAGTGGAGTGACCAATATCATTATTTGTCCACTGTGAGGAGGCTTTAAGACGAATGGCTGTGCTTGCAGCTGTTTGTTTAGCATATATATCGAGAGGTGCTAAATAGAACATAATATCTAATGCAGCAGAGGGTGTTGTACGAAGTACTCCACCCATGCAACGCGAGGCAGACCGTTGGACCTTGCTTAGTTTTTCGCAGTTCGTCGCTTTATCTAAAGCGGTCCACCATACTGTCACACCGTACGTAAGAATCGGTCTAACAACCGAGGTGTATAACCAATGAGTAATACTGGGTTTAAGACCCCATTTGTTCCCTACGGCTTTTTTGCATGAAAAGAGTGCAACAGTTGCTTTTTTGACTCTTTCCTGTATATTGGGCTTCCAACTTAACTTCTTATCTAAGATAAGGCCCAAATATTTGGCTTCGTCTGAGAATTTGAGTGGAATTCCTTTGATAGACGGAGGGTCTATGTGAGGGATTTTGTATTTCCTTGAGAAGAGGACAAGATCTGTCTTATGAGGGTTAACACCCAGTCCACAGCGATCTGCCCATCTTATTAACTTATTTAGAGCGTTTTGTAGGAGCTCTTTTAAGGTGTTGAGATGCTTTCCTGATACAGCAATAGCAACATCGTCTGCATAGGCGATCACTCTGTAGCTTTCCGCTTCCAGGCTTGTCAGCAGCGCATTTACTACCAAGTTCCAAAGAAGGGGAGATAGAACACCGCCTTGCGGCGTACCTCTACTGACGGATCTTCTTGTCGAAAAACCGCCCAGTCTTGAATTAATCCTCCTGCTCATCAGCATTTGATTAATCAACTCGACGAGCGGAACATCCACATTCAGACCTGACAGCGCAGATGCGATCGCAGATGTATCGACGTTATTGAAAGCACCTTCGATATCTAGAAAGGCAACCATAGTGTACTCCTTATGGTGGAGGGAGTATTCGATGGTACTGACCAGTGTGTGTAGGGCAGTGTCTACCGATTTCCCTTTGCAATAAGCATGTTGAGCCGTAGACAGGAGCCTCGAGTCAATGCTTGTTCTAAGATGGATATCAATCAGTCGTTCAAAAGTCTTAAGGAGGAATGACGACAGACTGATAGGTCTGAGATCTTTTGGGTTTACATGGGAACATTTGCCAGCTTTGGGAATAAATACAACTTTAACCTCCCTCCAAGACAAGGGAATGTGACGCAGGTTTAAACAGCTATTGAAAAGCTTCTCCAAAATTGGTAGAACGATGTCTATGTTCATTTGGAGTGCGGCTGGTATTATACCGTCTGGTCCTGCGGATTTGTATGGTTCGAAGCTGTTAATTGCCCATTGTAGTTTGTCCCTTGTGATTAGATCTTGTGGATAAGTAAAGCTATTTGCGGACCTTAGATGGTCAATGTTATTAGCAATTTGAGTGCTACCGGGGAAATGAGTATCTAGTAGCAGATTTAGCGATTCCTCGCAAGAATTGGTCCATGAGCCATCTGCTTTTTTCAAACAGCTGGGCATGGCTGGATTAGTTGAAAGAATTCTTCTTAATCTAGATGCTTCTGAGGTTCCTTCTATTTTGTCGCAGAAGGTTCTCCAAGAGGATCTTTTGGATTTTCTTAATTCTTTCTTATATATTTTTAGGGATTCCTTATAGGAGTCCCAGTCTGACACATTTCTTGTGCTTTTTGCTCGATTAAAAAGCTTCCTGCAGTTTTTCCTAATCGGCTCAAGTCCTGAGTTCCACCAATGCGGCTTCCTCTTGCCCCTTACTTGAGTAAGAGGACAGGAGATTGTCATAGATTTGTTCAGGGCCAGAGTGAGTTCATTGACTTTATCGTCTAGTTCACTTATGTTAGGGGGTGGGCTCAAAAGTGTAGGTTTAACTAG
Source organism: Leucozona laternaria (assembly GCA_932273885.2). Lineage (NCBI taxonomy): Eukaryota > Metazoa > Arthropoda > Insecta > Diptera > Syrphidae > Leucozona > Leucozona laternaria. The sequence goes on along the minus strand of OW026366.1, from coordinate 79,969,755 downwards.
ACTTTCAAGTGTTTTCCTATATTTAAGCCAATCAGTTTTCCTGTAGTTACGAAATTTTAACTGGCTAGGAGGTTCATCTTTCAGACCGAATTGGATATATCTATGATCCGAGAACGAGTGTTCCCTCGATACTTTCCAATCTGTAATCATGTGATGAATAGTATCTGAGACAAGAGTTATATCTAGAACTTCCTGTCGATTTCTAGTAACAAAAGTGGGTTCATTTCCTACGTTACTTACTATAAGGTTAGTACTTAAAATAAAATCGAAAAGAGACTCACCTCTATCGTTGATGTTTGTACTTCCCCATACTGTGTGATGGGAGTTAGCATCGCTCCCAATTATGAGGCTGACCTTCTGCCTTTCAGTTTCAGCGATAATTCGCTCTAGCGTCTGTCCAGGGAGAGGGCCATGGTGGTCGTGGCCAAGATAGGCCGACACTAGCCAGTACGTGCTCTTGGCCGTTTCCAGTCTAGCGGCGGTAATATCTCTATCGCTGAAATCAGGGAGTAAATATACATTAATGTTACTTTTCACTAGTATGCAGGATCTAGGTTCACCTTTATCCGTCACATACAGTGTGTAATATCCAGGAGTGCTGAGTCCCTTTACCATGGATTTCTCGATCCATGGTTCTTGGATCAGAACAATATCATCACCGTTCCTGGATAGACGGAGAAAAAGTGAGGCCGAAGCCTTGATGGAGTGTTGAAGATTAATCTGTCCTAACTGCAGCATTTTGGCTACAAGTTAGGCAGATCAACCTCCACCACGGTGCTATTACCATCTTCTGAAGATGATCCTAGAAGCTCATCTTCAAGAAGAGCCGAATTCAGGTCTTCAGTGTCCATGTCACTGTCGACGTTTGTAGAAGACTGGCCCGTGATCGAAGATGACCCGGATGCATCGTCCTCCATTGATGGAAGAGTAATCGATGCACCAGGATCTTCAACCACGGGTACAGCTTCGAGGGGATGTGGAGGCACGCATTCCGCGTCAACCTCATCTTTTTTATATATTATTAAGGTAATCGTCTCAAAACCAAACCTGATCATACCTTTAGTCTGCGCCAGAGGGGCAAGGGACTCTTTATTTACCACAATGATTGCGCTTCTATAAAGACCCCTTACCTACTCCAGTTTCGCGACTTTCCAGTTATGAGTTGGCAGGGAAGGATTGCTGAGTTTGATTACCTGAATAATCTCCTCCATGCAGGAAGGTTCGGCCGGTATCCATGTGCGGGCTCTTGGTCTGCTTGGAATGTCTTCCTTCGCAACAACCTCGAGCTGCGCGCCTGGCTAGATATCTCCTAACCTGCTGACAGCGAGCTTATAAAGATCGCACGACCTCTGATCGTCACAAACGATGAGTTTGACATGACCTTGATGCCAACCCCCATCGCTTGTGATCGGAGGTGGTCCCGGGTTTTCCCTCATAATACTTAGGAAGCCTGCCGAGAGCTTCAGTTTTACCACCTGCCATCGATCAGATGAAATCGTGCCATCGATATTGCTTCTATCGATAACCGCAATCACGATTTTATCCTTTAAGACATCGCTATAGGAACCAGGATTCAGAGGAGTGCTGGTGTTCTGCACACGGGGTCGTTTGGGTATCGGTGTGGTACCCTCCAGAGACCTGTTTCGCTTTGACGTAGAGTCGCCGCTGGTCTGCGCATTTGCGAGTATATGCTTCGCCCATTGAATCCTGGTGGAGAGCTGAGAGCCTCCTCCGGTCCCCGGTGTAGCACTGGATTCCTTCAGAATTCTCTCAGCATCTCGCTTCTCCTTATATCGGTTCTTTGAAGGTCTAAACCTTCTTGGAACTTTAGGGGAAGCACTCGGGAGGGAGCCCGCACCGGAGGTGGAAGGGCCATGTTTCACAGCCCCACCACCACCGGGTCGGGTCCCCTTTCGGTGCGTGTTAGGAAGAGATTTTGTCTTAATAGTAGTGGAAGGGCCATGATGCACAACCTTATCACTACTGGTCTTAGGTATAACTACCGTATTACTTCCATCGCTATGCTTTGCAACGGATGGGGGGCCATGGCTGGCCACAACCTCCCCTCTGATGCGCAACACAGGATTAACGGCAAATAGCGTTGACGCCGTGCTGCCGCCCGGTTTGGAAGAAGAACCGGGTTTAAAAAAGTCTGTTTTGTCTGTTTGTTTGTTTTTGTTCATTTTTGGTCCCACGAGAAGCGAAGAAAGGTAGGTCCGTCTGCACAGAGATTCGCATGTACAGATAAGGCTGGTTAATCCGGAGGTCGCCAGGTATCCGGATACTCCGTTAGCGACTGAGCTATTTTTGAATTGGGCCCTCAGCCAGGCTGATCATCGGCACAGGTCGTTTAACACCACTAATCCAGCCCAATATTGGGATATTGAGGATTGGAGGAGGGAGGGATGAGAGGAGGAACGTCAGACAGCGTCATCGCCGTACTGTCGAGAGGGGAATGGATAAGGGGGCGTCGGACAGCATCATCGCCGTACCGCCGTGAGGTGAGGTAAGGAACATCGGACAGCTGCACCGCCGTACCGATATAGGAGGGGAGGAACGTCAGACAGCGTCATCGCCGTACTGCCGAGAGAGGAATAGATAGGGAACATCGGACAGCTGCACCGCCGTACCGATTAAGGATGGGTTAACGCCGGACAGCGTCATCGCCGTGCCGACGTGGGAGCGGAGGTCGGACAGCATCATCGCCATGCCGACTAGGAACGGATAACGTCAGACAGCGTCATCGCTAAACCAACGTGGGAGGGGGTCTTATGTGGGAGGGGGTAACGACGGACAGCGTCATCGCCGTACCGCCGTGGGAGAAGAGGAACGTCAGACAGCGCCATCGCCGTACCAACGAGGGGAGGAGGGATAGAGGGGTAGGGGGGGTCAAGGAGCGCCCTTTGGTTTCAGGACTCATCTGGAGAATTATTCTCGAGAATCTTTGACCTTACTCAGCTTCTACAACTCGACAAGTTCGACGCTCAGGTAGAAGTCGACCGCCCCAACAAAAACAAAAAAACATGTGGTACTTAGTGTTGAACTACCATATCGTGGCAGATCATTTTCTGCTCACAAAATCGCCCGTCATCGTAGCTGGAAATGTGAAATAGCTATAGGGAAGTTCAAAAAGAAAAAAAAAAATTCAAACAAATTTAATTTTCAAAGGCGACACCCGGATTTGAACCGGGGACCTCTCGATCTGCAGTCGAATGCTCTACCAAAAATCATAACAAAACCCTACAAATGCGCTTAAAACCCTACAAATGCCCTAAAAGCACTTCATTAGTTAGAAGAGTTGTTTAAAGTGTTTAAAATTAAGAAAAGGTTAGACAAGGGCTCGCAACTAAACGACTGCGTTATCTAGAGTTGGTTTTATTCCTTAAACGAGGACTGTTTAAAAATTTGCGCCAGTGATTTTTCTTTATTTACTAGTAACTTCCTGCAATGGTATGGATAGGTATGAATTTTGACATGGTGACCAGGTAAATTTACAATTATGTACTTGCATTTCTGATAGGTAGCAGAGTCTATTATTCTGTTTTGGGATTTAAGCAATTAAACAAACAAATTATAACAAACAAAAATGCCATAAGGCATGATTAATAAGCTCTGATTTTATTTGTCTCACAACTAAGTACCTACATAGGTAACTTTTCAAGAACTAACTGATTATCTAGACACTTTTTGATACATGAATATCCAAATTTCAATTTTTAAGGGCGCGAATTGTAAAAATTGTCTCAAAAAATAATGTTATATAAATTCTAATAATAATACAGTACAAACTACTTAACTTATAGAAATTGAGGTTTTTGAAGTTACTGGGTTTTATTTTTTTTTAAATAAAAGTTTGTGTTGAAATGGCTGTTTCTGTAGAGATAACGTCAATGTTAAAAAAAAATTATTGAAAAGAAAACAAATCGTTATCGTTGAACACGTTTTTGTTTAGAGAGTAAGAAAACAAAAGGTTAGATTTAGTTTCGCGAAAATCCAGGAGTTGCGTGAATCGAGGGTTGCCTTAACCGAGTTCAGACTGTATTTGTATTTCGAGATTTTAACTTTCGAAATTCTTGCATTATGGGTTATTGCTTTCTAGATATCGTGATAAATAAACCCTGAGTTATAATCAAACGTAAGGATGACCGACAGACAGACATACGGACGGATAGACAAACGGTGAGACGGACAGACAGGAGGACGGAGATATAGTCAGACGGAAAGACGAAATGACGGACGCAACGGATGAACAGACACACAGACGGGCACAAATGCAGACATTTAAAAAAATTGAAGGATAGATTTCGGCTGTGTGCAGTGAACATCCTTTAATTTGTGCAGAAGAATCGATTTTTGTAAAAATAATTTTGTAACATAAACAAGAAAATTTACAATAAATCCAATATAATTTGAAATAATCTAATCTAATATGAAATTTCAAAGGAAAAGTGGGAGAAGGTGCGCTTTGGAATACTGCGAAAATCTCCAAGAAATGTAGCAAGAAACACAAACTTCAGATTGTCTCCTGAAGACTCTATTCAGGAGGAAATCTGGAGACAAATTGTGGGATATATTATTGTTTTTGGATTCAAATGAAAATTAATCGCAATTCATTGACATTGATGATTAAAGAGTCCTAAGCGCCGGAGAAACAGTTCTGGTGACGAAATTGAAGCATGCCGTTGGCAATTGGGAAAAAATGTTTCAAAATACGCAATTTTATATGAAACAGTTGTCAAAGTTTGCAAAAAGATTCTGCAAAAAGATTGCAGTTAAGATCTACGTTTCAAAAACTAACAAAATTCAGAAAGACTTTCATAAATAGATTCGAACAGTTCTATTTATTTAATAAATACAAAATCTGTCCGTATCCAATAATTAAAAAATATTTTAAAATATGATCAAAGTACAGAGTAAAAAGCAACAATTGCTTCAAAATATATCTTATAGGTCCCAAGCTGCCTATAAATTTCTCTGTAACGTTATCGATATAAACACGCCCAACGTAAGTTCTCTTTATAGGTGGGGACCAGTCAAATATTTGCAACCTGGGTTTAAAAAAAAAAAACAGCTTTTCCTGTAAGGCAAGGGTTTCTGAAATAGACTGGGAAAGGAAAATAATTCTGGTTTTTGATGGAGTGGCAATTAGAAGAGACCTTTTATAATTCAAAGGAGGACATATATGACGGAAGATTGTGGTTTCAAAACAACATTTAATATAGGCAAAAATGTTTTTATAAAAAGAGGGCTTTTTGATAATTGGAATGGAAGTGCGTTTTTAAATATTTTGTGTCGGAAACAAATATCAATGGTTTGGTTTTAAAGGAAATAGTAAAAAAGAACATTTTACATGACCTCAAAATAGTAGCAATAAGAATTGTTACAAATGCTTGACGTTGAAAAGCCTTAGTTTTTTGTAAACGAAAACATTTCTAAATTTTATGACTTTCCTCATATTCTCAAAAAAAGAAGAAACTTTTTAAAAGGCAAAGACACCTTAACACCCGATTGCATATTAAGTTCTGATGTAGTTGCAAACTGTGCGCCATTGAAAAAGACAATGTCCTGATAATGTGTCCATATTTGACGGAGAAGCTTTAAATCCATCAAGAAACTATGTGTGTGATAAGTTGTACAACGGTTGCTGCAATCAGAACTGTTATAAAGACCAAACAAATCAATAAAAAACTTGTGCTACTATTGCTTTATCAACTGCTTTCTTCTTTAAATGCATTGACAAATAATTTATGGACTGCTTGAATAGTGGTGCCCTATTACACAAAAATCCATTCAAGTTTTTTAAGTCCGCAATCCAAGAAAATAATGTCGTGTATAAGCATATTAAAGATTCTCTTCAATATGTCAATAATACAAGGGCTGAGCGATCTGGGATCTTTTTTGCACATTAATGGAATAAGACAAACGTTAAATCCTACTCTACGTCTGTATCCAGTCCGACCAGTCAACTACATTTATTTTGAGAAAAAGACTAAACCAGAATGTTACTCAGAATCTTTTTAGTGTATAGTTGGAGCCACAGATTAGCCACACGAAGATGAGAATGTTTCGTACGTTTCACCCTCCAAAACCCTTTTGTTTACATTGTTGTATTTGTAATTTCTTCCCGCATCGATGAATAGATGTGAATTGCAACAACAATTTAACCAGGTGTGTGAAGATCCCTACTGTCTTTGTGTGAGGTTTTTATGCACACATTCTCATTTTTTATCTGATAACTGCCAGTTCAAGCTTGTAGACAAATTAAAATGGCTGCCGGGGATTCTCATCTTCGTGTGGCTAATCTGTGGTTAGAGCAATGAAGGGCAATAATAAAAGTCCTTCAATGTTCAAACTCAACAAATTGCTAGCCACAGTAATATCGAGTCAATTTTTCCAATGTACACCGAATTCAAATTGTTTTAGTGACGAGGATAAACTTGGATATATACTTTGAAAAGAAGGTAGAAAGTGAATTGTCGACTAACCCAGTAGTCTAAAAATCAATCAGTTAATAGATATAATTTTGTTTCAAGAGGAATATCAGGAATTCTTCTTGGTAGATACATTTGACAATGATATTTGATTTGAGCCTTCTGGTTAAGTAGAATTAAAGATGTTACCAAAAGTTGATTTTCCTCAATTTGTGGAGGAGATTCTAAAATGTAACGAAGTTGTTACCTTTCAATCTGAATTTTTGTTTTGTTTACGAAAAACCATGCCCAAGGTTCAGATTTCGGAAACACTCGTGCACCTTCAGATTTGTTTTTCGAAGCTTGTAAGATTCATTCCGTAACTTTTGAAAAGATATTTACAGAAAAAAAACACGTACCAAAAATAAGAGAAGTCATTGTGTCAGATTGACTTTTGGGGAACAGAAAGTTTTGCTCAGAAAACAATGTTCTTGGTCCGTTCAAAAGTCCATCAAAAGCAGTAAGCACAGCAAATTTCATGTCTCAACTTTGAGTTACCCAAAGCCAACGACGCACAGTGGTTCGGTTTGTATGGGAGAGCGGAAAAAAGTCTGTTTTATCTGAACGGTTCAACAGATTTAAATGAAATTTGGCAAGCATGTTTATATTAGTCTTATACATATTTGGTCAAAATTTGGTTGAAAAAAAATAATTAGAAACAAAGTTATTGACATTTTTCTAAAATTTGAGGGATTTGATGTTTGTATGGCAGAGCGGAAAAAAAATCTGTAACATCTGAACTGTTTAACGGATTAAGATGAAATTTGATTCGCATTTTTAAATTAGTCTTATACACATTTTATCAAAATTTGGTTAAGAAAAAATCATTAGTAAAAAAGTTATTGGCTTTTTTTTCTAAAATTTGAGTGTTTTGATGTTTGTATGGGAGAGCGGAAAAAAGTCTGTAAAATCTGAACTATTAAACGAATTTTAATGAAATTTGACAAACATGTTAAAATTAGTCTTATACATGCTTGGTCAAAATTTGATCAAGAAAAAATTGTTAGAAAAAAAGTTATTGACATTTTTATAAAATTTGAGGGTTTTAATGTTATATTTAAATAAAAGTTTTTTTTAGTAAAATCTTAACTTTTTATTTTGAATATATATATATATTATAAAATTAAATTTATAATCGATCGTTGTTCCACACAATAATATCCCTGTTTTCCTCCATAGTCATTTGAATTGGTACCAAAGATGTCATAAACGTCCGAAGTTTCTTCATTGTCAAATGTTTGACTGTATTGTGGTTGTCCAGAGGCACCATCGCATCCCCATTTAGTGTACAGTGTTAAAGACTGTCCTACAATTCTGGTTATCTCCTCTGATGTCTTTCCTTCTAATAACCTTGTTACAGTGTGGTCTAACAATTTTTGTAGTTGCACACTTGCTGAGCTTTCCGTAATGTTTATATCTAAAGGATAGCACTTTTTCTTTGCTTCCAGTAATTTAATATAAGGTGGAAAAACATCATGTCCTTCGTCTTTTAGTGCATGTCTCAATACTTCATATTGGCGTTTCGACAATTCTGCTTGTATAAATAATGCAAGAGCCTTATCCGGATCAAATTGTGAACAGGAAAAGCTCTCTGATGTTGCTGCATAGTTTATCTCTTCTCGAGGAAATATATTTCTAATTTCGTCCCTCTTATACCTTTTAGCTCGATCACAGCATTCGTCAAAACTCTTTCGTGGTCTTCCCATATTAGTTGACGTTTCGGGCAATACACTTTGGGTTAGGTCTACTTGGAAAACTCCTTCGAGCCAATAAGTGTATTTTTTTTTTAAAATGACTTTTTTTTCTATGAACTGCGTTCCATCGACTTAAAAAATGAGAAATAAAACGTTTCTTTAATTCTGATAGCACAGTTTCTATTTGCTCAGAAATTAAGTTGGGGTATTTCCTTACAAAATATGGTCGAAGATTTTGAACATCTTACCCATTAGTAATAAGTTCACTACACAACACCGAATAAGGAATTTCGATTGAATCCATTTTAATGTATTGAATTCACTATATATGTTTGTTATTATATTTAACTTCACTTTCACTTATTGCACCTTGCACAAATGCTCAATAACTCAATACTGACTTTTTTTTCATTAATCCTTTATATAAATAGATTTAAGTAAGAGATTTTATTCTAATAAGCCATTACTAATCCTTACAGGTAATAAAAAATTACGCAATACAGAACAAAAACAAAGCAATAAAACTTTAAAAAGAACACTTTTTTTATTTTTACCTGCCCTACTTTTAGCGAAAAATTAAAAAAAAATAAAAGATTATCCCTAATCCCTTTCTTTATTTTATATTAAGCTCTATCATATAATTCAAAATATCATAAAACTATATTATTTTTCGTGTGTTGCTTTCAAGAAAATTGAGTTGAAAGTTGAAAAATTTTCCAGGCAGAAATAAATGGTTTCGCAAAAATCGAAATTCTCAGCCCTGGGTCAATGTATTAATTTTGTTTTATTTTTAAAATAACGTTTGAAATTTTTTTTTAAAATAATGGGCCTAACCAGTTCATTCTGACAATTAATACCGAAGTAATCAAACTTTTTGGTAGACACCACCGTCAAGACGGAGTTTTTTGAAATCCGATTAAGTGAAACATTTTTGAGCATAACTTCCACATCTGCACGTATCTGCAGCTGATTTTTTCTGTGCTTTAACATGAATGTATGGAGCATATGGTGGCATACTTACTTTCTTGGTATCTTTTGGAGCTGTTTTTTTAAATCAAAAAGTTTTAAAAAAAAGCATTTTTTCTTAGTACTAAAGCTTCAGGCTACTTATTGAAGGTATCTTTTATAAATAATCAATATTTTTTTTTATTTTTAGATAATCGAAAATAGACCAATTAAATTATTTAAGAAACTAGAGAATTTATCTGCAGGAACTTCGGAAAAAAACATCTCAAAATTTGTTGAAAATACGGTTCGCGATTTGAGTAAAATTATTTTTCAACTTTGATTGCTTGTAAATCAGAACATACAATATATATGTTAAAAAATACTTTTAAATCATACGCTTTGGTTATCTAAGAGTACTTTAACATAAAGTTTAAAACGATAGACATGACTTTTTCAAAAGACTTTTTTCCGCTCTCGCACCACTGTGCGACGTGGACGTGTTGAGACCTGGCTTCTTTTTTTTTTCTTTTTTTGCATTTTATATTTTTTTTTTTTTTTTTTGAATTTTATGTTTTTTTTTTGTTTTGAATTTTATATTTTTTTATAAATTTTTGTATTTTGTATTTTTTTTTGTATTTTGTGGTATATATGTATATATGATTGACATTTGTCAAAATCTTAGAGTTGGTGTTTTTTTTTCTGGCTGCGATCTTGAAAGCAAAATTTGAGTTCCATTTCCAAATTATTAATAATAAGCTACTATTTAGTGAAGTGTACGATATAAGCATCACATCTATATTAAATCCCCAGTAAGTTATAGAATATTAAGGCAATTTTTGCGAGCATTATAATTCAGGCTCCCCTAACCTCAAAACCTTGCTTGGGACTCACATGAATAAACGCAAAGCAAAAGACATTTCGCCTAAGACCTTCAACGAACAAAAAAAGGCTCATACCTGTGGCAAAATGGCAGATGAAATTGTGGGAGACATGACTAAACTCGAGTTAACCCAAATACTTGGCGCTCTTCTAGACGCTAAGTTGCAGGACACCGCAAAGAAAAGTGACATAGAAGCGATTGCTATCATCAATCAGAAAATTCTTGAACAAAATATTGAATTATCCTCTAAAGTTGCAGCACTTGAAAATCGAAACGAGTTCTTAGAAAGTCGAATAGATGAAATAGAGCGCAAAAGCACAGAAAATAATCTTTTGTGCAGAATTGTGACGCAAGAAGGTGTTGACGGTAGAGAAAGGGTGAAAGGAGTCTGCTCAAGCTTAGTCCAACCACCTGCCACAATACAAAACTGGCAAATCCATGAAGTTAAATCGACGAACGCTGCTTCAAAAAATTTTGTGGTTAAACTTGAGTCCAAGGAACAAGTCATAGGCGCACTTAAATCGTCTAATGTACTGCATAACACTGGAGTCTCCATTTGTAAAGACCTCCCCTTCGCAATCCGACAAAAACGTAACCGACTGCTTAAAATAAGATCCCGCCTCATCGAAATTAATCCGAGCATAAAAGTATCTGTGAGAGACGACAGAATGGTAATAAACGACAAAGTGTATCGTTGGAGCCCAACATCCGGACTTTTTTTGAATAATGCGGGCAATGCAATTTCAGAGTTAAACAATTTGTACCTGACAGATGTAAGCAACCAGCTCAATTAATGACAGATAGCTTACGTCAGAGCACTGCTGTAAATAACCAGTTGACAGCGCCAGCTAGAGCTGAAGTTGGAAGCAGCTTAGCAAGGACATCAACCAAAAATGCATTCTCCAGTTCGAACAGAGCATAGGGTGACGGTGCCGTCTGCCAATTTAATAAAATTAATAATAGCGAATTTATAAAAATTAAAATCTTAAGTTATAACGTAGCAGGTCTTATTAATAAGTTTATTTATGGAAATTTTTACGAGTTTATTAATAAATATGATAAAGTTTTTTTGTATGAAACGTTTGTAGTAGAAAACGATTATAATCTGTATACTAGCCACTTTAACAACTTCAATTTTATGTGGATTCCGGCTATTAGACGGAGTACGAGAGGAAGACCGAGTGGTGGGTGCTTTATGGGCTACAAAAAAACAATAACCAATATGCATTTTGAATTTATTACGGATGAAACATCAGTCAGTTATTTGAAAATGACTTTGAATTCATTAAATTATATTATTATTCCTTCATACATTAATTATAATCATTGGGAAAGAGATTTTGACGCAATAGAGGATACTCTTGAGAGCAGCGAGGAGGATAACATAATGATTATCGGTGACCTAAACGCCCGAATAGGTAACGAAGAAGGTAGAGAAAATTTATTTGCCGGGAAACTGCGCAATTCTACGGACACGATGCTCAACTCAAGAGGACGAAAACTTTTGGAACTGTGTGACTCTTATGGGCTTAGAATTATGAATGGTGTTTGTGAATCAGATAAACCTGGAGAATATACCTTTGTGGGTCACCAAGGTTGCTCTGTTCTTGACTACTGTTTAGCCAGAGGCGAATGGTTAGCTCTGATAGCTGATTTTGAGGTGTTAGGTGTTCCGTTTTCTGATCATTTGCCAATTATTGTCGACCTACATCCTGAAGTTTTACAACAAAGAGAAATTACTAAACTGCAACTTTATGTGGTTTAAATTTTCGGTTAATAAGCGCATCATACATACCTGCTTCATTTACCGAAGTCCTAATCTGGACAGAAATTCAACTTCTAACGAATTTGATGCTCTGTCTGACTCCATCCAAAGAATTGTTTCCCATTACCCTCACACTGAAATCGTCATTACGGGCGATTTCAATGTACACAATTCTAGTTGGCTTCGCTTTTCAGGCCAGACAACACCCGAAGGAAGGTACGTCGAGGTCTTTGCCGAGTTAAACCAACTGACTCAGCTTGTTGACGAGCCAACTCGAATACCTGACGTTGCAGGTCAAACCGCCAACACTCTAGACTTGTTTCTTACCTCTGACCCTGGTAAATATACTATCAGTGTATTATCGCCTCTAGGCACGTCAGACCATTGTGTCATATCTGCAAATTTCTCGTGCCAAATAAATCCAGTTAAAGAAAAATCTCCCAAGAGAACCGTTTGGCAATTCGAGAAAGCCAACTGGGACGGCCTCAACGATTTCTTCAAAAACTTTAACTGGTCACTATGCTTCCTCGGTAGTGACGTAGACTCCAGTGCAGATATGATTACAAATTTAATTCTTTTTGGAATGAGAAATTTTATCCCGAATAGGGAAAAATCTATCAAACCAAAAGAAAACTCATGGTTTGATTCGAGCTGTAAAGAGGTTATCCGGGTTAGAGAAGTAAGTTTCCGAAGTTATAAAGCCAACCCCACTGAGGAAAACCGGAATAAGTTCAAACAAGCTAGAAAGACCTGTAACGTTCATATTCGACGAACCAAATTTTTGCACGACCAAAAATTAAGGCAAAAAATACTACAATGTCCCAAAGGTAGTAAAAATTTTTGGTCATTTGCCAAAAAAATACGAAATACTACATCGTCTTCGGTTCCAACGCTCGTCTTCAATGACACCCCTGCTGTTAGCTCATTAGAGAAAGCCAATTTGCTTGCAGCACAGTTTGCTGTTAATTCGACGTTGCCAGTAAGTGTTATGACTCCTCCTGTACTTGAGAGCGCTAACGATTTCATGGGACGAATCTTCTTTCGCACTCGTGCAGTTGCAAGAGTTCTTAAGGACCTTGATGTGCACAAATCCGCTGGCCCGGATCGTATCCCTCCTATTGTTCTGAAGAGGTGTTCTTCTACGCTGGCAAAACCACTGCGTAAGCTTTTCCATCTGTCCTACTCTACTGGTCTCGTTCCGAGTGGATGGAAAACAGCATTTGTCCAGCCTGTCCCTAAAAAAGGCGAATCTTCTTCACCCTCTAACTATCGTCCAATTGCACTTACGCCCCTTCTTTCCAAGGTCATGGAAACGCTGATTAATCATCAGCTTAAGAAATATCTTGAAGAACGAAAGCTTATAAATGACCGGCAGTATGGCTTTCGTAGCAATAGGTCCACTGGTGATCTGATGGTTTATCTCACCGAACAGTGGAACAAATCCCTACATCGTTTTGGCGAAAGTAAGATTATTGCACTTGATATTTCAAAAGCGTTTGATAGAGTTTGGCATCAAGCTCTCTTATCGAAAATGCGTGCATTTGGTATCGATGAATCTCTTCTTCGTTGGATTAGAAATTACCTTTCTAACCGCTCAATACAAGTCGTATTGGATGGTTTTAAGTCTGATATTCATAAAATAAACGCTGGTGTGCCCCAGGGCTCCGTTTTGTCTCCGACTCTCTTTCTGATATTTATCAATGATCTTCTGTCTGAAACTTCTAATCCATTAAATTGTTTTGCTGACGACGGTACCCTCAGCTTTTCATATTCGTTTCTAGAGTCACATCCTTGTCCTTCGGATGTGGATTTAGAGCGGCAGCGTATGATAAGCTCATTAAATTCTGATCTTGATAGCATTGTCCAATGGGGAATCAAAAACCGCGTAGAATTTAATGCTTCAAAAACTCAATGCTGTCTCCTGTCGTTGAAGCGAAACCCACCCTCCATGCCGCTATCCATGAGCGGTACTTGTATTGAAGAAACTAAACAGCTTTCAGTTCTGGGAATGTACATCACAGACCACCTCTTGTGGAATGACCACATATTTAATGTTGCCAAAAACGCTGCGAAGTGTTTAGGCTCTCTTCGGCGATGCAAGAAATTTTTCTCTCCTTCTGATCTGGCTATAATCTACAAAGCCTTTATCCGTCCTAAGCTTGAGTATAACTCCCACATCTGGGCAGGTGCTCCTATAACTCACTTGAATCTCTTGGACAGAATTCAAAATAGAGCTTTTAAAATGATAGGTGATAGAAATATAACAGATACAATTACAACTCTGGAACACCGCCGCAGTGTTTCATGTCTATCTTTATTCTATCGCTATTTTTACAAACAGTGTTCTAGCGAAATAGCCATTTGCATTCCTCCCCTAAAACAATTCCACCGTAATACTCGCGCTTCTAGGAATGCACATAAGCTTACCCTTGAGCCCAATTTCGGACGTACAGTCAAGTACAGAGATTCTTTCTTTAGCCGCACAACTCGAATGTGGAATGCTTTGCCTAGCTCTATCTTTCCCTCCCATTGTAATATCCAGAAATTCAAAACCAATGTGCATCGGTATCTCCTACTAAACCCTTCCCTATTTTCCTAACGCTCGCACTATGTTTATCATTATAAGGGTAGTCATAACCCCTTGAGTGCGCGCTTATAATAAAAAAAAAAAAAAAAACTTCCTGTAAAACTTATTTGGAAGGAAAGTAGAGCTAACGAATACAGGTTAAATCTTCAGCGGAACATGCCCACAGTTCTCGAACTAAGTATCGGTGATATTGAGTGCATGATAAGATCTTCGTATCCAGTCAAGTTGTTATCACGATCTAAAGGCAAAGAAAAATGGTTCGATTCAGAATGCGATGCGGCTCGTAAGAGATCTTTTGGTTGGCTTAGAGCTTTTCGGAAGTTTAACAACCCATATTTCAAAATATGGTATATAGAAGCTAATATCGCCTTCAAAGATTTATGTAAAATGAAAAAAATTAAATTCAACGAAAATGAAGCTTTAAAACTCACTTTTTGTACAAATTCAAAAGAATTCTGGAAAGGAATTAAAACCCTAAACGGCAAGAAACTGGAGATCAGCGTCGATCTTAGTGCTGGTTTATTGTTTGAGCACTTCCAAACACTTTTGAATCCAATAAATATCAGCCCACAATTTCAATATGCAGTACCTTCCTACACCGATCCTATTTTGGATTCTCCTTTAACGTATGAAGAAGTTCATGGCATCATCAACAGACTTCAAGATGGAAAATCGCCAGGTGCTGATAGAATTACAACTGAATTTTTAAAGTACGGAACTCCAAATCTTATCGAAAAGCTTACTCAAACCTTTAATAAAATTTTTGAAACTGGCCAAATTCCAAATCAATTCAAGGAAGCAGTGATTTTACCTATCCACAAAAAAGGAAACATTAATGATCCAAACAACTATCGTGGGATTTCTTTGCTCAACGCTTCGTACAAGGTTTTCACCTATCTTTTGAATGAACGACTATACCAATGGATAGAGGTCAAACAAAAACTGCACGAATTTCAGGCGGGATTCCGAAAAGGATATTCAACGGTTGACAACATTTTCATTCTCCGAAGCATCGCTGGATCATTTCTGGAACAGAAGAAAAAGTTGTATGTATTTTTTGTCGACTTTAAAGCGGCCTTTGATTCAGTCGATAGAAGTGCTCTATTCTACAAACTGTATACTATCGGAATGACATCTAAATTTGGAAAAATCCTAGAAAACATTTACGACTACAACCAAGCAGCCGTATGGAATGGGGTAGAATTCTCAGACTGGTTCGAAACCAAGATGGGAGTCAAACAAGGATGTCCTTTAAGCCCATATCTATTCGCTTTATTCATCAACGATCTTATTGACTTCTTACCAGGAGGAATTGAATATTCAGGAATCCTTTTCAAAGCTCTGCTGTTTGCAGATGATGTCATCGTATTTGCTAATTCACCCGAAACTTTACAACTGATGATCAATAAAATTGATATGTACTGCAAATTGTGGAATTTGATAGTGAACCTTAGCAAATCTAAAGTAATGATTTTTAAAAATGGATCGGGTAGATTATCAAGGATGGAGAAATGGTATTATGGCAGAGAACCGATAGAAGTGGTAAAAGCTTATAAATATCTTGGAGTTCTTATAATGTTTAACCTGAATTTGAATCCGCATCTGAGAAGTAAGCTAATACAAGCTAAAAGTGCGATAAGTGCAACATGGAGAAAGTGTTTCTCAAATAAGCTGGTGTCTCATAGTGTTAAATATAAAGTTTTTTTAGCCGTGGCCGAATCAATTATGATGTACGCTGCTCAGACCTGGGGATATGAAAGTTACGAGACAGTAGAAAAGCTGCTAAGGTATTATGTGAAGAGATGCTTTCAATTACCGAGGAATACCCCAAATTACATGATCACCATTGAAACAGGACTATCACCACTTTTTGTCAAAACTCTTAAGCTCCATGTAGAATATTTAGTAAAGGTGTTCGACATGCCAAACGTAAGACTGCCAAAAATTATAGCACTTCATACTGCTGAAAAAAAGAACCTTTGGTATGGAAAACTGAGAGAGCTTGCTGAATATTGTGGACTGAACCTTGAACTAAACTTAGGAGGGCAAACTAGTTCAAGGTACACCAGAGAGGTTCTTTTTAACTTTATCTCGACGTTTGATGAAAAGTTAAGAGTCGACAGCATAAGTGAAGCCACTTCTTCACTGCATAGAGCAATTTACAGCCAACTTCAATTCAATCTATGTGAACGAAATTATTTTCGCAACGGATATGATTCTATTTTAATTTCGGCAATTTTCAAATTGCGAGGTGAGCTTGTAAGCCTCAACTTCATTCCTCATCGGGAGGACCTTCCAATATATTGCAGCCTTTGTAACATGCGGGTGAGAGAAGATGTTATCCATTTTATAGCAGTGTGTCCAGTTCTGAAGGAAGTAAGAAGAACTTTTCTAAGCGGCGACCTGAAAACGGAAGAAGAAGTTATTAAGCTCCTAAACTGCGAGGGTGATCCAATCTGTCTCTTCAATTTCTATAAAACAGCAATTTCATATAGAAATAAGATAATGAACGAAGCGTTTTAAAGATATTTATAAACAACAGTAGGTTATAAAATAAAGTTTGTTTATTTTATAAAAACGTCATTTTTTTTGATATCTTAAGAAAATAGCATTCATTTTGTTTTATATAATGTCAATCGGGCAGACGGCACAGCCATGCCTTAACGATTTTTGTAAAAAAATTATTGTTAATAGCATTTTTTGAGAAACAAAATAAATCTATATATCTATCTATCTATCTATCTATATATATCTATCTATCTATCTGTATATATGATTTTTGTTGTCTTATCAAATTTATGTAAGAATTTTTATTTTACGGTTACTGCTTTTGATAGACTTTTGAACATACCAAGAACAATGTTTTCTGAGCAAAACTGTCAAAAAGTATTTAAGAATTGCTTTTCTGTGCTTCAAGCAACTACCGTTCTCAGCAAACCAGTCACGATTTGTTAAGTTCTCAGTTGTTAATCTGATACTTTCAGACATCATGACTTCTCTTATTTTTGGAACTTCTTTTTTTTCCTTGAATATCTTTTCAAAGGTTGCGGAGTGAATCTTGCAAACTTGGAAAAATAAGTCTGAAGGTGCACGAAGATTTCCGAAATCTGAATTTTGGGCAGTTTTTGGCAAACAAAAAAAATTCAGAGGGACAGGTAACAACTTCGTCACATTTCAGAATCAGCTCCTCACATTGGGGACAATCAAGTTTTGGTAACATCTTAAATGCTACGTAACCCGAAAAATATCGAAGTTAGGTTAGCTCAATTCTAATGTCACTATCAAATGTATCTACCAAGAAGAATTCCAGATATTCCTTTTGAAACAGAGTTATATCTATTAACTGATCGTCCTCGTCAACAAAGCAATTTGAATTCGGTGTACATTGAAGTAATCGACTCGACATTATTTTGGCCAGCAATATGTTGAGCTCGTAAACTGAAGGATTTTGATTATTGCCTCCCATTGCTCTAACTACACTAAAAAGATTTTCAGCAACGTCCTGGTTTAGTCTTTTTGTCAAGTTATATGTACTTGACTGGTCGCCAGATGCAATTTTATGGTACAGACCTAGTGTAGCATTTAAAGTTTGTCTGATTCCATTAATGTGGGGAAAAGATCCTAGATCGTTTAGCCTCTGTATTTCCTTAACATATTGAAGACAATCTTTAATATGTTTATACACGACGTTACCTTCTTGAATTCCAGACTTGAATGGATTTTTATCAAATAATGATCCATTAATTTGTCAATGCGTTCAAAGAATAAAGCAGTCCATAAAGCAATGGCAGCAGAAGTTTTTTTAAATTTGTTTGTCTCTACTTTGGTTCTGATTGGAGCAACAGTTGTACGACTTGTCACTTGGGTCACAAGCGACACCCGCATCCTTTCAAATGGTGACGGATCTATATGTTTCGCCGTCAAATTTGGACACATTTCCGTCACCTTGTCTTTTTCTAGAGCGTACAATTCACGAACTACATCAAAACTTACTATGCCATCGGGTGTTAAGATTGTTTGCGCCAATAATAAGTTTCTCAGATTTTTGAGAAGATGAGGAAAGTCATAGAACGTAAAAATTTGTTTTTCGTTCATGAAAAAAGAGGTTTTTCAACGTCATTGGCTCTTAAGCATTTGTAACAATTCCTGTTGTTCGAACCCTGGTCACAAACAATGCCCAAAACATTTAAGCCAATGGTACTCAAGTCTGAAATGTTCTTTTTCACTATTTCCTTTAAAACCGACCCTTTAACATTTGTTTCCGACACAAAATAATTAAAAACTCATTTCCAATTATCAAAAAGCCCCCTTATCATGAAAACACAAACATTTTTGCCTACATTAGATTTTCTAGAAAAACCACAATCTTCCAAACCGTCGATAATGTCCTCTTGGGAATTATAAACAAGGTCCCTCCTAATTGCCACCTCATCAAAAACTAGAATTACATTTCTTTCCCTATCTGTCATTTCAGAAACCCTTGCCTTAATAATAGGAAAAGCTGTATTTTTAAACCCAGGTTGCAAATTTTTTACTGGTGCCCACCTATAAAGGGAAGTTAAGTGGGGCATGTTCATGTCAAGACCATTTCGGAGAAATTTATAGGCAGCTTGGGACCTATAAAATATGTTTTGGCATAGCAATTTCTCCTCTTTATTCCATATTTTGGTTTTCGGCTTAACAAGCATATTTGAAAATGTTTTTGAATTGTTTGATATGGACAGACTTTGTATTTCCTCCCTAATTGACCTTGAGGGCTTTTCGGATCTATTTTTGATTTTTTTTCTCAATTTTATAAGTTTTTCTTGAGCTCGTTTTTGAAACTTAGATCTTATCTTCAATCTTTTTTTGAAATTTTGTACTTGTATTTGCATTTTAGACAACTTTTTCATATAAAATTGAGTATTTTTACATGCTGCAATTTCGTCAACAGAACTGTTTCTGCGGCGCTTAGGACTGTGAAGCAATTCAAAATCTTCAATAATTTGTGATTCAACATTTGAATCCAGAAACAAAGAAGGAATTGCTTCCTTTTTCAATTTTTTGTTTCCAATGAATTCTTTTGGGAAGTGATTCTCACAAATAAATAGATTTGTTTTCTCTCCCTGTACCCCACAAACTTGCCTCCAGATTTTCCCCTGAATAGAATCTTCAGAGGGAAACCCATATATTTTAATTCCTGAAGAATTTCATCGCTGATTTTCTGCAGTGCTCTAAAGCACAACGTCTTCCATTTTTTCTTTTATTATTCATTTTAGTATGTTATCTTTGCAGCCAAATAAAACGATGCTTACCACACAACACAAAGTCGCAAAGCAGAATGGTGAAATATTTTTATTTGGGTACCGCGATTGTCGTTGTCCTGCCATTTGCACGTCTACATCGTCTTCATAGCGAAAATCAACAAAAGTCAGAAAAGGAAAAAAATTAAAAAATATAGAAAATCCTTAGAAGAGGAAAGATCTCGCCACTCGCCAGACGACATTCATACAAATGTTTGTGTGGGTATGCATGGAAACATCACAGAAAAATGTAAAATACACATACACACAACCACTGTTATCGTCACCTTTGCCGCAAGATGGGTGCGCTTCATTGTTTTTATTCCTGGTTGTTTATTTTCATGAGTTGCTGAGGAAAGTAAAAAAATCTGAGAAAGAATTATTGAAAACTGATCATTTAGAGTTTTTTGTTTGCTTCAATTTTTTTGTTTTGTAGGTAGATAAAGTAGGCAAGTAGGTATGATTAAATTTTATGTTTTTGAATACATAATTAAACGAACACATTTTTATATGCGGTTTATGCGTAAGTAAAGTACATTTTTAATATGTAAGTAGGTATAGGTACGCAATGTATATTGTGTAGGTACTTACGTATTACCTTTTTGTCAGTTATAATTTAGTGTAATAAATGATCAGTTTTAAAATAATATGTATGTATTCAGGAAACTATTATTAGCTAAATTCCATTAAATTAAATTGGGATCACATACAACAATTGGCACTCTTTTTTGGGTCAAAAACACGAAGAACAAAATTTTTTACATTTATATTGATTTGACTTATATTCAAATAAATGTTCTGCATCCCACAAGTCTTAACTCTCCTGTAAAATTTCATCAACTCTCCTACAAGTCACAGCTGTTGATTTTTTGCACTTGGAGCTTTGAGTTACAGAAATAGGGAAATTACATAATTTCCCATTTGAACTATTCGTTTAATACACTCTTGTAGAACTTCCAGTCGACTAGTAACTGAGAATTATTTTTTCTAAAACTAATCTCTAATCAACTTTATTTAAAAACAAAATAAAAAAAGAGATTTCTGGCTTTACAAAAATGGTAAGTGTAACCGTTGTTTTTTGTTCGGTTTTAAGTAAGTTTTTTATAAAATTAGCCCACCCTCTGGCTTAACGGGGGGGAGGGGTAGACCCTCCCTACGATACGATTTTTTTCTCGTCTCGACTCAATCTACACTCTCTAGCTTTTGTCACACCTTATGCGAATCACCCTGTATAAAATTGAATATTTAATTTCATAATCGTGATCAAAATAGTATTGAATGTTATATAAAACTCTTTTTTGCCTAAATTTTGATTAAAACTTGATTGAAAAATCAAACTAAAAAGCTTTCAAGTACAGAATTCACTTGTAAGTATTGCCGTTGTTATAAAAAAAATATTTTTCGGTTTTATGCCGTTTTTCGAAAATTACCCCTCCTCCCATTGTTAAAATGCTTGTATTTAGTTAAAAAAATATATTTCTCGACATTTTCAGTCGTCACAACATTTTATTCAGCTTATTTGTGCTATTTAACAACAAATAAATAAAATAAGGGCTATTTGTATTCGTTCTGATTTGATTTTGTGTAGTTTTACCAAAACTAATAAGATGTGCGATATTGCTGAAAAAATTTAAATTCAAACTTTATATCTATGAAAAACTATGGGATGAGATGGACCTCTGGAAAAACTCCGTCCATCTAGAAAATCCAATATGAGGGAAAATTTCAAGGTAGGTAACGGCAATATATTTTACAGCCAGAAACATTGCAAAACCTGATCAAAAATGCCGAATTTATGACAAGCAATCATAAAAGTGCGTGGATCGCATTTTTGGTGAAAATCGATTAAGTAATTTAATTTTTTGTATTGTTTTTTGTTTTTTTGTTAGTTTTAAAATCTTTTAAGGGATAAAGGTAAGAAGTTGGAAAAATACTATTGTTTTGTTTTTAATGAAAAATAAAAAAAATGTTAATAAATGGTTTATTGTATCAGAAAATTTTATTTTTTAAAGTGGTTCTATACTTTTGACGTGGGTGTACCTACTTAAAGTACATATACAGACAAAATTGCGATAAAAAATGCGTTATTGCTTCAATGTAATTTTTACCTACCTAGGTACCTATTTCGAAACTGATTTTTTTATTATTAATAATTATAACTGACAATAGGTACCTATACCCATTAAATCGACTATATACATATATAAATATATATACATACTGTTCATATTCAAAAACAAAAAAAGTTAACCATAGGTATACCTCTATCTACTTAACACGAAATTTTGAATCAAACTTCATCAGCAAACATAAACAAACAAGAAATAATAAAAAAAAACAATCAAATAAATAAAATACCCTCAAGCGCAAAAGTGGCAAACTAATAAAATGAACCTGTTATGTGTGTGTGCACAAAAAAAGCATTATTGTGCTTATGCAAAAATATGCTCACAAAAAATATAAAACCACCACCTGCACATTACTCTGTGACACCGTCTCGTCTATCGATTCTTTCAAGAAATTCAAAACTCTATAAATGATCAGCTTTATCATATCAAAAACAACAAAAAATACAAAATAATAAAATTCAAAAAAAAAAATCATACCTATCCATACACCAAGGACGCTTCCATTAATTAGACAAAAAACCACTCGGTTTTATTGTTTACCTACTGTAGTGCGCATACAATACACTATATTACATAAGAATATCAAACCTATTTTATTTCAGGTCATTGCCTTTAGATATAAACTCCGCGTTCCTATTTCTCAAATCCACTCGCATTTCATTCACTCCAGAAAATTATCTAATAAAATTTTCAATGCCACTTGAGACCACAGCGACGCCAGCGGGCGAAGTGTCGATTTTGAATATAAAAAAATGCTATCCGATGCATTTCTAATTGCACATTTCATTTATGCAATTAAAAAAAATTGCACACCCCCTCTTTTTTTAAAAAAAATATAAACAATTTTCACTTTGTATGCAATTTTAAAATGGCCATATCTCGGTAGAAATACATTCCGAACCCCAATTTCTGTTACATGCTTACCTACATGTCATATTTTTATTTCGAACTGTACTAAAATAAAGTTCTCGAACAATTCAGCTTACGCCATCTTACTTCCTATTAATTCTTCATTCTGACGTGACTGTGGCGAGTCGTAAAACTAATTCTTTTTTATCTTTGGCCATCTTTATACTTACAACTAAATAAAACTTAAAACTAGAGTAAATCTAACTTTAAAATTAAATAAATAAAATTGTTAATAGTAAAATTATAAACTAAGAGTTTTCATTTACGGTGGACTTTCGCTGCGCACCAAAGAAACACAAAAAAATTAACGAATTAATTTTGGCAGTACACTTGCCAATACCCAGCACAAATCACTGGTTTTCCGATCGCTATAATCAGCATCAATCAAGGATATAGTGCACCGTCAGTCGCAGCACCGGCGCATCATAAATTTTTCAAACATTTAGGAAATTTTTGGCTACGAAGCGGATACACGTCGTTAAAGTCGACAGATTCGACATCAGCCACCACGTTGCACGGCCAATAGTATTGGAGCGACAAAGCAGAAGCACCATCATCAGCATAACAAATATTTTGTGCCACTCAGTTCAACGTCATTGTCGTCGTTATATTCGACTTATTAGACAACAGCCACCACGTCATCGCTGTCGTCATCGTGATTTTGGATGCGAAGTTGCATCACCCACCACGTTGCACAAGCGATAAAATTGGTCCAACAAGCACCAGCATGTTCTATTCACACAAAATATTCTGTGCCACCTATCATTGCCACGTCGCCGTCGTCGTTAAATGCGACACCGTTGACAACAGCACCCACGGTGCAAGAGCGACACGTGCAACAATATATGTATAAAGTCATACCAGCGTGCAGTGACGTCATTGTGTCCAACCACCATTCTGCCTTTCCACTGCAACCAACATATATATACACATTTAAAGTGCATATTAATATATGTATGTTCAAATATATATTCGCCATCGTTCCAGTCAGCATATATCATCACTCTTCAGTCTTCTTCTTCGTCTTCGTCTTCATCATCACCAACATCAATCAACACACATCTATACATACATCAATAGAATCACCACCAGCGCCGTCGTATACCAAAAGAGTAGTCAATAACTACCAGTCCCGTCGTTCTAAGAACAGGAGAATACAAAAGTACCAGCAACAGCAAATAGCCTCCAAGTAAAGCAACCAAATTGAAAAGAAAAAATTATACAAAAGTACAGTGAGTAGTTCAAGTTTTCTTACAGATTAATAAATTTATTAAAAATATTGTTTTTCAAGTATTATTAAATACAAAATATATTATAAATAAAATTAAATATTAAATTTACTATTGTAAAACATTCTTTTTAATAAGATATTGTTCTTTTTTCCAATAAATATTAATTTGTTCGGTTGGTTCTTGTCTGAGACATAAAACGCGGTACAAGTTGCTCACGGTTTTCGGAATTCTTTTCGTTTAATATAAATATAACGCTTTCACAGTTACACTGAAGGTTACGGTTTATACAAATGTTTACGGTTGATTTCAGTTTCTTAAGATTAATTACTGTGTATTAAGATTGTTGTAAATTACGATTATTTACGGTTATTACGGTGTATTGAGATTCTCGGTTCGTCTCTTCTCGAACTTTTAGCCAACAGCATGTCACTCGAGGACAAAACTAATAACGGTAATACCGGTTTACAGGGCCACAGCTCTACGGACGATGACCAAACTAACGGGTTGGGAGCTTCTATTGCTGCTTCTCAGCAAGCTTCTTTAATTTCTATTAAAATTCCACCGTTTTGGAATAACCGCCCAGATTTGTGGTTCTTGCAAATTGAAACGATGTTTCGATTAAAAAATATTACCGCGTCTAATACAAAGTACGATTATTTAGTGGCCTCACTAAATAATCACACTATGGAGTCGGTGGCGGATGTTTTAGTTTCACCTCCCGCCATGGAAAAATATGAGCATTTGAAAAAAGTTTTGTTAGAAAGGAATAGGGACAGCTCGGAAAGGCGTTTGGACGCATGTTAACGAAGATGGAACTCGGAGACATGAAGCCATCTGAGCTTTATAGGAGCATGGAGAGTCTAGCGAGCGGCAACAATCTGGTGAATGCACCACTAGTTAAAAAACTATGGCTAAATCGACTGCCATCAAACATACGCGTTTGCCTCATGGCGGTGGAGAGTACACAAAATGAAAGTGAGCTTTTCGCGCTAGCCGACAGACTCCATGACTCCTCCCAAAGCAACAGTTCACAAGTTTCACAAATAAACGCACATCAGACATCTGATAACGCACTTTTGCAAAAACTTGTATTAAAAATTGAAAAACTTGAGAAAAATTATGCAAATGCAAATCGTTTTAACAGGGCGTCCAGACGTTTTTCCCGTGATAGAGCTACAGGTAGCCACCGTTCGCCAAGCAGGACGAAGGAAAACAAATCGTTTTGTTGGTTTCATAGGAAATTCGGTATCAACGCGCGAAATTGTTCGAAACAAAATTGTACTTTTCAACTTAATGCCAAGAATAATTCAAAAAACTAGTGCGCCAAATCTCAAACGCGGCTATGAGAGAGGTAAACTTATCACGCCGCCTTTTTATTCGTGATAAAAATTCAAAGCTACAATTTTTAATCGACACCGGTGCCGAAATTTCTATAATACCTCGGAAATTCAGCCAACATTTCTACGAACCAAACGATTTCATTCTGCTTACTGCGAACGGTGGAAAAATCCACACCTACGGTTGCAAACGATTAACAGTCGATTTAAATCTTCGACGCGCTTTCGATTTCACTTTCGTGATTGCTGATATTGATCACCCTATTATAGGTGCTGATTTTCTTCACAAGTTTAATTTAATCTCGATCTCAACAGCCGTAGAGTCGTGGATAAAAAACCAAACTTCAAGTTAACTGTCTCTCCAAATCCGCGAACACTAGGTCACCCAAACTTTTTTCGATTCCGAGCGAATTCGGTGCTATCCTTGATGAGTTTCCGGAGCTTAAAGCCCCACCAGACTTCACGTTACCGGTCAAACATGACGTTGTCCACCGGATACAAACAACTGGTCAGCTCCCTTCAGCTAGTGCACGAAGACTCAATCCGGCAAGGTTAGCAATCGCCAAGCGTCAGTTTCAGCAAATTATCGATTTAGGTATTTGTCGCGTTTCGAAGTCCCACGTCGCTTCACCACTTCACATGGTTCCGAAAAAGAACTCACTTGACTTCAGACCGTGTGGTGACTACCGATGGTTAAATAAAGCCACAATACCAGATAAACATCCGATCGCTAACGCTCAAGACTGCTCCGCTAACCTCGACGGTTGTTCAGTATTTTCGAAAATCGATTTAATACGTGCTTATCATCAAATACCGGTCGCAGAAGAGGACGTTCATAAAACAGCGGTCATAACACCTTTCGGGCTTTTCGAATTTTTACGAATGCCTTTCGGAGTGCGCAACGGTGCGCAAACTTTCCAACGTTTTATGAACAGCATTTTAGGTGATCCGTCGTTTGTTTTCGTTTATTTAGACGACGTTCTCGTTTCAAGTAAATCGGTCGAGGAACATAAAACGCATTTACGAGAAGTTTTTCGAAGATTGCAAGAGCACGGGCTTAACGTTAATTTGGCGAAATGCGAACTAGGAGTAAGCAAACTCGATTTCTTGGGATACTGCGTTTCCGAAAACGGAATAATTCCTTCGCAAGAACGAGTAAAAGCCATTAACGAATTTCCTAATCCCGGCTCTATCAAACAACTTCAGCGCTTTCTCGGCATGATAAATTTCTATAATCGTTTTATGCCAAATATGGCAGGCAAGGCTAAAGTTCTTTACGAACTTTTAAAAGGCGTAAAAGCGAATAAAAAAGAAACAAAAAAAGCAATTTTTCAGTGGACAGACGCTTGTGAAGCAGCTTTTCAAGTTCTAAAAAGATGCTTTTTCATCCAAAGCCTCTAGCGCAAATCAGCATTATGGTAGACGCGTCTAATGAAGCTATCGGAGGAGTACTCCAGCAATACCATAATAACTTTTGGCAACCTTTAGGTTTCTTTTCAACTCGTTTGAGCCCAGCCGAAAGAAAATATTCCACGTTCGAACACGAACTACTCGCAATTTTCAAAAACGTTAAACATTTTAGGTATTATGTGGAAGGTAGACAATTTACCGTCTTCACCGACCACAAACCGCTAACAAACGCAATCTGTTCCAAAACTGAAAAATCAACTCGTCAAACGCGCCACTTAGAATTGATCGCAGAGTTCACTACCGATATTCGTTACATCAAAGGTATACAAAATATCGTTGCCGATACTTTATCGAGATCGTATGTCGAATTGATCGATTTTAACAACATTAGTATTCCAAGTCTTTTGAAAGAGCAACAAAACGACGAAGAGCTCAAGTCACTTTTAGAACTTTCAAAAACATCTTTCAAGTTAGAAAAAATACACATTCCAATAAATGAAGTTGAAATATGGTGTGAAACATCGACTGGAAAAACTCGTCCGTATGTGCCTGAAATTTTTCGACGAACAATTTTTGACAACCATCACAAACTATCTCATCCAGGTTCAAAGGCAATGCGTAAAATAATTACCGCAAAATACTTTTGGCTTAAAATGAATAGCGATATTAACAGATGGACAAAAGTTGTATTTCTTGTCAAAAGTCAAAAATTTCCAGGCACACTACGTCAAAACACGGAATTTTTCCAGTTCCAGAAGGTCGATTTTCACATATCCATATGGATTTGGTCGGTCCTTTGCCACCATCTCAAGGTTTCACGTATTTACTAACTATCAAAGATCGTTTTTCATCTTGACCAGAGGCTATTCCGCTTAAAAACATGAATGCTTCCAACGTTTTATCCGCTTTTGTACAAAACTGGGTTTCAAGATTTGGAGTCCCTCAAACGATCACGACTGATCAAGGAACTCAATTTGAGTCAATTCTGTTCAAAGAAATTTCTGAAACTCTCGGTACAAAGCGGATCAGAACTACAACATACCATCCTCAAGCGAACGGGTCAGTAGAAAGGTTTCATCGTCAACTAAAAGATTATTCGTTCCACGATAATCGATGACATAAATGTAACGCCTGCACAATTACTGTACAGACAAAACTTACGCTTACCTGCGGAACTAATCGAACCAAAACCGTTGAATCCAATTTTAAATTCGTCAACAGCTCGAGAAGTCACTCAAGCAATCTCGCAAACTCGCCCGTGTTCTAGTAGAAATCGCGAACAAAAACATATATTTGTGCCAAAAGATTTGAAAACTTGTAAATACGTTTTTGTTCGGGAAGAGGTGAACCGCGGAAGTCTTAATCCACCGTATAAAGGTCCATTCGAAGTACTTAATCGGTTTGAAAAAACGTTTTTGGTGCTCATAGATAATAAAGAGCAAATAATATCTATTGACCGACTCAAACCAGCCTTTTATGCAAAAGACAATGATTTACAGCCAAAAACAAAACAAGTAACTTTCAATTTGCATTAAAATATTTTGAAGAATGTTAAATTTCAGATTTTGCAATTTCAATATAAAAAATTCAGATTTTTCAACTTCAATTATGTTTTCAAATTTTTCAATTACATTTGTATACGAATATTAAAAAAAAAAGAAACTTTGTAAGGTCTTCTACCGCAACTAACTGTACAAGAAATATATATACTTAAAAAATTATAAATATAAAATGTAAAAATAATTTTAATATTAATTTATCAATTCCAAAACATGACCACAAACCGCTCACAAACGCAATCTGTTCCAAAACTGAAAAATCAACTCGTCAAACGCGCCACTTAGAATTGATCGCAGAGTTCACTACCGATATTCGTTACATCAAAGGCATACAAAATATCGTTGCCGATACTTTATCGAGATCGTATGTCGAATTGATCGATTTTAACAACATTAGTATTCCAAGTCTTTTGAAAGAGCAACAAAACGACGAAGAGCTCAAGTCACTTTTAGAACTTTCAAAAACATCTTTCAAGTTAGAAAAAATACACATTCCAATAAATGAAGTTGAAATATGGTGTGAAACATCGACTGGAAAAACTCGTCCGTATGTGCCTGAAATTTTTCGACGAACAATTTTTGACAACCATCACAAACTATCTCATCCAGGTTCAAAGGCAATGCGTAAAATAATTACCGCAAAATACTTTTGGCCTAAAATGAATAGCGATATTAACAGATGGACAAAAGTTGTATTTCTTGTCAAAAGTCAAAAATTTCCAGGCACACTACGTCAAAACACGGAATTTTTCCAGTTCCAGAAGGTCGATTTTCACATATCCATATGGATTTGGTCGGTCCTTTGCCACCATCTCAAGGTTTCACGTATTTACTAACTATCAAAGATCGTTTTTCATCTTGGCCAGAGGCTATTCCGCTTAAAAACATGAATGCTTCCAACGTTGTATCCGCTTTTGTACAAAACTGGGTTTCAAGATTTGGAGTCCCTCAAACGATCACGACTGATCAAGGAACTCAATTCGAGTCAATTCTGTTCAAAGAAATTTCTGAAACTCTCGGTACAAAGCGGATCAGAACTACAACATACCATCCTCAAGCGAACGGGTCAGTAGAAAGGTTTCATCGTCAACTAAAAGATTATTCGTTCCACGATAATCGATGACATAAATGTAACGCCTGCACAATTACTGTACGGACAAAACTTACGCTTACCTGCGGAACTAATCGAACCAAAACCGTTGAATCCAATTTTAAATTCGTCAACAGCTCGAGAAGTCACTCAAGCAATCTCGCAAACTCGCCCGTGTTGTAGTAGAAATCGCGAACAAAAACATATATTTGTGCCAAAAGATTTGAAAACTTGTAAATACGTTTTTGTTCGGGAAGAGGTGAACCGCGGAAGTCTTAATCCACCGTATAAAGGTCCATTCGAAGTACTTAATCGGTTTGAAAAAACGTTTTTGGTGCTCATAGATAATAAAGAGCAAATAATATCTATTGACCGACTCAAACCAGCCTTTTATGCAAAAGACAATGATTTACAGCCAAAAACAAAACAAGTAACTTTCAATTTGCATTAAAATATTTTGAAGAATGTTAAATTTCAGATTTTGCAATTTCAATATAAAAAATTCAGATTTTTCAACTTCAATTATGTTTTCAAATTTTTCAATTACATTTGTATACGAATATTAAAAAAAAAAGAAACTTTGTAAGGTCTTCCACCGCAACTCACTGTACAAGAAATATATATACTTAAAAAATTATAAATATAAAATGTAAAAATAATTTTAATATTAATTTATCAATTCCAAAACATGACACTTTGTAATGAACTTAAAATTCTTTAAGTGTAACAATTAAATTATTTAATAGCATTGTACAAATAGTTCAAAATTATCAAACAATAATAACATTTGCATTATATAAAATACATTTGATTTCAAAACCATAATGGAAACTTTTATACGGCGGGGAGTGATGTGGCGTGTCTAAACGTTGTTTTAAGTCAACATATAAACGCGTCACATACTTACCTACATTCCGAACCCCAATTTCTGTTACATGCTTACATACATGTCATATTTTTATTTCGAACTGTACTAAAATAAAGTTCTCGAACAATTCAGCTTACGCCATCTTACTTCCTATTAATTCTTGATTCTGACGTGACTGTGGCGAGTCGTAAAACTAATTCTTTTTTATCTTTGGCCATCTTTATACTTACAACTAAATAAAACTTAAAACTAGAGTAAATCTAACTTTAAAATTAAATAAATAAAATTGTTAATAGTAAAATTATATACTAAGAGTTTTCATTTACGGTGGACTTTCGCTGCGCACCAAAGAGTGCACACCATGTCGAATTTCGAAATGCACAGGGGCTTAAAAAATTGCACATTTGGAGTTTTAATTTGTATACCAAACATTTTTATTTGCACACCTCTCATTAATTAATAAATCAATATTTAAAATTTTGGTAGAGAATTATTAATAATTAAAATTACTACTATACCAAATAAAACACTTAAAGTTAATGCCACGGATAGCATGTTGGTAGAGTCGCTGCCTGGTACACGAGTGGTCGCGAGTTCGACTCTCAACGCGATCATAATTTTTTTTGTTTTTATTATAATTAGTTTATTTTATGTTGTTTTTAAATAAAAATATCAAGTTGAAGTACTTTAAACTAAACATTTCGCTAACCTAAATTAACTGAACTACTTAAAACAACAAACAAACAAACGTATTTCCGATGCCTCACTAAAATGGTAGTATTTTACTAACCAAATTGAATTTTGGACTGTTCTAAATTTCTAAAAATGTATAATACTAAAATTGAATTTGCACACCAAAAATTTTAATTTGCACACCTCCGGTTAGTTTATAAATCAAAGATTAAAAATTTGCTAAAAAACTACAAAAAAGCACTTTCCGCACCTGACTAAAATGGAAATATTTCACTAACCGAAATGAATTTTGGACTGTACTAAATTTCTAAAAATGTATAATACTAAAATTGAATTTGCACACCAAAAATTTTAATTTGCACAATTCTGGTTAAACAAATAAGCGCTGCGAGCTAATCCATGTTGTAGATTTTTAAAATAGCCATATTTTATTTTTTTAAAGATCTGATACGAATTAGATTTGCATCCGAAATACATTTATTACAAAAACAACACAATTTCCAACTTTGCTTTTGAATTTCGATTTGAAAATCCATTTTGAACACACACCCTTAGAACTTTCTTACAAAGATTAGTTTTACTCTGATTGATAGATGGCACTTTTGTTTTCCAAATGGTGTCCGTGGTATTGGCCGAGTTCAAAGCACATCTGAATATTCAGAATTCTGAATTGTTGAAGCTCCTGATTGGCCAGCTGTCATAAGAAGTTCTGAAAATTCAGATGACTTCAGATGTGCGTTGAACTCGCACAATGTCAAATTTGAGAAATACCCAAACTGTATCGTACGCCGTACGGCAAACGAAAGAAAAACAAAAAAAATGATGTAAACAATTTAAATCTTTTTATAAAAGATAAGTACGGTTTTTTCATTTTTTAATATTGTTTTTATAGCAATGAACCTTGTGGTAATTTTATGCATTCGAGCAATTGGCATACTTTCGCCCAAACTGATGCACAGTGTAATGTTTTGCAGCGAGATGTGAAAGGTACACGATAACTTCCAGGGAACGATTGTCTCAGAATAGAGAGCATCGTTTATCCTAATCTATGAAGCCCGTTTCACAATGCGATGAGAAAACGGGACGAGGCTTGAAATTGGTCTGAGTTCTGAGGACTCCTATCTTTACTATAAACTTGATAGCGTTATGCGTGGATCCGTTCAACTGTAACAAATCTATATAGATCTATTATAGATCCAGATAATCGAGGTGAAGTAAAGCCTAGTACGCAGATCGCGCTAAATTTTCGTTTTCATACAAACTTCTCTCCAAAATTTAGCCAAGCTAAAATTTAAAAAAAAAAAAAAAATTATGATCGCGTTGAGAGTCGAACTCGCGACCACTCGTGTACCAGGCAGCGCTTTTTTTTTTTTTTTTTTTTTTAAATTCATTTTTATTTTTCATTTAACTTATAACTAACTTAAAGCTAGACAAAAATTCATAAAAACTAGCCTACTTATCAATAACTTACAACTAACTTACTGGCCCCATGCGGACGCTCTAAGTTAAACTATATTTCATTTACCAATGCCTTTCGGCCTTAAAACTATATTAATACTAAAATTCATCGTGGTTTTATTTTTCACCAAGAAGACTTTAAAAAAAACTTGGTATCTTATCATTTTTTCATTTTGTATAAAACTTACAAACTACATAAAACTATTGTAAAAACTAATTAAAACTACTTAAACTACTTAGAACTACTTAAAAACTAGAACAGCCACAGCAAGCATTTTTTGATGTTTTGGTTTTATTTTTTTTTGTAAAGTTTTTGTTATTTATATATTTTTTTTTTGTTTGTTTTTTTTTTTTTTTTTGTTTTTTTTTTTTTTTGTGCCACCCTGACTGTCCCTACTTAAAACTAATACACCTAAACCTATGTAAGTCGGCCAAGACAAGAAAGCTTAGTCAACTTTAAATAGCCATGTTGCCATTTTCAATTTTTAACCACCAGAACTGGTTCTCCTGCTTTACCCTATCTTTTCGGTCCCGATCGGACACAGTCCTACTGAATCGAAGGCGCTCAGCTCCGCCTTGTGCGAGGACGTCTCGGTTGTAAAGGAGTCGCCTATCTACAGTTCTACGGCCGACGTGGTAGATTAGCGGGATCGCCGCTCTATCCTGGACCAGGCCTCGACTGTCTAAATAGAGGAAAGCATCGGGCGGAATAAAGCCGCTTAGACGTACACTCTCATAATAACCGTCGTTAGGGTAGTAAGCCCCAAAAATTAAGCTGTTGGTTGAAGACATCGCTCTTGCAATGTGACCTCGAATCAGCTTAAACAAAAAATTATCTATTCTGTTTATGTTGGCCCCGTTGTATAGAACCTGGTTGGAATAGTATCGTGTGTACTCCGACTCTGGTGTTCTGTGTAATCCAAGGCAGCGTCTAAGGCACTGCCTCTCAAACACCCGAATCTTTTCCATTTGAGATGGGGCAACGTTGAACCAAACCGGGCATCC
Source organism: Leucozona laternaria (assembly GCA_932273885.2). Taxonomy (NCBI): domain Eukaryota; kingdom Metazoa; phylum Arthropoda; class Insecta; order Diptera; family Syrphidae; genus Leucozona; species Leucozona laternaria. Next base: position 79,936,439 of record OW026366.1, on the reverse strand, counting down.
ATAGGCAATCATCGGCCGGATGAGGGTCATGTAGCAAATCACCTTCACCCTGGTGTCAAGCCGGCTGCTATAAAACAACTGTTTCGTCAGGGCAAAAGCTCCCCTAGCCCTGGCCAGAGCAGCACTTATATGTCCATCGAAATACAAATACTGGTCCAAGCAGATGCCAAGGTACTTTACTACACTTTTACTCGCCAGTGGATGTCCATTTGGCCCCACGATCACCAGCTTGCGCCAGTTCTTTCTCGTATCCCTTGTGGCTCCATGCAACGGAGTCCTAAACAGAATAGTTTCTGATTTCTGAAAGTTGATTTTCAACTTCCAGTCATCACAATATCGCTGAATCTTGTCGAAGTCACGCTGCAAAAGAATTCTGATGACCTCAACTTTTGGGGCTGTTCTGTACGCAATTAGATCATCGGCATACGCAATTGTCTGAGTTAAACTACCTATCAGATCGCTGGTGTAAATGCTGAATAGAATCGGCGAGTTCACCGCTCCCTGTTGAAGACCATTTTTAATATGGAATGTTGCGGTAGAAGTTACATTGCCACTTTGACAACAAACTTTCTACCATTGAGCATGCCATAAAGCATATAAAGGGTGATTTTTTAGCTGGTTTGGTTTTGGCAACACTGGTTTTGACAGCTGACGTGTGTTTAGTACCTTGTGTCACTGTCAAACAGCTTCAGTTTGGTTTGCAATTTAACCATGGATCGTCTTACAAATGAACAACGCTTGCAAATTATTGAATTTTACTATCAAAATTCGTGTTCGGTTCGAAATGTTCATCGCGCGCTGCTTCCATTTTATGATCCGAATTCTCGACCTTCTGAGCAGTGTATTCGGAAGATTGTGACCAAATTTCGCACCAAATTTACTTTGTTGGACATTAAACCACCAACACGTTTACGTACTGTGCGTAGTGAAGAAAAAATTGCGGCCGTATCAGCTAGTGTGACAGAAGACCGCGAAATGTCGATTAGGCGCCGTTCCCAGCAGTTAGGCCTTTGTTACAGCACTAATTGGAAAATTTTGCGGAAGGATTTGGGCGTAAAGCCTTTTAAGATACAGCTGGTGCAAGAACTAAAGCCAGCCGACCTACCACAACGCCGAATTTTTGGTGAATGGGCTCTTGGAAAGCTGGCCGAGGATCCGCTTTTTTATCGAAAAATTGTGTTCAGCGATGAGGCTCATTTTTGGTTGAATGGGTACGTAAATAAGCAAAATTGCCGCATTTGGAGTGAAGATCAGCCAGAAGCATTGCAACAGCTACCAATGCATCCCGAAAAAGCCACTGTTTGGTGCGGTTTATGGGCCGGCGGCATTATTGGGCCTATTTCTTCAAAGATGATGCGAATCGCAGCGTTACTGTCAATGGTGAACGCTACCGAGCGATGATAACAAACTTTTTTTTGCCCGAAATGGAAGTTCTTGACTTGCATGATATGTGGTTTCAACAAGACGGTGCCACATGCCACACAGCACGCGAAACAATGGCGCAATTGCGAGGCGAGTTTGGTGAACAGTTAATTTCACGTTTCGGGCCGGTCAATTGGCCGCCTAGATCGTGCGATTTGACACCATTAGATTATTTTTTGTGGGGGTATGTCAAAGCTAATGGCTATAGGGACAAGCCCGCTTCGATTGACGCACTGGAAGCCAACATCCATGCATTCATTCGTGAGATACCGGCCGATATGTGTGAAAGAGTATGCCGCGGTCAACATTTGCATGAAATTATCTTTAAACATTAAATTGCAAGGTTCAAAATATCGATTCAAATAAATATTTCATTCATTTTTTCGAATTTTTTGTGTTTTTTTTTAAAAAAAAGTTCTAAACCTCTTAAAAAATCACCCATTATAATAGCGGTTTACTTATGCCAAGCCTGGTCAGCTTCAGATAAAGACCTTCTAGCCATACGGTGTCGAAAGCCTTCTCCAAATCAACCAGACAGGCACCCGTACACTGCTTTTTGGATTTGTTCCATTGGATATCAGAAACGAGTTTAGACGCGGCATGAATGGTGTCATGTATCACCTTAAATCCGAACTGATTTTCCGGTATGATATTGTTGTCCTCTGCCCACTTAAACAGAGCTCTATTGATAACTTTTTCGAATACCTTGCCAATACTCGGAAGAAGACTTATCGACCGGAGATTCGCCGGATTGGAGTTGTCCTTTCCCTTTTTCGGGAAAGGATGTACCACGGCTGTCTTCCAACGCACTGGATAATATGCATTATTCAGAGCGTTGTTAAACAGTGTGGTGTAAATGTCTACTGCTTCCCGAGGTAGATGTCGTAGTACAACGTTGGATATACCATCGACTCCTGCTGACTTCTTTTTCCTTAGTGAGTCGAAGATGAGTTGGAGTTCGACCTTCGAAATTAACAGGGAACTTGGCCCGTTTCGCTCGGCGATGATGGCGTTTGCCAAGTGTTCTTCATTGAACCCAGTAAAACCGGGATTCTCCGATCGCCATTGCGTAATATCATTACGAAGGTAGAAGTGGTGAAGCAGGGCCCTGTTTTCCAGGTCATGGTTCGGGCGAATGCTTGCATTAACCTTGTACACTTGCTGGAAAGCAGCCCCCACAGCCTCCACTTTCTCACGAGGATCTTCGATGATAAAGAGGTCATCGTCCAAGACGGCTTCCTCTGGATATATGCCTGCTGTCAGAAGTACGTCTCTGTTCTCTGTCGTCCTCTGGAGCTTAAGACACGGAAGGTCGTTTTGATCGTTTCTTCTAAATATCTTGTTAATTTGTGGAAACATACTCGGGTCGCTAGAATTAACGGCCCGAATTTTGTTGTCCCAATACAAATTAATGGACAACCGATAGTTCTCCTTGATCAATTGGTTGATGTTTTTGATAGACGACTTCAGTGTCCTAATCTCCAGATCATGTGGGTCAGTAAACCGTCGGTACAAGCGTTTAAGTCTTGTCAAAAGTCCACTTTTGTGTCTGTGTAGTGCGTCAATGGTCGCGCTACGGTACATGTCAGTTGCGTCACGTTCTTTGTATGTTGGTATTGTTCTTTCCATTGTTCGTTGGATTGTCTCGTCCATTTGTTCTAAGTAGTGGTCGATTTCAGTATTTGTAAGGTTCCTGTCGTTTGGTGGGGATATATTATGCGACCGAATTTCGCTTGCTATGGCGCTGGTGAAGCGTGGCCAGCGCATCTTACTGTAATTGTAAGTATGCACCGGTACATACTCCTCCAACTCCACAAGCTCGTTCGGAAGCTGTATTACGGCAGCGAGTCCGCAGTGATCACTGTCGAACTCGATGGTGCGTAAACAGTTCCTTCGTTGTTGACCCACAGTGTCAGTAATTGTCAGTCTTGAGTCTATCAGCAATAGATCCAGAAAGGCACCGCTTCTTGGAAACGATGGCCTATCTGTAGCCAGCAGGTCAACCCCATACTCAACGCTGAATTGACTCATCCAATTATACAGATGACTACCTCTAGGATTTTGTATTTGATTTCCCCATTCTGTGTGTTTGGCATTAAAATCACCGGCCATGAGATAGTAGTTATCTTCCGAGTTCAATCGAAGACAATCGAAAAGTTTTTCAAGCTCTGTTATGAAGTTAGTTGGCTGAGGTGATTCCGGTGCGTAAGCCGAGATCACATACATTCGCTTCCCCTGTTGGAGAGGAATGCATACGATGCACGCCTCAAGCAACCGAAATCTTCGCACATCACTATTATATATTACCCTATGATCACTGCTTTTTCGTATGAAAATTGCGACACCACCCCCTTGAGTGGAGTTGGGCCGATCTCTTCTAACGATATTGTAGTTGTTATTAGTCAATTTATGTTTCTGGTTTAGCTTGGTTTCGCTAGCCATAAACACATCTGGACTTTCGTCTTTCAACAATTGGAAAAGATTAGCTCTACGTTCGGTCCTAATCAGTGAATTTACATTCACGGCAAGGATCTTGAAGGGCCTCTCCGGCAGCGCGCCTTTAACCTCTAAGTTGCGTTAAGCTCGGCAAAACAGAGTAGAGATAGTCCACCCTAGTCGCCTGCTCTCTTATCTGATTATGAAGACCTGTTAACTGGCCCTGAATGGCCAGCAACATGCTCCTAATTTCTGCCTGTGCGTCCGGCGCCTTAGGCACGAGGGCCTGTTGGGTCACCTTTGGCGCAGGTTGTACCGTGCTTCCCCTTCCTGACGCCATTTGGGCGTAAGAGATTTGGGGGTTTACGGGCGTTATTGTAGGAGGACTCGTTGGTGGGCGTCTATCTTCTTCTGTCTGCCTAACTTTTTTGTGCTTCAGTTCCTGAAACTTCGGACATCCCCGATAATTTGCGGGGTGCCCGTCGCCTCGGCAAAGTGCGCATTTAAGCTGGGTCCTATCTTCGACCCGTTCCTGGCCGAGCTTACACTCTGCTACCTTGTGGTTCTCACCACACTTGACGCAGCGTGATTGCATTTCGCAGTTCGCTGCAGCATGGCCGAACCTTTGGCAGCGCATGCATTGAAGCATGTCGCCACGCCTCTTTAATTTATCCCAAGTTACAACCTGGTAGTTGAGGACGGAGATACTCCTCAAACTATCTAGTTTGCTGTTGGGCGAGAGCTGTACTAGGAAGAACGGCAGATTCCGCTTCTCCCGTCTGGCTCTAACTGTAGCGAACGGCTTGACCCCGATAAACTTGAGATCGTCGCTCGCTTTTTGGCGGAGCTCATTTAAGAGCACCTGTGGTTCCGTGCAGGAATCTATGCCCTTTAGCAGGACAGTTTGAAACTTTTCTATTTTAGGCGTAAAGCTAAAGAACTCAGTTGTGGTTTGTTTAAGCAAGTCTTTAATTTTTTTATGCTGTTCCAATGTGAAGCACTGGATAGCATGTCTATCTTTATTTAGTCTCTTAACTGTAAAATTGTGGCCTATGGCCGACTTACATAGGTTAATGGTATCCTGTAACTTCATCTTGTATGTATTGATGGGTGGCACCTTTTCTTTTTTGCTTTTTGGCGGCTGTGGCTGCTGCTGGTGTTCAATCCGCTCCTGTTGTCTCTGCTGCTGCTGTTGTTGTTGCTGGTTCTGCTGCTGCTGCTGTTGCTGATTTTTTTGTGTTGACTTCCTTGCTGTTGCTATTTTTTAGTTGTCTGCTGCTGTGGCTGTTGTGATTGCAGCTGTTGTCGTTGCTGCTTTGGTTGTTGTTGTTGTTGCTGCTGCGTTGGTGGCTTTTGCCTTGGCTGCTTCGCTGACTTTTGCAGCTCATCATTTGCGTTTGGCTGTTGTGTTCTTTGTTGCGCCTGTGTTGCATATTTTAGCTCGCGCTCCTGATTTTCTTTTTCTCGACGAGCTTCTTGCTTTTTTCTAAGAGCCAGTACCAGTGGTGCCAGTTGGTTTTTGAGGCGTTCCATCTCCCCCTCAATTTCACCAATTTTGGCCCTGATACCCTATTCATCAATAACATTGGGTGGCTGCTCGGGTTCGTCTTCTGAAGACGCCTCTGGAGATGTGAGGTCGACGAATACGTTGCTGTCGCCCGTTGTATATAGCCCCTCTCCCCCTTCGGACATATAACCTATTTCCTCGCCGGATGGCGAGGTGTTTAGTTGTTGTTGGCTTTGTGCTGCCGCTGCTGGTTTGCCTGTGCGCCCTGTCTCCTTTACTCCAGCTGGCAGCTTAGCTGAAGTGTTGGTAGATCGACGCTTGACGAGGTTCGGAACACATAGGATCCTCTTCCTCCTCTTCTTGTTACCGCCGGCTTCTGGTGCCGTTGCCGGTTCTGCCGTTGTTGCTAAGGCAACATTTGATGTTGCCGCTGTTGGTGCCGTTGGCGGCTGCGTTTTTGTTGTTATGCCGACATTCGATGTGTCGGCTGATGATGACGATGCCGTTGCCGTCTTGGTTGTTGTTGCTGGGACACCTTTCGATGCCCCCGCATAGTTTTCGTCTCCCATGAGACGATTCTCCCAATCAATAAAATTTTCTACTTCGCGATTATGAAAAAAGCTTCATTAATTTTGATGCCCGGCCGGGGCTCGAACCTGCGACCTTCCACACTGCGTTCCACTACCCTTGTGCTATTGGCACTATTGAATAAAGCTTGGCTAATCTTGTACTTGACACTCACGATATTAGTTGTATACTCTGTGAAAGCCGAAAACGTGTGCACACTTGCACAGATCGAGATCGACTGACCAGGCAGCGACTCTACCAACATGCTATCCGTGGCATTAACTTTAAGTGTTTTATTTGGTATAGTAGTGATTTTAATTATTAATAATTCTCTACCAAAATTTTAAATATTGATTTATTAATTAATGAGAGGTGTGCAAATAAAAATTTTTGGTGTGCAAATTAAAACTCCAAATGTGCAATTTTTTAAGCCCCTGTGCATTTCGAAATTCACCATGGCTACCGAAATATGGCCATTTTAAAATTGCATACAAAGTGAAAATTGTTTATATTTTTTTTAAAAAAAGAGGGGGTGTGCAATTTTTTTTAATTGCATAAATGAAATGTGCAATTAGAAATGCATCGGATAGCATTTTTTTTATATTCAAAATCGACACTTCGCTCGCTGGCGTCGCCGTGGTCCACTTGAGTCTCAGATTACTTTTACTATGGTCAAGTGTATCTACCTATTCGTGAAGGTTCAACGCACTACATGCTGTGTAGTAAATATGCCCAAATGAATTTGGATGCATTTGTGCATTGTGAAAGGGGCATGCATATTGGTTATGATTTTGATGACATAGCAAGTATGCTGCCTGATTCTGTCATTTGTTTCCCACTGAATTAGAATTCAATATAATGTATATGTTTAAGTAATAATATGTATAGGTTTGAGTTCTTAGTGTGTAAGGAAATTATTTTGTATAAATAGCCTAAGTCTGATCAAATAAAATACACTTTCGACTTGAGAGTCTAAAAAGAAACATTGGCTTCTCAGCCTTCTTTTAATTAATAACAGATCGGCTTTTTAGCCAACATTTAAAATTGGCTTGGGGAAGCTAATATCCCCCATAACTCACTAGGATAGGCAGGGAACGTTACACTACCCACCAACTTACAGATCCTATTAAAGAAGAATTCCTTTAAAAAAAATCATACAATCTTCATCGCGAAGATAATAAAAAATCAAAAAAGAAAAAGATTACAAAATAAAGGAAATTCTTAAAACGTCGGCAGAGGAAAGCTATGCAAACGTCACAGACAAAATAAAAAAAACCACAACACAACATCACAAGACAAAAGAAAAAGAAATAAACAAAGAAGGACAAACGACAAAGTAATATTTTTTTAAGAGATTCCAGTTTTTTAAGGAATTCCCTCGCTCTCGCAACATTTCGCAACTAGCAACATGTTGTGGTCCTTGATATCAAGGACCAGGCTTTAAATTTTGTGTGCCAAAAGTTTATATGCGATGCGACATCTTTGTATTCTATTATCTTTGGTACAACTTTCAAGATTCTGTAATTATAAAATATTTTTTTTATATAATATCTTACTTTCGGAGTTATCTGCCACGTGTGAACATGATGGCGATGAAGGTGATAATGAATGCTCAGACATTAAACAAAAAGGATGTTTTGAGCGCCTTGATAAAACTCCTTTTTTCCTTAAGGATTTAATTTTATTGTTATATGCTGAATATAGCTGACCTCTACCTCTACCACCACTTCCACTAGGCACATAATAACAATTCTATAAGAAATTATTGTTGTTAGTTAATTTTTTTTCGTTCGCATTAAATATAAGACCTTAGCTTCGAACGGAAAAAGTTTGATAATTTGGTCAGTTAATGAGTGTATTTCTTTTGTGCCAAGTAAAATGTCGTTAAATAGAGCAAAGTCTACTATTAATGATATAAGATCTTTTCTGTCTGAAGCACTGAACGGTGTTTTATTCGATAGCAATACTTTCCCTCTGGAGTTTGATTTTAAAATCAGTTGAACGTTCTATTAAAAATAAGATACTATTATTCCTCAATAAACAAATAAGTATTGTGGATGATATAATAACGAATATAGAGCGATTGAGATCACTTGAACTTTCATCGAATTATGTATATGGTTTATGCACCCAATATTGTCTAGTTTTGTTTTGGTAAGCAAAATGAAGAAAATAATAATTTGAAATTTCGTAGTAAGTGAAAAATCTGCATAATGTATCTGTTAAAAATATGCTGCAAAAAACGACTTAAACTTAAGTTGTTAGAAGAATAATTTACAGCAATAAAGTAATTTTGCTGAAAAGTTTAAATAAATTTGGATGGGATAGATAATAGCAAGGTAAATAATATATGTTTGTAAATTAATTTGAAAGCTGAATCATGAGAAGATATAAAGCTATCGTCTTTATGAAAAATGTTATCTAAATTAAATTAAAGCTTTCCAGCACAAAAGGCTGTAGATTGAGATATAAATCTTTGTGATAGTCCATAAATTGTCTGTATTTCACCCAGATGTCTACCTGATTTTCAATTTCTATAATGTTGCTGTTGATTAAATCTTGTATGGATGAATGCCATTCTTTCCGTTTCGAGCGAATTTTTTAAGGTCTTTATAATCTTGGAACTTAATTGAAAAATATAAGAACTTGCTTACATTTTGGGATGGAATATTTTGAAATATTGAAGAACCATCTTTACGACTATTGCATATCAAATAATATTTTCTATATATTGAAAAATAAATGACTTGTACATGCATAGAATTAAGAACTCCTGTTTTTATTCTTTTAATACGAGTTTGACTCACCATATATTGTACTTCATTGTTGAAACTATTTTGGGAATCAGATCTTAAGACTTTCGGAAGCGTTTCCGTTATGTCGCTTGACATAGAGACAGTACTACTTGAATTTGCAGCAAGGCTTTCCGATATAGAAGTCAAAGGTAATCTCTAAAATTTCATTAAACATCCATAGTTAAGAACTTTTTATAATAAAATGAACTTCCATTTCCTATAGACATCTTACCTTCAGATATCTCCATTCAGTTAACCTTGCCTTAAATTTAATCCGCAATCCCATCATTTCTACAGGAATTAAATTGTCTATGTCCGAAACAGTTATGTGTTCCAAGCAATCTGAATCAATTTTTCTTTCTAAAACGTCATGCTATGAAACAAGTCGGAAGGTAAAAAGTTAGCTAAGTATGATTTACCATTAAAAACTTCACAGAGTTCTGAAAGCCCCCATCGCTTTAATATATCGTTAATTGCTTCATCTTGCAACTTATACGGAAAAACGTATTCTACAGCAGGTGTGGTTTTGTTTGATATTTCCTGATTGAAATCTAAGTTGTCACTTGCTTCACCCAAATCAACCTCACTTGTCTCTTCTAAGACTTCTTCGATCATGTCACCTTCCGAATCTTCATTATTTTTGTATTCAAGGTCAGCCATTGTGCGTATTTACTTGAAGATAATAGACAATAATTTTTTTTTATCAAATTTTGGTTTATAATTACCCCCTTAAGCCTTACCCTGGCTATGTATTTTTTTTTAAATACTAAACGTCCAACTCAAGGTACCTGCATAAATATACCTAGGTAAATTATCGTCAATGATGAATAACTGGTTACAGCTACATTTAATATGGTCAAAGAGCAAGTTTTTGTACAGTTCATATATTTTGCAGATTTGCAACCTGCTAGACTCTAACCGCCATATTATTCACTTGATACATCCAGGTTAAAACTTAAATCCAGATGTATTTACATTGAATTTGTACGCTTTACATCTGGATTTTTTTTTTCATCGGTACTACAGGGTATATACCGGACAAACCAAATGAAGGCCGTTGGCTTTGTTGTTTAGTATTTTTAAGAAAGCCAACTCATATCGTTGGCTTGGAAGAAAAATACAAGGCAACAAATACCATATTTCTATTGAAAATTTGAAGTTCTATTAATTAGTTAAAATAATTAAACTACCAAAGAGATCTGTAAGACTGTAAGTTCCAAATATTGTAGTAGTGCTGGAATTTTTGATTCTTACATCAAATCAGAATGGCAACTTTATTGTTAAGAATTTCATTTGTTGAGCAGTGTCCTTTTTCTTCCAAACCGTGGAGATATTCTTCTTAATCCATGAAAAATCAACCGATTTCATAAATAAACCTGATTTTTAATCTATAAATTTTCAACTTATTCTTAGATTTATTTCAAAGAAGAAGTGGCCTTCGTGTCGCAGTAAAATAATATCTCCAGTCGATAACGAAAAGGACCGTGGTTGAAGTCAAATGAAATAGAATGTTATAATGATTTTTGAACATATTGTTTTGAACGCAAAAAGAGTAATTCAACTTATCAAAAGGTTGGAATGAGCATCTAAAACTTTCCAAAATATAATTCTGAGCCAAATGGTTGTATATTCATACACCACTGTAACGGTAAATACCTAAAAAGTGCTTTAATGATTGGTATCAACTAAAAGATTTCAAAAAATCAATCTAAAATTCCAGATGCGTGTATGAAAGTTGTTCATATTGAATCTAAAAATATTTTTTAAAAACTTGATTGCAGTAAAATGAAATGAAATGTTACCATGATTTTTGTGAATATTGTTTTGAATGCAAAAAGAGTAATTCAACTTATAAAAAGCTTGGAATGTTCATCTAAAACTTTCAAAAATATGTTTCTAAGTCAAGTATTGTATATACAGCAAATTAAAAAAAAAAATAATTTCAAAGCACCAAAAATCTTTAAAACTTACCTGCTAGGTTTGAAGCATAGAACTAAATTTCATTGAAAATTCTTAAGATATGAACTTTAAGCTATCAATATTTACTTCTAAATAGTAATATTTTTTAATGATTACATTTTTTTCGTACAAAGACATACCTTACAAAATGCTTCCGAACAACCTGGAAATGTTCTTTTGCTTTAACTGCTTTAACTCTGGTCGTATGATGGTCTGAACTCGTAGCAAGTATTTCAATAAAGTTGTATTTATGGAATCTGAGGATTGATTTTGAAATTATGTTTAAGTATTGTGAAATGAATTGTTGTATCTGGTAATTTTGTTTATAAATATATTGTTTAGAGTCCAAAAACAAATATCTAGTTCAATTTAGAATCTAGGACGTTCCTGTCTTTATTTATTTTCATGGAGATTAATGAGAACACCCACACTGACGCGATGCGAATCTTCGAACATTATTAAGTTGTCGAATATTCGCGCGGATGTTTCGCGCCGGTTCGGGAGCCTTAAAACGTATAACAAATTGTATAGGGGTGTGTTTATGTTGGAGCTCCGTTGAACAATTCGGGAAAATTCGCGAAATATTTGGCCCGTTTATCGAAGACGCAAGATTAGCACACCCTTAAACACAAAGAGCTGGCGAGCAAAACAATATACAAAAGTTGGCTATAGGCAGACCTGCTTTTGTTCGCCAGCTCTTACAATATATTTACATTAATTTATAAATACTTTTTTCTTTAAAATTTTATGTAGGTACATACCTTTTCAAACGCTTCCCAACAATTATATTGTTTCTTTTAATTTTATTTAGTCTTTCACTTAAAAATTATTGTTAAATATTAAAAATTTGATCACAAGCTGAAGCTAGACACGCGCACGTCCACCATTTTAATTCTGAGAAAGTATAAACTAATCAACCTGGGAAGGTTGGCAGTGCAGTCGTTTCATAAAGCGGATTATGCACTTTCTTTCTGTTTCGGCTTGCTATTTAGTTCTGGTTCTGAACGCACCCATAGCCAGTAATAAATTTCACTACACTTATAGTGAATTTCATTGTTCGTGTAGTGAATTTCACTGCATTTGTAGTAATTTCCACAATGATGCGTTCTTCTTTTAGCATTAGTTAACTTTTGTCGTTCCTTAATCAAAAATAGTACTCATGCTATGTATTAGAAACAAATCGTAGTTACAAAACAGATAATATTTATTAAGCTTTTGGTGCAGTAAGAGATACAAAGAAAATTTGAACGCATGTTTTACAAATGTTAATGCAATACTAATGAAAAAAGTAATAATATTTAATTGTTCATTAATATTGGTTTGACAAATGAAATATGTCTAAGAATTTATTGTTCTTAAATAAAATTGTAAAATCTTAACAACGAAACTTAAACATTTTTTTTTTGACATAACAACAATAAACGCTGTTTAAATTGGGAAGATGAAGTCCAGTACCACGGCAGTTGTAAGCCAGAGAAGTGTGTGGTGAGGGATCTCGTGAGGCACGAAGAAAATATAAAAACCGAACTCTTGAGTGCCAATTTTTGTTGCTGTAATGTGCGAAATGTTGAATTGTTGTTGGTTCAATGTATTTTGAGGCGCCTCATAGCTTCTAATGTAAACGCGGTGAGATTCACAAGTCCGTACTAAATCTTCCCAATCCAAACAGGCTCATAGTTAACTATTGGATCCGTTCCGAAAACACAAGGGACTACATTAGTTGTCAACTGCATTCATTGTGCACGTCCGACGCACATCTGAATTTTTAGAATTCTGAATTTTTGGAGCTTATGATTGGCCAGCTGTCATAAAAAGTTAGATATCATCTGAATTTTCAGAACTTTTTAAGACAGCTGGGCAATCAGAAGAAATACTGAAAATTCAGATATACGTTGAACGCGGCCAATGGCGGTGTTCACATTGGACTGACTCCTCCGACTTTCTTTGACGTCTCTGTGCTTTTTCTCATACTTCCACTTCCACGTCTTCATGGTGAAAAAGAGATAGCCAAGAAAGGAAGGATTTGTTATTACTTGTGGATTTTTTTTACAGTATAGATTTGTGTTTTGTTTTAACGACTGCTGCCCCCTCACGGTTTTCGCCTTGACGGTGGCGAGGGAGCTTACGTTTGACCCTCCAGCAATCTAGCTGCAGGGACATACAACTAAGAAAAACCAACAAAAAACAGGGATGTTCATCCAACAAATAAAATGGAAAAAAGTTTACTAGAAAAGGAAATTGGAGTGGGGATATACACTCAAGTGTCGGCAGAAGTCACGGCTGTCGGCGAGGGCTTGGCTTCGCAAGAAGCTAAGTCGCCAGTGACAAAAAAGAAGTAAACAAAGATACAAAGAAGCCCGACTTAACAAGACAACCCAATGTACTCAACCTCACAGCGGCTCTTCTTCCTGCTCTAGATAACTTGGTTATTGACGGTAGGGAGACCTTGGACGGACCTCCTTCTATAGGAAGTCAAACCGAGGATGAGTTGCTAGAAGAATCGAATCCAGAAGAGGCTAAGCTGAAGCCTACTGCACCCCTCAAAGCTTCGAGGCAACGCAGTAACTACAGATCCTCTAAAAGATTTGTGAGTGCTACGGAGAAAAAGGATCCAACTACTCTCAGTTCGAGAGACAAGGCCCTTTTGAAAAAGCATAGGAAGTTGGTGAGAAACTATGAACGTCAGTTGGCAATAACTGCAACTGTACCCATTGTTTCCCCCCAACATTTGAACGCTAAAAAGCCATACAGCGAAAGAGTAAATGCTGCCACATCTAAGTCTATCCTTAAAAAGATAGACCGTGAACAGGCTGGTAATAACCCTACTGCTCGTACTGGCTCAACTACGAAACTGGCGACCTCCAGTAAGAAACGGCAGACCAACGCTGCATCGAACCCGAAAAGGAACGAGGAAGCACAGGTAGGCAACTCTTCTGGAACGAAGCCAGGATCATCAAAAAGAATGAGATCAGAGGAGGCAAACACGACTGAAGGTTCGAAAAAGCTAAAAACCAACAGTTTTGACACCACCCCGATCGATCTGCAGGTGGCCATAATAAGTCGAGACCACCCGGATGGGAAAATCACGGCTAAAAATTGGTTACTTGTAGAAAACGAAATCCTCAAATCCATGATGGCAATATTTGAAAATGACAGTTCTGATGACAATATTTTCGATGGAGCTGGATGGCGGAAAGGAGTGAAAGTGGTGTGTTGCGGGGACCTGAAATCCTGGGAGTTCCTCACTCACACAATCACCAATATTGGCGAACTGTGGGAGGGCGCCTCTCTCGGGGTTCTTCCCGTCGCAGTTCTACCACTTCGCCAGCAGGTTAAAATATGGATTCCCCCTCCTGCCACGCATGAGGACTTATCTATAATCAAACTGCTGGCGAAACAGAATAAAGAGTTTTCCATATTAGAACGGAAGCTCCTGACGTCCAGAAAGAGCAACAGCGGGGAAGGGAAGGACCTCTTGTTTGTAATAGACAAGAAATCTGACCTTCTCCTGAAAGAGAAAGGAGACGTGTTGAGATACGGTCTTGGAACCGTAAAGGTAAGGAGGCATGATGGCAAAGGGGAGTCAAAAGCTGCTGGTGGTGCAAATAAATTTGCATCATGCTAAAGCAGCAACGCACGACCTAATTCTCTACATGTCTCAGGAGACCGTGGATGTGGCCTTAATCCAAGAGCCCTGGCTTCGAAAGAATCAGGTACAAGGATTGAGGTCAAAAAACTACAACCTTTTCCACTCCACGTCAGAAGGTGAAATTAAGAGTTGTATTCTATCGAAAAAATCAATTAATGCTTTCTTTTTATCTAGGTACAGCAACAGGGATAACGTGGCAATCAGCGTTGAGTCCAAGGAAGGCAACTTCGTCTTGGCGTCAACGTACATGCCGTACGATGAAGATAACCCCCCAGCAAAGACGGTCCGCGATCTTGTAGAGTACACCACAGCACGAGGGACACCTTTGGTGATGGGATGTGACGCCAACGCCCACCACACTCAATGGGGAGGTAAGGATATAAACAAAAGGGGTGAGTCAATTTTTGAATACATTCTCTGTTCCAATCTTATGTTATGTAATGAGGGTGACCACCCAACATTCCGTAATAAAAACAGGGAAGAGATTCTAGACCTCACTCTTGTGAGTAATAATGAAAACATTTCTGTAGGGAATTGGACAGTCTCGGATCACTTTAGGATACTCTTTACTTTAGACAGAAACCCAAAAGATAAAAAGCCTTTTAGAAACCCAACTAGAACAAATTGGACAGAGTACTTAAACTGGTTGAACGAATGTATCGATCCACCTGAGGACGAAACGCTTTCGACAACCTCAGCCATTGATACTGTTGTTCAAAACCTTACTAGTAAAATGAGAACGGCCTTCGAAAGACACTGCCCCATATCTCGTAACATTGAACCCACTAATCCACCATGGTGGAACAGTAAGCTTAAGAAACGACGAACAGGGGTCAGAAAACTTTTCAATAAAGCCAAATTGAGTAAAGTAGAGGAAGACTGGAATTCATATAGAGCCGAAATTAACTCATACACTAAAGATCTAAGAAAGGCCAAAAAGGATTCATGGGTTAGACACTGCGAGTCCATTGAGAACACAAGTGAAGCGGCTAGGCTTCGAAAGATCCTTGCGTCTAGCCCCGCGATTCCGGGATATATTAAACATCCCGATTGATCATGGTCGAACTCGTGCCAAGAAACACTTGAACTCTTTATGGAAACGCATTTCCCTGACTGTAAGAATCCTGAAGACTCAGGTTATACGCAACCAGAATCTTTAGACATTATTCAACCAGCACCAGAATTGGAACAGATTATCACAGAGCAGAAGATTATGTGGGCAATAAACTCGTTCAAACCCTATAAATCAGCTGGACCAGACGAGATCGTTCCGGCATTTCTTCAACATGCTCTACAGAAAATCACCCCATGGTTTAGGGTAATCTTCAAAAATTGTATTAAACTTAGATACGTCCCTATCAGCTGGAGAAAGGTTAAAGTGGTCTTTATTCCAAAAGCTGGAAAACCGACACACTCGACTGCAAAAGATTACAGACCGATAAGTCTCTCTTCGTTTCTCCTCAAGACACTGGAGAGAATCATTGATTTGCATGTTAGAGAGCTTCTCAATCCAAACAATTTGTGCAACTACCAACACGCTTACCTTAAAGGTAAGTCAGTGGAGACTGCGTTGCATGAAGTCGTTTCAAAAATTGAGAAAAGTCTCGAACACAAAGAACATACCCTGGCAGCATTTTTGGACATCGAAGGAGCGTTTAACAACGTAAAAACGGAGTCCATTAAGTCAGCTCTGGAAGAAGTTGGAGTTGATTCTGCCATCGTGGACTGGATTTATACCATGTTCAATGGTAGAATCATAAATTCCCAACTTGGAGATACTATTGTCAAGAAAACAGTTACAAGAGGCACACTACAGGGTCGGGTAATCTCACCTCTCCTTTGGGTCCTCGTTGTTAACAAAATTCTTACAAAATTTAAGAATCAGGGCATTAAAATTGTGGCCTATGCAGATGACATAATAATTTTGATATCGGGTAAGTATCTTACCACCATCAAAGATATTATGGAATCTGCACTTAAAGAACTATCTTCCTGGGCAGCACAAAACGGTCTCGGGGTCAACCCTTTAAAAACTGAACTAGTTCTGTTTACGAAGTAAAGGAAATTAGAGGACTTTACTCCTCCCAAGCTAAATGAAATTCCTCTGAAACTATCCAACGAAGCTAAATATCTAGGAGTAATCCTTGATTCCAAGCTCACCTGGAAACGGAACACAGAGGAAAGAATGAAAAGAGCACTTTGTGCCTTCTACACATGCAATAAAACCTTCGGTACACGATGGGGTATGAAACCGCAAGTCATCCAGTGGATGTACATGGCGATTATTCGACCCATACTTACCTACGGTTCGATCGTGTGGTGGAAAGCTGTAGAAAAAGTTAGCTATCTCAAAAACCTGAACAAGGTACAGAGACTAGCCTGTATAGGAATAACGGGGGCACAAAGATCTACGCCACAAGCAGGACTGGAAACTATTCTCAATCTTCCAGTCCTGGACGAGTACATAAGATGCACTGCAGCCAAGAATGCACTTCGACTTAAAGAAATGGGCTCTTGGAAGCACAGCAGCTATAGTCATGGGTCTATCTTGCAAAGGTATGACACAGTGGCCGGACTTGATGTGACGACAGACTGCGTTCCACCCCTAATTGATTTTAACAAAAAATTCTCTATTTCAATACCCGAAAGGCATGGATGGGAACCCAACTTACTAATCAGTGAACAGGGTATCCCATTCTACACTAATGGGTCAAAAATGGCTGAAGGAACAGGAGCTGGGGTGTTTTGTGAAACTCTTAATATTAGAGAATCATACAAACTCCCAGATGAGTGAAGTGTCTTTCAAGCTGAGATTTACGCTATTGAAAAGGCGGCTGAAATAATTCACAAGAAAAAACTGAACTCGTCGGAGAGGCAGTAGCAAAATGCCGAAGCATACTGAACAATATTTGCTACACCAACCAAGTCAAACTCTGCTGGGTTCCTGGACTTAGCAATATAGAAGGGAATGACATAGCAGATGAACTGGCAAGGAAGGGGTCAGTATCAAATAGGAATAACAGTAGCCAAATAGATATGGGACCAGACGTTCCAATGGGAGTGATTAAAAAGAAGATATACATAATTATGAAAGAGCAAATCAATAATTCCTGGATGTCCAAGAACGATTGTGTTGTCTCTAGAAGCTTATGGCCTAGAATTAATGAAAAGAAAACCCAATATGTTCTATCGCTGGGTAAACAGAATATTAGAATCTTGATAGGTGTACTAACGGGACACTGTGCCATTGGCACAATGGACACTAGATTGGGTGTATTAGCACCCGATTTCTGTAGGAGCTGTCAGGATGTCGAAGAAATTGAAACCATTAAACACCTGCTCTGCGATTGTCCAAACCTTCAAACAAGCCGCCTCCGATATTTTGGAAACAGATTTGTTGGAGAACTGGACGATCTAGCGCACGTCTCAATGGCAAACATGAGGAAATATATAGACAGCACAGGTTGGTTCGTAAATGAACCAGTCTATGCAAGTCGCTCGTTGGAAGCATCTCTGCTTTATATAATTATTAAGGGGATCACAATGGACCAATAGGCCCCCGTGTGCGCTACAGCCTTCGGGTTGTGCACGCCCCTCCTTACCTAACCTAACCTAACGACTGCTGACCGTCAGAATGAGTCGAATGTGTTCACATTAGTTTGTGCCGGAACCGAGAATCAAAGAATATAAGATTACGCCACTTCTATTTTTTCACTTAGTTGTTTTTTACTACGCGTCGTGACGCAAAACGAGCCAAAAGAGGTTCACTTTTTGTTCAATTTGTATGAGATATATAGGGGCGCGAAAACTTAAAGCTCTTTACATTTGTTTTTAAAGTGAATTGTTTGTTATAACGTATTCGAAATATTGTGCTATATGTTTTTCTAATAGTAACAACAATAAAAATAATAAAACATGAAAAAGCTTTTTTTAATCATTTAATTATCTGCTCACGAAAAGCCATCTTCACGGCAATTTACTTTGCTGTGACATTTGTTTGTTGTTTTGGCTCGTATGACGTAGAAGTGGCGCAATCTTGTATTCATTGATTCATGGGCCTGAACAACAAAGCAGGATAAACGTCAAAAAAGATCAGAGCGAATCCAGTGTGAACACCGTCTCTTTGAACGCAAATCTTACAAACGAAGGTATGGCGAATTAATTTCAAAAAAAGAATCGAATTACTTCTAAACAGAATCGGTTTTTTTTGTCAATTGAAAGGAATTCGTAAGAGACGCGAATTTTTTTTTCATGTGATTGTGTGCGATACTAGACAGGGGTGCAATTAATTATTTTTGTAGTTATATTGACTGAAAATATTGTTGAATATTTTGTTTAATTATGTAGAATGCGTTGCAACAAAAAAAATTAATTTGCCTGCCCAAAATTCACCGACTATCAATTTGACTTATTACATGATGACTCCACGAGAAATATTTCATAGATTACTGTATAGGTGCTATGAAAATTGCTCATGGAGGCTACTTATAGTATTCTATAAAAAATTTCTTGCCACAAATTGCTCGGCTCATATAAAGCTATGGATAGTATTCTATGAGCAAGCAATTTTACTTTGGTTTGTTTGAATTTTGTTTGTTTTGTGTGATGTTGTTCTATTCTCGCAAATGAAATAGTAAGCTATGAAAATGCCCAACCAACATTGTATGGCATACTATCGCTCTTTCTTTCTATCAAAAGTGACAGATGGTAATCTATGAAATATTTCAGGTGGAGGATGTGTGCAAATCGGAGTGAAATCTTTCTAAAAATGCAAGATTTATTTTGACAGAAAAGAATCGATTTTGTTTAGAAAAAATTTGATTTGGTTTAGAAAAAATTCGATTCTTTTGTTGAAAGAAATTCGCCATTAGTTATTCTTTAAAATGTCATCAATGCCAAACTCGGAATATTTACCTTCCGTTGATAGTCCTGAAAGTTCTTTATAATAAGATTTGTGCATATGTGAGAAACACAAGTATTTTCAATACTTTTTCTAATATTTACTATAATGGTGCAATTTTAAATAGAATCGTTTCCATAATTTTGATAAGAAACCCTTTCGACCAAAACATAAAACAAACGTAAAAAAAAACAAGTCACAGGACAATGAAATTTAGCTTGCTGTTAAGTGAAAAAATATATAGGTATATATCTGACAAAAATTTGACTTGAAATGATGAGATATATTTTGTTGACTGGCTTTTCACATTTTCAGTAGCTTTCCAATTAAAGGTGCCTGAATAACTTTCCTTTCCTTCAAGTTGCTTGTCTTCTGAACGCACCCATAGCAAGTATTAAATTTCAATACACTAAGGTATAGTGAATTTTACTGTTCGTGTAGTAAATTTCACTGCATTTGTAGTAATTGGCATATAATTGTTTGCAAAAACAGGCGGTTAAATGATTTTACAAAACCACGTAGTAAATTTCACTACAAAAAATAATTAATTTCATTGTTCGTGTAGTGAATTTCACTACATTTGCAGTAATTGGCATAAAATTGTTTGCAAAAAAAGGCGGTTAAATGATTTTACAAAATCACGTAGTAAATTTCACTACAGGAAAAGTGAATTTCATTGTTCGTGTAGTGAATTTCACGGGGAGAGTACGATAACTTTGGCGTCGAAAATTGAAAATGGTTTTTTGTAGAAGGGTCAAAAATAAGCATTTTTTACTATGGGTGGGGGGAGGGTTTTGAAGGTAGGGGCAATTTTAGAAAAAATGACTTAAAATTAAAAAATAATTATTAAAAACCAACGGCAACACTTACAGTAATTTAATATACCGTTTTTGAAAGCTAGGAATCTAAACTTTAATCCTGCATTTAAATTAAATTTTAGCCTATAGTTTTTTAAAAAATTCGCAGGCAAACTCAACATTTTGATAAAAAAAATGGAAAAAAAAGTTTAGACCAATTTTTCTCAAAGTTTTGAAATGATGCGCTACATTAGCTAATAAAAGTTAATGAAAATATTAATTCTGAATCGAACACAAAAAACCGAAACGATTTATGTCTTCCAGTTTTTGAGAAAATTGAAAATTACTAAAACTACTTTCTTATGAGATTTTTGTTTTTTGGTATTTACGTTGATTAGGTTCATCTTTGTAAGTTAAGTACAGCAATTCATTTAGCGTTACCGAGAATGCACCACGAGGAGGTAGAATTGCATTGCATTCCGCGTCCCAGTCGGTCAGTTTGTGAGTAAGTCAGGAGTTAGTTAAAAATAGTAAAGTCAATGTTCAGTCAATGTTCAATTATTAAAGAGGTGTGTAAGTCTCGTCAATTAAGTCATCGTCCGTACTGGTGTTACTTTCGAGTTCATTGAGTTCGTCGTTGATGGTGAAAAGCCGAGGTTGTTTTGGCGGTAAAACATCCTCTAAGTGCTCACTGTGAACAGTGGGAGGGTCGAAGTCCTTTAGTTGCAAACCCATACTTTCTTCACCATCGATAAAACCTGGGTACACTTTTTTAATGTCTAGTAAAAATTCCATGATTTGGGAGCCCAAGTCGTCTTTATATTTTTGTTCAAGGCAGTATTTTCTATAAAATAAAAGTGTCATATTGGTGACGGTGGTGCGTTGTTTTCCGGCATAAAATAGTTTTTTTTTAGAAGCTTGTTTTCTTCGCCGCCAACGTTAACATCTACGTGAGACGCTATTTCACGACAATAGCTAAAGTAATCTATTATAGTAGATTTACTAAGCTCATTTTAGGTGCATCAAGCTAGCAGGAAACCTTTCCCAAAAATACATATAAACGGTCTGGAAGTGGATATTTGTTGAAAATGAATTAATCGCTAATTAGTTACGGAAAAAAAATGTATCGCACTTTCGGATTCCGAAAAATTGGGTGTCCTGCTAAGTTGTCGTCAAGTTAGCGGGACACCCATCATGGTGGGAAAGAGATGGCCATGACAGACAAGATTTTTTATTTCTTGTGGATTTTTTTTACTTTTTCTGTTGTGACATCTGTTTTCTCTGTCTGTACATTTTCTTTGACACTTTAATGCTATAGAATTCAACTTTTTCAGTTGGAAAAATATTTCCTTAAGAAAATTTTAATTTTGCAACTAAAACATTTTTAATTAATTCTTTAAAGAGCATAGATTTGTTTTTTGTTTCAACGACTGCTGAACGTCACAATGTGTCGAATGTGCTCACATTAGTTTGTGCGTGAAAAAAAGTAGGATTAACGTTAAAAAAGGTCAGATAAGTGAGTCCAATGTGAACACCGTGGTTGAAGGCCAATTTTAGTAAGGAAATTAGTTATTCTTTAAGATGTCACTAACGCCTAACACTTAACCTTCCGTCGATAGTACTGAAAGTACTTCGTAATAATATTTATATCTGAGAAGCACCTGACAAAGGACACAAATCAATTATGAGTTGTAAATTATATTTTTTTCAATACTTCTTACTTAGAAATGTTGCATTTTTTAATTAAATCTTTTTCATAAGTTTTATAAAAAAACGCTCTTCCCATTGTAATTAGTAAATTTCACTACACTAATAGTGAAATTTATTGTTCCTGTAGTGAATTTCACTGCATTGTTAGTAATTTGCAGAAAATTGTTTTAAATAATAAGACGGGTAAGTGATGTACTGCTTTTGTAATAAATTTTACAAAATCACGTACTGAATTTCACTTTAAAAATAGTGAATTTTACTGTTCGTGTAGTAAATTTCACTACATGTGCAGTAATTGCCACAAAATTATTTACAAAAAAAGGCGGGCAAATAATATATATAATATGTGTTATAACTGCCAAAAACTGCATTTGTAATGTATTTTACAAAATCCCGTAGTAAATTTCACTATGCTATGATAGTGAATTCTTCTGTTCGTGTAGTGAATTTCACTGCATGTGTAGTAATTGCTACATACTGCATTTGTAATGAATTTTACAAAATCACGTAGTAAATTTCACTATCCAATGATAGTGAATTTTATTGCTTGTGTAGTGAATTTCACTGCATGTGTAGTAATTGCCACAAGAGTATTTAAAAAAAGGCGGCTAAATAATATACTGCGTTTGTAATGAGTTTTACAAAATCACGTAGTAAATTTCACTATAAAAATAGTGAATTTTATTATTGGTGTAGTGAATTTCACTGCATGTGTTATAATTTCCTCAAACTGCATTTGTAGTGAATTTCACAAAATCAAGTAGTCAATTTCACAACAGAAATAGTTAATTTTATTGTTCTTGTAGTAAATTTCACTGCATGTGTAGTAATTGCCACAATATTATTAACAAAAAAAAGGCGGGTAAATAATATACTGCGCCTGTAATGAGTTTTACTAAATCACGTAGTAAATTTCAATACAAAAATAGTGAATTTTATTGTTCGTGTAGTGAATTTCACTTCATGCGTTGTTATTCACACATACTGCATTTGTAGTGAATTTCACAAAAGCGCGTAGTAAATTTTAGTACAGAAATAGTAAATTTTATTGTTCGTGTAGTGAATTTCACTGCAGTTGTAGTAATTACAACAAAAATGTTTGGAAAAAAGGCGGGTAGTTGAGGTACTGCATTTGTAATGAATTTTACAATGCAATGTAGTAAATTTTATTACACTTTTAGTAAAATTTTACTGCACTGATAGTAAATTTTACTTTTTTTGTAGTAAATTTGACTACATCTGTAGTAAAATTAGAGCAGTAAATTTCATTGCAAATGCAATGAAATTCACTACAGATTTCTTTGAAGTCGTAGTAATTTTTACTACGAGTACTGCATTTTCTTGGTTTTTGTAGTGAATTTCACTACATGTCCGTTTTGTAAAATTCACTACACGTTTTTGTAAATTTTACTACGCAAATTTCTCTGTGTGTAGGTAATAAACAATATGCAAGGCCGACATTTATCATCGACTGCAAAATCGGAAAATAAAACGGGAAGAAAACTTTCGTGAGTACGTTTATAAAATGAAAGAGATCGGGCAGTATGCGGATGTTGATGAAAAATCGATCATTCAATTTATTATTGACGGAGTGACCGGAAATGAGCAGCATAATTTAATTTTGTTCTTCGTGAAAAATTTGTCTCAGCTAATGGAAAAATACGATATATTCGTCCGATTAAATGAAAAGTCTAGCTATCACAGGATGAACACCAGAGCGAAAGATGCAAGCGGAAGTGGTCGCCAAACCGAGAGATATAATGGACAATCAGTCGGAAGGCAACGACGTGATAGATATAATTGTTTTAATTTGGGATCTTCAGAGCATCAAAAAACTGTCCAAGTAATTTGAGACGACAAGAAACAAATTCTTATTCCGTAGTTAACTCGAAACAGGTATTTATTGATGGGGTAGCCGTAAATGCTTTGATTGATACGGGAGCACAAATCTCTTTGATTCGAGAATCTTGCTTTAAAAAAATGAAGCAATATCCGAACATACGAAATAAAACCACCCAGTTAATTGGTATTACTTCAAATACATGTAGCACTTTGGGTGTATTCGAACCATTGCTGAACATTGATGATTTTAAACTGAATACAGAGATTAATGTAGTTGCTGATAATGTTATTCGTGTTGACGCAATCATAGGAAACGATATCATTTCCAAAACGAAAGTTGGCTTCCAATGTAGAAGAAATTACTGAAGTGAATGCACCTCTTCATCTTGTACCAAAAGTTTCTGAACTAATCAAAAACTATAACTCATCAAAAGTAAGTAGTTGTCCAATAAGTATGTCAATAGTTTTGAATGACGAGATGCCTTTTCATTTTTCTCCTCGCCGGTTACCTTTCAATGAGAAAGAAGCTGTTAGACAACAAGTTGAACAATGGCTTAGAGATGGGATAATCCGTCCATCGTTTTCGCCGTTTGCTACTACTATAGTCGAAAGAACAGTCCTACAGAAGAAAAATGGCATAGTTATGTATTACAAGTTTTTGCGGTGTTTAAAGCGTTTGAAAAATTTAGGATTTAATTGCTGGTAACCAAATTTAAGGTAGTCACAGACTGTGTAGCCTTTAAACAAACCATTAACAAGCGGGAACTTCCAAACGCAGTAAGAAGGTGGATTCTGTACATTCAATCGATTACGATGTTGAACACCGACCTGGAACAAAAATGACTCATGTTGATGCTGTTAGCCGATCACCTGTAGTATATATTGCTCAACAAGAAGTTCTTGCTAGAATCAAAAAAGCTCAAGATTCAGATGAATTCATTACATCTGTTAAGAAAATATTGAGGGAAAAACCTTACGAACAAAGGTGAGTTATTGTTTAAAGATGATGATCGTAAAATACTGTTGGTCGTTCCTCGAAGTATGGAAGCCAAAATTATAAAATTGGATCATGAGGAGGGACATTTTGGTTCTCTTAAGACAATGCATCTCATATCGTCAGAATTCTATATTACCAAAATAAGGGATAAGGTCGAACGTCGTATTTCAAACTGTGTAAGTTGTATTCTTGCCAATAGAAAAGCCGGAAAACAAGAAGGTCTCATTAGTTAACTTGAAAAAGGCGACAAACCATTTGATACATACCATCTTGACCACATCAGTCCAATGGATCTGACTAGCAAGCTATATAAATATATTTTGACAACAGCAGATGAATTGGTTATTTCCAACGAAAACTGTAGCAGCTGAAGAAACGATTAGAAGAATCAAGGAACTACAACAGCATTTCGGAAAACCAAAAAGAATGATAACTGATAGAGGGAGCGTTTTTGTATCAAATATTTTTCAAGATTATTGTTTAGAAGAAAATATTGAACATATATTGATAACGACTGGAGTACCAAAAGGAAATGGAGTGGCTGAAAGATCTAACCGAATTGTAATTCAGATTGAGATCTTGAAAAGATTATCACAGAATTCACATGAAAAGTGGTATAAGCTTGTTTCTAGGGTTCAAATGGTGCTGAATAGTACGCTGCAAAGGGCTATTTATCGTACACCTTACGAAGTTCTTTTTGGAATTCCTATGAGGAAGAAAGATGATATCGAAATATTTGATTTAGTGAAGCAGGAACTCTTAAATCAATATGACGAAGAAAGGAAAAGCATTCGAAGTGATGCACGCAAACAGATACAAAAATTACAAGAGGAAAACATTAAAACTTATAATCGAAAGTGAAAGCCGGCGACGGAATATGAAATTGGAGATCTTGTTGCAATTAAAAGAACACAGTTTCCTGCTGGTTACAAACTTTTCTTTGATTTTTTATGCGAAATTGTCTCAAAAAATAGATCCGGAAGATATAAAGTAAAGAAAGTATCACCGCATTAGGGACCAAACCAGACGACATCTAGCTGCGATTATATGAAACCATGTCAAAACGATCATCAAAGTGAAAGTGAAATCGAGAAAAAACATGTACAAATTCTATATAATCTATCATTCGGGGCGAATGAAAAGAAAAGGATGGCTGGCTGGGTGTATCTCGAGTTGAATCAACATATAAATACTTTTAATGTATTTTAATTTTCTAAATGATTTATTTTTTCATTCTGAATTCAGCAGTCAAACTAAGCAGTTCTCATTTAAAAATATTAATTCTTAAATACTAATTCTTACTTCGTTCTGTAAATAAATTTGTTAATTGTTACAAAGCGGCATTTCATTTGATTGACTCCTACATAAATGTATTGACACATACATAGACATACACAAATAATGAAAAATATTCTTCAGAGCGGGCATTTAAATTTGTTTTCCTATTCATAATGAATAAGGTTATTTCAAAGCGTGGTCGTGCAAAAGGTTATATAACTCTCACAGCTGCGTATGCTTCGTCGATTCCTATTGAGACAACAGTTAATACATTAGAATTTAGACTTGAATGAATTAATAATGAAGCATGGAAAGATTTTGTAGCTTTGCAAGACGAACTTTTAGATTATTCAGGAAAAGAACATTACGTTGACCGTGAATCTGAATTAACCGAATATGAGGCAAAATATTCTTAAACTCATGCGTTACTTTCTGATGCGATTGTCTACAAATCAAAAACATTAGAATGTCATAAAATTGTGCCTCAATTGGCAATCGCTCACAAATCTATAAAGTTGCCACGAATCACGATTGAACCTTTCTCGGGCGAATATAAGGATTGGCTGACATTTCGAGATATGTTCACGGGAACTGTTGGTTCAAATCATACGATTTCACTTTCTAAAATCGTTCCTTGTTCGATCGTTTGTACGCATTTTGTAAAATCTACCCCCAAGTTACCCTAAGTGCCACGATAATCATTTATTTTCAAGTTGTCCGAATCTTAAAACATTAAACATTGATTCTCGCCTCTAATAATTGTCGCCTCACGGTTCGTTGTCACCAATATCACTCTCGTCACCATTCCCTTCTCCATGCTCCTCAACCTCAAAATTCTACTCAATCAACAATTCAAACCCCAAATCAAAATTCAAACGCACTTTCTAATTCAAATTCAAATCTTCGTTCCAATTATTCGTAAGATCCAATTCCACATTTTTTGAATTCACTCATTTTATTCAGGTTCTCAGGTGTCATTTATTACTGAGCAAGCCGCTCAAAGCATAGGACTTCCTCGCAAACGTGTGAGGATTCCAATAGTAGGAATCGTTTCTAAGTCTGCTGGCGTAACCAACTGGCTAGTTTGCCTTTATATTGTTTCTTGCTACAGCTGTGAGTCAATTGATCTCAACTGATTTGTATTGCCTAACATCACTTCATCGCTTCCAGTATTACCAATAAACCAAATTCGACCAAATGTTATCGACTCAAATCTAACTGATCCTAAGTATCATCAACCTGTGCCTACGTTCTGTAACCCTCGCATTGATAAAATCATCTTCACTTCAATCCCAACCAATCTTGGCTGGGTTGTAATTCGCAGACCTCAGGAATTCAGACTTTTCACACTCTAAACGAGTGTGATCAGGATCTAGATTTCGATTTAGAAAGGTTTTGGAGGCTCAAGGAAGAAGCCAACGAGCAACCAATGTCTGTCGAGGAGCGATTGGCGGAAGAAAACTTCATCAAAAATCACACTCGTTGTCAAGATGGCAAATATGAAGTAGAGCTTCCATCCAAACCTTCGACATATTTCGACTTCGCAGATTCTTCAGGCACAGCTTTAACACGTTTTCACTCACACGTTTTTCACGGAAATTCAATTGGAATCCAAATCCTTAATCCGAATATTCAAAATTCATAAATGAATATATTTCTCTTCGACATATGGAAGAAATTCCATCAAACGAAATTCAAAAATCAAGTTCTTCGAACTACTATTTACCGCATCACACAATCTTCAAAGAAGATAGTAGTACTACGAAAATGGGAGTCGTATTCGATGCGTCTTCGAAAACTCATTCTTCACAATCTCTGAACAAAATTCTTCTTGTTGGCCCTACTATCCAGCTGTTTAAGATCTCGTCAACATGTCTACTTAATGACAGGAGATATTGAGAAAATATACAGACTAAATTGGGTTTCTCGAAAACACACATTAAAACATTTTCGTCTTCTCGCCGATTTGCCTCCCATCGGCAACGCACGTCTGAAAGTCTCGTCCCGTCGGAAAAGAGTGTTCTCGTTGTGTTTTTAATTGCTTTTTACATAGTTCCTGTCATTAGTGTTTTTATTTTGTTTACTATAAATAATTATTTACAAAAAAAATCAATAACCCATATTAAATGATAAGCATAAATATATAAAACCCTCAAATTATCCAACAAAAAAAATAACCTCGCGGCGTGCATACAAAATAAAATCATAACAAGTGCAATACCAAACAACAACAACACCTCATTACCTCTCCCGCAATAAGAAAAAAAAAAAAAAACAAACAACAATAGTTCACCGTCTCTAACCAAATAATATAATACAAAAAAAATGCAAATTCAATAAGAACAACAACCGTAGCATCGCCAAATCACACAAAAAAAAAAAGTCCCGCGCCTCTAAATATTAATCTTCAGTGCATGTGCATAACGAGTTTTCCTTCTTTTCCTTCCCCCCATCATTCTCGCAGTCGAATTTGCTTAACAACTGTGGTATTGTGAGTGGAACCTCTTCTCATAATCGTTATCAGTTCGACTCCAGATAGATTATTGTATGTGTTAATAAATAACCAGGGGCGGATCGATACAAATTGTCACTAAGGCATAACACTAGTGACAATTTGTTTATTGAAGCTCAAATTGGAATTTATGTAAGACATTCAATATAGTTAATTGTCGGATAAGGTTTTTTAAAGTTTTAGTGTATTTAAATGGTGGGTAATTTCAGGCCAACATTCGTGGGCTTAGATCGAATTTTTGTGATGTGTACATTTATACTGTGCAAAACAGGCCAGCTGTTTTGGCACAAGGTGAGACCCAAATAAGTGAAAATTCAGAATGTTCTGAGTTCAATCTTAATGGGTATTGCTTGGTGCCATTATTCTTTTCTCACCACGGTCTCGCCATATATATTAGAAATGATGTTGCCTATCAACTTCAACCACAATACGGTCAGTGCATTAACACTAATTTTAATTTCATGTGGTTCAAATTTACAATCAACAAGCGCATCATCCATACATGTTTTATTTATCGAAGCCCAAATCTGGATAGTAATTCAACTTATAATGAATTTGATGCTCTATCCGACTCCATTCAAAGGATTGTTACCCTTCACCCTCGCACTGAAATCGTCATTACGGGCGATTTCAATGTACACAATTCTTCTTGGCTTCGCTTTTCGGGCCAGACAACACCCGAAGGAAGGTATGTTGAGATCTTTGCTGAGTTAAACCACTTAACTCAACTCGTTAACGAGCCGACTCGAATTTCGGACGTCGCTGTCTTGCTGAAAATACTCTAGACTTGTTTCTTACCTCTGACCCTAATAAATACACTGTAAGTGTATTATCGCCTCTAGGCACATCAGATCATTGTGTCATATCTGCAAATTTCTCGTGCCTCAAAAATCCAGTTAAAGAAAAAACTCCTAAGAGAACTGTTTGGCAATATGAGAAAGCCAACTGGGAGGGACTCAACGTTTTTTTCAAAAACTTTAACTGGTCGCTATGTTTCCTCGATAGTGACGTTGATTCCAGCACAGATATGATCACAAACTTAATTCTCTCCGGAATGAGAAATTTTATCCCGAACAGGGCTAAAACAATCAAACCGAAAGAGAATTCGTGGTTTGACTCGAGCTGTAAAGAGGTTATTAGGGAAAAAGAGGTAAGGTTCCGTTATTATAAAGCCAACCCAACAGAGGAAAATCGGATAAAGTTTAAGCAAGCTAGGAAGGCCAGCAACGCCCATATTCGACGAATCAAATTTTTGCATGAGCAAAAATTAAGACAAAAAATACTACAATGTCCCACAGGTAGTAAAAATTTTTGGTCATTTGTAAAAAATATTCGGAACTCTACAACATCTTCGATTCCAACGCTCGTCTATAACGACACTCCTTTTGTTAGCTCTCTTGATAAAGCTAACCTTCTTGTCAAGCAGTTTGCTGCCAATTCAACGCTACCAGAAAGTGTCATGACTCCCCCTTCACTTGAGCGAGTAAATAGTTTTATGGGACCCATCTTTTTTCGTACTCGTGCAGTGGCAAGAGTTCTTAAAGACCTTGACATACACAAATCCGCTGGCCCGGATAGTATCCCTCCCATTGTTCTGAAGAGGTGTTCTTCTACGCTGGCAAAACGACTGCGTAAGCTTTTTCATCTGTCCTACTCTACAGGTCTCTTTCCGAGTGGATGGAGAACAGCATTTGTCCAGCCTGTCCCTAAAAAAGGCGAATCTTCCTCACCCTCTAATTATCGTCCGATCGCACTAACGTCCCTTCTTTCCAAGGTCATGGAAACGCTGATAAATTTCCAGCTTAAGAAATATCTTGAAGAACGAAAGCTTCTTAATGACCGGCAGTATGGCTTTCGTAGCAATAGATCCACTGGTGATTTGATGGTTTATCTCACCGATCAGTGGAACAAATCTTTACATCGTTTTGGAGAAAGTAAGATTGTTGCGCTAGATATTTCAAAGGTATTTTATAGAGTTTGGCATCAAGCTCTCTTATCGAAAATGCTTGCATTCGGTATTGATGAATCTCTTCTTCGTTGGATTAGAAATTACCTTTCGAACCGTTCAATTCAAGTTGTTTTGGATGGATTCAAGTCTGAAACCCATAATATAAACGCTGGTGTGCCCCAGGGCTCCGTTTTGTCTCCGACTCTCTTTCTCATTTTCATTAATGATCTGCTCTCTGAAACTTCTAATCCATTAAATTGTTTCGCTGATGATAGTACCCTCAGCTTTTCATATTCGTTTGAAGATTCACACCCATGTCCTTCGGATGTGGAACTCCAACGGCAAAATATGATAAGCTCATTAAATTCTGATCTCGAATGCATTGTACAATGGGGAATAAGAAACCGCGTAGAATTTAATGCTTCTAAAACACAATGCTGCCTACTATCACTAAAACGAAACCTTCCCCCTTTACCACTATCCATGAGTGGGACTTACATCGAGGAAACCGATCAGCCTTCGATTCTAGGTATGTCCATTACAAACCACCTTTTGTGGAATGAGCACATATTCGACGTAGCCAAACACTCTGCGAAATGCTTAGGTTTCCTCCGAAGATGTAAGAAATATTTCACCCCTTCTGATCTGGCTATAATTTATAAAGCATATATTCGTCCAAAGCTCGAATATAATTCCCATATCTGGGCAGGTGCTCCTAAGACCCACTTGAGTTATTTGGATAGAATTCAAAATAGAGCTTTTAAAATGATAGGTGATAGGTCCATTACTGATACAATCCCACCTCTTGAGCACCGTCGGAATGTATCATGCCTGTCCTTGTTTTATAGGTACTTTTTTAAAAAATGTTCTAATGAAATAGCTAGCTGCATTCCTCCCCTTAAACAATTCAACCGTAATACTCGTACTTCAAGCAATGCCCATCAGTTTACACTTGAGCCCAATTTCGGACGTACCGTCAAATACAGAGATTCTTTCTTTAGTCGCACTACTAGAATGTGGAATGCATTGCCCGCCTCAGTTTTTCCCTTCCATTTTAATGTTCAGAACTTTAAAACCAATGTGCATCGGTGTCTCCTTTTACATCCCTTCCTCTTTTCCTAAAGCTCGCACTGTGTATACATACATATTAAGGGTACCCAAAACCCCTTTAGTGCGCGCTCATTATAAAAAAAAAAAAAAAATACGTACGGAACAGCTGCCGCTCTCTTTTTGGCTATAATAGTCTTAAAACAGTTAGCTCCTGATTCTTCAGTTAGTCATCCTCGAGCATCAAAAACTCTCTTGGAAGATTTTAACGTTGATGATGTCATCACCGGCTCAGATACCATTGATGATATCATATCTCTTCGGATGGAGCTAGTCGAACTCTTGAAATCAGCTGGACTTAATCTACGCAAGTGGACTACGAACTGTTGGCCATTTCTGATCTCCTTGCCAGATAATCATCGAGAACTTTCACCAGCAGACTTTGAAGAATCGAATTCTGTCAAGGTTTTAGGTTTGCAGTGGTGTCCGTCTTTTCATACAAAGTCAATTTTAATCCATCAAATATATGCACAAAACGTCAAATATTATCAGAAGCTTCAAAAATCTTCGATCCGTTGGGATTTCGCTCGCCGCTCAACTAAGGAGTCAAAATCTTGCTTCAGGAGCTCTGGAGAAAACAAATCAATTGGGATGAAGAAGTTCTAGACTCCTTGTCGCAACAATGGAACTCTATAAGGAACGAGCTACTCATCGTCGAATTTTTTGCTATACCGCGAATAATGCTACAAAAACAACGTTATTTGGAACTGCCTGGTTTCTGCGATGCATCTCTGGATGCATTCGCAGCAGTGGGGTCTATTGTCGAAACGTCAAATCTGATAATTCAATCTCTATGACTCTTGTCGCAGGAAAATCTAAAGTCGCTCGTGTGGAGCCTTATTACTTGTACGATTGATAAACAAAATTAAGCTTTCTTTACGGGTACCAGATGTGAATGTAATCGGTTGGACTGACTCATCAATAGTTCTGCATTGGTTAGCCGCTGCCCCAAATAAATGGTCGGTATTTATTGGAAATAGAACATCCGAAATGCTCACATCTATGCATTTTAAATCGTGGAATCATGTTCGATCAACCACTAATCCCGCAGATGCCGCTACAAGAGGAGTATTGCCATCAATGTTGGAGAAGACTATTATCTGGTGGGAAGGTCCGAGATGGCTAAGTAAAGATCGAGACCGATGGCCTTCGTCAAGTTACAGCCCAGATGACTTCGACACTCAGCACTTGGAAGAGCGTAAGACAAACAAGATCGCCATGGTATTTCTCTTAAATCATAATTCAAATCATCCATTCGAAACTATAATCAATAACTCTTCAAGTTGGTTTAAAATATTGCGGGTAGCATCATACGTGTTTTGTTTTCTAGAAAACTATTTCTTACCTAAAGAATTCCAAAACGTAAAGCCACTTTCTACTAAAGAATTATCTTTTGCTAAAGTTCAAATCATAAAATATGTTCAATCGTCTTTGTTTACCTCAGAAATTCACTGCTTAAAATCTAAGAAAGAACTTCACTCGAAAAGCAGACTCAAAAGTTTAAATCCATTTATCGATTCATCAGGGGCCTATAACACAAAACTACAAGTCTACAAGTCAAGAGTCACTTGTAGGATAATGTTAATCTTACAAGTGTAGATTATTTCTATAACACACAAAATAATTTTACAGTTGTAAAAAACAAAAATTTCCCTACACTTGTAGGCATTCTGTTTACAAGCGCTCATTTATAAATAGAAAAGCAGCGTGAAAACATCGATATTCATGATGAATAAAGAATTGGTTCAAAAAAAATTGTCGTATTGTTAAAGATTCGTCTTTGACACACGAAATTTTTCACAAAGCAAGTGGTCTTCGATTTCAAAGTTTTTTCTTTCTCTATAGATTTTAGTTCTATTAATTTCAAGATCACTATCACTATCTGAATCAGAATCAAAGAAGAACATTGTACATATTCAATTTTTTTGTAGACATCACTCAGGATCTCCCACTTGTTGTTGAGCATGTCGAGCATGTTCTGAGCGTCCTCTGAACGGAGCGTGTTCTGAGATTTGAGCACTCTGACCTATTTTTGAAACACACCTAAACACTTACAGCTGTCAAATGCTTGTGTTCAGCATTTAACTCTGTCTGCTCAGTTATTTTTTTCTGAGCTCATACAGCGCGCTCTGAACATGCTCTGAACATGGCCAGAGCGAAAAAAGAAACACAATTTTTTGTTTGATAGTTCAGGCTCTGCTCTGAACTAAAAAAGAAAAACGCCTTAAGTAGACAGATTAGATGTGCCAATCGTGATTGATTTGACGTTTGAACAAAAGAGAATGGCTTAATGCAATTCCACTAAACCGAATTAGTCGATCCAATTCCAATCGTATTATGTACAAATGTCAATAATAGCCGTTTTTTATTATCAGATATGATCCATATATATCATCAAAATATATGCATTACATCAACAACATGAAATCCTGCTCTCTATCGGGATCACGTTTCATGAACCAAAAGTTTAGTTTTTGCTATTGCTTCTCAGCTTTCCAAATGGTTAGGAATTGTGAACTGTATAGTGTAAAGAAAAAAGAAAACCAATAAATGAAAAATAAATAAACGTAAGGAAAAAAGAGATAGGTATACAACACAGTTGTCACTAAGATCCGTATTGTTTTATTTTCATGAGATGATCTATATGGATCATCAGCGATGATAAAATACGGCTAATATACATACATATATGGGTATGTTCCGTAAAATATTATATAAAATATTTCATTCCTATAGTTCATTTTGTTTAGAATTCGTATGTTTTATATTGTTTAGAAATATTAACTTTTCTATACCTTTCAACTATAAAAAGTTGATATATTCTAAATGAACGTAAGAAAAGTAAAAATACTACATATTTATTTAATTTTGTATTTATGTAATTTACTTAGATTTAAAAGTATTCAAGTTATCAAAATATTACAAAGTATAGGTTTATTAAATTTTTCAATTGAGAAACAAATGGTGACATTTTCTTTTGTTTCTGTCCTGTCCAATTTTTTAATTTTTTTCCTTATGTGCGTAAGCAGGCTGTGTTTGTTGCATTGATAAATTTTTCAGCAGGTTTTGAGAAAGTAGCTACATATATAAAATATTTTCAATTTGTCACCTTTTGATCCAAAACTAAAATATCTAAAGCAAAAATGTTAAACGTATGTTAAAAATGTCACCTTTAGATCAAACATCATGTAAATGATTTATATAATAAAAGTTAAAAATCATCTTGGCAATCGATTGAATTCAAGGTTCTGGACCCGAATAAAAAAAAATACCTAAAGTGAAAATTTCACCTTTTGTTCCTAAGCTCCTCAATTATACCTAAAATGTATAGATTTCTACATCAAATTATTATATACAAAAATTAAAGCAACTAATGTTTTTTTGAATAAGGATCACAAACAAACATAAAAATACATACATAAAATGGCAATTGACATTGTTTCTTCGGTAAAAAATACCATAAACATGAAGAACAAAATTATTGAAATGTTGATTATTGAAAAGATTGTTTTTTGTTCGTATATTTAAATGACTCTTCTGCTTCCTACAAGTCTTGAATCACCTGTAAGATTTCATCGATTTCATCAAGTAAGATTTTGTTTTTATTTAATTTTATTTTTATTACACAATTTCCCACTTGTAATAAATGTTCATTACACTTGTAGAAGAGCCAACCGACTTGTAGCTTTGTGTTACATAAATTTGTTACACTTGT
Source organism: Leucozona laternaria (assembly GCA_932273885.2). Taxonomy (NCBI): domain Eukaryota; kingdom Metazoa; phylum Arthropoda; class Insecta; order Diptera; family Syrphidae; genus Leucozona; species Leucozona laternaria. The sequence continues at coordinate 79,901,298 of OW026366.1, read as the reverse complement.
AAGGATTGACTTGTATAACAAGTACTTGTAGCTTTGTGTTATAGGCCCCAGGTGTTCTTCGTGTCGGCGGTCGGTTAGAACATTCGAAATTGAACCATTTTGAAAAACACCCCATAATCTTGTGCAAATCATGCTTCGTGCTTCACTTCTATTTGCTATAATCAAACAAAATTTTTATATTCTCGGTTGCAAAAATCTTGTTCGAAAATTGGTTCGAGAATGCATTGACTGTATTCGTCAACAAAAAGCAACGACGAAACTACTTATGGGAAATCTTAATTCCGATAGCCTTCGATATGCTCGACCCTTCAGCAGAGTTGGCTGTGATTACGGAGGGCCTATAACGCTTCGTCTAAATCGAGGTCGGAACCCAAAGTTTGTGAAGGCCTACATATCTCTTTTCGTTTGCTATGTAACAAAAGCAATCCGCATCGAGTTACTCGGAGACTTAACTTCAACCGCTTTTTTATTAGCTCTAGATCGCTTCGTTGCCCGCCGCGGCAAACCATCTGAGATTTGGAGCGACAACGGTACCAACTTTGTTAATGCTAAACGTCTACTCAACGAAATTTACAATCTTTTCTGCAGTCAACAACACAACAACATAATCATCCATCACCTGGCCAAGGAAAACGTCGAATGGAAATTTATACTACCATCGTCCCCGCATTTCGGAGGATTTTGGGAGTCATGCACTCGATCGGTCAACGAGTAATAGGGGATGCAAAACTTACATACGAAGAGATGTATACCCTATTAGTAAAAATCGAAGCTCTTCTTAATTCTCGACCAATGTGGCAAACTTCCGACGTTGACCCTGTTGCCCTTACACCCGCTCATTTTTTAATCGAGAAACTCTATACTGCTGTTCCTCAACCTGATTTATCTAAAAATGCTAATTCAGTCAAAACTAACTGGTCTCTTTTACAGGCAATGGTTCAAAGTTTTTGGAAACAATGGCATTCAGAATTCCTGACTTCATTAAAACTTCGTCCACAGCCAAATCTGGAAGTCGACGATTTTGTCCTACTAAAGGAGCCCAATCCGCCACCATCCAAATGGAAATTGGGATGAATCATCGAAACGCACCCAGGAAAGGATGGCAAGTGTCGAGTTGTAACAATTCGGACCAAATTCGGAGACTACGTTCATCCTATAATTCATAGATATACCATATAAAGATGACATTCTCGGCTGGCATCCTAGTTTGCCTACAAGCTAATTCAGGAGAAACACGTACCCATATGCAGTTTTCGTCCATTCACCATTATTTATTTGCACACATAGACAGAATTTATTTTAAAAATGTCATTAGTAGGTATGTTCAAAAAGTATAATAAATCGAGCAAGGAGTTATCAAGTGCTAACCCGACCTTATATTGATAAGATTTGAAAGTGAAAATTTATAATCGATTTAAGTATATTCGATTGTCTCTCAATTTATTGAAACAAACAATGAATATGATAAAAAAACATAAGAAGGAGAAATCAGAGAAGCAACGCAACTGTCGTAAGACAACTTTAGGCATGTTTTTTTGCAAGCCCGGAGGAAATAAGTCGGAAAAAAAAACGTCAGGGCTAATAAATTACATGTTAAATGCAACAACTAATCTCTCCAGGGTTAGCTAAGGGCGCAAAATTCTCGGGTCTTAACTTAAACACGGAGAAAAACTCTGTTATTGGCTTCAATTACATACTTATTATCAATAGTTTTTATGGAAACTCCATTTTTTCTGTGATGGCGTCGCTAATTTCCAATGTCATTTTTTTGCAACCAAATCACTCCGGGCTTTATGAGCATTATGCTATATGCGGAACCAATAGAAAACTATCGAAGACCGAAATTCAATGTATAAATAATCCTAACTAATCACGTTATTTATTTATTACTGACTTTTCTGTGATTCTCTGTCCAATAATTAAACGTATAACTCACTTTTCAGTTTATTGTTTATTAATTTATTGAAGTCCACTGATTTTACACTATTTAATTTAATAATTACACGAAATTTAACAAATTTATTGTTCTCTTTTAAAAGCGCGCGTAAGAAAATAAATCTAGTTGCAAAGAGGTTTGTTTACAATCGTGGGATACATAACCTCACAAAATACTGCAAAGGCTATTTGTTTACAATTTTTGATTGCAATTTTCAAAATTATATTTTCACATATTGACGCACTTTTTACTTTTTTTACATAATTTAATGTTTATAGAAGTGATTTCAATTATTATTTAATACAGGTTTCTTATTGAAATATCGAATAAAAATTACTTTAAAAAAAAACATTTTTGTTCTCTTTTCAATGTTAATCTTATGGGGCTGTCAAATCAAAACTATTTTTACCGCCTCTATCAAGTACGCGAGAAATCCGTTAGGCGTCGTGTTGCCGAGTCCCAATACTATCTGCGGTGACTATCTTAAATGGCGAGTTTTTCTAGATATGTTCGAAGCAATTTATATAAAGCACCCTAGATTGGAAGAAGTAGAAAACCTTTTCCATCTCAGACCTAAAACTACTGGAGATACCTTCAGTATTGTTGAAAAATTTCCTTTGGTTAATTCCAGTTTTGAGTTGGCTTGGGAGTCTTTGCGTTCCACCAACGAGAACAAGCGAATCATTGTCAATAATCAAATCAAAACGTTTTTTAATTTTCTTCATGGCCGACAGAATCATGTAAAACTATCAAAAACCTTCAACGTCATTTAAATGATTGTTTAGCGGCGCTTAAGGCCCATGGCATTAACATTTTTGGTTGGGATCTGATTCTTGTCTACACTTGTTCCAACCGTTTGCCCGCGTATACTCTTTCTTTATGGGAGCAATCCTAAGCTGAGCCTACAGCCATACCTTCCTGGGAACAAATGGATAAGTTCCTCAATGCTCTCTTTCAAGTCCTTGAAACCATCGCCGATGTCACCTCGCCTGCTGTTTCAACCTCTGAGAAAGTTGTTAACACTCAAAAAAATGCTTAGAAACCAAGGCATTGAGTGAACACTTTTCACTCTAAGCCCCAAATTTTCTCCTACAAGCTTTGTTCAGGGAATCATCAAATTAGTAAATGTTCTCAATTTCAATCTTCATCCAGATATGAAATCATAAGAAAAAACCATATGTGCGTTAATTGTTTATCAGCAAAGCATTGTTCCAATGCTTGTCAAAGTCATTATTCGTGTTCGACATGTAACAAACGACATAATTCGTTGTTACATTTCCAAACCAAAGCAGGTTCACCGGTATCGAACACCGATGCAAAACAGCTCATCGTCAATTCATTCGCCTTCTGTATTACGGTCTACTGCACAACCATTTGTACCACCGATTACCGGTCAAACCCATTTCGCTTCATCACACCAAAACGTTTTGCTTGCGTTGGTGAATATCATTGGCAAGAATCATGTCATTTAGTTTGTGCCCTAATAGATCCTGGATCTGAGGTATCTTTTATATTAGAATCAGTACAACGACGTTTTAATTTACCGCCATTCCCTATTAATATCTCCATTTCAAGTGTTAATGCAACACATGCAGCTTCTTCTAAGAAACTGTGCACCTTTTCAATTTACAGCCGAGAGACTCCCGCTGTTCCTATTGCAGCACAAGCTATAGTTTTGAAGCAGCTTATCAATGCTTTGCCAAGTAGGTCCTTTTTGAATATTGATCCTTCTGAACTGAAAGGTATTAATCTTGCTGATCCCGCCTTCAATTCGTCTGCCCAAATTGACTTACTAATTGGTGCGGATTTATATCCGGCCATTGTCCGCAAGGGACTACAACGGGTTTGTGAAACTCTCGTTGCTCAGAACACTGTTTTCCGGTGGATTCATTAGGTTCCTCTTCCAAAAACAGTAAAAACGTTTAGCACTTTCGTAACTGATCTACGACGCGACTCATTAGATGATCAGATAAAACGATTTTGGGAATTGGAGGTGGTACACTATGGTCAACCAATTTTATCGGTCAACCAATTTTATCAATATTGTGAAGACTTCTATGCAAATACAACATTCCAAAGGCCAGATGGACAATATGTTGTTCGCTTGGCATTTAAGCCAACTTTGTCAACCACACTGCTTGGCACATTTAGGGGCATTATCCCAACTAACATTTTAGCTTCTCTTAGCTTAGAAATATTGATATTTACAGGCTTAACCTTATATAAAGCTTCTATACGGCCTTCTGTGGAAGAGAAATTCGATAACTACTTCCGTTAAGCCGATTTGAAATAAGAAAAGGAAGACTAACAGAGGTTAAGAGCTGACACTCTTATAAGGCTCTATAAATGATATAATATTTAGAAGGTTAAAGTGGCTGTCACTTTATAAAAGCTCCATAGAGGATTATATAGAGGTTGCTGTCAAAAGATATTAATAAGGTTTCTATAAAAATTTTATAGAAGCTTAATCGAGTACTTCGGTGAGACCTGCCAGATTTATTTATCAAACCCTTAAAGAAAAATGAATGCACATATAGATAAAAAATGAGAATGTGTGTATAAAAACCTCACACATAGATAGTAGGGATCTTCACACACCTGATCAATTGTTGTTGCAATTCACATCTATTTATCGACGCGGGATGAAATTATAAATACAACAATGTAAACAAAATGGATTTTGGAAACATACGACAAACGAAACATTCTCATCTTCATATGGCTAATCTGTGATTTGTGTTTTAACCTCTCAGGAACTTGTCAGCATAAATCTATGTGTTTCAGAACTTTTTGCTTATGCTTACACCGCGCACACACTTTCCTCTACATACTTTATAAGCGAGGGTATAATTTAAAGATACCAACAAATAAACACATTTTTTATTTAACTAATAAAAAGTCAGTGTTATAATTTAAACTAATGCAGACTGGGGGAGTTACGGGCTTCAAATCAAAAGGTGGAAATATAAAGACAAACAATTTTATGTTTTCCCTCAATCTTCAAGTTTTTCAGTTAATAGAATTTCTAAAACGAATCGATTTATTTCTGTAAATTGAAAGGAATTTGTAAAAACGTTTGTTTAACTTCTATTCATCCTCGCGAATTATATTTTTGTTATTCTCTTTTCGTTTAGAATTTGTATTAATATTCACTTTTTGTTTTTGGAATGTCAAATCTAGCAAGATTTTTCTGTTTTTTGTTGTTGCGACATGCGAAAAAAATCGCGATGAGTATAAGTTTATTTCTTTGGGTTGATTCACAGTTCATAATTAGTAGTTGAAAAAAGAAAACTTCTTACTATCATACAAAATTAATTTCTTTATTTGCTTAACAAATGTTTTCTAGAAATGCTTTTCTCATCTTCAGGTTTATAGCAATAAAGAAATTATTTTTGTTTGTTTTGTTGAAGTTTTCTTTTTTCAACTATTAATTATATTAGAACTCATACAGTTACGTTCCACAAGTAATTTATTTCGAATTTATTATGGATTCACAGTTCGATGAAAAAATTTAAATTATTGTAGCTGATGATTATGAATGTATTGTAACAATTCAAAAATCACATTATTTGTCAAGCTGACAGCTGAAAATTGTATTGGTTTTGGTAAAAACGGGATAAATCTGCAGAAAAATATAGATTTGGAAATTTGTTTGAAAATCGGGGTTTTGACAGATCCAGATCAAAAATAAATTGATTTATTTACCAATCAAAAAACACCATTAATAACACAAAATGTCAAAATGAAAGTGTGCTTCCAAACGTGTGATAAAAATAATAGAGATGAGCAAAACATCACGACCTGTGATTTTCGACCTGTGAGTCAAAAATCACAATCACTACCTGTGAGCGACTCTTTAATAAACCTGTGAGCGCCCTAAATGTGATCGAAAAACACAACTGTAGTAAAATCACAACAAAAAGAAACGATTCACAAATCACGACAATCGCACAATGAACTTTATGAACTGTGACAAAATCACGACTAGAGAAAAGTCAACAATGAGTAAAATGAATCAGAACGAGAACTGTAGTCGTGATTTAGTTATTATTTTAGCCACTGAACGAAATCACAATACAGAAAAACTAAATCTCAGGGCTCATGATGAAAATATGAAGAACAGATTAATTCTTTTATTTTTAGATTAGGATCTAGAAGGTAGAACTGAATTGTGAACTGAGGTCCTAGCCTGGTTGTGATTTTGTACACAAGGACAAGGAAAAGTGAATCTAAAATTTTGACATTGCAAATTTTCGGGTTTCCACTGGAGCTAGAGAGCTGGGCGAGAAGCTATGGTAATTTCCACCTCCTAGATCGATTGGCGTACTCCATTTTTCGATCCGCCGTGATAAAATTTTGACAGTGCAAATTTTCGAATTTCCACAAGGAAATGTGAATTTTGACATTGCAAATTTTCGGGTTTCCACTGGAGCTAGAGAGCTGGGCGAGACACTAAGGTAATTTTTACCTCCTAAATCGATTGGCGTACTCCGTTTTCCGATCCGCCGTAATAAAATTTTGACAGTGCAAATTTTTGGGTTTCCACTGGAGCTAGAGAGTTGGGCGAGACAAGGTAATTTCCACCTCCTCAATCGATTGGCATACTCCGTTTTTCGCTCCGCCGTATGTATGTATTGGAAATTTTGGGCATTCGATATTTTAGCCATTCGAGATTTTGCTATTCGATAATTTTGAATTCGGGACTTGAGATTTTTAGCATTTTTGTATTCATGGTTATGTCCTACGAGCTAATTTTAATTACTTATTTGTTGTCCTCATTTAATTATGTACAATGTACATACTGTGATGCTTTTTCTTCGTGGCTGAGGTAAGCTCACCGGTGTAGGGTTCTTCCCATAGAAGCAACGAAACTTGGGCTTGGAGGGTCTTTAACTCCGAATGAAATAGTTTAATTTCTTTTTATTAATTTAATTTTCATAAGTTTTTATTTGGTAGAAATTTATAACAGGGTATTTCATATAACTTGGTTACTAATAGTCTGTCTCTTAAGATAAAATAACACGGTATTTCATATAATACATTATTTTGTTATCCTATATAACTAACACGGTATTTCATATAATGTGTCCCCAGCACGCAACCTGGGGAACGAAACGGTCGGAAACTCTCGGAGGAGAACCTTGTCCAGTGAACTTCTTGAAGAGGAGTCCAAAGGAACAAAACGGGGTCGGGGGTCCTTATCGGAGGCCCTATGTCCCTAGTAAACAACCTAGAGAACAAAGCGGTCGGAACTCGCGGAGGAGAACCTTGTCCAGTGAACTTCTTGAAGAGGAGCCCAAAGGAACGAAGCGGTCGGGGATTCTAAAAGAAAACCCTTGTCCTTAGCACACAACCTAAGGAACAAAGCGGGCGGAACTCACGGAGGAGAACCTTGTCCAATGAGCTGCTTGAAGAGGAGCTCAGAGGAACAAAACGGGGTCGGGGATCCTTATCGGAAGCCCTATGTCCCTAGAAAGCAACCTAGGGAACAAAGCGGTCGGAACTCACGGAGGAGAACCTTGTCCAGTGAACTTCTTGAAGAGGAGCCCAAAGGAACGAAGCGGTCGGGGATTCTAAAAGAAAACCCTTGTCCTTAGCACACAACCTTAGGAACAAAGCGGGCGGAACTCACGGAGGAGAACCTTGTCCAATGAGCTGCTTGAAGAGGAGCCCAAAGGAACGAAGCGGTCGGGGATTCTAAAAGAAAACCCTTGTCCTTAGCACACAACCTAAGGAACAAAGCGGATGGAACTCACTGAAGAGAACCTGTCCAATGAGCTGCTTGAAGAGGAGCTCAGAGGAACAAAACGGGGTCGGGGATCCTTATCGGAAGCCCTATGTCCCTAGAAAGCAACCTAGGGAACAAAGCGGTCGGAACTCACGGAGGAGAACCTTGTCCAGTGAACTTCTTGAAGAGGAGCCCAAAGGAACGAAGCGGTCGGGGATTCTAAAAGAAAATCCGTGTCCTTAGCACACAACCTAAGGAACAAAGCGGGCGGAACTCACGGAGGAGAACCTTGTCCAATGAGCTGCTTGAAGAGGAGCCCAAAGGAACGAAGCGGTCGGGGATTCTAAAAGAAAACCCTTGTCCTTAGCACACAACCTAAGGAACAAAGCGGGTGGAACTCACTGAAGAGAACCTGTCCAATGAGCTGCTTGAAGATGAGCTCAGAGGAACAAAACGAGGTCGGGAGATCTTACAAATAAATAATACTTAATAATACCAAATACTAAAATAATAATTTCTGTTATATCTAATGCCCTACAATTTTATAAAAAAAGTTAGATTGGCTTCTCAACTGAGTAAACTCTGCTAAGCAATGCCTATATGTCACCGAACACCCTATAAAAAGGCTTTTGTTGCGGCCGATCTTCGATTCTCTATACACTAGATTGGTACCCACACTTGGACGAGAAAGAAAGACAATTTTGTTGTTTTCTTTACCTCGCCTTATAACATCTGCGGCTCTAACATAGTGTGAACTATGAAAATTAAATAGTAAATTTGTAGGAGTATTTCTAAACTAAACTGGTAAACTAGTGAATGCTAAACTATTGACGTACGCTATGCATGGGATCGTATAGCTAAACGATTAAGGTGCCTGCAGGAGTCGTATATAGTTGCACAGTAAATTGTGCTTTTATGATAAGGGTATATGCATACTGTATAACTATAATAATATGATTAAATTTATATATAGGAATTGTAACGCTTCGTTACAGTCCCCCCTTACTTTAGTAGACGAGAACCCACTCGTCTTTATACATTTAATTCTTTTTTTTTTTTAAAAGACTTATATTTATATTTATTTAGATATATTTATATATATATATATATATTTTTTTTCTGATTTTGTGTTGTTTTTTTTTTTTGTGTTTTTTTGTTTTTTGTGTTTTTTTTTGTCTCTTTTTTTTTTAATACTTTTAACTTAATTAAAGAAATTAATATAACGGTTAATTAAAAATAAAGAACTAAATGCTTAGTTAAATAAAAGTGGATTCGGACTTGCATGTTGGTTTATTGTGGGACCTCTATTGACTTCTTCTGGTCGTGCCACTTTATGATCGCTTGATTGCCTTTCTTGTTAAAGCGTACCGAGATGTTTCCCCATGGACGCTTGATGGAAAACGCCCTGTAGTGTTTCTTCCCCTTCAACGATATCCCTTGAAAGGGGTCACTCGGGACTTTGGTTGCCTTTTTGCGATGTTTTGGAGTCGTCGGTACTGGCTTCCCCTTAGGATCATCGGGCGGTTTTGCGAGCTTCATAATGTCAAGAGGTTCGGATTTGTGGTTGGCGTAAATATGGGTGGCGACGGTTACGGTGGCTGGTTGTTTCACCCACAACTTACGTGGTTTTTTTTACTGTGGGTTTGATATTCGGTGTTGCCTTGGTTGCTGCTGGTTCGGTAGATGTGAATTGGTGCGTGATCTTACTCTTGTTGTTGACAGAGGAGGTGCATGAGGGTTTGTCGGAGTAGGTAGAAGAGATGGTAGAATCTCGGGTGACGGCGGCGGCGGCGGCGGCGGTTGGCTTAAATTCTACTTGTCGTCCGGTGGTGATCTGGCATTCTGGTGTTACGGTGATGACTGGTGGTTTGGTATCGGTAGGATATACTATCGAAGAACTATTTATGTCAAGTTTGTTACTAGGCAACTCGAAGGCTGAGTACGCAAAGTCAATCTCTATAGATTTCATACCCTTTTTCTCGGTAATTTGCTTTCCATTGACAAATATCTGGATGCCTACTTTTCCTAATATATCCATATTCGGAATATGGCATCTTCCTTTAACCCTGGTAGGTAGGTAACTTCTCCAGAAACAGGTGTCTCGCCTAGATAAAATGTCACGGTATAATGTTCATAGGTGCTGACAGAATTACCATTGGGCAAGTGAATCGTCCTTTCAGAATTCCGCATAGGCATTTCTAATAACCTGAATTCCTGTCGTAAGGCGTCTCCTACGAACGTCTTCGTGGAACCGGTATCGATTAAGGCTTTAAACATCTGTTCGTTGAATTTAATCGATAGGAAAGATCGAGTTTCTACTGACGGGTGTGTGTTGATAACAGCAACGGGCTTTCGGTGGCAATTACAATCGTCGGTTAGAATTCCATCTTGGCCACAAAAAGATCAAAATAAGTGAAACGGTCGGCGGCAATTGTCTTTCTGATGCCCTCGTTGCTTGCAGTTCCAACAGTGTGTTGACCGGTCGTACGGGGGTGTGGTGGCTGGAAGTGCTCTGTTCATCGGAACAGGCGATGAGTGTTGGTGACCAGGTGCGGAGCGGTGGTAAGCGTTACTACTTCCAATCGCTGTGACGTTAGGTTGAGGAGTCCTATGAGATGGGACGGACTGATTGAAGTTGGTTGAGGGGCGATAGTTTCGTTCATCATTTCTTATCGCTTCGAATTCCTCAGATAGGATGATCAACTCGTCTAGCGTCCTGAAGTCTGTGCGTCGCACGTAGTATCGGTATTCTGGACGGAGGTTCTCATATATTCTATCTATTAAATCAGCTGCGGTTAGGCGGGGATGCTGGCGGATCAGGTACTGTGCTGTCATTATAAAATCCTTTGCTCGCTCTCGCGGACCTTGGCGTTTTCTGAAGATCTCATCTTCAAGGCGAAATAAGTACCGCGCTGGTAGAAAATGTTGCAGAAACAGGCTACGAAATTCTTCCCATGATGAGAAGCTGTTCCGTTTAATTCGTAGCCACTCCAATGCTGTTCCGCGGAATATTTCTGGGAGCGGTCTAAGCATATCGTTCGGCGGTATGTTGTAGCAACTGGTTAGTTCTTCTATCCTCTCCAAAAATTCTAGGGGGTTCCCAGTGGAATCGAACCTCAATCCCCATTTACGGACCATGTTCATAACTTCGGCCTCGTAACTTAAAGTGAGACGGGTAGACGGTTGTGGGGGAAGTTCTCGTCTCGGCGGCGGTATTGGAGCGGTAGTAGTCTGGTTGTAGGAGCAAGATGGAAGATTTAATCCAGTGTATGGCTGATATATCGGTGCTGGTACAGAGAATGGTTTTCTAAATTCAGGGACGTTCAATAATAATGGTGTCCTGGGTGGCGGCGGTGGGACGGGGATGTCAATTTGACTTGTAAACGGCTGTTTGCTGGCGGGCGGTTCTTCGTCAGTGGGTTCAGCATTATTTCTTTCTTCTATAATGCCTTCCCATTCCTCGCACAGGTTCTGGGTAGATTTATGCGTCCGGAGCTCTTTAAAGTGTTGACTTAGCCTTTTCCGGAGCACTTGCATATTGCCACTTGTGTCCAAATTTCTAGCAGTTAGGACTTCGATGAGCTCAGGTTTCTGCAGGAAATATATGAATCCAAGATTTGCATATGGGTTGTATTCGCTCATCGGAGGTTCCTCGGAATCGGACATGTTGAAGCTGGTCGGTGCGGATCTGGTTCTGGTTAATGCGGTAGTAGTTCGGTGGAACTTTTTGAAGGGTCTCAGTTAATTCGGCGGTCGGGATACAGATAAATCCTTCAAGGGCTTATCGGAATAAAACGGAAAACGGCGGTCGGTGTTGCCTTGAAAGATTTTGGGGTCGTCGGCGGTCGGAGTTCGGTTGATCCTTCAAATGTCCCTGCTCGGGCGCCAATTTGTGATGCTTTTTCTTCGTGGCTGAGGTAAGCTCACCGGTGTCCAGGGTTCTTCCCAAAGAAGCAACGAAACTTGGGCTTGGAGGGTCTTTAACTCCGAATGAAATAGTTTAATTTCTTTTAATTAATTTAATTTTCATAAGTTTTTATTTGGTAGAAATTTATAACAGGGTATTTCATATAACTTGGTTAACAATAGTCTGTCTCTTAAGATAAAATAACACGGTATTTCATATAATACATTATTTTGTTATCCTATATAACTAACACGGTATTTCATATAATGTGTCCCCAGCACGCAACCTGGGGAACGAAACGGTCGGAAACTCTCGGAGGAGAACCTTGTCCAGTGAACTTCTTGAAGAGGAGTCCAAAGGAACAAAACGGGGTCGGGGGTCCTTATCGGAGGCCCTATGTCCCTAGTAAACAACCTAGAGAACAAAGCGGTCGGAACTCGCGGAGGAGAACCTTGTCCAGTGAACTTCTTGAAGAGGAGCCCAAAGGAACGAAGCGGTCGGGGATTCTAAAAGAAAACCCTTGTCCTTAGCACACAACCTAAGGAACAAAGCGGGCGGAACTCACGGAGGAGAACCTTGTCCAATGAGCTGCTTGAAGAGGAGCTCAGAGGAACAAAACGGGGTCGGGGATCCTTATCGGAAGCCCTATGTCCCTAGAAAGCAACCTAGGGAACAAAGCGGTCGGAACTCACGGAGGAGAACCTTGTCCAGTGAACTTCTTGAAGAGGAGCCCAAAGGAACGAAGCGGTCGGGGATTCTAAAAGAAAACCCTTGTCCTTAGCACACAACCTAAGGGACAAAGCGGGCGGAACTCACGGAGGAGAACCTTGTCCAATGAGCTGCTTGAAGAGGAGCCCAAAGGAACGAAGCGGTCGGGGATTCTAAAAGAAAACCCTTGTCCTTAGCACACAACCTAAGGAAAAAGCGGGTGGAACTCACTGAAGAGAACCTGTCCAATGAGCTGCTTGAAGAGGAGCTCAGAGGAACAAAACGGGGTCGGGGATCCTTATCGGAAGCCCTATGTCCCTAGAAAGCAACCTAGGGAACAAAGCGGTCGGAACTCACGGAGGAGAACCTTGTCCAGTGAACTTCTTGAAGAGGAGCCCAAAGGAACGAAGCGGTCGGGGATTCTAAAAGAAAACCCTTGTCCTTAGCACACAACCTAAGGAACAAAGCGGGCGGAACTCACGGAGGAGAACCTTGTCCAATGAGCTGCTTGAAGAGGAGCCCAAAGGAACGAAGCGGTCGGGGATTCTAAAAGAAAACCCTTGTCCTTAGCACACAACCTAAGGAACAAAGCGGATGGAACTCACTGAAGAGAACCTGTCCAATGAGCTGCTTGAAGAGGAGCTCGGAGGAACAAAACGGGGTCGGGGATCCTTATCGGAAGCCCTATGTCCCTAGAAAGCAACCTAGGGAACAAAGCGGTCGGAACTCACGGAGGAGAACCTTGTCCAGTGAACTTCTTGAAGAGGAGCCCAAAGGAACGAAGTGGTCGGGGATTCTAAAAGAAAACCCTTATCCTTAGCACACAACCTAAGGAACAAAGCAGGCGGAACTCACGGAGGAGAACCTTGTCCAATGAGCTGCTTGAAGAGGAGCTCAGAGGAACAAAACGGGGTCGGGGATCGTTATCGGAAGCCCTATGTCCCTAGCAAGCAAGCTAGGGAACAAAGCGGTCGGAACTCACGGAGGAGAACCTTGTCCAGTGAACTTCTTGAAGAGGAGCCCAAAGGAACGAAGCGGTCGGGGATTCTAAAAGAAAACCCTTGTCCTTAGCACACAACCTAAGGAACAAAGCGGGCGGAACTCACGGAGGAGAACCTTGTCCAATGAGCTGCTTGAAGAGGAGCCCAAAGGAACGAAGCGGTCGGGGATTCTAAAAGAAAACCCTTGTCCTTAGCACACAACCTAAGGAACAAAGCGGGTGGAACTCACTGAAGAGAACCTGTCCAATGAGCTGCTTGAAGAGGAGCTCAGAGGAACAAAACGGGGTCGGGGATCCTTATCGGAAGCCCTATGTCCCTAGAAAGCAACCTAGGGAACAAAGCGGTCGGAACTCACGGAGGAGAACCTTGTCCAGTGAACTTCTTGAAGAGGAGCCCAAAGGAACGAAGCGGTCGGGGATTCTAAAAGAAAACCCTTGTCCTTAGCACACAACCTAAGGAACAAAGCGGGCGGAACTCACGGAGGAGAACCTTGTCCAATGAGCTGCTTGAAGAGGAGCCCAAAGGAACGAAGCGGTCGGGGATTCTAAAAGAAAACCCTTGTCCTTAGCACACAACCTAAGGAACAAAGCGGGTGGAACTCACTGAAGAGAACCTGTCCAATGAGCTGCTTGAAGAGGAGCTCAGAGGAACAAAACGAGGTCGGGGGATCTTACAAATAAATAATACTTAATAATACCAAATACTAAAATAATAATTTCTGTTATATCTAATGCCCTACAATTTTATAAAAAAAGTTAGATTGGCTTCTCAACTGAGTAAACTCTGCTAAGCAATGCCTATCTGTCACCGAACACCCTATAAAAAGGCTTTTGTTGCGGCCGATCTTTGATTCTCTATACACTAGATTGGTACCCACACTTGGACGAGAAAGAAAGACAATTTTGTTGTTTTCTTTACCTCGCCTTATAACATCTGCGGCTCTAACATAGTGTGAACTATGAAAATTAAATATTAAATTTGTAGGAGTATTTCTAAACTAAACTGGTAAACTAGTGAATGCTAAACTATTGACGTACGCTATGCATGGGATCGTATAGCTAAACGATTAAGGTGCCTGCAGGAGTCGTATATAGTTGCACAGTAAATTGTGCTTTTATGATTAGGGTATATGCATACTGTATAACTATAATAATATGATTAAATTTATATATAGGAATTGTAACGCTTCGTTACAATACTTTATATTTTACTGAGATTTTTTTTTTTTTGGCCTCAAAGATATTCCAAACTTGAAAATCACAATCACAGGTTAAACTTACAGTGATTCAGAAATCACAGTCACAGTTATACCTGTGATTGGAAAATCACAGTTTAGCTCATCTCTAAAAAATAAAAGAAAACGACTTGCAGATATTCAGAAAAAAACTAAATATGTATAGTGTATGTGTATATGCATTAAATTTAGTGTTTAATTTGAAAAACAATTTGTTTGCATTAAGACTAAAAAAAAAAGTTGTGAGCTTATTTTTTCTTCGTGTGGGGCTTTAAGTCTCATTCAGTCGAAAGTGACATTAAAATAAATTAAATAAATTCAATTTTAAACAATTAAATTCCTAAACCTAACATAACCGTATCTATCAAAATGATAGAAAAGTAATTCAAATTCATGCTAAAAAACTTAAATTTTCATTTCGTTTGCATAAAGTTAAATTTGAGAAAATAAATTGGTGTAGGTATAAACAAATTGTAGTTGTTCGCTGCCAGAAACTTACTTTCGAAAAAGCAATTTAAATGTTCATTGATTCATCGATACTTGGAGGCCATCATGTAAATGGGGCTTTAGTTAATATTTTATCGAGGCTTGGGTTTATTTAAGGAAGCTCTTTGGAGTTCTCAAAAGGAAAAGTATGATCAAGTTCTTGCATCTTCCAAATTATATCTAACATGGCGCAGTGGCTAAAGCGATGGACTTTTACACAGGAGATTCCAAGTTCGATCCCTAGAGAGGTAAGAAAAGTGTTTGTGTCTTATAATTATTTCCAATACATTAATTAATAAATAATCTCATGTTCATATATACTTTCAGGTAAAAAATAGATTGAATACAGAAAACCACTTCGAAGAAATTGGAAATATAATAAATATTTTTTTTTTTTTGAGTTGTATGTATACCTCGTTAATAGCTGTATAATCTGCTTCTAATAGGTATATTAAAACCATTAAAGTAACAACTAACACCGCTATTAAACTTGCGTTTTTATCTTTATAGAATCATTTACGAGACTATCTGATAAAAAAATTAAAGTTTCTTTAAAATTGTGCATAGCGCTCGATAAGGCTTCGTTTAGATCTTACACACACTTATTTTAGAATCTCAAACTTTTAAAAGCACTTGGTACTTGCACGAAGATGTACCTAAGTCACTTTAGAAATTTAAAAAAGGTAATTTGAGCCTCTATTATGTTCTCCTTTTTATGTTTAGCGAAGTTTTACAGATTTCTTATAGAAGTTAGAAAGCATTTTCAGTTAAACCTAACCGAAGCTGAAATGTTAGTTGGTTGCTCTTAAACAATTTTAACGTACTGAATTAAATCTCACTCGTCAACCCGATTTGCAACTTCAATATTCCAATGGAATATCTGAATATTTAAACTTTGGACATATGCAAAAAGTAAACAGTGTTGAAAAGGTAAGGAATGGAACGATTTCCTCCTTTTATCTACCCCACCATGCCGTTCTGAAGCCAGAAAGTGCTTCCACTAAGGTTCGCGTGGTGTTTAATGCATCTAGTGCATCCACTAGCGGTATTAGTTTAAATGACCTTCTATATACAGGGCAAGTACTTCAACGTGACCTTGCCTCTTTAATCATTCGTTGGAGATTTTTCAAATTTGTATTTAATACCGGCATTGAAAAAATGTATCGGCAAATTGCCATACACCCAGATGATACCGCCTTTCAACGAATTTTTTTTAGACTTCCTTTCTCGTCTACTGTGAATGACTATGAATTATTAACAGTGACATTCGGTGTGAATTGTGCACCATACCTAGCTATCAGAACTCTGTTGCAGCAAGCCAAAGATAGATGCAATGATTACCCTCTCGCATCACATATTATCTCGTCAGAATGTTATGTCGATGATATTCTTTCTGGTGCCCATGACCTCCGAACAGCTCAACAAGCTCAGCGAGGTTGGGTTCCCTCTTCGCAAATGGACGTCCAATACGACATCTCTTTTGGATCATTTGCCTCCAACCCACGTTTTAAGCGAAAATTTTCTTAAATTGGACAAAGACAGTACCACAAAGACACTCGGCATACGCTGGAATGCCAAGGAAGACTATTTCTATTTCACAACTCCTTCATTTAAATTTTCGACCACTCCAAGCAAGAGAGAAGTTTTTTCTCAGATCGCTCAACTGTTCGATCCTGCGGGATGGTTGGCACCCATCACAGTAGGAGCCAAAATGCTTATGCAACGAATTTGGGTAGAAGCTACACAATGGGATAATGTTATCCAAAGTGACACTTACACCATCCCTTGTTGAAACACTCTCCAACATCCGGGAAATTCAGATTCCACGCTGGTTGGAATATTCTCCAACGTCTCAGTTACAAATTCATGGTTTCTTTGACTCTTCAGAGAAAGCCTATGCAGCAGCGTTGTATGCACGAATTGAAAAACCTGACGGATTGATTATTTCGCAATTGATTTGTGCCAAAACTAAGGTAGCCCCTATAAAGCCGGTGTCGCTGCCGCGTCTTGAAATCTGCGGTGCAGTTCTTCTCTCAAAACTTGTAACAGCTGATCTTCCTAACTTTCCGGTGTCTTCGTATCAAACATACTTTTGGACTGATTCCTCGAGAGTGCTTGCATGGCTAAGCAAGCACTCAAGCACTTGGAAAACATTTGTTGCCAATAGCACAAGCGAAATAATTGATAACGTTGCGAACAATTACTGGAAGCACATGAGGTCAGGGGGAAACCCCGCTGATCTTGCTACCCGAGGACTTAATCCGAAGGAATTGCAGTTTTACTTACCTGTTCCGTTTACGCAAAAAAGGAATCCCTATTTTACGCCACAAAACTGCAAGTGTTACACAGCAAGAAATGAATTTTGTTAGAACTCGCCTTATTTTGTTGACTCAGAAATCCCATTATCCTCGAGAATATGAATCTTTATTGAATGGTAAGCCCTTGTCTCCTAAGAGCAGTATTTTTTCCTTCAACCTTGTATGGATTTCGATCAAATTCTTCGCGTCAACAGTAGACTAACAAATTCCGATCTCACGTATGGGGAGAAACATCCTATTATTATACCTTATTCCTCTCATTTTGCCAAAATTCTCATCAATTTCATCCATAGTTTGACTTTACACGGCGGAAACGAACTTATGATTTCTGTCACAAGTCGAATGTTTTGGATTCCAAAATTTAATAATTTAATAAAGTCTCGCATTCGGCAATGTAAAATCTGTGTCATTCACAAAAAGCAACTTAGAACTCAGATTATGGCAGCCCTTCCCACTGAAAGGTGTACGTTTTCACCACCCTTCACTTATACGGGTATTGATTTTGCAGGACCATTCCTAATAAAAAGTTACCTAGGTCTAAGTTGTCGTATAACAAAGGGGTATGCATGCCTATTTGTATGCTTTGCTACCAAACCCATTCCTTCCGACCTATCCTCTCAAGTACTTCTAGCGGCGTTTCCCAGATTTGTTGCTCGACGAGGGCTCCCTAAGGAGATGTTTTCTGATCATGGTACAAATTTTACTGGAGGAAATGTAATGTTGCAACGTGAGTTTGAAAAATGTTTACCCTCATCATCGAATGATACTCGTCTAAAATATGGGGTTGAGGGCCTAGAGTGGAATTTTATCCCACCGGGGGCTCCTCACATGGGTGGCCTTTGGGAGACTGGGGTAAAGAGCCTTAAAACTCATCTTCGAAAACTTGGCGATACCAGTAAGTTTACTATTGAAGAATTTTCGACCGTCCTGGCTCGTATCGAAGCATGTCTTAATTTGCGACCAATTTCGCCCATGTCTCATGATCCGTAAGATCCTTTAGCTTTGACTCCTGGACATTTTCTCCGCGGCAGCCCTTTACTGACGTTTCCCGAACCCTACTGTAACGAAAACTCCATTTCTTTTGTGAATCGATGGGAAAGTTATGACCTTGTTGTCGTGAAACAAGAGAATTTGCCTTGTAATAAATGGCTAATCGGACGAGTTATTAAGGTGTGCCCGGGGATAGATGGAATGATAAGAGTTGCGACAGTGAAAGCTCAGCGGGATGAAATCACTCGACCTGTAGAGAAACTTTGCGTCTTGCCAAATATTTACTTAATCAATTTAAAACCAATTTTTTTGATCGTACCACCAGAGTACTTGTAAAAAAAAAAAAAAAACATAAACTCGTTGCTTTAGTATATGATCTCTATCTCTATCTTAATTTTTAACTTAATACATTGTCGGAAATTTTTAAACAGTCCTCGTTTAAGGATTTAAGGTTTTACCGACTCTAGTAAACGCAGTCGTTTAGTTGCGAGTCGTTGTCTAACCTTTTCTTAATTTTAAACACTTTAAACAACTCTTCTAACTTTTTAGCGCATTTGTAAGGTTTTTTAGCGCATTTGTAAGGTTTTTTTATGATTTGTGGTAGAGCATTCGACTGCAGATCGAGAGATCCATGGTACAAATCCGGGTGTCCCCTTTGAAAATTAAATTTGTTTGTAATTTTTTTTCTTTTTTACAGAAAATGATTTTCCGCGATATGGTAGTCCAACACTATGTACCACATTTTGTTTTGTTTTTGTTGGGGTATTGTATATTGTTTGGTGTCGTAGTCTATTGAAGCGGGGGGGTGGAGATGGTGTTGTTTTCTCATGGTAATGGTTACTGGGTGCATGCACCACAAATTAAAGCTAAGACAGCTTTCGTGATTGTTGATTTACATGCTGAAAATCTTCATCAAACATTTTTCTTGTAATTTTTGTTATGAAATTGAAAACGTTGAATGGATAAAGTATACTTTAAAAAACATAGAGAAGCATTTTGCTGCTTTTAAAGTTAATTAATTGGCGCAATGCGTCAAAGGGGGCGGTAATGTTAACGCCATCTATGAGAAAGATACAATTGTAGCCCGCTAAAATTTTGCCTTCATTCAACGAACATACCCCTTTCATTCGAGAAGAACGAAAATAAAATGTCTGCCCTTCCGGGCTCTTGAAAATTCGTTCATTCTTTGATTGTCACTTGGCCCTTTCGGCATACTTTTCTCTTTGCTTAAAATTAACTTAATTCTAAAGGAACATTTTTTCCCTAAAACTATTTTAAAGTAATAATCATCAATAAATATTATAAAACAGATCTTAAAGTAGATATACATCGTCGTTTTACTTGAAAGACATTGTCTTGGAACCCTGTGGAAGTTGTCATTGTTGCCGCTGTTGCGCAGTGGTCGTTTCATTTATCTTTTTGGACGTTGTTGGTTGTTGCTGCTGTTGCGCAGTGCTCGTCGGAGTTATTTTCGTGGACGTTGTTGTTTGTTGCTGCTGTTGCTGTGGTAAGCAATTTCCTTGGCCAGGAAATTTGCAAACTATAACAATTTAACTGCGCTGTCCGTCGTCGCCAAGTGGAATAAGGCGAGCAGTGTGTGCTGTTGCTACGTTGCTTCCGTTGCTGGCTGTATTACCTGCGACCGCCGTCACCAATTGCTAATAGGTGCCAGAAGGTGTGCTGCTGTTATTGCTGCCGCTGTGGCATTTGGTAAGCGTTGTTTTTTTTTATTGCATGGGCATACTTTTTGGCCCATTCACAATGTGTAACAGCGCACGACTGATGAATTTTCAAAAAAAAATTTAAAGAAGTTTCATCACGCCGAATCAGTCGTGTTATAGCGGACTTAGCATCATTAAATTTGTGTTTTTTTCAACACATCCCTCATTTTCATGGTGAAAAGCTGTTGAGTTGAAATATTCTTTAAAGATGGCTTCGTTATTTGCACATACAAAATGGTCGATCTAGCAAAAAAGAACAAACCCACCCCATTAAATTGTTGCAATTCACATATATTCATCCACAGAAAATTAAATTACAATGTAAACAAATTCGTTTTGGAGGGTGGAACGTACGAAAGATTGTCATGTTTATATGGTGTACACGGAGAAAAATCGGCCATTTTAAAATAAGATGATGCTCATCTTAATACGAATCTACTTAAAACGGGATTGAGTGGTTTTCCCGACAATCAGTATCCCGAGTAACGTTTGCCCGCCGATGATGAGCTACTACTTTTTTCGACGGCGGGATTGCCAATACTTTTATTAATACTTTTTAAGGTATTATTTGATATTTTGGAAAAAATAAATATTATTCTTCGACGAAAAGTATTTAACCAGGAGTTGGAAGCCAGGGAACTTCAGTTCTTGTCAGAAGTCTGTGGAGGTAACACCTCGTTGATAAGAGATATTTAACGAATTTCATTTTAGGTAGTTGGGTTGGTGGTTAGGTTAGGCGGGTTGTGGTTGGTTGGATCGGTTGACGGCTAAGCGGGCTGACAGTTAGGTGGGGTTAGTTGGTAATAGGTACGATGGATATAGTGGGCTAGGTGGGTAGTTGGGGGTATGTTAGTTTAGCTATAGGTGGGTCTGGATCTGGACAAAGGTGGGTTTGGACGAAGATGATTTTTTTTTTATATTTAAAAAACTTACTTTTTTTTTGTAAAATTAAAAAAAAAAACTTTTTTCCTCAACTTTTATTCTGTTTTTTTTTGTTATTATTTATTACTTCAAAATAATAATTTGCTTGTTGGAGCCCACCTGCCGAACATACCATAAGTACATTTTTTTTTAAATTTAAAAAACTTACTTTTTTTTTGAAAAATTAAAAAAAAAACTTTTTTCCTCAACTTTTATTCTGTTTTTTTTTTTTTGTTATTATTTATTACTTCAAAATAATAATTTGCTTGTTGGAGCCCACCTGCCGAACATATTATAAGTACATTTTTTTTTAAATTATTACTTGATTTGGACGGCGAATGTTCGTTCTCATTATTCTCATTATTTTCTTGATTAAGTGTGAGTTCTACAAAATGTGTTTTTGTATTGAAAATGAAGCGGTGAGCAGCTGGCGATGATGGCAAAAGCGAATTTCAGTGCCGATGAAAGTTAAAATATGTAAAATGGATCAAGCAATTTAAAGCTATAAAAGGTTCTTTTAAGGGCTAACAATGCCATTGTTTGGAGATATGAAACTTTCAATAATGGGTATTTTAATGAAGAAAACTGTTGGTATAGGCGCCTGCCAGGCGACTTAACATACCATAAGCGGAGCGACGGAGTCGCGTGAGCGGGTGTGTCCCCGAAAAAGGGAGTTAAAATCCTTAAGACCCGCGGAGCGGGCCACCCAAGGTACTGTTAAACAAGAAAACTGTTGGTATAGGCGCCTGCCTGGCGACTGAACATACCCTAAGCGGAGCGACGGAGTCGCGTGAGCGGGTGTGTCCCCGAAAAAGGGAGTTAAAATCCTTAAGACCCGCGGAGCGGTCCACCCAAGGTACTGTTAAACAAGAAAACTGTTGGTGTAGGCGCCTGCCTGGCGACTGAACATACCCTAAGCGGAGCGACGGAGTCGCGTGAGCGGGTGTGTCCCCGAAAAAGGGAGTTAAAATCCTTAAGTCCCCCGCAGCGGGCCACCCAAGGTACTGTTTGGTTTCTGTCTCTTCGAATTTTTTTTAAATACCAACCCAACCCACCTGCCAACGCAGCCACCCACCCACCATCCAAGCTATCCATCCCCACCTACCAACCAAACCCACCTGCCAACGCAGCCACCCACCCACCATCCAAGCTAGCCATCCCCACCTACCAACCAAACCCACTAACTAAAATTCCAAAATATTATTTTAAAATTTTTTATTGTGGTGGAGAACCTACCTGCACTGATTTCTAATAAGAACTGAAAATAATTTCGAACTCACACCTACTTAAATACTTTTTTTGGACGGCGAATTTGTTTTGGTCGTTTTTATTCATCCTCGTCAGGCCCACGATATAGTGTGAAATCTCACATACTCAAAAGGGGAGTGGCTTAATCCAGGGTGGTCTTCTGTGCAGTGCGAAAAAAATACGATAGTGCGCTGTCGCTAAGTATCAAGAAAAGTAGGATTTGTCGGGCAATCGTTAGTCGGGAAAACGTTCCTCGGGCAAACGTGCGGCGGGAAAACGTTTGTCGGGAAAACGTAACCAACCCACTTAAAACAACAAGATATCAAATAAAGTTAAATGGATTCCTTTAAAACTCTGTTATATTCGAAATGAACTTCATTTTTAAAGGAATTTTTTTTTTAAACCAGCATGACTTTATCTGTTTAAAATTAAATGTTTTCTCAGTAATTCTAGGTGCTAACTTATTAAAATAAGAAGATTTTCTTGAAAAAGAGAATCGTATTAAATTAAGCTGACCATCTACTTAAAATAGTAAGTCCCACTTAATATTAAATTTGATGAGCTTTGAAGTAGTTAATTCTTTTGAGAAAAAAGAGTTTGGTAACTTCAGCGCAGAAAATTTCAAAGCTGCTTTCTTACATAAAGTAAATGGTATATTTAATCTAGATGTAATATTGCGACCATAAATTTTGTAAATTTGGTCCACCGCTTCGAATCTAAAACACGACATGAATTTGATTGGTCCTAAAAACTGAATAATTCGAGGGTAGTGCACCAAATTATGAAATTTAGGATTAAGATTTTCGTTAAAAAGGATCTGAAATTGTTCGTTGTGGTCTTTTATAAGCGTTTTCAATTCAATAATCTTAGCTTCGTCAAACGAAGCAGTTAGTAAAATGTCTATAAGATTAATCAACATTTTTAAAAAGCAATATACTTCATCATCTTCTTGGATTAAGTCACCTATCATAAGTGGCAAAAAATGTATGAAAGTTTTTATTTCTTTCGCAGTCATTTTAAAAGAAACATTTTGAATATGGTGTTTTTCAATTCGAAGGCTTAAATTTTTCATTTCAGTTTCTCCATATTTAAATAATTGCTTTCTGGAGTTACATGTTTCGATTGAAAATTTTTTTTTTTGTGTAAATAAAATGGTTCAAACAGAAAATATCATGCATTATGTCGCACGTTATATTATATGTAACATGAAAATCATTTACCTCATTGAAAATAGATATATCAACTATACCAGTCATTTTCGTGTCGTTTTTAGCAACATCCGTTATATAGTTAGATTTGGTTCTTAATTGATCTGAATATTCAATAACGTCGGACTGACTTTGTAGTTTATTTCTACAACAAATTCTGCAGAAATGATTTGAATTAAATGATTTAATGTAACCCAAAACTTCATTTAAGCCTAAATTGTCGCCTAAAATTTGTGCTATCTTGAAAAAAATTTTAATTTTGCCATCCTCTGTCTCCACAGTTATACCTTCGTTTTCGAGTAACTTAATTTCATCAATCAAAGGAATAAGTGAACGATTATACCCGAATTTATCGATGTCTTTTTCTTTATAAACCCTGCGACGAAAATGTTATTCAACTTAGAAAGATTGTGAACCGATATAGTTGGGAAACTATAGTATATGCCACAGACAGAATGATGACCCGATTTTGAGCCCAATGGGTCATTAACTTCGAAAGCATCAAAATAAATAAAAAACGGTATGACTATTTTCAAACCAAACGAGAGTTTACTCCAATACTGCCCATTTATTATGTTATTAAGATTATTTTTAGTTTTTATATTTTCCATATTTGCCAAATTTAGCTTGAGTATTGAAGGGCAATCAAAATATTTAGTAAATTGAAAAATAAGGCTTAAGAAACAACTTTCAACTTTTGAGGTATTGATTGAAGGGTTTCTTTTTAAAACTCTTTCTGATAATTGATTTGAAATCGTAAATTGTATGGGTTCCTTGTATACACCCAACTCTTCTATATGTTTTAAAAATTTATATTCAGTTTTTATGAGATCAAAGGGGTTTTTACTTAGTCTAATACTTCATGAGAATATGAAAGAAAAAAATCAGGAGGCTGAACTAATAAGTCTTTGATTAATTCAGAAATTGGAGTGGTTATGTGAATTATTATTGATGTTTGTATTTTATTAACAACTTTCCTTGAAAAACTCGAATTTGAGTGAAGCTCTAATGTAAACAAAGTAACGATTTCATTAAGTTTACTTCAGCGGGTTAATCTGCTATATTATTGTGTACCAAATTATTTTCCTTACTAACTAAATTAACATTGTTTCTTATAATTTCTGGTTCAGTTTCCTTTTCTTCTATTCTTAATAATTCATTTTTGTTATAAGTTTTTTTTTTGTCAAATGTTTTGTTAAATGTTTTTTAAAACCATAAATATTATTAAATTTTTGTTTGCAGTTGTTTTGTTTACATTTAAAAGTAAAAATTGCAGGTACTCCATGGAATGTTTTCAAATGGTTAGTAATTTGCTGTGCAGTGGTAAATATGTTTTCACACATGAAACAAATTAGTCTGTCACACATTTTAATATTGCTCAAAAAAAAGCCAGACTAGTTTGCTTATCTGCGAAAAGTTCAAATTGAACACATACGTTAACTTTATAACTGTATCAATGCATTTAATAAATGTAGCTGGTTTGTACTTTATACCATCACAATATACCAAAAATCGGTAA
Organism: Leucozona laternaria; assembly: GCA_932273885.2. Lineage (NCBI taxonomy): Eukaryota > Metazoa > Arthropoda > Insecta > Diptera > Syrphidae > Leucozona > Leucozona laternaria. Next base: position 79,876,373 of record OW026366.1, on the reverse strand, counting down.
TTTGAGTCAAACCAGAACCTACCGCGATTATTCTTGGTTGCACTGTTGTTTTATTTTTCATATGTTCGTCTCTTAACGTATTTAATTTCGGCACAACGTCATTAATGTTCAAAACATGTAAAATGAAATCAGTTTGAGCGTCTTCAATGGTTGCTTTTGCTCCAGATTTTAATCGATGTGGCTTAAGAATTGCTTGCATTAAAAGTACCACAATGCAGTCTTTTGAATCTGTGAAATAAAATACATATAAATGAATACAGATTTAAGATAGGTTTTGTCACTTCAATACTTTACTTTTATTCACATTGTCGTTTTTAACTTTATTAAAAAGTTGTTTACTATGTTTGTCTTGGATTTCTACTTCGTAATATTTGAAAATTTTCTCAACGAAAACGGGATATTGAGATAACAAACAATTTGACTTTTTTGTGTAGATGGTTTCCAAGTCTATATCAATCTGTAAGTGCATAAAAATTTATAATTTACTACTTGGAAAAATACAAGTCGTAGAAACCTACCAACGAATATCCCAAGTCATCATTATAACGAGGCCAATCCTTTAACAACTCGCTTAGCGTTGTATCTTCTTTTTTAAACCGTTTTAATCGAAGGTGGCTTGTCTTCCTCCAAAACTCTAAGACAGTTTCGCAGGGAGCCACGTGATTTGCCAACCAAATAGTGTATTGGTCTAACTCATCTATCATTAAAAAAAACATAAGTTCTAATGTTTGAGTACATGTGTACACTCAAAAAATACCATCTTCATCACAACTGATTTCATCTAATTCTGAACTTGGACCTTCATTTTGGGACGTACCGTTGCTGGGTTTAGTTCGTCTCATAAACTTCAAACGAAGTTTGCTGTTTGACCATTTGGAATGAAGTTTTCCAGTCTGGTTTTTAGATCCTTTTTTTCTTTGCATAAAATACGACTCCTAAAAATTGTTTATAAAATGTTAACATTATTTAATTTAGATAATCATTTCAAAATAATAATACCTTTTTTTCAGTGGGAAAGAATTTAACGATACTCTCGGAAATTTGGTTCATTAAATTGTAATTTAACACAATTTTCTTGTGCATACATTCGTCTACTATGCATTGGACCAAGTCCTTTTGACATTTATTATTTAAAATGTTATTTTCCTTATAAAAGTCAATTATCATCTGGCCTTTTATTGTTTTTTGTAAAAGACTTTCGATATTTAGTATATCAATAAAAACCAGTGTTTCAGAGGAAGATGTTAAAGGTGAGTGCTGCTGTATGTTCTCTAGCCAATTTGAAACAGACTTGGACATTGATAGCGTATCTCTATCGGTTGAACTTGATCCTGTCAAAGGTTTTCCCTTATAAATCAGAAATATATAGCAAATATTGTTAGAAATGCAAGTAAAATAATTTGAATTTTAAAGTTTTTTTTTTCGGTTTTATAGCCGAGGTATACAAGGTGACCAAGAAAAATCAAACACCTTACAACATTTTGTTTAACTTTGATGTAAGTCCTAACCAGGGTTGTGAATCAAAAATACATTAAGTCATAAGCTTGTTGGTGATTTTTGATTTAAAAAAATTTAATTCAAAAGCTAGTTGAATTGAAAATTTTCAATTCATAAGCTAGCTTCAAATCTAGCTTATGAGTTGAAAATTTTCTGCTCATAAATCACCCATTAGCTTATGAATTAAATTTTTTTTAAATCATAAGTCATCAACTTGAATACATTTTTTATTCATATAATCCTAACTAGCTTATGGATTAAAATATTTTGAATGCATAAGTCACCCACTAGCTTGTGAATTAAAGCCATAGCTTAAGCTACGAAGTAAATTAAGCTTTTACAACTCTGGCCCTAACAACACTTATTTCTCAATTTTATTTTTGAATTAAGTATTATAAATCAAAAATGTTAATATAAAAACTAGCTGAACTCGTTTTTTTCTTGTTTTAAGTAAACACTAGGTTGCGGTGATTTTAAATATCTTCAAAAATAAAAGTCCGAGAAGAATCTGGTTGGATTGAAAACTGTGAGGGTATTATATTTTTGAATAAAAAATAGTACCTATTTAATTATGCTAATAAATATTTTCGAAACATTTGTTTTGTATTTATTTGCTTAAATTTTGTACTCAGAAATTTATTTTCTCAAAAACTGTTAGGTTTGGATACTAACAAAATTAAAAAAAATGTTTTTACATGGAAGAGACATTAAACGGATTTCTTATTGAAAGTAAGTGGAGCCTCTCAATTTTAAGCAGATCACCTTAGTTTAAAATGATTCTCTTTGTTTTGTTTGCGTCCTTGCAATATATTTTTTTGAGTAGATGCATTGTTCCTCCATTAGTTCATTGTTCTTTCATCAGTCGAGTGTTATTTTGTAAGCGGTTCTTTTGTGAAACGTGTTTATAAGTAAATGTTGGTATTATTAAATATTTAAAAGAAGTAAAAGTGATTAAAAATGTCGGAAAGTGAACCGCAAAATATAATATATGAACTAGTTTATTCACCGGGGAATAATGAAACCACAGGCCTCTTTCTTGAATGGGGCCTCTCGACAGAATCTATTACACTACTCCACGAGCAGGGTGTTGACACAAATATACTCTGCAAAAAGGAGCGGAATGATATCGAAAAACTTTGTTCGCAGTTAAGCCTCAATTTTCTGGAATATATTTTGTTAAAAGACGGATTGTTAAATTGGCGCACTGAACAGGTACGTAATGAGAACGTATACATTATATTATATTTATATTTAGATATATTATAAGGAAGAAATCTGTTCTTATCCGCTTAGCCGACAGGAACCATTTTCTATAAAAAAGTTTACAAATAAAAAACAATTACTTACATAAAAACAACGACAATTTACTTACAGCATATTTTTTAACCTTCGCGTTAGACCTATTTTTTTAATTTTGTTAGTATCCAAACCTAACAGTTTTTGAGAAAATAAATTTCTGAGTACAAAATTTAAGCAAATAAATACAAAACAAATGTTTCGAAAATATTTATTAGCATAATTAAATAGGTACTATTTTTTATTCAAAAATATAATACCCTCACAGTTTTCAATCCAACCAGATTCTTCTCGGACTTTTATTTTTGAAGATATTTAAAATCACCGCAACCTAGTGTTTACTTAAAACAAGAAAAAAACGAGTTCAGCTAGTTTTTATATTAACATTTTTGATTTATAATACTTAATTCAAAAATAAAATTGAGAAATAAGTGTTGTTAGGGCCAGAGTTGTAAAAGCTTAATTTACTTCGTAGCTTAAGCTATGGCTTTAATTCACAAGCTAGTGGGTGACTTATGCATTCAAAATATTTTAATCCATAAGCTAGTTAGGATTATATGAATAAAAAATTTATTCATAAGTTGATGACTTATGATTTAAAAAAAAATTAATTCATAAGCTAATGGGTGACTTATGAGCAGAAAATTTTCAACTCATAAGCTAGATTTGAAGCTAGCTTATGAATTGAAAATTTTCAATTCAACTAGCTTTTGAATTAAATTTTTTTAAATCATAAATCACCAACAAGCTTATGACTTAATGTATTTTTGATTCACAACCCTGGTTAGGACTTACATCAAAGTTAAACAAAATGTTGTAAGGTGTTTGATTTTTCTTGGTCACCTTGTATACGTCGGCTATAAAACCGAAAAAAAAAACTTTAAAATTCAAATTATTTTACTTGCATTTCTAACAATATTTGCTATATATTTCTGATTTATAAGGGAAAACCTTTGACAGGATCAAGTTCAACCGATAGAGATACGCTATCAATGTCCAAGTCTGTTTCAAATTGGCTAGAGAACATACAGCAGCACTCACCTTTAACATCTTCCTCTGAAACACTGGTTTTTATTGATATACTGAATATCGAAAGTCTTTTACAAAAAACAATAAAAGGCCAGATGATAATTGACTTTTATAAGGAAAATAACATTTTAAATAATAAATGTCAAAAGGACTTGGTCCAATGCATAGTAGACGAATGTATGCACAAGAAAATTGTGTTAAATTACAATTTAATGAACCAAATTTCCGAGAGTATCGTTAAATTCTTTCCCACTGAAAAAAAGGTATTATTATTTTGAAATGATTATCTAAATTAAATAATGTTAACATTTTATAAACAATTTTTAGGAGTCGTATTTTATGCAAAGAAAAAAAGGATCTAAAAACCAGACTGGAAAACTTCATTCCAAATGGTCAAACAGCAAACTTCGTTTGAAGTTTATGAAACGAACTAAACCCAGCAACGGTACGTCCCAAAATGAAGGTCCAAGTTCAGAATTAGATGAAATCAGTTGTGATGAAGATGGTATCTTTTGAGTGTACACATGTAAAACATTAGAACTTATGTTTTTTTTTATGATAGATGAGTTAGACCAATACACTATTTGGTTGGCAAATCACGTGGCTCCCTGCGAAACTGTCTTAGAGTATTGGAGGAAGACAAGCCACCTTCGATTAAAACGGTTTAAAAAAGAAGATACAACGCTAAGCGAGTTGTTAAAGGATTGGCCTCGTTATAATGATGACTTGGGATATTCGTTGGTAGGTTTCTACGACTTGTATTTTTCCAAGTAGTAAATTATAAATTTTTATGCACTTACAGATTGATATAGACTTTGAAACCATCTACACAAAAAAGTCAAATTGTTTGTTATCTCAATATCCCGTTTTCGTTGAGAAAATTTTCAAATATTACGAAGTAGAAATCCAAGACAAACATAGTAAACAACTTTTTAATAAAGTTAAAAACGACAATGTGAATAAAAGTATAGTATTGAAGTGACAAAACCTATCTTAAATCTGTATTCATTTATATGTATTTTATTTCACAGATTCAAAAGACTGCATTGTGGTACTTTTAATGCAAGCAATTCTTAAGCCACATCGATTAAAATCTGGAGCAAAAGCAACCATTTAAGACGCTCAAACTGATTTCATTTTACATGTTTTGAACATTAATGACGTTGTGCCGAAATTAAATACGTTAAGAGACGAACATATGAAAAATAAAACAACAGTGCAACCAAGAATAATCGCGGTAGGTTCTGATTTGACTCAAATTACCGATTTTTGGTATATTGTGATGGTATAAAGTACAAACCAGCTACATTTATTAAATGCATTGATACAGTTATAAAGTTAACGTATGTGTTCAAATTGAACTTTTCGCAGATAAGCAAACTAGTCTCGCTTTTTTTTTAGCAATATTTTTTTGATATAACTTCAGAACAGTTTCGGAAATTGCTGATATCATTAACCGAATTAAAAATCAGCCATTAAAATGTGTGACAGACTAATTTGTTTCATGTGTGAAAACATATTTACCACTGCACAGCAAATTATTAACCATTTGAAAACATCCCATGGAGTACCTGCAATTTTTACTTTTAAATGTAAACAAAACAACTGCAAACAAAAATTTAATAATATTTATGGTTTTAAAAAACATTTAACAAAACATTTGACAAAAAAAAAAACTTATAACAAAAATGAATTATTAAGAATAGAAGAAAAGGAAACTGAACCAGAAATTATAAGAAACAATGTTAATTTAGTTAGTAAGGAAAATAATTTGGTACACAATAATATAGCAGATTAACCCGCTGAAGTAAACTTAATGAAATCGTTACTTTGTTTACATTAGAGCTTCACTCAAATTCGAGTTTTTCAAGGAAAGTTGTTAATAAAATACAAACATCAATAATAATTCACATAACCACTCCAATTTCTGAATTAATCAAAGACTTATTAGTTCAGCCTCCTGATTTTTTTCTTTCATATTCTCATGAAGTATTAGACTAAGTAAAAACCCCTTTGATCTCATAAAAACTGAATATAAATTTTTAAAACATATAGAAGAGTTGGGTGTATACAAGGAACCCATACAATTTACGATTTCAAATCAATTATCAGAAAGAGTTTTAAAAAGAAACCCTTCAATCAATACCTCAAAAGTTGAAAGTTGTTTCTTAAGCCTTATTTTTCAATTTACTAAATATTTTGATTGCCCTTCAATACTCAAGCTAAATTTGGCAAATATGGAAAATATAAAAACTAAAAATAATCTTAATAACATAATAAATGGGCAGTATTGGAGTAAACTCTCGTTTGGTTTGAAAATAGTCATACCGTTTTTTATTTATTTTGATGCTTTCGAAGTTAATGACCCATTGGGCTCAAAATCGGGTCATCATTCTGTCTGTGGCATATACTATAGTTTCCCAACTATATCGGTTCACAATCTTTCTAAGTTGAATAACATTTTCGTCGCAGGGTTTATAAAGAAAAAGACATCGATAAATTCGGGTATAATCGTTCACTTATTCCTTTGATTGATGAAATTAAGTTACTCGAAAACGAAGGTATAACTGTGGAGACAGAGGATGGCAAAATTAAAATTTTTTTCAAGATAGCACAAATTTTAGGCGACAATTTAGGTTTAAATGAAGTTTTGGGTTACATTAAATCATTTAATTCAAATCATTTCTGCAGAATTTGTTGTAGAAATAAACTACAAAGTCAGTCCGACGTTATTGAATATTCAGATCAATTAAGAACCAAATCTAACTATATAACGGATGTTGCTAAAAACGACACGAAAATGACTGGTATAGTTGATATATCTATTTTCAATGAGGTAAATGATTTTCATGTTACATATAATATAACGTGCGACATAATGCATGATATTTTCTGTGGAGCATGCAAATATGATTTATCTAAAATTTTGAACCATTTTATTTACACAAAAAAAATATTTTCAATCGAAACATGTAACTCCAGAAAGCAATTATTTAAATATGGAGAAACTGAAATGAAAAATTTAAGCCTTCGAATTGAAAAACACCATATTCAAAATGTTTCTTTTAAAATGACTGCGAAAGAAATAAAAACTTTCATACATTTTTTGCCACTTATGATAGGTGACTTAATCCAAGAAGATGATGAAGTATATTGCTTTTTAAAAATGTTGATTAATCTTATAGACATTTTACTAACTGCTTCGTTTGACGAAGCTAAGATTATTGAATTGAAAACGCTTATAAAAGACCACAACGAACAATTTCAGATCCTTTTTAACGAAAATCTTAAGCCTAAATTTCATAATTTGGTGCACTACCCTCGAATTATTCAGTTTTTAGGACCAATCAAATTCATGTCGTGTTTTAGATTCGAAGCGGTGGACCAAATTTACAAAATTTATGGTCGCAATATTACATCTAGATTAAATATACCATTTACTTTATGTAAGAAAGCAGCTTTGAAATTTTCTGCGCTGAAGTTACCAAACTCTTTTTTCTCAAAAGAATTAACTACTTCAAAGCTCATCAAATTTAATATTAACGAACAAAATTATTTTTCAAATTTAATTTTTGAGGGTTGTGACATATTAGATTTACCAACTCAAAAATCAAATCAGGTTGTTTTCAAAGGCATTACTTACAAGCGTGGTTTTGTGCTAACTAAAAGCTTACGGTTATCTAATTTTGTTTATGAAATCGAAGATCTTTTACCAAAAAGTGAAGAGCTTTTTATTATTTGTAAAAGATGGAAAATTGTTAAATACTTAAATCATTTTCTGTCTTTCCAAGTAGGAGATTTAGATACAAATTATTGTGCAATCAATACTAAAAATGTGGACGGACCACCTATTCACTTTTATATTTTAAATAACGGAATCAAAGTTATTAGTCCAAAACTTTATTCTTAAAAAAAATGTAAATAAACCTAAAAAATGTAAATAAATGCTGAAATTCTTGAAAAAAAAACTCTTTTTATTTTTGAAGTTTTGCAGCTTATGGACAATTTGTTGTATTTACTAACTAATAACTTTTTACATTTTAAGTTTAAATTAATTGATCTCACAATAACTTAACGGTCAATTTACAACATTGTGATCTACATATAATTTGATCTTCAAATTTAAAATGGTTAAGCATCAAGTAAGTAGGCATTAATAGGACTTATATTTTTTGAATTAACATGGGTAATTTTTTTAACGAAAACTTAAAAGTCAATTTGACATTGCTTCCCATAAAAATGATATATTCGAAATTTTCGAACAGATCATTTTTATGGAACTGCAATGTCAAACTGACTTTTAAGTTTTCGTTAAAAAAATTACCCATGTTAATTCAAAAAATTTAAGTCCTATTAATGCCTACTTACTTGATGCTTAACCATTTTAAATTTGAAGATCAAATTATATGTATTAAAGAATATGATTTTCTGTAAAATTAAGCGGTCTGAAACTGTCGAACATCTTATTTTTATGTGAAATTAACATATGCTTCACTAAATATTAACCTGTTAGAAGTCTTAAAACAAAAAGATTTTAGTAAAATCAGTTCGGAACACCTTTGGTTATAAAGTGTCGGACACCTTGTTTTTATGGAAATGCACTTGAAATTAGCACGGGGTTCACTTGAATTTAACCTGATAGAAGTCTCAAAAGAAAATGATTTTCATTATTATTATTTATTGTACTATTCATACTAGAATGTCAGTTTATGAGACTTGACCATTCTTTATTCCGTCAATTTCATTGAATTTTTGAACAACAACTTAAAGGTGCTACCACCAATTGTTTACGAATTAATTTATAATTCGTTTATTTTGGCTAGAGATACAGCTGTTTCAAGGGGTGCCAAGCCACCTATCATCAGTCTCCTCTTATTAGTGGTGCTGAGCTTTAATCCAATTTTATTATGAAAAACTTTCTAAATGCCCATTATAGGGATCGAACCCACGATATCAGATTTGCTCAGTCTTAGAAGCCGTATGCACTACAAATCTGATATCGTGGGTTCGATCCCTATGATGGGCATGTAGAAAGTTTTTCATAATAAAATTGGATTAAAGCTCAGCACCACTAATGAGAGGAGACTGATGATAGGTGGCTTGGCACCCCTTGAAACTGTTAATTAAGATGACTTTGCCACTTATTTTAAGCTGGAAGTCCGGTTGGCAAAAAACCATGCAGAAATCCACTTAATTTAATACAGATTCTATTTGTTTTTAGCATGACTTTTTTCTCCGTGTATCTATGCGATAATTAAAGTAGCTCGCTTTCCATGTTCAGAAAGCCCATAAGTTTTCAGGAGGAGGCTGGATGTTTAAGAATGCCAAACATCAGGCAACGCACCCTAATTTAAAATAGGAAGAAATCATGAGCACAACATCATTACACCATACTTTTTATATATTTAATTTTCTCTTGCTCTGTTGTACATACTTACATATTGTATATACTTACTTGCACTTGCAACTAACCAGTTTTGCTTTTACATGACAAAATATTGTTTCTTTTTGTATATTCTCTTTTCTGTCGCTTTCTTAACTTACTTGAATAGTTCTAAGCTTAACAAAATCATATTTTAATCATTGCTAATTCAATCGCCAACGACATCGGTGGGTTCCTTGTAAAATGTAAATGTTACATATATAAATCATACTCAAACGCAATCTAACATTTAAGGCAGTCACGTCACATTCAGAGTCAAAGTACATTTAGTTTAAATAAAAAATAAATTATAACGTGGAAAAAATAGGTTTTTTTTATTTAAACAACAACACAACACAGAAGAGGCACACAACACACAATTACATTAATGTGGAACTTGGTAAGGGTATTTTAAAATCCCTAACAAATTAAGTTCACAATTACACTTACTAACTAAATTAAAACATTACACAAATTTACAAATCACATACAATTACAAGACAAACAGTCTGCTGTTGCCTGTATTAGATCCTGAGAAACCTAATGCCAATGCCAGAGAGCTTGGGTTTCAACATCAGACATTTGCATGGGAGACCAACCTCTCCAAGGTACCACTCTTGTTATCGAATTGAGTCGTGCTCTGAAAGGACAAGCGTCAGAATGGTTGTCCACAGTTTCATTGTTTGGAATGACATCAGGAATCAGTTGAAGGACATATTTTAGGCGAGGTATGCCTGTCGTGAAACATCTTCGGCATTCTTAATTAATGTGAACAATACCAAGCCAAAGGATGGTGAGCATCTTACATCTTATACTGCAAGTATGATAATGTCATTGCTGTCTCGTTGGAAAAATTCATCGCCAGAAAAAATTGCTGTCGCTACAGTGTTTGCACTTATATCTCATTTTGAACCCCACAGAAATTGAAGATAGGCATCGAATGCAACAGGAGTTAAAAGCTTTGTCATTCTTGAAGAGACGAGCCAATCCATCTGAAGTAAATGGACCTAATGTTAAGCGCTTCAGAGCTACACCGACATCCATAAAATGTTTCACCTCTGGAAAACTGGTACCCAAATCTATTACTTGCCGTTTCGCAAAGGATATGCAATCTGGCATGACGTATACACAACCATTGAAGGGAATTCTAGCTACGGAATCAGCAAAAACAATTACCTGCTTCAAGTGTGCAGAAGCTGGACATTTTGCATTGCGTTGCGAGAGTGGCAGGAATGAACGCAGTTCCAAAGTTCCTGTTGGCGTGCGAAGGGTCGATGTTTGTCAAATTAGTTCCCCTTCAGATATTCTTAAGCTTTATGGTAAGCAATTGTTATTTTATTATGATTCAGGTTCCGAGTGTTCAATTATTAAAATATCAATTACTTGTAAATTTAGAGGCAAACGTTTTGATAACGTTATACCCAACTAACAATTTTACTTCTGTGAGGCTCTAACAAAGCTATGTATTTTTTATTCAGCTCAGTGCTTGTATAAGGTTTTAAGAAGATACAATTGGCCCACTTGAGAAGCTCGAAAGGCTTTTAAACAGTCATATACTGGTAGATAGGACATACTCATTATATTTCTTTAAAGTCTTATAGAAACAAATAATATCCAAACCTTACAAATGCGGTAGGCTATTATTTGTATCAGCAAGCACAGAAAAAGCAGATAAAGACTTGCCTCTATAGGCTAATACTTCTTGAAAGCCTTATACAAGGCTACTAGAAGCTTGCAAAGTATACACAAAAATAAAAATAAATTCTTTCATATTAATTTTTATTTCTTAGTTTCGTTCAATTTTTTCGTCCAAGCTATTTTTTTCTCTGAAACGAATTGTATATAGTTATAATTTTGTGATGAATAAAAACACTTTACTTACTTGATGGATTTAATGGGATTTGACCCAAGGATATGCTGGTTGAGAGTCAGGCATCTTACACATCGCGCTAATCTTCTATATGATAAGTGGGTAGAAAATCAGAGCCATTTAAAACCGAAATTAGCTTCCCAAGAACTTCGCTAAGGCTTCCTGATGGAGTTCAACTATTGCTGTGAGGGTGACCATACATGTTTTGTTTCACGGTGATTTTATACTTAATATAGCCTTATATTCATATTTTCCATTATGAAATCTAAGCGTTAGAAATTTTTCATAATAGAGAAGATTCTCGCGAGGTAATTGAAAATTTATTCTTCATATACACAAAGTTGACAGCAAATTAAATTTTGTTTGTTACGAACTTGTATTCACAGGGCTTGTACAAGTAAAATCATTTGACATTACTTCGTTGAGACCTTCTAAGCGAATAAAATCCTTCCAGTGCATGCGCCTGACAGCACACACATTAGTGCTGTTATAGGGCTTTTATTGACAGGACTTTTACAAACAAATTAAATAGAATTCACTTCGGTTAGGCAAATTTATCGAAAAATATGCTTCTCGCACAAAGTGCTTGACAATATAGTACACTCACCGCCACAATTATCCGCCCACCCAGTTTTTTTAATTATTATTGTAGATTTTGTATGAAGGTTTTTTATAATACAAATTCTATATAATTACTACTGAAATACATCAGCCAAAGTAGAAGACTAAGCACTATTTAATTGGACTTGTTGAATTATTGATTCAAAATAGCTTTTAACGGCCTTTAGTCCATAAAAATTGGCGTTTCGTCCCGGCGATCTCACTTGGACTCATCAGTTGACTAGTGAGGGCCTTGTCAATACGCAATTTTTATTAAGTTCAGTTCAACTTACATGAACTTTTTGACAAAAATCCAATGTGAACTATATCCAACAAGATTAAAATTCTTAATCATTAAGCTGGAAATTTTGCCCAGGGCCAGGCTTTGTTTTTATATGAAGGTTTTTTATAATACAAATTCTATATACTACTGAAATACATCAGCCAAGTAGAAGACTTAGCACTATTTAATTGGACTTGTTGAATTATTGATTCAAAATAGCTTTTAACGGCCTTTAGTCCATAAAAATTGGCGTTTCGTCCCGGCGATCTCACTTGGACTCATCAGTTGACTAGTGAGGGCCTTGTCAATACGCAGTTTTTATTAAGTTTAGTTCAACTTACATGAACTTTTTGACAAAAATCCAATGTGAACTATATCCAACAAGATTAAAATTCTTAATCATTAAGCTGGAAATTTTGCCCAGGGCCAGGCTTTGTTTTTATATGAAGGTTTTTTTTTGCCTGGCCCTGGGCAAAATTTCTAGCTTAATGATTAAGAATTTTAATCTTGTTGGATATAGTTCACATTGGATTTTTGTCAAAAAGTTCATGTAAGTTGAACTGAACTTAATAAAAATTGCGTATTGACAAGGCCCTCACTAGTCAACTGATGAGTCCAAGTGAGATCGCCGGGACGAAACACCAATTTTTATGGACTAAAGGCCGTTAAAAGCTATTTTGAATCAATAATTCAACAAGTCCAATTAAATAGTGCTAAGTCTTCTACTTGGCTGATGTATTTCAGTAGTATATAGAATTTGTATTATAAAAAACCTTCATATAAAAACAAAGCCTGGCCCTGGGCAAAATTTCCAGCTTAATGATTAAGAATTTTAATCTTGTTGGATATAGTTCACATTGGATTTTTGTCAAAAAGTTCATGTAAGTTGAACTGAACTTAATAAAAATTGCGTATTGACAAGGCCCCCACTAGTCAACTGATGAGTCCAAGTGAGATTGCCGGGACGAAACGCCAATTTTTATGGACTTAAGGCCGTTAAAAGCTATTTTGAATTGTAGATTTTGTGTAGTAATAAGCAAATTGGATACTTAAATAAGATAATATATACAAATGTATTAACTGTTTAATTTATGGTTCAAATACCCAGTTGATAAAAAGCCATCCTCGCGATAACCGTTACTTATTGTAAGCAAACGTGGTGGCAATTAAAATAGGTAGATAGGTGGATAATTATGCCGGTGAGTGTATAGTTTCTATCAGGCTTTCATACACAAGTCTTATCGAATCTGTGGGCTCTGATATCAAAACAAAATAACTTGTTTCAGGCTTCTGTGAGCAGGCCTCTCATAGAGCTTTAAGAGCTTCTTAGTGAAAGGTTTTTCTTTGTTTTCTTTTTGCGTGCTTCTACATACCAATTCAAGGAAGCCTTATGAAAATAATAAGGAACTGTACACATTAAAACTTGTAATTTACTTAAAATTTCACCTCCAGTAGGTCTTAAAAAAGCTGTATACGAAAATATAGCTTCGAAAATGTGCAACTTCGTTGTACAAACTCAATACAAAATCTGTAAAATCAGTAACTTCAAAAAATTCAAGAACTGAACCTTAAAGAAGGAAAATTGTTAGTTGGGTAAGCATGATGGGTATAGGAGTTTTATAAATATTAAATAGATAAAATTAAAAGAAAAACTGATTTTTGTTTTATTTTATTTAATTTTAATATTCATTAAACTAATATCACAACTTATTCATTTTTAATATATAAGCTACGCGTTTCGGAGTGTTATATCGCCATCATCAGGCGAACTACTTTTGATTTTTAATTGTTGGTATAGTCAAAGTCAAGCTTTTAGTTGTCATCTTGTGTTGTACTTGTGTTGTTGTTGCCGTTTTTACTTAATGTGGTTGGAGCTTTTTTTGTCTGGTGATATACGAGTGGTCTTCCTTTTATCTATTATGTTGTTAGTGTTAAATTGCTGTTTCGTATGAAGTTTTTGGTTTTACTGTCAATTTATCATTTAATAAGCTGTCTTGTTCTATCTTGTATGCTTTGTAGATTTCATATTCTTCGATCGCGTCTAATATTTTACCTTTTCTGCTTGGAAGTGACTCTAGACATGCCAATTATAGCAGTTTTGGTTTATAAAAGTACTGTTTATGCGGCCCCGCAGGGCCAGGGCCCTCCGCCGGAAGGCATACTTGAGACACGCAGAGTTTTTTTTCAAGTCGCGCGAAGCGCGTTAACACACGCTCACTTTTAATTTCGAAAAACTGTTATAAATTGGCATGTCTCTAGTCGCAGCCTTTCTGCTTATGTGTAATGTTTGTAGGTTTGTTTCAAGATCTGTATAATTATAGTTGTTATTGATTAAATAGTGGACGTAGGTAGATTTGGAGTTTGGTTTTGGTATATGTTCTTTGAATCAATCGTTGAATGTTCTACCTGTTTGTCCTATGTAGAACATTTGACAGTCGTCGCATTTCAATTTATAAACTCTGGAGCATAATTTTTTATCCGTCTTAGGTTTTTGTTTCAAAATATTGTTTATGTTGTTGTTAGTTTTAAATGAAATTCGTTTATATTTCGTTTTTTGAATTCATATAAAAGAGTTTATGGAATTATATTGGTGTAATTTACTGATGTGTATTTTATGTTTTCTTTTGTTGTATTTATGTTGTTTTTGTTTTTGGTATAGTTTATTTTCTTTTTCTTTTGTGTGAGTAGTTTATCAATTATAATTGTTGTTGTGATATAGCCATTGTGTGTGCAATGTATTTTATGGTGTTAATTTCATTTAAATAATCAGTTTTATCCATTGGAATATTAATCAATCGATTTATAAATGCATTAAATGCTGACATTTTTTGGGGGTATGGGTGGAGGGAATCCTTATGTATGGTGGTGTCAGTAGTTGTAGGTTTTCGATATATTTTATATTTGAGTTTGTTATTGTTTTTTGTTATGTTTAGATCTAAGAAATTTATGGAGTTGTTGTTTTCGATTTCACTTGTAACTTTAATGTTTGTGTTTATGTTATTGATATATTTAGTTAGTATGTCCATTTGTCTTTGTGTACCGTCGAATTTGACAAACGTGTCATCTACATATCTTGAATATAATACTATTTTAACGTTTTTGTGGATTATTATCTGATGAAATATATTTATTTTCGAAGTTATTTAGGTAGATATCAGCCAAAAGTCCACTTAAGGTATAGGTCAAAAACGTGTTCAGAGATTCTAACTGATGTAGTCATAAATGGAATAACTGTTGTTGAAATTCTATTTCATGTCTTACATGACTAAGATGTAGAACATGAAATTTTGATAGGCCGAAAAATTTTGAAGCAGGGTTTAGCTATAGATACATATGACTTCCGATGTTTTGGAAGTGAGCAAAATTAAAGTTGTCCGACCGTAAATTTTGAGAATAACATCAAAGATATTCAGGTGGAATTCAAGCCAAGGTTACTTTCTATTTTAAATGTTTTTGTATTCATGGTACTCCTTGTAGGCCTGCGAACGTTGAAGCAATGCACATAAATCTTAAGGATCCAAATAGACCGTTTATCGTCGTTCTTATAGACTAAGTGCGGAAGAACGAATAATTGTACCCGATAAGATAAAAGAACTTGTAGCAGCTCATGTAATTCGTCCAAGTTCATCCCCATTTGTTAGTGCTCGTAAAAAAGAAGGATAGGTTAGATCGCATGTGCGTCAACTATCGTGAGTTAAACGATAACACCATTCCTCAAAGGTATTCTCTACTATTAATACAAGACGAAATTGGCCGACTTCACGGATGCTTCCATTTTTCAATTCTCGACATGACTCGATTCAAAAGACGGCGTTTGTAACTTTGGATGGTTAATTTGAGTATCTTTTCATGCCATTTTGGTTAATCAAAGCACTGGGTGAGATCGCTAATACATACATACATGGACAATATTTTGATTTTAGGAACTGAAGATATGGATGAAGCTTTTGTTAGGGTTCGAACTCCGCTGAAGGTATTAACAAATATAAAAATGTTTCCCTACCTCCTCCTTGCACTGTCACTCAACTAAGTACGTCAGTTTATAGGATTGCCATATTATTTACCACAGTTTATTTCGCAATGTTCTCAAGTGATGGCTCATCTGTATGAGTTAACTAAAGTTGTTAAAGGTAACATTTCTTGGACACCAAAACACAAATATGTCAGACAGAAAATTGTAACAATTCTTGTAGGAAACCATCTGACATGTTTATTCATGTCTATCAGAAAATCAAATATGTCTGCTTAGAATGCATCAGTCACCCGAACCCACGAAAATAATCATCACCATCTCAGCCGAATTTTCTATTCAAGTTGAACAGAAATCCAATCAGATACATTTCAACACGATACACCTCGTGTAAAGAAACTTTTCATGTCCACACTCCACGTGTAAACCTAAGAAATCAATACACATTCAAGATATCACTTACAAAACAAAAGTAAGTAAAGAAAATGAACTGGTAAAGTAAAACAACATGTCATGTCAACATATTTAATATGTGTCTAATTTCAGTAAATATCTTTTGCTCACTCATTAACTCGAAAAAACTCAAATAAGAATAAATAACCTCTAATTCAAACTGTTATACTCAACCAATCCAAGTATGAAAACACCCTTAAACTACCATCCGTAATTCAATGACAGATAGAAATCGAACACGACTTCTGTCTCGTGTCGTCCCAACTGAATTCTAATTCCAATCAGTTCCATGTAGCCGGCATCCATTTTTAGTAGGTATCTTGTGAAACGAAAGCAGCCGGCATTGTTCTTTTGTGTCTGGCCGTCGATCTCACAAGTTGTCTCCAAAAATTTTATTTGCTAAAATTGGTAAGTCGCAATATAAAAACGTGTTGTAAAGTTAGGTGAACTAATTTATATTATTGTTCCTATTAGCTTTTCAATATCCGATTTAATCCAGAACATCCTTATGCTTTATTAAGCGAAAAATTCATCCTGCATTTTGCACCGCTGCGCAGTGCAGCTAGATTTTGGCTATCTAGGTAGGCATAAGTCAATTTTCAAAATGTTAAATATGTCTAAAAATGGTTGGTATTCTATTACATAAATACCCACTCTATGATTACACCATGGCTAAAAAAATAATAAAATATGTGTAAGTAACTGAATGCTTTCTAGAAGTTGACGTTAATTACTTTGCTCAAATGCATTAACAATAATTGCTTCTGAATGGCTTCATTCTCGTGACTCCAGTGCATCATCTGTGGCTCTAGTGCTTACATTTTATTTTAAATTATTTAATTTTGTTCATTAGCTTTGCATTAAGTTTAAACTTCTTTAAAATACGCAATTGTGAATTCATAAAATCATATTGAATGTGTAAGTGATTTGTTACTAATAAAACGTAAGTTTGTAAATTTCGACTAAACTTTAGCTTTTTTATATCGCAGGATATCGATACGCGATCAATACCATAACCTAACTGAACATCAACAGTACAGTGAAAACCAAAATCATTCTGCGAAAGTTTGCGAAAGAGCTATAGTAATGTACATAATCCAAAATGGCTGCTGAAATTTCGTATGAGTCAATTTTTGATGTTTGGTGCACAAACTCAATCTCTTAGAGATTTGAAGCGATCGTTGCTCATGTTTTGCGATTTGTAAACATTACAAGAGCACCTGATGACGCGCTTTACCCAGATTAAGCGTAAAATAAGGTTTGAGTCACAAAATTGAAACAAAATGGCTCAAAGTTGGCAGACACCGAGAGCGCTTCTTGCATTACCATAGTTTATGGCTTCAAAACAACATCCAATTTTTGGAAATTGTGACCGATGCCATTTCTACCACATCCAGTAATAAAATTGGAAGGCCAGAAAAAGAGTTCAGTTCCTGCAGTTATTGGTCTAAGAGACGCAAAGTAAAGGATCTTATCCAAAACAGAAGTCAAGAGGAATTGGCGTTGGCCACAGAAATGAAATTAAGAAGTGAGGGGAAAAAATATTCGGCTGTAATTGTAAGAGAATTATCTGTTGCATCTCCTAAAAGAGGTACACGTTTTAAAAGAGCAGATCAAGCACTTGCCCTAATAGCTGATGCTAATCTCTCAACGCATCAATATAAAATTGTTCATCTACAAGCATCAGCTCAAAATTTAAAATTTTATCCTGCATTCCACAGAGTTCAAGCCTGCTCAACATTTATACTATCCCCCCGGTATAACTGTAACGGAAATATCTGCTGAAATAGAGCTCCAATCACTCATTAACCACACTGTCTATGTGCAGTTCAAGAAGTAGTTCTTCTTACTTTCGACTTAACGCAAAACAATATTTTTCATTTGATAATTAAGTGGGGATTCTGATCAGCAACACTCCGACGAAAGCCTTTTTAGCATATCCATGGATCCAATACAAATCTACTGTGGCACTGATGAAAACAAGCAAATAATTTGGCAAAACCCAGCATCATCTTCGACCAGGCATTGTCGTCCTATTAAATTTATATTTGCTAAGGAATCAGTAGATGTTATAACTAAAGAAGTAAGGGAAATTGAAAACCAAAGTGCAGCACTTTCTCCAACTAAAGTATTGGTAAATAATACCGACATTCTTGTGAAATCCACAATGATATTCTGTATGATTGATGTTAAAGTATGCAATGCTGTTTCTTCTTGTTCTTCAACACAAACATGTTACTTGTGTGGAGCGAAACCGAGTGAAATGAACAACCCAAAACGTATTTCAGAAAAGCCTGTTAGTGAACATTTTTTTTTCATTTGGATTGTCTCCGCTTCATGCGTGGATACGATTTTATGAATGCTTGCTGCATATTTCATATACAATAGAAATTAAAGTATGGCAGGCACGTGGTCCAGAAAATAAACGAAAATTGGGATAAAAAAAAAGCTTGTCCAGGAGAGGTTCAGAAGAGAGTTAGGTCTTCTTATTGATATGCCTAAACAGCAAACAGGTAATACGAACGATGGCAGTACTCCTCGTAAATTTTTTCGGCACACTGAGATATCTTCTGATATAACTGGTGTTAATTAAGAGCTCATAAAACGCTTCAATATAATATTAGAATCCTTGAACTGTGGTTTTCAAATAAATATTGAAAAATTCCATGAATACTCCAAACAAACATGTGCCTTATATCTCAAGGAATATTTTTGGTATCCAATGCCTGTTAGTGTACACAGAGTATTATTCCACGGAAAGGATATCATAGCATCTTCTATAGTTCCAATTGGTCAATTATCCGAAGAAGCGCAAGAGGCGCGAAATAAACATAATGTACAATATAGAGAACTTTTTATTAGAAAAAACATCAAGAACTGACACGAATACCGATTTGCTTCACAGACTGCTATTCACATCGGATCCACTCATCACAAGTCTACGAGCTCCATCAAAGACAAAAAGAAGCAAAATAACATCAGAAGTGTTGGAGTTTTTTTTTTCAGCCTAACTATAACGCCTTGGATAGAGATAGTCGAGATGGTTTTTCACCAGAACTTTCAGACGCAGAAGACTCTGTTTTGAGTGAGAGTGAATAATAGTGAATTATTATAAGGGATCGTCACTTTCCAAGATTGTGGGCTTACAAATTATTTTCTTTTTTTTAAGCTGTTGAAAAAACCATTTTTATTTATCATGTGTCTTTTCAAGAAAGTTTTTTACCGAATATGGGAGATTTTGTTAATATAGCAGTTAAAAATTATTGAATTATAAAAAAACTTAATGGAATAAAAAAAAATTTGAGTTGTATTTATTTAAAGTTATGAACACAAAAAAATACGAACTTTTATTTTTTTACACGCACAATACTTTTGCCCACCTAAAATGCTACAATTGCACACTGTGCGCTGTCTGGAAGATTTTCCTCAGCCACGATAATGGCGAAGGTCCTCCATTTCAAGAAAATAATTCCCATTAAGACAGGTAAATAAGTGAATTAAGTAATCTAGTGAAATCCAAGAAAGAAAACTTGAGAAAAGAAAACATTTTAGTGAAATTCGAGAAACTTAGGGTTTTTTTAATTGTCTATACAGGGTCGACGAAAAAGCACGCGATAGCCTGCAATTAAAATTCCTTAAAATCAAGCGAGGGAGTGTCTGGAGATTCCAGAAACTTCCCGTAACGACGGCCAGACAATTTATCCTTTTACTCCGAAGACAAACACGAGTTTATCCTTTTATTCCGAGCACAAGCACGAATCCATCTTAGTAGGTATGGATGCACTACAGCCTGGGAATTTTTTGTGGCTAGAGGTCACGTGCCAAGGTCGTCGATATGCTTTGTGATGGCCGGTTGGGGTGTTTTCGTTGTATGCGTTATCAGTAGAGCGTGTGCCAAAGAGGTCGGCAGCCTTTGTGATGGTTGGTTGGGGGAGACCGTCGTCGTCGTCGTCGTTAGTTGTATGTCTTATCAGTATGTATGGTGTTGTAGGTTTGTGGGTATTTGAATAGAAATGTGTTATGATTGCGTGGAGAAACGAATATAAAGTCGATGATTTGTATTAATGGGGATCTTCCTAATGTATAGCTAATTGGAATTTCAACATTAGGCCTAAGTGCTGACTGTTTGGGTAGACCGTCGTCGTTGTATGTCTTATCAGTATTTATGGTGTTGTAGGTTTGTGGGTAGTTGAATAGAAATGTGTTATGATTACGTGGTAAAGATGTTTTTTTTTTTTTTTTTTATTTTTATTTTAATGATTCACTGTTTGTTAATTGTGAGAAATGAATGTAAAGTTGATGATTTGTATTTATGGGGATCTTCCTAATGCATAGCTAATTGGAATTTCAACATTGGACCTAAGTGACGACTGTTTGGGGAGATCATCGTCGTCGTTGTATGTCTTATCAGTATGTATATGATGTTTTAACATTAGACCTTTAATAATGTAGATACTCTTAAAACCGAAAAATATTTTACGAACAAATATTGAGTTCTATTTATTTTTATCAGAATAATTGCGGTTTGAAAATACTTAAAAATAATATATAATGTTACAATCTCATATCCGTTTGAAAAAAAAATCTTCCTATTGTATAGCTAAATGGAATTTCAACATTAGACCTACAACATTTTAGATACTCTTAAAACCGACAAAATATATAATGAAAAAAATATTGAGCTCTATTTATTTTTTATCAGAAGAATTGTGGTTTGAAATACTTAAAAATAAAGTCTAATGGTATAATCAAATAATTTCCGTTTGACAACAAAAAAAAAAAAAAAAAAAAAAAAAAAAAAAAATTGGATAGAGTAACATTCCGCTCTAAATACCATATTTAGAGATTAAGTTAAATGGCTATACTTTTTTTCGTAAGTATAAAAACAGAGTATTCCTTACTTTTGAATTCAGTTACTCTTGACATATCTTGAAGTAAAATTCTTAAAAAAAAAAACATAAAATGTCTTCAATTTTAAACAAAATTAAGTCGAACGCTAATATTATTAAACAAAAAAAAAGATTGTCCAGTATTAAAAATCTGGAATTGAAAAAGAAGTATAATATACTAAGTGCGAAAAGGTGCACTACTAGGTTCGGGGAACAGATTTTAGTGGAGTTGACCGACTGTTCGGTATTTTTACCGAAGAGGTGTGTCAATTCATTTGATGACGAAGCAGTGGCAGAGCTCCATAAGCTTAGTCTGGAAGTTGTGGCCCCGTATGAACAGACGTTCATACTAGACTTCCATGTCAAGGAACAACAACAACAACAACAACAACAACAACACCAACAACAGCAACAACAACAACAACAACAACAACAACACCAACAACAACAACAACAACCAATGAGCAACAACAGCAACAACAGCAACAGCAGTAGCAGCAGCAACATCAGCAACAACAACCGAGAAGAAAATGATGGAGGCGAATCGGATGAGGTAATAAATCCACAATCATCATCTTTTCTTAATTCTCAAAAACATTTGTTTTATAATTCACTATATTAAACAAATAATTTATAATAATCTTAATAAAAAAAAAAAAAAAAAAAAAAAGCCATACGAAAATAAATATGTTTTTTTTCTCTAAGGTATACCTTATTGTTTGTTTTGAAGGTTTTGTAGAGAATTCTGTTGTTCTTCCGCTTTTCTCTGAAATTAAAGGTTTTTTTCACTTTTCTCTTTTTTTCCATTCCTCAAATTTAGCGAATTACGATATTGAATGAAACGTACACGCAAATAAAACGATTTGGTGTAAACGGTCGAAAAATTCAATTCAAAATAAAGACCATACCGGAAAATCAAGAACCCACTTCCTGGATAAGGGAAGGTTTGAGCGATATGTTCAAACACGCCTTAAAAGATCTCGACCCCTCAGATAAAGTGGGAATTACTTTTAATGGAAAGAGTTTTTCTACCGAAAGGGGCAGTGGGTGGATAAGCTTCCGAGATTGTTGTGATATTAAATTCGGTGATATATGGGATATGATCAGTAAAATCTTTCAAAGCAATTCATCGGGTTTGAGTACAGAAGATTTTAGTGTTACTATAACATCGGTGAAACTTCCTTCTGGATCTGGAAAAACAAGATCAAACATGTTTAATACATTTGAAGAAGAATGTAAAAAACGCAGAGGCATAATTACCATAAATAATATGGACAATTTGTGTTTACCTCGAGCTCTTGTTATTGGCAAAGCATATGCTGACAAGGAAAGTGAATACAACAAAAAATTAGTTAGAAGAGATATTGGAAAAATTCAGACACAGAATGTCGTAAAACTAATTAACGACGCCCAAATAAATATTCCGGCCGAAGGTTGTGGTATACCAGAATTAAAAATATTTCAAAACCATTTAAAGGAATATAAAATCACTGTGTATAACCATGGAACAAAAGGGCGTGAAATTATATTTGAAGGTGGCAATCAAGAGAGAAAAAAAATTAACTTACTATACCACAATAATCACTACAATTTAATAACATCTTTAACTTCTGCATTTTGTTGTAGTTATTATTGTGAAGATTGCCATATACCGTATAATGTGAAGAGTAAGCATAAATGTCAAAGATCATGTCCTCAATGCCAAAACACACCTATGTGCCAAAAGATTGCAAAAGAAATTATTTGTGTAGATTGTAATCGAAACTTTAGAGGGAAAAACTGTTTCGACAAACACAAAGGGGGCAGCTCGAAAGGAAACAATTCTATTTGCGATCAAATTAAAAGATGCCTATTATGTTTAAAATCATATAATGGCAGTCGGAACCATATCTGTGGTGAATACTTCTGCAAGATGTGCAGTAAACATGTAGAAGAAGATCATCGGTGTTATATACTTCCCGATAAAAGAACGCCTAGATGCAAAGACACTCTATACATATTTTATGATTTAGAGAGTCGTCAGGAGAGAATTATTGGAAACAAAACAATACATATTGAAAATGAATTATATAATACGCCTGTTAAAATACATGAGCCAAATTAATGTGTTTTTCAACAAAAGTGTGATCAGTGTTTTGAAATTCCAAATTTGGCTTTTTGTTCTAAGTGCGGACATTCATTGAATGTTATTAATGAGCCTGAAGGAGAAGAAGAAGGAAATGTTGTTTCTAAATTCTTGGATCACATTCTTAATGTTCGTCAAAAATTTAAAAAAGTTGTTGTGATAGCACATAACGGGCAATCATATGATCACCAATTCATTTTAAATTATGTACTGGAAGAAACAAATTTGAGTCCAGAATTGATCATGCGGGGCACTAAGATCATTTTAATGGGAATAGCAAATGTTAAGTTTATTGATTCTTTAAACTATTTCCCTATGGCTCTCTCCAAACTTCCAAAAACATTTCAGTTATCTTCTGCATTGAAAAAAGGTTATTTTCCTCATCTTTTTAATACAAAAGAAAACAAAAACTATATCGGGAAATTACCTGCAATAGATTACTACAGTCCAAATTCAATGAAGACGGAAGATCGTGAAGTATTTTTAAAATGGTTTGAAGAACATCAAAACGATGATTTTAACCTTCAACGTGAACTTTTGGAATATTGCATCAGTGATGTTAAAATTTTGACTGAGGCTTGTTTGAAATTTAGACACTTCTTTCTTGCTCAAAGCAATGTTGAACCGTTCCTTGAAGCAACAACTATAGCATCTTCATGTAATCTGCTGTACAGACGAAATTTTCTACAGCCGAATACTATTGGGTTAATACCTAAAAATGGATACAGGTGAGATTTTATTTAAATAAATATATATATTTTAATTAAATATAAAACAAATCGTTTTTTTTTTTTTTTTTTTTTTTAAATATTCAGGTGTGTTGATAATCAATCCATAGAGGCAATCAAGTGGTTGATTTTGGAAGAGAAGAATCGAAAAATCAACATAAAGCATGCTGCTAAAGGACGCGAAGCTGTAATTAACGGAGTCAAAGTCGATGGTTTCTGTGAGGAAAGCAAACAAATTTTTGAGTTTCATGGCTGCTACTATCACGGCCATCCTGTTTGTCTAAAACATAAACGAGACGATCCTCTATCTGATAAAGAACAACACGATACGTTGAACTACAGATTCGAGAGAACAATGGCCAAAACATCCCGATTGAGATCGTTTAATTACGAAGTGATCGAAAAGTGGGGTTGTGAATTTGAAACTCAACTAAGTTTCCTTAAGGATGAAGAGTTAAATATCCTAAACAATCACCCATTAATACAGAATGCCCCACTTAATCCACGAGGTGGTTTCTATGGAGGAAGAACTGGGAATACATTTAATTATTACAAGTGTAAGGAAGGTGAGCAAATAAAATACATTGATGTATGTTCACTATACCCCTGGGTATGTAAAAACGGGAAATTTCCCGTTGGACATCCAAAGGTTCACACAGCTAATGATGATATTTGCTCTAACACGAAACTTGATGGCATCAATGGGCTTATTAAATGTAAAATTCTGCCACCAGAGAACTTATTTCACCCGGTCTTACCCCAAAAACAAAACAAGAAACTAATGTTTTCATTGTGCAGAACTTGTAGCAGTGAAAAAACTAAAGAAAGAGTCTGCACACATTCTGATGATCAGAGGGCCTTACTAGGAACATGGGTAATTGACGAAGTAGTGAAAGCTATTGAAATGGGCTATAAACTACTTACTATTATGGAAATTTGGGAATACGAAGTGATTCAGTATAATCCAAATACAGGTTCTGAGGGTTTATTTACCTCTATGATGAATGCATACCTTAAAATAAAGCAAGAAGCTTCAGGATGGCCAAGTGTATGTTCATCTGAAGAGGATAAAATCAAATATGTTGCGGATTTCCTTGAGAAGGAAAATGTCGAGTTGGAATTTTCCGAAATAAAAAACAATCCTGGAAAGAGATCCCTTGCCAAACTAATTCTAAATTCTTTTTGGGGTAAATTTGGTCAACGGGAAAATCAGCAAAAAACCTGTATTTTGAATAAACCTTCAGATTTGTTTGATTTCCTTACCCATCCATCCATAGAAGTCTTACAAATTCTTCCAATAAATGAAAAAAATATTGTGATAAGCTTTGAATTGAAAGAAGAAGAAGCTGAGTCCCTACCAACAGTTAATGTTTGTATTGCTAGCTATACAACAACTCAAGCCCGTCTTAAACTGTACAGTTATCTGGAACAACTGAAGGAAAGAGTTCTGTACTACGATACAGATTCAGTAATTTATATAAGTCGGGAAGGGGAATTTGAACCAGCTACTGGAAAGTTCATCGGGGACATGACTGATGAACTGGAAAGCTATGGCCAAGGAAGCTATATAACCGAGTTTGTGAGTGGTGGTCCAAGAAATTATGCATACAAAGTGTATAGCACACAAGATAATACTGAACACATTGTATGTAAAGTAAAGGGTATCTGTCTTAACTTTCAATCGGCGCTTAAAATCAATTTCGATTCAATTAAAGAAGCAGTAATAAATTCTTCCAAAGAAGATAACGACAGTATATTTATAAAATCTAATAATATACGTCGAACAAAAGAGCATCAAGTGATTACTGTAGAGGAGGTTAAAACCTATAAACCAAGATCGGAAAAACGTTATTTTCTCGATGATTATAGTTCTGTACCGTATGGATTTAAAAGAAAATCTTAACATTTGTATTTAAACTGGTAAAATAAAAAGACATATGTAATTTAAAAAGTATACAAGACTAGTTTTTTATTTATGAAATATTAATTACAATTTTTTATATTCACTAATGAATTTGCTTAAGAGATACACATTTTGAAGTGCACATCTTTTCCCATGGTATTTACATTTCAAAGTTATATCTGGATACATTTTTTTAAGTTCTTTTAAATTTTGGCATCTGTAGTCGTTATCTTCAAGGTTGACGACTTCTACGTTTTCGTTATTGAGTAACCAATGTAACCAATGTTTCTTTTCGGTACCCTTGACGTAAACAACTGCATTTTGAATTTTTTCTCGAAGATATGCCTTAACTTTGTGAAAATCTATGTCTCCCCCATCCCAGGTAAAACCATGATGGTTTTCATGTAACCAGTGAGCTTGTCTCTTGAGCGATAATGGAAGTAGGTTAGAGTTAAATGGTGGTGTAAGGATGAAATGCTGGTGATAACCATCGAAAAGTACAGCTATTTCCTTTAAAATGAACTCGTTATTTATTCCCCTAAAACCTTGAAAGTCTGCAAAATAGGTATTCATGGTTAGGTTTGTTCTCAACAAGTTCACTTTTTCTACTGATCATTTTATATCAGAACTTCCAATTTATGTAAGTTTGTTAACTTCTCCAGTTAATGGACTATACTCAATTATACGATCATGAAGAATTAGACAATACATAGTTGTTGAAGCAGGAATGGGAGTTGATGTTTTAAGTTCAATTTTTACATCCACTGGTCCTGTTTTAATTGATTCATTTTGACGAGAGCAATCAATAACCATAATTGGAGCGATATCCTTAAAATCTTGTCGCGATAAAAGAGGATTTGATTGTATCTGATAGTATGAATGCTGAAATTTACTGTACATTTCATAGAGAACGGCATATCGCTCCAGTTTATATTTAAGATTTAAGTCTTCGCGAGGATAAGATTCAGAATTTAAATGAACTTTTACATTGCTTACATCGCAGTGATCGAATTTGCTAGCATCTTTATTTCGTTGATTTTTTCTATCTGTTTGTAGAGCAATAATAATATATCTTGGCTTCTCAAGTTGACTTGAAGTTTTTACTGTCCAAACATGATCAGTGTTGGTTGGTAGTGTAGGGTATTCGTACATTTCCCAATTTCGAAAATGAATCTGAATTCGATTTAATTGTATTTGTTTCAATAATGTAAGTTTATTTGAATCGGATAAGGTAATGTGTGGAACTCTCCATTGCAATTTAAAAATTGAGAGTTTTAATTCTTCATTATCTTTAGTAAAATAAGCATTCTCATTTGTTCGAGTGCGAATTAAAATCAGTTCATGTCTTGCATTTGTTATGATCTTTTTATAGTCTTCAGCAAATCCTAATAATTTTTTTAATGGTACGCAAAAATTAAAAACACCCATTGAAAGAGAAATACTATTGTTTCCAGTCCATGATCCATTTTCTAAGTTTTTACTTTCATTCTCTTTTAAAGATATATAATTTTTTAAGGTTGTTGTGATTCCCACATTTTTATTATTTTCAATGTCAACCCCGTTTAATTCATAATGTATTTCTTCAAAAAGAAAAGCCATTGCATTATTAGTTAATTTCCCTGCTGAAAGAGTTCCATCTGCTTTAGTTAGACTACCCTCTATATAAATGTAACTTTCACAGGGTAGTATACATAAATCCTGTTGTTGTATGGGGATTCGTATTTCATCACTTGGATTGAAGGACTGAAGAAATGGTGAGTAACTATGGTATTCAAACTTAGATATGCTATTATCATAGCTGGGTCCATGAGTAATATTTAATATATCGTTCATATTGTTTTTTTTTTTTTTTTTTTTTTTTTTTTTTTTTTTTTTGTTTTAATAAATTTGTAAGAAGATAGGCTTTATTTTCAGGTGATAACTGAGATGTTGACAGTTTTGATGTTCTAGTAGAACTAATTGAATCATTAATTTTGATATCTGTTAAATAATTATTATATATTAACATTATTTCAATTTTGTGGTTAAATGCAAGCGCACAGTTATTCTTTCTCCTCTAAAATTTATTAAGTCACCGTCCTGATCCACAAGCTTTAATGTTATAGTACTTATTCGCTTGACATTCACCGGTAAATAGATGACATTTTTTGGAACTTCTATTATTTTATACCCTGCCCCTGTTTCTGGTGAGAATTCATGTATTGTATGCATAGGAGTATTATTAAAATAAGAGCCAGTAATGATATTACACTCGACTCGTATGACGTTTACCTTGTTTATGTCAACAGGTAAATCTGACAAGTGAGTCTTATTATCTTGGAGAACACGTTTACTGAAACCTAATAATCTTCCAATGGATCTGTCCTTATTAAAATATATTTTCTCGCTGCTTTGGATTTCACATTCCATTGTGTTATTATTTGCTTCTATTCCAATAATAATGGAGGAATTTCGTAATAATAATTCTTCGGATATATATGCTGCAATAGCGTCAATTTCATACGAGCCTATTGGGATTTCAATTATATATTGCCCCACATGGAACAAATTATTACTCTCATCAACGTTAGGTATAGAGTTGTAAGTGTGAAAATCAATCAATCCACAAACATAGTCTTGATCTAAGTTCAGAGGTGGAAAATATTCGGCTGATAGAAGGGAAGTTCTCCCGCTCAGTGTAAGTGTCATTGCCATGATGAAGATGAAAACACAATGAAACCAATCGTATATAAAACTCTTTATTTATTGAAAATAACAATCATATAAAAATCTTAAACATAAATGACCACAATTAGAAGAGTCATAATCTTGGTATTTTGTATAATTATAATTAATTTGTTCACCCAAATAGTCAATAATTTCAATAGGCGGTTGAAGATTTCCAAAACTATCAAAATATTCAATTTGGTTGGCTTTTTTATAATACGCTACCCAGTGTGTTCCAGGGCCAATTGAAGAGTCTAGATTTACAATTCCACACTCGTTTTTCAAAGGTTTAGTTTTTGGTAAATTATCTCTCATGAAAACTCCTCGAAAATTCGGAATTAATTTCTTTGCAAAATTTCTCAAATCTATTTCATTTAATGCACGATTGGGTAGCGAACTTAGAAGTTTTTTGTCTGTGGATTTAAATAAAGTCCAAACCCTTTTCTATAAGGTTTCAGGTATAAACCTTGACCTACTGCAATGGATTCCATTTGTTGATTATGACGTTTTTTCTCCTCTAAATCTTTTTTAGCTATGCTAATATCGTTCACAGCTTTTGCTACTCCTGCAGCACCTCCTGTTAAAGCTCCAAGAGCTGAAAGTCCAGCAAACAACGGTACAAGAAATGGAATTACACCACCAATTTTCGGTACAGAAATAACTCTGGGTGTCTTAATATTATTATTTTTTTTAACTGTTTTCTTAGCAGATGATATGGCTATTTTGATTGCCTTTTCCAAATTAAAGGGTTTTTTACGTTTGATATTATTTCCAATGACTTTCATTATTTTTTTAAAAGAGAGTTGCTTAACATTCTTATCTATATCGGACTTACTGTCGTTTTCTTTTTTATTTTTCGCTTTATTCTTAGGCTTTTTGTCTTTATTCTTAGAACAACCCATACCGAATTTTGTTTTTGTCTTCATAAGATTGGTAACCAATAGAGCGTTTGCCTTCTCAGCCATGCTGGCGTCTTTAGATTGAACTCGTTGCCAAGCTTTTTCAGTTAATATCTTATCGGCTATATGTCGATCAGATGTATTTTTAAATTTTGAATAAGATATATCGTGTTGTTTACAAGCTTGATCAAGTAAATTAATTCCAGGGTCACCTCGAGCTAGACGTTTTTGAAGTTTTGTTCCTGGTCCACAGTACTGATAACCAGGTAAATGCAGTTCAATGGGAAGTTTGTTTATTACAGAATTTAATAAATATTTTCCTTTCACAATGTTTGTTTGACTGATAGAATTTTTCGAATAATCAAACATTTTATATAATATTCTATACGCTAGAATGGATAGAAATGAAATGACACTTTTGGAATATAAAGTTTACCTTTATAGGAAAATATTTAGTTTTTATCATCATGCGATTCGTTAAACAACAATACCAGTTACCGGTAAAAAATATGGATCTGACTAACAAGATTGAAAGAAAAAAGCATGGTAAACTATTCCCTCATAGTATAAGGGGGTTAATTACTGGTCCCTCAAATTGCGGAAAAACAAATGTAATGATGAGTTTGTTACAACATCCCAATGGATTGAAATTTGAAAATATCTATATATATTCTAAATCTTTACATCAGCCAAAGTATGAGTTTTTACGAAAGGCCATAAAACCAATAAAAAATATGGGTTTTTTTACTTTTGCCAATAACAGTGATGTTATTCCACCCGAAGAGGCTAAACCAAATTCTATATTTATTTTTGACGACATTGCCTGTGAAAAACAAGACACAGTTCGAGTATACTTTAGTATGGGACGACATCATCATATTGATAGTTTTTACTTATGCCAAACTTATACAAGAATACCCAAACACTTAATCCGAGACAATGCGAATTTACTCATCGTCTTCAAACAGGACGATATGAATCTAAAACATATATATAATGATCATGTTAATTCAGATATGACATTTAATACATTTCGAAAGGTATGTGCAGAATGCTGGAACACAAATTACGGATTTATGGTAATTGATAAGGATAGTCCTTTGAATGAAGGTCGTTATAGAAAAGGATTTGACTGTTTTCTTAAGTTATAAAACTGATAATACTTTTGATTTCATATCATACGTATAGTAATGTTCTACGAGAACAGTACAGAGCAGTTTAGCGAGCAGATAATAGCAGTAAAAAGCGGTTCAACCCAGTTTGAGACCCAGTATACTTCAGTTAAGACCAGTAACCTCAATATCAAATTCAGTTTAAGACCTATTGAACGTTTCTTTCAACAACTTCGAAACTTATTAACCACTTGTCTCTGTAAGAAAAAATAAATTCTACATTATGATGAATATAGATGTTAAACTAACAAAGGAACTAATTAGAACTACCGATGCTCTACGAAAGAAATACAAAGCTCTTAAGACTGGTAGGGAAGTTTACGAAACTCAAATTGAAGAATCTCTTAAACCGCTTACGAAACCACTAAACGAATTAGTAAAAAGATCAAATATTAAACAAGATCAAAATAACCTTATAAATGGCCCTTTAAAGAAAATAAAACTCAATTTTGAACAACCTCAACCACAAGAAGATGATTTTGATAAGAAAGAACATTTTCATGATGAATTCACAACCCCCAAGACTTCTATTGATGATTCGACAATTTTTTCCGCCGATAGTAATACTCCAAAAAGAACAAAGAACAAGTCGAGTCATAGAAGCTTTGCAGAACGATTGTCACAAGATCAATTTCATGACACACCTAAAAAATATATAGATTTATTTATAAATAATTCCAACACCCTTGATAAAACATATGGTGTACATTCAAAAGATGGAAAGTGGTACATCGGTAATAGTGAGTTCAACATTGTCGGAAAAGATATAGAAATTAAAAATAAAACCTTCGAAGGAACAGATGGATTATATGAGCTTATATTTAAGAAAAACCCCGATAAACTAATTTACACCAATGAAGATTTAAAAAACTACAAGACCATATTACAATACACTAATGCACATAGAATCGATCATAATTCACAAAGACAAGTACACGGCAATCGAGGTTACAAGTATAAAAAAATTATAAGTAAATTATTCGAATTAACAACAAATAATTCTATTACTCCACCTTCAGCATCATCTGCAGTACTAAAAATACCTTCAGGTAGTGGGATAATGCAATTATCAAATTTGAAAAAAGACTATATATTTTGGGATAACCCCAATGAACTCGTAGACCGATTGAGACTTTTGATTGGTTCACAACAAGCTGGACATAACAATCACTCAAACGAAGTTGTTTCAATCATTGAAGAGCTTAAGGAAGCCAATATTATCGAATAAAAATACAAAAAAAAAAAAAAAAAAAAAAAAAAAAAAAAAAAGAAGAAGAAAGATGAGTTTTGATAAATTTGGTCGCTTTTCGAATAGAACCCCACCCAGAGGACCAAGAGGAAAACAAGGAGAGCAGGGACCACCAGGTGTACAGGGAGAGCGAGGTTTGACTGGACCATCTGGTGAGGGATTTCTCAAAACCGATAGCGGTAATTACAACATAATCTTTAAAAGGCTACAAAATGTTCAAGAACCAATAGAACCGGAAGATGCTGCTACTAAAAAATATGTTGATGAAACATATGAAGATCTTAGAGAATACATTAAATATGGAGTTGTTGAAAAATTTGAAAAACTCCTCTATGATGTCGTGAATAAAAATAATAATAATAATAACAATAATAAAAAACAAAAATCAGAAAATTTAACTGAAGAAAATTTACTACTTAACTTAAAAACAGTCACTTCATAGCTTCAGTCTTTAACTTATCAGTACAGTGTGACAACTTAATCATTATGTCTAACATAGATACTTTATTAATTTTTGATCAAGTTCTACAGTTTTTGAAAACAAGTCATCACAATATGCTGGAAGAACATTATGAGGAGTTTTTGGATAGTATAATCTTCTTGAAAAGATTTATGAATGTATCTACTACAACATCAAAACATGGATGTCATTTCGATAACTGCCCATGGTCTTCAAACTTATGTAAAAATGGTCCAGATACGTGCGCATGTTACATGCTTGAAAATAGATTATTAAGAATAAAAAAACTGATGTCTTTGTATAAAAGATTGAAATAGTATGACTTAAACTTGTTATTATTATATATTTAGAAATATTTTTAATTAATAAACGTGCATAAGAAGAATAAACACTTTTTTTTTTTATCATTCAATAAAAAGATGAGTCAAAGAAACGTTGTCGAAGAACTACATAAACCTGCTCGAAGGAATTTCCCAAAAAGGCGAGTAATTATTAAGGGTCTAGATGATTTATGGCAAGCTGACCTAGTCGAGATGGTTGTGTATTCAACCGAAAACGAAAATTATCGATATCTCCTCACAGTTATTGATACATTTTCTAAATTTGCTTGGACAGCTCCTATTAAAAATAAAACAGGAGCGAGTGTCACTGAGGCTATGGATGATATATTTAATAAAGGTCGTCACCCAAAAAATTTACAAACAGATGATGGAAAAGAATTTTTCAATGCATCTTTTCAAAAACTTATGAAAAAGTTTAAAATCAATCATTACTCTACATTTAGTGTTCTCAAAGCTTCGATTGTTGAACGATTTAATCGTACCTTGAAAACTTGTATGTGGAAAGAATTCAGTTTAAATGGTTCATATCGCTGGATTGATATTATAGAACAACTAACAAAAACGTACAATAATACCAATCATCGTACGATAAAGATGAAACCATCTGAAGTCGATGCTGCAAATGAAAAAACAATTCTCTCCAAAATCTATAATCGCATCAAAATACATATTACTCCAAAGTATAAAATTGGGGATTTTGTAAGAATAAGTAAATACAAACATGTTTTCGATAAAGGATACACACCGAATTGGACAACAGAAATCTTTAAGATAGTCAAAGTGCAACGCTCAAATCCAATAACATACTTATTGGAAGACCACCAAGGAAATCCCATTAAAGGCGGATTTTATGAGCTGGAACTACAGAAAACTAAGTTTCCCGATACATATCTAATCGAAGAAGTACTTCAAAGGAAAAAAGATCGAATATTTGTTAAATGGCTCGGCTTTTCATCCGATCACAACTCTTGGATACCTATCCCAAAAAAAAAAAAAAAAAAAAAAATAAAGTATAAATAAATAACACACATATCTTTTTGTATTTTTTTTTTTAATAAAAAGTTTTATTGACATATACAATCATACATTTTTTTTTCTTA
The DNA here is from genome assembly GCA_932273885.2 of Leucozona laternaria. Taxonomy (NCBI): domain Eukaryota; kingdom Metazoa; phylum Arthropoda; class Insecta; order Diptera; family Syrphidae; genus Leucozona; species Leucozona laternaria. Next base: position 79,842,381 of record OW026366.1, on the reverse strand, counting down.
AGAGATATTCATATGGTATGAATGTTTTAATGATTTGAAATTCAATAATTCGACATCAGATTTATATTCGAGATCCTCCTTCGTAAAGACCTCAACTTCTCCATTGCTTAGAACTCTCTCAGTTTCATATTCATGATACTCATAACATTTGATGCTGAGTGTGCGCAAATTATAATTGCTATCATACGAACATCGAATAGTTATTGCCTTATCGTCATCAAACTCAAGCTTAAAATGTCTATAAAAAACTTCTTTACTTTGTATAATTCCTGATATTTCAGTTTCTTTTTTAATTAAGTCTTGCCTAAAACTCTCAATTGCTTCCTCCACTGTTACTATTTTGTCATCCAAAATTTTAGTTATCGCTCTTGCTGTTGTTGTTGACGTCACTGTTGTATGATCATCATTTTGAAATAATATTGTATCCGATGTTGTGGTATTTGGTAAATGTTTACCATTTGTAAAGGTTAACAAACGAAACGATAATCCTATCTGTACAGTATCATTATTAGGCAGACTCAATGAAAAAGAAAGATTGTCAGTTATGTTTGCTTGTTGTAAATTTATATCCAACGGTAGGGGTAAAGCAATAATTTGTAAAGGTAAAATTGAAAGCAGACATAAAACGACCGAGTAAAACAACATTTTTATAAAAGATGTTTACTATCCAAGCGTTTATCATAAACTAATAAAAAACACACTTTAATTTTAAAATTTATACAATTTTTCTATCTATTCATCTCCATCACTTCTTTAATAATCTCTCATTTGTATATACATATGTACATATATTAAGATATATGTGTTTGAAATGTGTCATGAATTTGTTCAACTGTCTGTATACCTCTGTGATTGAATTTTTTCTGTTTAATTTTTTGAGGTTCAGGAAGTAATTCTGTCTCACCAAACGGACATTGGGACGGATATTCATTCTCTTTTCTCTTTACAGCATTCGAATGAGGTGTGATGGACCCGCTCAGTGTTAACTCTCCTCCTATTTAGCAATAATTTAGTTTTATGTTAATAGTAGGCAATTTATTTTTTTTTAAAAAGTAATATATTCTCACCCAAAAGTCGAAATCGTACATGCTGCATAGATTGAAACTGTAACTTAAAATTGAGAATAGGGGATATCGTCTCTCCATTTCTAATATGAAACAACATGCATTCACTTCCATATTCTGGTTGCACCAGTAATTTTAACGTTTCATTATAAAATATTACATCCGTAAATTTTATCTCCAACCATCCAGATTCACAGACACAAAATGTTTCTCCTTCGCGTAATCTTTCACACCAAAACATTTTATTTTTTTTTCCGAATTCACAATGGATGTTCTCTATCAGAGCTGTTCTAAAAATAAACACTTTAATATAAATAATCAACTTTACATTCATTTCTCACAATTAACGAACAGTGAATCATAAAAATAAAAAAAAACATCCGTACCACGCAATCATAACACATTTCTATTCAACTACCTACAAACATAAAACATCATACATACTGATAAGCCAGCACTTAGGCCTAATGTTGAAATTCCAATTAGCTATACATTGGGACGATCCCCATTAATACAAATCATCGACTTTATATTCGTTTCTCACAATTAACAACAGTGATTCATTAAAATAAAAATAAAAAAAAAAAACACATCTTTACCACGCAATCATAACACATTTCTATTCAAATACCCACAAACCTACAACACCATACATACTGATAAGACATACAACTAACGACGACGACGACGACGGTCTCCCCCAACCAACCATCACAAAGGCTGCCGACCTCTTTGGCACACGCTCTACTGATAACGCATACAACGAAAACACCCCAACCGGCCATCACAAAGCATATCGACGACCTTGGCACGTGACCTCTAGCCACAAAAAATTCCCAGGCTGTAGTGCATCCATACCTACTCATCTTTTATCTAGGAAAACACGAATTTATCTTTGTCTCGGACACAAAATGTATCCTTTTATTTCGCAAGGGAATTATCCTTTTATTTCGGACACAAATTTATCCATTTAAAACGAACAAAAAGGCAAAATTCCGAATCAGGATACACGAAAATTTCCTTTAAAACAAAAGAAGAAAAGCAACATAGTAAAACCTACGTAAAAGCAACAAAGTCCACTACTTAAAATCTCATGGCAAATTCCCAGAGACCGGAACAAGATCCGAGAAAAATCCTGCATATAAACTGCAACATATCCTCATTAAAGTTCTTCACTTTACACTTTTTGATTTGATTAAAACGACACTTTTTAAGTTTTTTTTTATAACCTACACTACGTTTCATTTGAATTTACCACAAATGGTAATCACGTTCCTGAAAGGGGTAGGCACAGAACCCTCTTATAATCTAAAATTCATTATCATCATGCTATGCCTTGCGAACAAGCATCACAGTAATTCGTACGCATAAAAATCCACGAATCTGTGGCCACCGTTAAATCATATTTAGTTCCTGAAAGTCAAGAATCAGTCAAGTCCATTGCTACAATCGAGTCCTCATATACTGGCAGAGCAGATCCTCAAGGCCCCGAAGAAAGAATCCAGAATTACATACAGTGAAGTCAAGATTCCTGTCTCGAAACCTCATGTACTTGTAAAAGTGCTTCAGACTTCAGAGTAATAAAAATCTCAAAGTCGAGATTGTGATATGGTATTATGGTGTTGGTATAGTGATTTATTATTTTTGAGTGAAGCTAGGTAGCTAGATTTAAGATAGTTAGTGAATGTAGAGTCAAAGTTTTGATTAAAGATTTAATTCTTCAAGAATCGAATATCTGATCGATAGATGTTTTGATCTTGAATTTATACTTGCGAACGGAATTAAGAGATACATTGAAAGTAAGATTTGCATTTGAGGATAAAGATTTGAATTTTTGAAAATTTCCTTTAAATAAACGAGAAACAAATATTAAAAGAGTAAAGTAAATGTTGATAGGAAAAAAAACATATGATAAAAGATGAAGGAAGAATCAATTAAATTTTAATGTCAAGATAACGAATTGTATCTGAAGATATAAGATACAACTAAATTATTTGTTTGAAAACTACAGTAGAGATCCGTTGACACGCAAGTGTTAAGATTTGTATTAGGGTATAATTATTTAGAGTAGGGAATTCTTTTGATAAAACCTGTGAATTCTTCAATTAAATTTTAATGTCAAGATAACGAAATGTATCTGAAGATATAAGATACAACTAAATTATTTGTTTGAAAACTACAGTAGAGATCCGTTGACACGCAAGTGTTAAGATTTGTATTAGGGTATAATTATTTAGAGTAGGGAATTCTTTTGATAAAACCTGTGAATTCTTCAATTAAATTTTAATGTCAAGATAACGAAATGTATCTGAAGATATAAGATACAACTAAATTATTTGTTTGAAAACTACAGTAGAGATCCGTTGACACGCAAGTGTTAAGATTTGTATTAGGGTATAATTATTTAGAGTAGGGAATTCTTTTGATAAAACCTGTGAATTCTTCCGCTCCTCTGATGATTCAGAGTAATATAGAATATACATCCTAAAGATATAAGACGATCGATATAAAGATCGAAAACGGAAACCCAAAGTATCAAATAAGTACATATGGTAATTCAATTAACAGCAAGTAACATCAAGTAGCAGATATAATCATCTTTAGATTGAATCCTGATCATACATCGTACAAGTGCACTTCTACATGGAAACATCTGTTGAGTGTTTTGTTTAAAAAAAAACTATATTGTTGAAACTATAATGATTTACATTTGAACTATATTTGATATTGAAAACCAATTTCATATTTTGGTGGTACGAAAACCGAGGGTTACGAATATTTTTTAATAAGTGATAACGAATTTTTAGAATTTTGATAATCGACGGTTAATTTTTTTTAAGATTAACTAAAGCAATATTTTGCACACATCTTTTATTTATGCCGTTTAACGAATACGAGACGTTATTGAAAGGTCGATACCTTCAGTCCGTCGAAGGATTTTTTTTAAGTATACGGATTTGTTTTACGAATACGATTAGGAATTCAAACTTTTTTTTGGGAAATAGAATTAGAATTTAAGATACAATATATTAAAAAAATAAAATAAATTTCGGTAATCTTAAATGAAAGACGAAATTCATTATCATTTAAGATATTTTTTTTGTTGAGCTTAGATTAACAATTTTAGGATTAAGAAAATTTTCGAGAGAGCGGAAGTATAGTATTAGATATTTTTGAGTTTATAGATTTTTGATATTTAGTAAGAATATAAAGATAAGTATTTTTTTGAGAATATTTTTGAATAAAGTTTAAACTATTTGGAAATTTAAACATTTTGTTTGTTGATAAGTTTTGATTTTGGAGAATAATTTTTAGATTTTTCATGGATCAGAGACGTAACTGATCTTGTGAAAATTTACATGATGGCGTTTGAGTAAGTTAAGTTTTGTGGGGGTGAGAGAAACTGGAAATGACAATTTAGTTAGGGTTAGTATTTAAGTAGGTTTAAGGGATGTTTATTTAGAACTTCTCTTCTATAGGAAGGGGATTTTCCTCAAACATATTTTAACCAAAGGAAAATCATTACAGGAATAAGATGATCTGGTATCATCCTATTTTAATGTAGGGTATAGATGGTTAAGGGAACGAATACATCTACGTTTCTCACAAAAGGGGATTCTCTAAGATAATTAAGAATGGCCCATAGAGAATCAATATAGGAATATAAGGAATGCACCTCTTTGTATTATCGGGATGGGTAAAGACAGGCCAAGAGAGAGCAATAACAGCAGCGACTCTCGAATAAGGGGTTTTCGAACATCAGAGCAAAATGAAAACCAAAGGTTCATATTAGGAGGTACATCTAGTATGATAGGGAGGGCGAAGTTGTGCTCAAGGGACATGACCATCGGTGTTCCCTCATTTGAAAATCGCGTGAGTTCACGTTCTATTATCCAAAAGAAATAATGTTATGGATGACCGGTACAATCATCCGTTCGTTTTAGCTTTACAATTCGGGCCTCAGCACACTTAACATTTTTTAGGCCCATAACATCAGGATCTCTCGGGTCTGTAAATAATGTAACACCGTCTCACTCCGGCTACAAGATCCTCCCCTCATCCGGCGAGCTAAGCAATCGTGCACCCAGCAGGCCCAGTGTGGCTGTAGAGTAGAGACAACCTTGCGGATACCGTGTAGCTGCTTGGACTTCCAATCCAGTATATTTAGGAGAGGAATAAAAGTGGTGAAAAGTGCAAGGAAAGATTCCCTAAGACAGAGACGTAAGGGAAGAGTTTCAAGTGAGTTCCTTTTCTGGAGCTGAAGTTGCAGAAAACCGAATTTTTGATTAAATTTAAAGTACTCTCTTCAATTATGTCTTTCGTCCTTTTGGATGAGTTCGATGTCGGTAGTTTCGAGTTATAATATTCAGTTTGAATTATAGTAATCATTGGAAGTTACATAAGTCATTTCAGTTATTGTAACCGTTTGGAAGAATGGTATAGAAGATTTTAGTTAACTCGACTGTTGAGTCGATGGCTAGGTGTTTAGTAAATGTGATATGCTTGACATCGATGTATATCAAAAATTAAAGGTGAGGAAGTGGATGTTATGACTTTAGGACGAAATAAAGTTGTAGTTTTTATTTTCTTACTTCTGTAAGGAATCTCTATGTTGAGATTTATGAGTTTGATAGATTGTGTATCGGTGATACGTTACAGATTGAGTCCAACGTGGGGCTTGTACCGTGTTGATGGTATATTATCCATCGATTTATGTATATATGCTTTCCATCATCAACTTAAAGTTACAGATACTGAATCGTTACTATCTGATTAAACATATATACATATACAATACAAATATGCACAATCACAATTTCTATTACCATACGATACAGATGGCGCCCAACGTGGGGCCCGAATTGTAAACATAGGTAACGATAAGTAATATATTTTTTATGAGAACGATACAGTTTACATACGACAAAAAATTAATTTTTTTGTTTGAAATTTTTTTTTGAGAGGGGACTTTTTGCTAAGAAGTTCACTCGAGGTATTACACTAAGAGGGGAGCTGATTCGATATCATTATCCGGAAGTTTTGTAGCATAGAGACTTCGTCTGTTGTAGTGAATCGATAGGTTGGCCTTCGACCTCGAAATTGTAGTAGTAAGTACTTATGTCCGCAGATGTTTGCCTGGTGGTCCGTTGCATTAAGACAAAATGCTAAATTTTGTGGAACGAATTTCGATTAGCGATTCTCTAGATCCTTTGACCGTTGGTTAGTTGAACGTTTTCCTGACGCACGTCTGTTGCAAAGGTATAGAAATCCTTACTAGAAATGCACTTCTTTTCAAAGACTTTTTTCTCGAACGAACAATAACATCAGTTCCTGTTTAAAGAAGAGTTTTGTTTGGAGAGAGTAGATGGGAGATTTCGGATCCGTTGAATGGTGATTGGTCGAACATTTTCCCGATACACGTCTGTTGTAACCTAACGAATATCCGTCTCTTTCCAGAACAAAATTCATTTCTTTAAGACCACGCGAAGAAGACCAAACACATTAGTAGTTTTAAGGTATTTTCTTTGGACGTGAAAGTTATACTATTTTTTGTATATATTCAAACTCCTACAACACATAAAATTTTTTTTTGAGAAAAGGATATTGTTGTCGTTGTAACTCTCGCAGTCATTCCAGTTCTCAAACCCCAACAAATTTATGATAGTAGTTTTTGAGTTTAGAAATTTAGTTTTGTTTTGCCTGGTGGCGCGTTTAAGTATAGTTTTGCCTGGTGGCACATTTTAGTTTAGTTTTGCCTGGTGGCGTTATAGATTTTTGAGTTTGATTTAGAGTGATTTACTTAGCCTTTTGACCGGTGGTTGGTGAATTTTCCTGACACACGTCTGTTGCAGAAGTATAGAGAACACTGTTAGATCAAACGTTTGCCTGGTGGTGTTATAGTTTAGTTTTGCCTGGTGGCGCGTTTTAGTATAGTTTTGCTTGGTGGCGCATTTTAAATTTAGTTTGCCTGGTGGCGTTATAGTTTAGTTTTGGCTGGTGGCGTTTTTAGATTTAGTTTTGCCTGGTGGCGCTTCAGTTTTGTTTGAGTATAGTTTAGAGGGCGTTTCCCTTAACCCTTTGACCGGTGGTTGGGTGAATTATCCCTAACGCACGTCTGTTGCAGAAGCATAGAGATAGCCGCTCTAGGCTCTTGCCTGGTGGCCCTTTAGTTAAGATTCAGTTTAGCTACAGTTAAGTTTATAAGGAAGCATTTACAAGACAAACGAGTAGGCGAGGTACACGACGTTTTGTAATTCCGAATACTCGTAATTTGAGATCTACACGAAGAGGAAGCAACATGCCAAGTGAATGAAGATGACGAAAGAAGAAATCCTAACGTTTCTGACAAGGAACCGACTGATTCAAGGGCTAATGCAGAACCGGAGAATAACTCGAATAGACAAAAAGGTCGAAATTCATCAAGACCAGTGGCTAGTTCTAGCCTTAATGAAGGTAACATTTCTCAAGAAGCGAGTAATTTCGAAAATTACGTACGGGAAGTAGTGTCCGCGACAATAGGTCTCAACCGAACGGAGGATCAACGAGAGTTGGCTCGAAATTAACTCTCGATTTTAGAACACGTAGGGAGTATAGTTAGAAATACCCTGGCGAATGCTCTGCCCGCGACACAACCGAACGTTAGTAATAATAGGAATTTACAAGAGGTAATAACACCAACCGTACGTCAGAACGAAAATACAGCACCTAGACCAGATAATGCTCAGTCTAATCAAGTTTTGACACAACAGAATGAACCAGCCGTTCATCCAGTTGACATGGCGAGAGGTTCGAATGTTGATAATTTCTTGTCGCAGTTAGGACAAATAAATCTCAACGATTCACCAGCAACCTCGAACCAAACCCATTCAGCTCCAACACCTGCCAGTACCATATTCAGATTTCCACACTATCAGAAGTGGGGAATCAAATTTAGTCACAGTGAAATGTCTGTAGATGAATTCTTATTGAGAGTAGAGCGTGTGAAGGACAGTTACGGCATCTGTTGGGAAGAAGTCGTAACAAACTTTCACCATTTTGTTAGTGGTCCAACCGAAACATGGGTTTGGATGTACCTTAAGAATAATCCCAGAACTTCTTGGCCAGCACTTAGATTAGCATTGTTAGAACAATACCGGAGTTAAGAAACAGACTCGGAGTTGTCACGCAAGATGTCTGATCGCAGACAATTGCATAACGAAAGTTTTAACGACTTCTACGATGATCTAATCAAGATGAATTCTAAGCTAAAAATTCCTAAACCAGCAAGGGCGATAGTTGAATTAGTGAAACAAAATGTAAAGAGAAGAATGGGTGAATTACTAATAGTCTCGCTGAGTTAGTTTACGTGTGAAGGACGATTGAAAAGTTCCTTAACGGAAACGAAACTCCAAGATTTAAACCGCAAACTACATATTTTAACAATCCAGTTCGACGGCAAGTCCTCGAAATTTTAATGTCAAGATAACGAATTGTATCTGAAGATATAAGATACAACTAAATTATTTGTTTGAAAACTACAGTAGAGATCCGTTGACACGCAAGTGTTAAGATTTGTATTAGGGTATAATTATTTAGAGTAGGGAATTCTTTTGATAAAACCTGTGAATTCTTCAATTAAATTTTAATGTCAAGATAACGAAATGTATCTGAAGATATAAGATACAACTAAATTATTTGTTTGAAAACTACAGTAGAGATCCGTTGACACGCAAGTGTTAAGATTTGTATTAGGGTATAATTATTTAGAGTAGGGAATTCTTTTGATAAAACCTGTGAATTCTTCAATTAAATTTTAATGTCAAGATAACGAAATGTATCTGAAGATATAAGATACAACTAAATTATTTGTTTGAAAACTACAGTAGAGATCCGTTGACACGCAAGTGTTAAGATTTGTATTAGGGTATAATTATTTAGAGTAGGGAATTCTTTTGATAAAACCTGTGAATTCTTCCGCTCCTCTGATGATTCAGAGTAATATAGAATATACATCCTAAAGATATAAGACGATCGATATAAAGATCGAAAACGGAAACCCAAAGTATCAAATAAGTACATATGGTAATTCAATTAACAGCAAGTAACATCAAGTAGCAGATATAATAATCTTTAGATTGAATCCTGATCATACATCGTACAAGTGCACTTCTACATGGAAACATCTGTTGAGTGTTTTGTTTAAAAAAAAACTATATTGTTGAAACTATAATGATTTACATTTGAACTATATTTGATATTGAAAACCAATTTCATATTTTGGTGGTACGAAAACCGAGGGTTACGAATATTTTTTAATAAGTGATAACGAATTTTTAGAATTTTGATAATCGACGGTTAATTTTTTTTAAGATTAACTAAAGCAATATTTTGCACACATCTTTTATTTATGCCGTTTAACGAATACGAGACGTTATTGAAAGGTCGATACCTTCAGTCCGTCGAAGGATTTTTTTTAAGTATACGGATTTGTTTTACGAATACGATTAGGAATTCAAACTTTTTTTTGGGAAATAGAATTAGAATTTAAGATACAATATATTAAAAAAATAAAATAAATTTCGGTAATCTTAAATGAAAGACGAAATTCATTATCATTTAAGATATTTTTTTTGTTGAGCTTAGATTAACAATTTTAGGATTAAGAAAATTTTCGAGAGAGCGGAAGTATAGTATTAGATATTTTTGAGTTTATAGATTTTTGATATTTAGTAAGAATATAAAGATAAGTATTTTTTTGAGAATATTTTTGAATAAAGTTTAAACTATTTGGAAATTTAAACATTTTGTTTGTTGATAAGTTTTGATTTTGGAGAATAATTTTTAGATTTTTCATGGATCAGAGACGTAACTGATCTTGTGAAAATTTACATGAAGGCGTTTGAGTAAGTTAAGTTTTGTGGGGGTGAGAGAAACTGGAAATGACAATTTAGTTAGGGTTAGTATTTAAGTAGGTTTAAGGGATGTTTATTTAGAACTTCTCTTCTATAGGAAGGGGATTTTCCTCAAACATATTTTAACCAAAGGAAAATTATTACAGGAATAAGATGATCTGGTATCATCCTATTTTAATGTAGGGTATAGATGGTTAAGGGAACGAATACATCTACGTTTCTCACAAAAGGGGATTCTCTAAGATAATTAAGAATGGCCCATAGAGAATCAATATAGGAATATAAGGAATGCACCTCTTTGTATTATCGGGATGGGTAAAGACAGGCCAAGAGAGAGCAATAACAGCAGCGACTCTCGAATAAGGGGTTTTCGAACATCAGAGCAAAATGAAAACCAAAGGTTCATATTAGGAGGTACATCTAGTATGATAGGGAGGGCGAAGTTGTGCTCAAGGGACATGACCATCGGTGTTCCCTCATTTGATCGTTCACGTTCTATTATCCAAAAGAAATAATGTTATGGATGACCGGTACAATCATCCGTTCGTTTTAGCTTTACAATTCGGGCCTCAGCACACTTAACATTTTTTAGGCCCATAACATCAGGATCTCTCGGGTCTGTAAATAATGTAACACCGTCTCACTCCGGCTACAAGATCCTCCCCTCATCCGGCGAGCTAAGCAATCGTGCACCCAGCAGGCCCAGTGTGGCTGTAGAGTAGAGACAACCTTGCGGATACCGTGTAGCTGCTTGGACTTCCAATCCAGTATATTTAGGAGAGGAATAAAAGTGGTGAAAAGTGCAAGGAAAGATTCCCTAAGACAGAGACGTAAGGGAAGAGTTTCAAGTGAGTTCCTTTTCTGGAGCTGAAGTTGCAGAAAACCGAATTTTTGATTAAATTTAAAGTACTCTCTTCAATTATGTCTTTCGTCCTTTTGGATGAGTTCGATGTCGGTAGTTTCGAGTTATAATATTCAGTTTGAATTATAGTAATCATTGGAAGTTACATAAGTCATTTCAGTTATTGTAACCGTTTGGAAGAATGGTATAGAAGATTTTAGTTAACTCGACTGTTGAGTCGATGGCTAGGTGTTTAGTAAATGTGATATGCTTGACATCGATGTATATCAAAAATTAAAGGTGAGGAAGTGGATGTTATGACTTTAGGACGAAATAAAGTTGTAGTTTTTATTTTCTTACTTCTGTAAGGAATCTCTATGTTGAGATTTATGAGTTTGATAGATTGTGTATCGGTGATACGTTACAGATTGAGTCCAACGTGGGGCTTGTACCGTGTTAATGGTATATTATCCATCGATTTATGTATATATGCTTTCCATCATCAATTTAAAGTTACAGATACTGAATCGTTACTATCTGATTAAACATATATACATATACAATACAAATATGGACAATCACAATTTCTATTACCATACGATACAGATGGCGCCCAACGTGGGGCCCGAATTGTAAACATAGGTAACGATAAGTAATATATTTTTTATGAGAACGATACAGTTTACATACGACAAAAAATTAATTTTTTTGTTTGAAATTTTTTTTTGAGAGGGGACTTTTTGCTAAGAAGTTCACTCGAGGTATTACACTAAGAGGGGAGCTGATTCGATATCATTATCCGGAAGTTTTGTAGCATAGAGACTTCGTCTGTTGTAGTGAATCGATAGGTTGGCCTTCGACCTCGAAATTGTAGTAGTAAGTACTTATGTCCGCAGATGTTTGCCTGGTGGTCCGTTGCATTAAGACAAAATGCTAAATTTTGTGGAACGAATTTCGATTAGCGATTCTCTAGATCCTTTGACCGTTGGTTAGTTGAACGTTTTCCTGACGCACGTCTGTTGCAAAGGTATAGAAATCCTTACTAGAAATGCACTTCTTTTCAAAGACTTTTTTCTCGAACGAACAATAACATCAGTTCCTGTTTAAGGAAGAGTTTTGTTTGGAGAGAGTAGATGGGAGATTTCGGATCCGTTGAATGGTGATTGGTCGAACATTTTCCCGATACACGTCTGTTGTAACCTAACGAATATCCGTCTCTTTCCAGAACAAAATTCATTTCTTTAAGACCCCGCGAAGAAGACCAAACACATTAGTAGTTTTAAGGTATTTTCTTTGGACGTGAAAGTTATACTATTTTTTTTATATATTCAAACTCCTACAACACATAAAATTTTTTTTTGAGAAAAGGATATTGTTGTCGTTTCAACTCTCGCAGTCATTCCAGTTCTCAAACCCCAACAAATTTATGATAGTAGTTTTTGAGTTTAGAAATTTAGTTTTGTTTTGCCTGGTGGCGCGTTTAAGTATAGTTTTGCCTGGTGGCACATTTTAGTTTAGTTTTGCCTGGTGGCGTTATAGATTTTTGAGTTTGATTTAGAGTGATTTACTTAGCCTTTTGACCGGTGGTTGGTGAATTTTCCTGACACACGTCTGTTGCAGAAGTATAGAGAACACTGTTAGATCAATCGTTTGCCTGGTGGTGTTATAGTTTAGTTTTGCCTGGTGGCGCGTTTTAGTATAGTTTTGCTTGGTGGCGCATTTTAAATTTAGTTTGCCTGGTGGCGTTATAGTTTAGTTTTGGCTGGTGGCGTTTTTAGATTTAGTTTTGCCTGGTGGCGCTTCAGTTTTGTTTGAGTATAGTTTAGAGGGCGTTTCCCTTAACCCTTTGACCGGTGGTTGGGTGAATTATCCCTAACGCACGTCTGTTGCAGAAGCATAGAGATAGCCGCTCTAGACTCTTGCCTGGTGGCCCTTTAGTTAAGATTCAGTTTAGCTACAGTTAAGTTTATAAGGAAGCATTTACAAGACAAACGAGTAGGCGAGGTACACGACGTTTTGTAATTCCGAATACTCGTAATTTGAGATCTACACGAAGAGGAAGCAACATGCCAAGTGAATGAAGATGACGAAAGAAGAAGTCCTAACGTTTCTGACAAGGAACCGACTGATTCAAGGGCTAATGCAGAACCGGAGAATAACTCGAATAGACAAAAAGGTCGAAATTCATCAAGACCAGTGGCTAGTTCTAGCCTTAATGAAGGTAACATTTCTCAAGAAGCGAGTAATTTCGAAAATTACGTACGGGAAGTAGTGTCCGCGACAATAGGTCTCAACCGAACGGAGGATCAACGAGAGTTGGCTCGAAATTAACTCTCGATTTTAGAACACGTAGGGAGTATAGTTAGAAATACCCTGGCGAATGCTCTGCCCGCGACACAACCGAACGTTAGTAATAATAGGAATTTACAAGAGGTAATAACACCAACCGTACGTCAGAACGAAAATACAGCACCTAGACCAGATAATGCTCAGTCTAATCAAGTTTTGACACAACAGAATGAACCAGCCGTTCATCCAGTTGACATGGCGAGAGGTTCGAATGTTGATAATTTCTTGTCGCAGTTAGGACAAATAAATCTCAACGATTCACCAGCAACCTCGAACCAAACCCATTCAGCTCCAACACCTGCCAGTACCATATTCAGATTTCCACACTATCAGAAGTGGGGAATCAAATTTAGTCACAGTGAAATGTCTGTAGATGAATTCTTATTGAGAGTAGAGCGTGTGAAGGACAGTTACGGCATCTGTTGGGAAGAAGTCGTAACAAACTTTCACCATTTTGTTAGTGGTCCAACCGAAACATGGGTTTGGATGTACCTTAAGAATAATCCCAGAACTTCTTGGCCAGCACTTAGATTAGCATTGTTAGAACAATACCGGAGTTAAGAAACAGACTCGGAGTTGTCACGCAAGATGTCTGATCGCAGACAATTGCATAACGAAAGTTTTAACGACTTCTACGATGATCTAATCAAGATGAATTCTAAGCTAAAAGTTCCTAAACCAGCAAGGGCGATATTTGAATTAGTGAAACAAAATGTAAAGAGAAGAATGGGTGAATTACTAATAGTCTCGCTGAGTTAGTTTACGTGTGAAGGACGATTGAAAAGTTCCTTAACGGAAACGAAACTCCAAGATTTAAACCGCAAACTACATATTTTAACAATCCAGTTCGACGGCAAGTCCTCGAAGTAGATCGATTAGCAATCGAGGACGTACGACCAGAACCAGTAACTTCATTCGAGGCTTTCCATAGGAAAGAAGAATTTAAGTGCTGGAACTGTAAGGGTGTAGGTCATCTCTTCAGAGATTGTCCGGACTCCTGAAGACGACTCTTCTGTTTCAAATGTGGTAGAGAGGAAACCGTTACACTCAATTGTCCAACCTGTTCGGAAAACTTATACGCGAGCAATCTCTCAACCGAGGGGGAAATTGTGAGGAACAAATACTCGGAAAAGTAGTTGACCCAAAGACATTTCAACCCAAGATAACATTGTTAAAACGAGAAAATATTAAACCTGACGAAAACCCTGATACTAACTTAATAGAAAAACTGAAAACTTACCTATTGAGGAAACCGTTTCATGAACGACAAATACAATACTTCAAAGCTCGTAGGAGAATTTTGACCTTTTCTTGTCGCTCCATGAAAATATCTAAAATAAGAAAACGTATGAACACAAAAAAACGTGTATACAAAGCTATATCTGCAACTAATCTCAAGAATACTTCGGACGATCCTCGTTCATACATTTTAGTTGAAATTTTCGAAAAAAAAATGGTTCGGTCTATTAGACTCAGGAGCTAGTATAAGCTATCTCGGCTCTGGATCAATACGATTCTTGAAGGAAAATAACATTCCTTACAAGTCATTCTCCTCAGCAGTGTCAACAGCAGATGGAAAGAAACAAGCCATCGTTGGTGTTGTTTCGGCACTAATTCAGTACAAAGGCATAGTTAATGAACTGGATTTGTTTGTCGTACCATCACTGGCACAACCGCTTTATTTAACAGTGGATTTTGGGCTCTGTTCCAGATTGCTCCGAAAATAATTTCATCCCTAGATACTACTTCTGAAACGATAGACGAGGTCAAAGCACCACAAAAATGCACTCTGGAGAGGCAATAGTCAAGATTATTGAAGGAAACAGTAGAGCTCTTTCCATCTTTCGCAGAGAGAGGTGCACGTGATAGATACGGGAGACGCATTGCCAATAAAACAGCGTCATTATCCCATATCTCCAGCGGTACCAGCTTTAGTATATGAGGAATTGGACCATATGCTTGAGTTAGGAGTTATCGAAGAGAGTTCAAGCCCATGGAGTTCCCCAGTCGTGCCCAGTGATGCCGTTCTGTCTCTCGAACGCCGCTCAAAGCCTGACATATTTAATGAACTTGGTTGTTCCATCGGAGTTGCGTGACCGTGTATTCCTTTATTTAGATGACCTTTTAGTCATTTCGAAAACTTTTCAAGAGCATATGGAAATACTGCAAATCATAGCGAAAAGTTTATTGGGAGCAGGATTAACTATCAATGTGGAGAAATCGAAATTCTGTTTTCAAGAGTTCAAATACCTCGGGTATCTAGTAGGGCCTGGCTGCTTGAAAGCTGACCCATCGAAGATATCAGCTATTGTAGAGTTCCCTGTACCAACGTCTGTGCGTCAAGTGCGTCGATATCTCGGCATGGGATGGTACAGGAGGCTTATAGAGTATTTTTCAGGAGTGGCAAGTCCGATGACCGATACTCTGAGAAAACGTAAAACATTTAAATTTGGCGAAGAAGCATTAGAAGCGTTCAATACGATCAAGAAAGCCTTAACCTCTGCTCCAGTTTTGGTAAACCCAGACTTTAGCAAAGAATTTGTCTTACTTTGCGACGCTTCAAACACCGGAATAGGGTGCGTGTTGTGTCAAAAAGACGAAACTGGCGTAGAGAGACCAGTTTATTATTACTCGCAAAAGTTGAATGCCGCGCAACTTAACTATTCAGTCCCTGAGCGTGAGTGTTTGGCAGCTGTAAGAGGAATATATAAATTTAGACCGTATGTGGAGGGATACCGTTTTATGGTGATCACCGACCACGTGAGCCTGAAGTGGCTCATGAGTTTGAGAGACCCAACGGGGAGATTAGCGCGATGGAGTCTCAAATTACAAGGGTTTTATTTTGGGATTGAACATCGGAGGGGCACATTGAATGTAGTACCAGATGCTCTATCTCATACTTATGGGGTAGAGGGTCTACATTTAGAGTTAACTCTACCGGGGTCTATGTCAACACACTCGACTGAGGCGTTACATGTCGATTTGGACGATCCGGCGTTTAAGTCGGAAGAATACCTCCAAATTGCCCAACACATTAGTAACAAAAAAGAACGATTCCCTGACCTTCAAGTTTCGGAAGGTTTCGTTTATAAGAAGGTCAGGCATTGTACAGGAAACCCGCTTCAAGACGACTTAGCCTGGAAGTTGTGGATTCCAGCTGCGCTGACCGAACGGTTGATCTCTCGGGCTCATTGTCCACCAAGAGCTTCGCATGGAGGAATATCCAAGAATCTATATCGCCTCCGTCAACGATTTTCTGGCCTTCTATGGCTTCTCAAGTCAAACACTTTGTGAGTAAGTGTTAGATTTGCAAAACGACCAAAGCACCTAATGTGATTCTACGTACGGAGATGGGAAAAGCATATACTGTTGAGAGACCCTTTCAATATATGTATGTCGATTTTCTCGGACCTTACCCACGATCACGTTAGACCAACTAACAAAATTTGTATTTGGTAAGCCGCTGAGGAAAGCTACTTCAGTCGAAGTAATCAAGTTCTTAAAAGATGATATTTTTCTTATGTACGGCGTCATAAAGTATATTGTCTGATAATGGTTCTCAATTCTTGAGTATGGAATTTAGTAAAATGGTGGAAATATTCGGAGTAAGAGACACTAAAACAGCAACCTACTCTCCTCAAGCAAATGCAAGTGAGAGGGTAAACCAATCCATTTTGACCGCTATCCGTTCTTACATCGATACCAAACAATTTAACTGGGACGAGTACTTATCGTGTACAGGCAGTGCTTTCCGCACCTCAGTACACTCTCTTTAAGGCATGTCGCCTTGTGAAGCTTTTTACGGACAGAGAATGGTAGAGCACGGAGCCGATTACAAACTCTTAAGAGAACTTGTGGTTAAAATAACTTAGAGATAGATTGGCTACCAAAAACAGCCAAAATGAATATTATGCACACACATCTCAGAGAAGTTTTAGATAAAGCCCATGAAACCTATAACCTCAGAAGTAGAGTAGTCAACTTCGAAGTCGGAGAAACAATATTTAAGCGAAATTTTGTGCTGAGTGATGCAACCAAACATCGAAGTGCGAAACTCAGTCCGAAATTTCTAAAGGTAACAGTTTTGAAAGTAATTGGAAAAAATTAGTACAAAGTCAGAGACGAGAAAGGTTTCGAATCTGTGGTCCACACAAAAGATCTAAGAAGGTAAAAATAATAAGTATTTTTAGGCCCCAGTTATAGCTATCATTGAAAACCATCATTGAAAACTTTAATGATTGGTTTTGAGACATTTAGGAAGTGAAGTCCGAAATGATTTTGATACAAAAATAAGGCTGATGGCTTAAATTATAATTTTTGTGAAAAAAAAATTTATTCGGGCCCAAACTTCGCCATAAAATGAAGTTTAATTTTTCAATGATCATTGGTAAGGTGGTTCATTCATTGAAATAATAAAAGTCATTTTATGTGGATGGTTGGGCCAAAACGAAATTTTTTTTTGGCAAAAATTAATAATTAAGTCACCGCTTTCATATTGGCATCAAAATATGCACTGATTTAGCTTTTTAAGTCCCTCAAAACCAATCATTAAAGTTTTCAATTATGGTTTTCAATGATAGCTATAACTGGGGCCTTAGTAGCCTGGCGTCAGCTGTGCATGATAATGGCCGAGTTCAACGCACATCTGAATATTCAGAATTCTGAATTTTTGAAGCTCTTGCTGTCAAAAGTCATCTGAATTTTCAGAACTTTATCTGACAGCTGGCCAATCAAGAGCTTCAAAAATTCAGAATTCTGAATATTCAGATGTGCGTTGAACTTGGCCACTCTCTTTTAGAACAGACAATATAGAGGCTGTTTCTTTTCATGTTCTTTAGACGAGTTAGGAATTAGTCGAAAGAACAAGCTGTGTAGGAAACCATCTGACATGTTTATTCATGTCTATCAGAAAATCAAATATCAAAAAAAATATACTCAGAATGCATCAGTCACCCGAGCCCACGAAAATAATCATCACCATCTCAGCCGAATTTTCTATTTCAGTTGAACAGAAATCCAATCAGATACATTTCAACACGATACAACTCGTGTAAACAAACTTTTCATGTCCACACTCCACGTGTAAACCTAAATTAAGAAATCAATTTACATTCAAGATATCACTTACAAAACAAAAGTAAGTAAACATAAATAAACTGGTAAAGTAAAACAATATGTCATGTCAACATATTTAATATGTGTCTAATTTGAGTAAATATTCCAATAAGAATATCTTTTGCTCACTCATTAACTCGAAAAAGCTCAAATTATGTCGTTTTCGAGTGGACGTCCGGAGTAACTCCTTTTTCACTTCTTTTACTCCAAATTTTCCATTTTCGATAGGAATGGAACAGTTCCGAAATCCAACCGAAAAGGACATAAGAATAAATAACCTTTAATTCAAACTGTTATACTCAACCAATCCAAGTGTGAAAACACCCTTAAACTACCATCCGTAATTCAATGACAGATAGAAATCGAACACGACTTCTGTCTCGTGTCGTCCCAATTGAATTCTAATTCCAATCAGTTCCATGTAGCCGGCATCCATTTTTAGTAGGTATCTTGTGAAACGAAAGCAACCGACATTGTTCTTTTCTGTCTGGCTGTCGATCTCACCAGTTGTCTCCAAAAATATTATCTGCTAGAATTCGTAAGTCGCAATATAAAAACGTGTTGTAAAGTTAGGTAAATTAATTTATATTTTTATTCCTATTAGCTATTCAATATCCGATTTAATCCAGAACATCCTTATGCTTTAATAAGCGAAAAATACATCCTGCATTTTGCACCGCTGTCTGGAAGATTTTTCTCATTCGCGATAATGGCGAAGATCCTCAATTTCAAGAAAATAATTCCGATTAAGACAGGTAAATAAGTGAATTAAGTAATCTAGTGAAATCCTAGAAAGAAAACTTGAGAAATGAAAACATTTTAGTGAAATTCGAGAAACTGAGTTTTTTTTTACTGTCGATACAGGGTCGATGAAAAAGCACGCGGTAGCCTGCAATTAAAATTCTTTTAAATCAAGCGAGGGAATGTCTGAAGATTCCAGAAACTTCCCGTAACGCCGACCAGACAATTTATCCTTTTACTCCGAAGACAAACACGAGTTTATCCTTTTATTCCGAGCACAAGCACGAATCCATCTTTTATCTAGGAAAACACGAATTTATCTTTGTCTCGGACACAAAATTTATCCTTTTATTTCGCAAGCGAATTATCCTTTTATTTCGGACACAAATTTATCCATTTAAAACGAACAAAAAGGCAAAATTCCGAATCAGGATACACGAAAATTTCCTTTAAAACAAAAGAAGAAAAGCAACATAGTAAAACCTACGTAAAAGCAACAAAGTCCACTACTTAAAATCTCATGGCAAATTCCCAGAGACCGGAACAAGATCCGAGAAAAATCCTGCATATAAACTGCAACATATCGTCATTAAAGTTCTTCACTTTACACTTTTTGATTTGATTAAAACGACACTTTTTAAGTTTTTTTTTATAACCTACACTACGTTTCATTTGAATTTACCACAAATGGTAATCACGTTCCTGAAAGGGGTAGGCACAGAACCCTTTTACAATCTAAAATTCATTATCATCATGCTATGCCTTGCGAACAAGCATCACAGTAATTCGTACGCATAAAAATCCACGAATCTGTGGCCACCGTTAAATCATCTTTAGTTCCTAAAAGTCAAGAATCAGTCAAGTCCATCGCTACAATCGAGTCCTCATATACTGGCAGAGCAGATCCTCAAGGCCCCGAAGAAAGAATCCAGAATTACATACAGTGAAGTCAAGATTTCTGTCTCGAAACCTCATGTACTTGTAAAAGTGCTTCAGACTTCAGAGTAATAAAAATCTCAAAGTCGAGATTGTGATATGATATTATGGTGTTGGTATAGTGATTTATTATTTTTGAGTGAAGCTAGGTAGCTAGATTTAAGATAGTTAGTGAATGTAGAGTCAAAGTTTTGATTAAAGATTTAATTCTTCAAGAATCGAATATCTGATCGATAGATGTTTTGATCTTGAATTTATACTTGCGAACGGAATTAAGAGATACATTGAAAGTAAGATTTGCGTTTGAGGATAAAGATTTGAATTTTTGAAAATTTCCTTTAAATAAACGAGAAACAAATATTAAAAGAGTAAAGTAAATGTTGATAGGAAAAAAACATATGATAAAAGATGAAGGAAGAATCAATTAAATTTTAATGTCAAGATAACGAATTGTATCTGAAGATATAAGATACAACTAAATTATTTGTTTGAAAACTACAGTAGAGATCCGTTGACACGCAAGTGTTAAGATTTGTATTAGGGTATAATTATTTAGAGTAGGGAATTCTTTTGATAAAACCTGTGAATTCTTCCGCTCCTCTGATGATTCAGAGTAATATAGAATATACATCCTAAAGATATAAGACGATCGATATAAAGATCGAAAACGGAAACCCAAAGTATCAAATAAGTACATATGGTAATTCAATTAACAGCAAGTAACATCAAGTAGCAGATATAATCATCTTTAGATTGAATCCTGATCATACATCGTACAAGTGCACTTCTACATGGAAACTTCTGTTGAGTGTTTTGTTTAAAAAAAAACTATATTGTTGAAACTATAATGATTTACATTTGAACTATATTTGATATTGAAAACCAATTTCATATTTTGGTGGTACGAAAACCGAGGGTTACGAATATTTTTTAATAAGTGATAACGAATTTTTAGAATTTTGATAATCGACGATTAATTTTTTTTTATGATTAACTAAAGCAATATTTTGCACACATCTTTTATTTATGCCGTTTAACGAATACGAGACGTTATTGAAAGGTCGATACCTTCAGTCCGTCGAAGGATTTTTTTTTAGTATACGGATTTGTTTTACGAATACGATTAGGAATTCAAACTTTTTTTTTGGGAAATAGAATTAGAATTTAAGATACAATATATTAAAAAAATAAAATAAATTTCGGTAATCTTAAATGAAAGACGAAATTCATTATCATTTAAGATATTTTTTTTGTTGAGCTTAGATTAACAATTTTAGGATTAAGAAAATTTTCGAGAGAGCGGAAGTATAGTATTAGATATTTTTGAGTTTATAGATTTTTGATATTTAGTAAGAATATAAAGATAAGTATTTTTTTGAGAATATTTTTGAATAAAGTTTAAACTATTTGGAAATTTAAACATTTTGTTTGTTGATAAGTTTTGATTTTGGAGAATAATTTTTAGATTTTTCATGGATCAGAGACGTAACTGATCTTGTGAAAATTTACATGATGGCGTTTGAGTAAGTTAAGTTTTGTGGGGGGGAGAGAAACTGGAAATGACAATTTAGTTAGGGTTAGTATTTAAGTAGGTTTAAGGGAAGTTTATTTAGAACTTCTCTTCTATAGGAAGGGGATTTTCCTCAAACATGTTTTAACCAAAGGAAAATCAGTACAGGAATAAGATGATCTGGTATCATAATATTTTAGGGTAGGGTATAGACGGTTAAGGGAACGAATACATCTACGTTTCCCACAAAAGGGGATTCTCTAAGATAATTAAGAATGGCCCATAGAGAATCAATATAGGAATATAAGGAATGCACCTCTTTGTATTATCGGGATGGGTAAGGACAGGCCAAGAGAGAGCAATAACAGCAGCGACTCTCGAATAAGGGGTTTTCGAACATCAGAGCAAAATGAAAACCAAAGGTTCATATTAGGAGGTACATCTAGTATGATAGGGTAGGGCGAAGTTGTGCTCAAGGGACATGACCATCGGTGTTCCCTCATTAGAAAATCGCGTGAGTTCACGTTCTATTATCCAAAAGAAATAATATTATGGATGACCGGTACAATCATCCGTTCGTTTAAGCTTTACAATTCGGGCCTCAGCACACTTAACATTTTTTAGGTCCACAACATCAGGATCTCTCGGGTCTGTTAATAATGTAACACCATATCACTCCGGCTACAAGATCTTCCCCTCATCCGGCGAGCTAAGCAATCGTGCACCCAGCAGGCCCAGTGTGGCTGTAGAGTAGAGACAACCTTGCGGATACCGTGTAGCTGCTTGGACTTCTAATCCAGTATATTTAGGAGAGGAATAAAAGTGGTGTAAAGTGCAAGGAAAGATTCCTTAAGACAGAGACGTAAGAGAAGAGTTTCAAGTGAGTTCCTTTTCTGGAGCTGAAGTGGCAGAAAACCGACTTCTTGATTAAATTTAAAGTTAATTAATTAAGATTAATTTACAATTATGTCTTTCGTCCTTTTGGATGAGTTCGATGTCGGTAGTTTCGAGTTATAATATTCAGTTTGAATTATAGTAATCATTGGAAGTTACATAAGTCATTTGAGTTATTGTAACCGTTTGGTAGAAGATTTAAGTTAACTCGACTGTTGAGTCGACGGCTAGGTGTTTAGTAAATGTGATATGCGTGAGATCAATGTATATCCAAAATTAAAGGTGAGGAAGTGGACAGATGACACCCAATGTGGGACCTGTATCGTATAAAGGGTAGATTACCCATCTACACATTTATATATATATATACACTTTGACATCTCTAACAAACTGACACTATATCTTTAACATTATTAATACGTTACATTCTTACGAATTAGCCTGTGCTTAAAATATTTCATGCACATTTTGAAACAGAGCTTCACACCGATGGGAGTTCGATAGGTTAAGGGGCCGTTCTAATGCAAAACGATAATAGAAATCGTCATGTGTTGGCGATCAGTTTGGCGTAAGAAAATTTGTAGAGACTTGTGTAACTTGCAAGGTATCCAAGTCACATTCAGGTAAGATTCAAGCTGAATTGCACTCTATTCCGAAGATTGTGGTAAAAATGATAAGAAGGAATAGGTCTTTGTATTGAATGATGTATTTACGAAGTTTGTTTTACTGTACCATACGTTACATATTGACTCAGACAGTAGCATTAAAGCTTTAAAGACGAGTGTTTCAATTTTTGGTGCTCCTCAAAGGATTATTGCGGATCAGAATATTTGAATGATGAATATTTAACTGGAGAATGTGTAAATGAAGAACATTTGGAAAAGAAGATGTGCAAACAAAAGCATATTTTTTTATTGTGAATAAAATGTGTACCGTTAAAAAAAAGAAATACAATTTAAAAAATGTATTTGAATTGGTACGTAGCCTTAACTACCAGCGCCCGCGAGTTTAGTACTGGTGATGATAAGACGCACAAAGATGCACAAAGACCTACCACCCGCAGCAAGACAACGACGTAAAAATATAATTCAAGTTAAAAAGGAGATCCAAATGAAAAAAACCTGACTTGAAAAAGGTAGTAATTCGAGGCGATAGATTGAACATCGAAGGCAAAACATTTTATTGGAATGATAAACTTGGTCTCTGCTCCGACGATAAATCTGCGCTGTCAATGCTCCATCAGCTGGTTGGCGATCTGCTGTAAGCGAAGGTGACATTTCTGGAAACGTCAAATTCTACTGGATTGGAGCTTAGCTTAGCTTGTGCACCCACCGGAAGCCAGTCATCCTAATAATAATCATCCCGTCTGCCATACCGACAGTAAATTTAAAAAAGCTGTTGAAAGTAATTTATTTAGTTTTAAAATTGTATCGTATAGTATCGCAGGATTAAATAATAAATGTCTTTATAATGATTTTTTTAAATTTACCAAAACTCACGATTAATTTTTTTATTTGAGACCTTCATAATTGAAGATAAATGTATACAATTCGAGAATTATTTTAATAAATATAACTTATATTGGGTGCATGCAAAAAGAACGCATTCAATGGGCAGAGCTAGCGGGGGGATGCTTTTTGCAGTAAAAAAAGACCTTATTTCTTACGTAAATTATAGTTTTATAAAAGTAAATAACAGCATGATGGTAGAACTGAACACGTATTCCAGGAGGTGGACTATATATCCCGTATATTTAAATTGTAGTAACTGGGAAAATGAGTTTGAAGAGTTTGATGAAGTTGTTTTGGAATCTGAAAACAAAAATTTGATGTTAATTGGGGATTTGAATGCTAGAGTGGGAAATGAGATGGTTCTACCTTACCAAACAATTATAACCAACTCACTTATTACCACAACTCGCAAATCTAAGGATCAAAGAAAAGACGCGAAGAATCAAAAACTTATTGAATTATGCTATTCCTTCGATTTTTATATGTTGAATGGCAGGAGTAAAAAAGATTCCCAAGGTGACTACACCTTTATAGGAGGCAATGGTTGTTCTGTAATAGATTACTATCGCAGGAAGCCTGCAAGATTTAATCACGGATTTTTGTGTGAAGCCTCTTCAATTCTCAGACCATATGCCTCTCTTTGTTTCAATAGAACTAGGTGGCATCAACCAACAAATAAGGAACCTCGAACTTCTTCCTAGGCTTATTTGGAAACCAAACAAAGCAGAACAATACCGCATGGACCTGGATGAACAACTTACACTTAATCATGAGGATGTATCCGTTAATAATTCAGACTATCTGGTAAGAATCATTCAAAATGTAGGAAGCAAGTTTCAGTCAAAAAGTTTTGATAATCAACAAACGTGGTATGACCGTGAATGTGAAAAAGCAAGACAAATCTCAATGGCAAGGCTCAACTATTTTAGAACCTCTGATACTCGTTTTGCAAAGCAACTTTACACCGAAGCACAAAAGAACTTCAAACAGTTATGCAAACATAAAAAACAAATATACTTTCGTAACATAGCACTGCAATTAGCTCAAGTTAAAGACAGTAAGACGTTTTGGATGATAATGAAGAACTTAAATGGAAGCTCGCGTAAAATCGGAAACGCAATACAACCAGACTCTTTGCTCAACTATTTCAGAGGCTTGCTGTGTTCTGAAAGTCGTGGTCTAAGGTATGAATATGCAGCTCCCTCTATATGTATAGATTGCCTTGATAAGCAACTAGAATTGGAAGAGTTACAAATGGTTCTTAATAGAGGAAAAGCAAATAAAGCTCCAGGAGCAGACAGAGTCCCGTACGAGTTCTTCCAGAATGGATCTATAGATTTTCTTCAAACCCTCTTGTTAAAATTTAACCGAATCTACAACGAAGGAATAGTACCGCAAAGCTATCGGGAAGCGATCATATTTACACTTTTTAAAAAAGGCGATCCAAATCTTGCAAACAACTACAGAGGAATTTCATTTATGAATGCTATCGCGAAGATTTTTACGGGAATCCTGACTGACCGTTTAACGAAATGGGTAGAAATGTATAACAAGTTAAAACCCTTCCAGGCTGGATTCCGGAAAGGATTTAGTACTGTCCATCATATCTTTAGCCTAACTAGCTTAGCAGAAACGTTCATTAGCCAAGAAAAAAAACTGTATGGTTGTTTTATAGATTTTAAAGCGGCATTTGATACCGTCAACAGAAATATTTTGTTTTATAAGCTTACAAATATTGGCGTATCAAATAAATTTCTCAAGATGCTTGAAAGCTTATACAATGGTAGTAGATCAGCAGTGTGGAATGGGTCGGAGATTACTGAATGGTTTGATGTGAACATAGGGGTTAAACAAGGTTGCCTTTTAAGCCCTCTTTTATTTTCCTTATTTTTGGACGATGTTGCAGAATATCTTCCAGCTGGAATCGAAATAGAAGGTACACGAATTCCTATTCTGGCATATGCAGACGATATTGTATTACTTGCAGAATCTCCTTCTTCTTTAAAGTTGATGATTAATAAATTGCAGAAATATTGTATAAATAACGATTTAGTCATCAATACAAGCAAGTTAAAGATTGTTGTCTTCAAAAAAGGTAATGGCCGCATCGCTATGAATGAGAAGTGGGTCTATCAAAACGAAAACCTGGATGTGGTAAGGACTTATAAATACTTGGGCATAACACTGTCCTCAAATTTATCTTTAAAAACACATTTTGCAATCAAGACAGCTGAGGACAAATCTGCAATTAGCAATACCTGGAAAAATGTATTAAACCGTAGAGATGTTCAGCATACTGCAAAATTTCAGGTCTTTCAGGCTGTGGTTAGATCAATTATCTGCTACGCTGCTCAGGCTTGGGGATATAAGAAGTACGATGAGGTGGAGAAAGTACAAAGATACTTCATAAAGAGATTATTTCACCTCCCTGCATGGTCGCCAAATTATATGTTATTTTTGGAAACTGGACTGTCTCCGTTATTCGTATATACATTGCGTATGCATCTTAATTTCGTAAGAAACACTCTTATTTCGCAAGAAACGACTTTGGCAAAATTATTGATGATGAGGTTGTACAGAAGAAAACTCCAATTTTTCAAGGACGTGGGAAGCTTATCACAGCGATACAACTTAGAACCTTTAAATTTATTCGAGCTTAACGAGGCCAATTGGAATTTTTTGCTTAATAATTTTTTGGATGCAGTGAAAACTTTTCTATACAATGAGTACACTCAACAAGCAATGATGTCAGCAACAAGGGTAATTTATAAAAACCTAGTTAAACCAAAGAAGGACAACTATTTTAAGGAAACATTCACGATAGCCGAGATTTCAATCATTTTTAAAGCTAGAGGAGAGATGCTGAAACTCAATTACAATCCCCATCGAGTCGACCTTATGGATACCTGCAGCCTTTGCAACCTCAGAACCAGAGAAGATGTCTTTCATTTTACTGGAATATGCCCAGTACTAAAAGAAATACGACGAAAATTTTGTAATGCAAACATTTTGTCAATGGAGGAGGTATATACAGCTCTTAATGGTGAAGACTGGCTCCCACTAGCACATTACTGCAAAGAAGCGTTATATTATAGAGATTGTATCATTAATGAGTTTATTTAAGGAAAAGCAAAAACACAAATTTTTACTAACTTAATAAAAAAAATTGTTTACAAAAAATGTTTAAAATTATAGTATTTTAGATGGCAGACGGCTCAAAAGCCATGCTTAACTTTGTGTATCAAAATAAACTTTTAATTTGTAAATTAATTCTAATTAAAAAACAAAAAGTTAAATAAAAACACATTTTGAATGAATGAATGAACGTAGCCGTAGCTAAAAAGAAATTAGTATCTCATGTAGGCCGTGAGCGTGCGGTGTGCGGCTAATTTTATGATATAAGATTGCTGGATAGAAGTTTTCTCATGAAATAAAAACAAAAAGTTTAATTTTAATGTGATGCATAGCCGTAGCTCAATAGACATCAGAGTCTCTCTCATAATGTAGACCGTGAGCGCGCGGTGTGCTTCATAAAGTTAGTTTTTTTTAGACGTGTGGTTTTCAATCTGGCAATACTTTTTTCGAAGTTGGTCTTTTTGTCAGTTGTCTCTTGATTTATGCTCAGTTTGGTTTGCCATTTCATTATAAATAGACTAAATCCTGAACAACGTTTGCAAATCGTGCAAATTGATTACTAAAATAATGGTTCGGTTCGCGCAACGCATGGCCAATTGCTGGCCAACGGCTGGAATTTATTTGAGCCAGCCGCGGCGGCCACTTACCCGACATCCTTTTTAAAACATAATGGCAAACCCTTATCTTAATGATAAAGCTAAATTCTTGGCCATAACATAAAATGATATGCATTTTATTTCTTATTGAAAACCACACGTCTAAAAAACACCGTTTTCCTTCAATAAATTGATTGTTTCGTTCGCTGTATGGCATGTAGCGCGAACCGAACCATTATTTTGGTAATAAATTTGCACAATTTGCAGACGTTGTTCAGGAGTTAGTCTATTCATAATGAAATGGCAAACCAAACTGAGCATGAATCAAGTGACAGGTGTCAAAAAGACCAACTCCAAAAAAAGTATTGCCAGATTGAAAACCACACATCTAAAACAAACACTCTTTAGTTAACAGAACTGGGTGAAAGTTCTTTTTGGGTTGGTACCACTTAGTTAGAAGTGGTAATGAAATCAAGAAGTCAGTGTTGTTGAATTGGAGTCGAGGTGCTTTTGTTGTTTTATGTTTGAAGATTGTTTTGTATTGGAACCTTTTAAATGTTCTCAATTGTTTCTAGAACCTGGTTTAAGCCATTGTTGGCCGGACACGTGAGGACATGTGATGTGACAGGATGGCCGTGTCGCAGTGCGTGGTACAAGAAGCGCTAGACACTACATTCCTATGTGGCTAAGTGAAACCAGAGCTTTAAAGTCCTTTGCAGATGAGACACGACCAGCGAACTGTGAATTGGGAATGGTCACGAATTTTATCATTTCATTCACATGAGCGTTCGCTGACAACGGCGAGTTGTCATAAAACATGTTATGTTGTGGATTGTGAACTAACCACTAACGTTTGACAGGTCGCAGAAGATTAGTGGTTGCTCGCGTAGAAAATATTAAAACACAAAATTTTCCCATTTAAACTAATCTTACGAAGTGTTTTCTATTTAAATTTGTTAACTAGATTATTTACTCACTTCGTCAAAAAGTTAAAACAAAAAAAAGTTGATATTTGGTCTAGAAATAACTTTAGAAGGTTTATTCGTATTCGCAGGTCGCAGCTCATGTGTAAGTCACTTAAGTCACTAGTGTAAATCCAGAATAAACCTAATCGATAGATGTCATTATAACGAAGCGAGACAAAATCTAAAACAATAATAATTTTAAATTATGATTGGCATCTAAATTTGTAGCTTTTTAAATGCTCTTGAGTTGCACAAACCACGATTTTGTAGCTCAAATAGTTTATTAAAAAATACGAATCTAATAATCCCCTTGATGCCCAAAATTGTAGCTTTTTAAATGCTACTATTTTGAGTAAGAATTAATTTTGTAGCTTTTATGGATCATTTTTTATTTCAATTTCAAGTTTAAAAAATGCACTTCCGGTTCGCTGAAACAAACCAAACAAGCAAACCATTAGCATTTAAAAAGCTACAATTTCTTGCAAAAAAAATTTTTGACAATCTCATTTTTTAAGATTGTGTCCGCTAACTTCAGACTTGTTTCAGCGAACCGGAAGTGCATTTTTTAAACTTGAAATTGAAATAAAAAATGATCCATAAAAGCTACAAAATTAATTCTAACGCAAAATAGTAGCATTTAAAAAGCTACAATTTCTGTCAAAAAAAATGTTTAAAATTCAACTTTTTTTTAAATTTTGACCGGTACATATGGGTTAACGTCTTCTTTAGGGTAACTTCAAATTCGTGCAAAAATAGCAGAAACAGCTCTTCAATTTTCGATTACGAACGATTAGTCGTGATTGCTGATGATGAAGCGCACAAGCTTCGAAATGCATTCAAGTTAGTTACGTGTTTGTTTTGTTTTATTTTATTTCGTGTTTTATGTAAAACTGTAAACAAACGGGTATCGACTCAAGTAAAGTTAATTTAAGGTGTTTTGTTTTTATAATCTAAAACTTAAAAATTTTGGATTTTGTCATTTTTTTAGATTTTGGAAGGTCACTTTTTAGCTAGCTTGAAACTTGAATATCTAAAAAGCCGTTAAAGCTACAAATTCTGGGTGGGTACAAAACATTAGCAATTAAAAAGCTACAATTTCTTGCAAAAAAAAATTGAAAATCTCATGTTCTTAGATTTTGTGCACTAACTTCCATTTTATTTGAACTGACCGGAAATGCACTTTTTAAACTTTAAATACAAATAGAAAATGATGCATAAAAGCTAAAAAATTAATTTTTGCGCAGCAAATTAGCATTTAAAAAGCTACAATTTTGGGCATCAAGGGAATTATTAGATTCGTATTTTCAACGGCTAACTTCAGGCTTATTTTAGCGGAAACTTGCATATTTAATAAACTTTTTGAGCTACAAAGTCGGCTACAAAACCTACAAATTTGGTTGCCAATTATAATTTAAAATTATTATTATTTTAGATTTTTTCGGCTAACTTGAGACTTATTTTAGCGGAAACTTCAATAACTAAGAAACTATGTGAGCTACAAATTTTTGGTTTGCGCAAAAAATTAGCATTTAATTAGCTACAAATTCAGATATCAAAATTTTTCCATTCCGCCAAAAAGTGTCCGCCAAAGTAAGGGACGTGGGGATTACTGCGTTTCTGGAAAGATAACGTCTCAATGGCTGATGAATCGACAAACATATCTAGAAATATATAAATAGTACATCAGAACCACATTTATTTATTTATTTATTTATTCTTTCAAGTGTATAAATTCTTAGAATGCTAATTTAAATACATATAAACAAATAATACAATAACAATAGGTTAAAATAATTATTTAAAATCTTACAATGAATTTAAGATTGTGGTTTTACAAAGTTCTCTGCTCATGTTAAAATCTTTTAAATGAAAACAATTATTAAAATGAATACAAGCTTTGGTTATTGGATTGTTATGAGCATAGTTAGTAGAATGCCCAGAGATGTAAAAGAAATTATTTTCTCTCGGCCTAAGAGAACGTTGAAGTGCATAAATGCCTAAAAGAAAAAGCAGAGCTGGACAGTCAACATTTAGTTGCTATGATAAGAGTTAGCAAGTGAAATTCTTCTCTCATCCGAATTGTCCTTTTATTACGAAATGATGATCAATTTTTTAGAGGTTAAAAGGGCATTTGGAAAGTGGTTCATGAATGTGTTCCGTTCCATGACAGAGATTGTTGTGCCGTATCGAACTCCATGTGCTAACCATGTATTATTTATTTATTTTCAAACAGATAAAGTATAGCACTTACCCCTACCACATTTGTCAGCTGATTGTTTGTGTAACTCACTGTATGCACTTCTTTCTGCTCCTCCACCAGGTCTAGCACATTTATCTCGTACATATCACCAAGCATGCTGCCATCCCATGGCATCATCATCATCATTATTGATATCAATCTCTAGAGTATTTGCAGCTCTTTGGGAATTCTTTGCTTTGATGCAAACAGAAGCTTTATGGCCTCTCCTTCGATAAAGAAAACAACGTAGATTCCCAGCTTGACACTTGTTTGCCACGTGACCATGCTTTCCGCACTTGTAGTATGTAGTTTTAGAGTTTTTATTATGATTTAATCGAGATGAATTAAAATTTGGTATAATTGATTTGCCTTTTTAAGTACCTACTCCCTTTAAGCTGAACTTGGTGTAAGTTTTGCATTGCGTGGCTTTCACACTTCGATGCCTCCATTGCCATGGCATTCTGAATAGTTTTCTCGAGTATAATATTTGCAGATTCTTGGAGTAATTTTCCCTTAATTTATGTGCGTGAAGTTAGCATCGCCATTTTTGATTTTCAAAAAAAAAAAATTTGTGCTGCAATGTGCTCAACTTGTGCTGTCATGTGCCGTAATTTAAAAAAAAATCGTACTAAGCGTTTAGATTTTAGAAGCTAATCGTTTTTTTAGCGTGAAGTTAGCATCGCCATTTTCGATTTTCAAAAAAAAAAAAATTGTGCTGTATTATGCGCAACTTGTGCTGCGTTGTGCCGTAAATCTTTTTGCAAACTTCGCAACTTTGCAAATTTTACTCATGAATTTTTTGCCAAAATCAAGATTTTCTTAAATTTAAAAGTTGTGCTGTATTGTGCACAATTTTTCGTTCTAAGGATCAAAAAAAAAAAAAAAAAAAACCATAGTTGCAGCTTTTATGGGCAATACGAAACTTTGCGAAGCCCCATAGCGTGAAGTTAGCATCGCCATTTTGGATTTTCAAAAAACAAAAAATTGTGCTGTAATGTGCTCAACTTGTGCTGTTTGTGCTGCCAATATATTTTAAAAAATTCGCAACTTTGCAAATTATACGGATGAAATTTTTTGCAAAATCACGATTTAAAAAAAAAAAAAAAAATGTGCTGTTTTGTGCTTAGTTCAAGCTGCTTAAAGCCGAAGAGATAAAAAAAAAATTCCCATATTTGCAACTTTTATGGGAAAAAATTGATTTGGCGAATCGTGAAGTTAACACCGCTATTTTCAAAAAGAACAAAAATTGTTTTGTAATGTACTCAACTTGTGCTGCCTTGTGTCATAAATGTTTTTCAAAAATTCGGACCTTTGCAAAATTTACGGATGAAATTTTTTGCAAAATGAAGATTTCTTTAATTTTCAGTATTGTGATGTATTGTTTAAGGTTTTTCATTTTAAGATTCAGAAAGATAAAAAAAAAAAATCACATATTTGCAACTTTTATGGGAGCTACTAGATTTTGCGAAGCCCCAAAGCGTGAAGTTAGCACAGCCATTTTGGATTTTCAAAAAAAAAAAAATTGTGCTGTATTGTGCTCAACTTGTGCTGCCTTGTGCCGTAAATTTTTTTCCAAAATTCGCAACTTTGCAAATTTTACGGATACATTTTTTTGCAAAATTACGATTTTCTTAAAAAGCAAAGTTGTGCTGTTTTCTGCTTAGTTTGTGCTATACAAAACCGAAAAGATAAAAAAAAAATTTGCATATTTGTAAGTTTTACGGCAAAAAATTAAATTTGCGAAGCGTGGAGTTAGCATCGCCATTTTGGATTTTCAAAAAAAAAAAGTTGTGCTGTATTGTGCTCAACTTGTGCTGCCTTGTGCCGTAAATTTTTTTCCAAAATTCGCAACTTTGCAAATTTTACGGATACATTTTTTTGCAAAATTACGATTTTCTTAAAAAGCAAAGTTGTGCTGTTTTCTGCTTAGTTTGTGCTATACAAAACCGAAAAGATAAAAAAAAAATTTGCATATTTGTAAGTTTTACGGCAAAAAATTAAATTTGCGAAGCGTGGAGTTAGCATCGCTATTTTGGATTTTCAAAAAAAAAAAGTTGTGCTGTATTGTGCTCAACTTGTGCTGCCTTGTGCCGTAAATTTTTTTCCAAAATTCGCAACTTTGCAAATTTTACGGATACATTTTTTTGCAAAATTACGATTTTCTTAAAAAGCAAAGTTGTGCTGTTTTCTGCTTAGTTTGTGCTATACAAAACCGAAAAGATAAAAAAAAATTTGCATATTTGTAAGTTTTACGGCAAAAAATTAAATTTGCGAAGCGTGGAGTTAGCATCGCCATTTTGGATTTTCAAAAAAAAAAAGTTGTGCTGTATTGTGCTCAACTTGTGCTGCCTTGTGCCGTCAACAGTTTTGCAAAATTCGCAAATTTGCAAATTTTACGAATGAAATTTTTAGAAAAATCTTAAATTTCAAAGTTTTGTGCTGCAAATTTTTTTTTTAATTCTAAAAATAGACTATTTTTAAAACAAATACATTTTATGCAATCAAAAAATAAAAAATAATTCGTATTTTTAAAATACTGGCTTTAAAATACTGTCTTCGTTTTTTCCTAACTGTCAGTTGTTGTTGTTTCTTGTTGCAAATGTGGTTTGTTTACATTTTCCATCTTAAAATTAAAGGGTTTTAGTTACAATTTTCAATAAAGTTTACACTCAGATGTTTTATTATTCAATTGCAAATATTCCTAAATCCGAACCCTGAACTGATCCCACCTTATGGTTCACACCGAAAACACATTCCACATAAATATAAAACATTTAAAGACAACAGTTCTTTATTGCCATTGAGCTTTGCCTACAAGCTGAAAAATCAGCTGATATATAAGATTGCATAAGGTTGTGTTTTTTATAATAATTCTACTTCTACCTCCTTCTTACTCCATTTCACTTGACTATTCATTCATACGAAATGAATAGCCAAATACTACATACTACAATCTTAATCAATTCGTTTAGATTGGTGGAACGTACGTAGGACCAGCATCTTTAGATGGAGTATTGTTGGTTCACTGCTGATTAGGCATGTGGAAAGCAACGTTCCACTTGTCTGTCAATGGTCGCGTTCGAATTTGTATCCAAAGCGATTTGGATAGCTTTGACTCATGATACAACTAAACAAGATAGCGCATTGCGCATCTTGACATTGAATGACGTCATCGACGCACACAAATTTTGTTTTTTAAGATTAAAACAAATATTTTTCGACTCAAATGTAATAATTAAATATTAAAAATCGTTTCTTAAAATCCATTCACTTGTTATTTGGATTCTAAACAAACATTTGTTTAATTAAAAGTACCAAAATGTCGGGCAATTTGTGCGTCGATGACGTAGTTGCGCAGAACAACATCAAAATAAAAGCAGAAAAGCAGAAAAGCGCTATCTGTATAGTTGTATCATGGGCTTTGACTGCTTTTACCTGAGAGCAATTTTTAATTTTCGCTTCTCTTTTATTTTCCTTCTAATTGGACTGCTTTTACACTACAGCGATTTTTAATCTTCGTTTCTCTTTTGGTTTCCTTCTAATTGCAAATACCTTTAACACGACAGCGATTTTTAATGAAAGTTAACTTTGTGCAAGTGAAGAAGTATCATCTCTCTGCACTCTTTACTCCACTTGATTAAAAGAAGTTATCTCAGTGGACGACGAATGAAAATAAAACACACTCGAACAAGAAGGAAAAGCCTAAAGAAGAATGAGCAATATCTCTGCAATTTGTTCAACCTCAGCAATTTTGTCTACCCCGGCCACCACATACGTCCCTCGCCCACGTGCTTAAAAATCGCAAGAAGAAATTGCATCGTTTAAAAGCAGTCTTGGAAACACTTTTAAATGCTGCGATTTTTAATGGATGTTTGACGCTGTTTAGATTGGGAAGATTGAGTCTTGTATCATGGCAGTTTGTAAGCAAGAGAAATGTGAGGTGGGGGATCTCGTGAGGCACGAAGAAAACATAAAAACCGGACTCATGAGATTTGTTGTTTTTGTTCAATGTGCGAAACTAGAACGTTGGCCGTGAGATTAAGGTAATATCAACCTCCTAAATCGATTGGAGTACTCCGTTTTTCGATCCGCCGTACCAAAAATGTAGGCATATTTTGACACCTGTGAAACTAAGTGTTCTAGTGGACCCAGATCATCGGCTGTGACACTATAAGGTAATATCCACCTCCTAAATCGATTGGCGTACTCCGTTTTTCAATATACTGTACCAAAAATGTAGGCATATTTTGACATCTGTCAAACTAAGCGTTCTAGTGGACCCAGAACTTTGGCCATGGCTCTAAGGTGATAACCACCTCCTAAATCAATTGGCGTACTCCGTTTTTCAATCCACTGTACCAAAAATGTAGGCATATTTTGACATCTGTCAAACTAGTGTCCTAGTGTACCCATAACGTTGCCCATGGCTGTTAGGTAATATCCACCTCCTTGTGTACTCGGATTTTCGATTCGCCGTGTAAATTCTGTGGTGGCTTGTGTAGACAAAATTGCTGAGGTTGAACAAATTGCAGAGATATCGCTCTTTCTTCTTTGTGCCTTATTGTTTGAGTGTGTTTTATTTTCGTTCGTCGTCCACTCAGATAATATCGAGTAAAATATGGAGTAAAGAGTGTATAGAGATGATTCTTCTTCACTTGCACAAAGTTAACTTGCTCAGTGGAGGCGGCATGTAACGCACCGCCTCCACTGGGCATGAACGATGCTTGGATTATGAACATGTCTTTAAAAAATCCAATGGAGGCAGAAAAATCCATGTCATGTGGTGACATAATACATACAAGTCAGATTGTGGATTGGATTGTGGTTGTGATGTTGGACATCGTTGATGCCTATTGGAGGCGGCATGTTAGGTTAACCGTACTCGATGGAACTCTTCAGAAGAACTGCACAACGTGGCAAAACAATTATTTTTAAGAAATTGTATGAGTTATATTGCACTAAAACTGCTTTTAAACGGTGCAATTGATTCTTGCGATTTTTAAGCACGTTGGACTGCTTTTACACGAGAGCGATTTTTAATCTCCGTTTCTTTGGGATTTTCAATGAAAAGTTAACTTTGTGCAAGTGAAGAAGAATCATCTCTATACACTCTTTACTCCATATTTTACTCGATATTATCTGAGTGGACGACGAACGAAAATAAAACACACTCAAACAATAAGGCACAAAGAAGAAAGAGCGATATCTCTGCAATTTGTTCAACCTCAGCAATTTTGTCTACACAAGCCACCACAGAATTTACACGGCGAATCGAAAATCCGAGTACACAAGGAGGTGGATATTACCTAACAGCCATGGGCAACGTTATGGGTACACTAGGACACTAGTTTGACAGATGTCAAAATATGCCTACATTTTTGGTACAGTGGATTGAAAAACGGAGTACGCCAATTGATTTAGGAGGTGGTTATCACCTTAGAGCCATGGCCAAAGTTCTGGGTCCACTAGAACGCTTAGTTTGACAGATGTCAAAATATGCCTACATTTTTGGTACAGTATATTGAAAAACGGAGTACGCCAATCGATTTAGGAGGTGGATATTACCTTATAGTGTCACAGCCGATGATCTGGGTCCACTAGAACACTTAGTTTCACAGGTGTCAAAATATGCCTACATTTTTGGTACGGCGGATCGAAAAACGGAGTACTCCAATCGATTTAGGAGGTTGATATTACCTTAATCTCACGGCCAACGTTCTAGTTTCGCACATTGAACAAAAACAACAAATCTCATGAGTCCGGTTTTTATGTTTTCTTCGTGCCTCCCGAGATCCCCCACCTCACATTTCTCTTGCTTACAAACTGCCATGATACAAGACTCAATCTTCCCAATCTAAACAGCGTCAAACATCCATTAAAAATCGCAGCATTTAAAAGTGTTTCCAAGACTGCTTTTAAACGATGCAATTTCTTCTTGCGATTTTTAAGCACGTGGGCGAGGGACGTATGTGGTGGCCGGGGTAGACAAAATTGCTGAGGTTGAACAAATTGCAGAGATATTGCTCATTCTTCTTTAGGCTTTTCCTTCTTGTTCGAGTGTGTTTTATTTTCATTCGTCGTCCACTGAAATAACTTCGTTTAATCAAGTGGAGTAAGGAGTGCAGAGAGATGATACTTCTTCACTTGCACAAAGTTAACTTTCATTAAAAATCGCTGTCGTGTTAAAGGTATTTGCAATTAGAAGGAAACCAAAAGAGAAACGAAGATTAAAAATCGCTGTAGTGTAAAAGCAGTCCAATTAGAAGGAAAATAAAAGAGAAGCGAAAATTAAAAATTGCTCTCAGGTAAAAGCAGTCAAAGCCCATGATACAACTATACAGATAGCGCTTTTCTGCTTTTCTGCTTTTATTTTGATGTTGTTCTGCGCAACTACGTCATCGACGCACAAATTGCCCGACATTTTGGTACTTTTAATTAAACAAATGTTTGTTTAGAATCCAAATAACAAGTGAATGGATTTTAAGAAACGATTTTTAATATTTAATTATTACATTTGAGTCGAAAAATATTTGTTTTAATCTTAAAAAACAAAATTTGTGTGCGTCGATGACGTCATTCAATGTCAAGATGCGCAATGCGCTATCTTGTTTAGTTGTATCATGAGTCAAAGCTATCCAAATCGCTTTGGATACAAATTCGAACGCGACCATTGACAGACAAGTGGAACGTTGCTTTCCACATGCCTAATCAGCAGTGAACCAACAATACTCCATCTAAAGATGCTGGTCCTACGTACGTTCCACCAATCTAAACGAATTGATTAAGATTGTAGTATGTAGTATTTGGCTATTCATTTCGTATGAATGAATAGTCAAGTGAAATGGAGTAAGAAGGAGGTAGAAGTAGAATTATTATAAAAAACACAACCTTATGCAATCTTATATATCAGCTGATTTTTCAGCTTGTAGGCAAAGCTCAATGGCAATAAAGAACTGTTGTCTTTAAATGTTTTATATTTATGTGGAATGTGTTTTCGGTGTGAACCATAAGGTTGGATCAGTTCAGGGTTCGGATTTAGGAATATTTGCAATTGAATAATAAAACATCTGAGTGTAAACTTTATTGAAAATTGTAACTAAAACCCTTTAATTTTTAGATGGAAAATGTAAACAAACCACATTTGCAACAAGAAACAACAACAACTGACAGTTAGGAAAAAACGAAGACAGGACGTTGCGAGTATTTTAAAAATACGAATTATTTTTTATTTTTTGATTGCATAAAATGTATTTGTTTTAAAAATAGTCTATTTTTAGAATTAAAAAAAAAATTTGCAGCACAAAACTTTGAAATTTAAGATTTTTCTAAAAATCTCATTCGTAAAATTTGCAAATTTGCGAATTTTGCAAAACTGTTTACGGCACAAGGCAGCACAAGTTGAGCACAATACAGCACAACTTTCTTTTTTTGAAAATCCAAAATGGCGATGCTAACTCCACGCTTCGCAAATTTAATTTTTTGCCGTAAAACTTACAAATATGCAAAGTTTTTTTTTATCTTTTCGGTTTTGTATAGCACAAACTAAGCAGAAAGCAGCACAACTTTGCTTTTTAAGAAAATCGTAATTTTGCAAAAAAATGTATCCGTAAAATTTGCAAAGTTGCGAATTTTGGAAAAAAATTTACGGCACAAGGCAGCACAAGTTGAGCACAATACAGCACAACTTTTTTTTTTTGAAAATCCAAAATAGCGATGCTAACTCCACGCTTCGCAAATTCAATTTTTTGCCGTAAAACTTACAAATATGCAAATTTTTTTTTATCTTTTCGGTTTTGTATAGCACAAACTAAGCAGAAAACAGCACAACTTTGCTTTTTAAGAAAATCGTAATTTTGCAAAAAAATGTATCCGTAAAATTTGCAAAGTTGCGAATTTTGGAAAAAAATTTACGGCACAAGGCAGCACAAGTTGAGCACAATACAGCACAACTTTTTTTTTTTGAAAATCCAAAATGGCGATGCTAACTCCACGCTTCGCAAATTTAATTTTTTGCCGTAAAACTTACAAATATGCAAATTTTTTTTTATCTTTTCGGTTTTGTATAGCACAAACTAAGCAGAAAACAGCACAACTTTGCTTTTTAAGAAAATCGTAATTTTGCAAAAAAATGTATCCGTAAAATTTGCAAAGTTGCGAATTTTGGAAAAAAATTTACGGCACAAGGCAGCACAAGTTGAGCACAATACAGCACAATTTTTTTTTTTTTGAAAATCCAAAATGGCTGTGCTAACTTCACGCTTTGGGGCTTCGCAAAATCTAGTAGCTCCCATAAAAGTTGCAAATATGTGATTTTTTTTTTTTATCTTTCTGAATCTTAAAATGAAAAAACCTTAAACAATACATCACAATACTGAAAATTAAAGAAATCTTCATTTTGCAAAAAATTTCATCCGTAAATTTTGCAAAGGTCCGAATTTTTGAAAAACATTTATGACACAAGGCAGCACAAGTTGAGTACATTACAAAACAATTTTTGTTCTTTTTGAAAATAGCGGTGTTAACTTCACGATTCGCCAAATCAATTTTTTCCCATAATAGTTGCAAATATGGGAATTTTTTTTTTATCTCTTCGGCTTTAAGCAGCTTGAACTAAGCACAAAACAGCACATTTTTTTTTTTTTTTTAAATCGTGATTTTGCAAAAAATTTCATCTGTATAATTTGCAAAGTTGCGAATTTTTTAAAATATATTGGCAGCACAAACAGCACAAGTTGAGCACATTACAGCACAATTTTTTGTTTTTTGAAAATCCAAAATGGCGATGCTAACTTCACGCTATGGGGCTTCGCAAAGTTTCGTATTGCCCATAAAAGCTGCAACTATGGTTTTTTTTTTTTTTTTTTGATCCTTAGAACGAAAAATTGTGCACAATACAGCACAACTTTTAAATTTAAGAAAATCTTGATTTTGGCAAAAAATTCATGAGTAAAATTTGCAAAGTTGCGAAGTTTGCAAAAAGATTTACGGCACAACGCAGCACAAGTTGCGCATAATACAGCACAATTTTTTTTTTTTTGAAAATCGAAAATGGCGATGCTAACTTCACGCTAAAAAAACGATTAGCTTCTAAAATCTAAACGCTTAGTTCGATTTTTTTTTAATTACGGCACATGACAGCACAAGTTGCAGCACATGACAGCACATTGCAGCACAACTTTTTTTTTTTTGAAAATCAAAAATGGCGATGCTAACTTCACGCACATCTTAATTTCCTAGTTAATTTGCGATTGATTCTTCTTCGTGCTGTAGTCTTAGCAAACATTTGTGTAGTTCCGTTACCTCATTGGGCTTTGGGCTAAGATGATCTTTTACAGTTTTATTAATTCGTCGTATGTTCTTGATCTGGGCTCATCTGGCGCTGTTACATTTGAGAATAACTGGTAGTATTTTACTCCGATACAATTTATCAATACGTTTTTTTTTGTTATCGGTGATGTTTTTCAGATCCTCTTTCTCATTATACTATTCAAAGTCCAAATTTGGGGTGTTAGAAGATGAGTGCAGATTTTCAAAGGCCAGAGTTTATACTGTTATACGTTATATTTATTTTTATTTCAGTGTACATATAATGGGTGGTCCAATCATAATGCACGATGTTAATTGTGAGTCACACCTTAATGTCAAGTTTTTTGCCCAACTTAATTTGACATTTCTTTGTTTCAGTGTTTGACAAAGTCAACCATGGAGAGGTACACAATTGAGCAGCGCGTTAAGATTGTTGAAGCCTTTTACGAAAATGGACGTTCAAATCAAAATGCATTTCGTGCACTCGTGATTTTTTTGGTTAGCATAATCGAAATAATGTGTCCACAATTGGTAGAATTGTGCAAATTGGGCAAATGCAAATCCACGAGTGATTGTTGAAAAGCCGATGCATCTACAAAGAGTGAATGTTTGGTGCGGTTTATGGGCAGGCAACGTCATCGGGCCGTACTTCTTCGAAAAAGAGGTCGGCCAAGCAGTTACCGTGAATGTTGTTCGCTATCGCGGGATAATAACGGACTTCTTGTGGTCAGAAATTGAGCATATGTGCTTCCAACAGGATGGTGCCACTTGCCACACAGCCAACCAAACAATGACTCTTTTGGGCGAGAAATTCAATGGCCGTGTTATCTCACTTCTTGGCGATATTAATTGGCTACAACGATCATGTGATTTGACACCGTTGGACTCTTTCTTTCTGGATATTTAAAAGAAAAAGTGTACGTCATAAGCCAAGAACAATTTAAGAGCTAAAGGATGAGATAATTCGGCACATTAACGACATTGAACCTCAATTATGTTTCAGATTCATTGAAAATATGGACCATCGGATAGAGGTATGCCACTGAAGCTGTGGCGAGCTTTTAACCGATATTTTGTTAAACACATAATTGTCAGTACCTGGGAGACCGAGCTTTGCTCGGGATCTTAGAAATTTGACATGGGAGAGTTGTAACGTGGGAAAATTTACGCGTGGAAATGTAAAATGTAATGAAAGAAAATTCAATTTTTATGGAAAATAAACAAAGCGTTCTGTAATGAAAATGTGCTGTCTTTTTATATTTCATTGCGTTGGCACCGGAAAAGTGCATGGGGCACTTAACATCTTAGTTACGGCCTGAGCCAGTTTTGGTGAGAAAAGTTTACAAAAATATACGGAAATACGCTCGCACGAAACTATTAACAAAAAACCGTTAAATTTTAATCTTATAGGTACTGCCGTCACTACAGTGGACATTTATATTTATAGGTTTTCTGATTTTTATCTTATTAAGGGAATGGATTGAAATTTTGGGGGATGATGGTTTACTTTTTTGATCGATTAAGTAGAATTTCGATAATTTTTATAAAACTTCTTTTCTAATCTTAAAAGTTAAAATATTTAAAGTTCAAGTGTCAGTCTAGGTGTCAAACTATATAAAAAGTATTGGGTAAAGGTGAAATCATGATTGTTTTGAAAGAAAAATTTTGCATATCTACGCTCTATCCCAAGTAGTCCCCTTATAGTACAAGAGCCGACAGCACATTTTCATACTTTGAGAGTGGATGAATAGCAAAAATATGTGTATGAGCATCAATCTTTATAAAACCCACTTCTATAAATTTTCGAAAATTTCTTATCAACTTTTGCATTTTTAAAAACAAAATCAAATTAATAACACATGGTTAATGTCCTTACTCCTTACATAACAATTTTTATATGTAGCCTGAAATTTCATCTTAACCTTGAAGATCAGACAATCAGAAACAAAGTTTATTATCAGTTGATTTTTTCGGTTTTTCATAAAAAACTTTGTTAAATATACTTTTAACGAAAAATAGTAGCGAAACGTGGGTGGATTTTACTAACACTAATTTCTAAATTTTTTCTCGCTCATGAGAAAAAACTGAAAAGTTCATCAAAATCGTTATATAGTGATAATTGCAGAGGCAGGATTCAGGAATCATTTGATTTGTGTCCGAGAAATATATGTGTTAACGAGAAGCCAAGAAATAAGACAATTGGGCGTTCTAGTATTCAAATTTTTTTATCGTTCATTAGTTAAAGTAGTTAATTACCGTTAAAGCAGTTTCTGATATACCGACAATAAATGAAAAAAGTGGCAGTGGGTGGATTTTACTAAAACCAATTTCTTTATTTATTCTCGCTCACGGAATGAAAACGAAAATGTCATCCAAATCTTAAGCGCCGTTTCCGAGAAACCAAGAAATCATAAAAGTAGGCGTGTTAGTGGGCGGATCTAGATTATGACATATTTAAATTTTTTTTCTTGCTCGGTTAAAAAAACCGAAATTCGCATCCAAATCGTTACAGCTTTTTCCGAGAAACCAAGAAATGATAAAAAATGGGCGGGGCAGTGGGTGGATTTTAGATACAACCAATTTCACAATTATTTCTCGCCCACGGAAACAAAGTCTTAAAATTTCACACAAATCGTTGAAGCCGTTTCAGAGAAACCAACAAATCATATAAGTGGGCATGGCCATGGGCGGATTTTACTAAGTCTTAAATTTTAATTTTGTTCTCGTTCATAAAAAGAAACTCTGAAAATGTCATTAAAATCGTTAGAGCTGTTGTCGAGAAACCAAGATATGATTAAAGTGGGCGTGGCAATGGGCTTTTGCACAAAAGAACAAAATCTGAAAATTGTATCCAAACCATTTGGGTCATCTCCAAGAAATAGAGGGATCTCCGAGAAAATATGACATAGAAAAGTGGGCGTGGCGGTAGGCGGATTTTCTAGACAAAATTTTTGAATTTTTTTTCTCGTGCAGTAGAGCAAACTGTGAAAATTTCATCGAAATCGTTAGAGCCGTTTTCCATAAACCAAATATATATATATATATAGTTATGTCTGTTGCCCCACGCTCAGGGAAAAAAAGACATTTTACTCCCGACAACTGGGAGTTTTTCTTTCCGAAAAATAAAAACACGATCACATTTATTTTTTGATTAATATTATTTAATTGAAAGACAAAAAGGAACTTATAAAATAGAGGACATTTAAGAACACGTACCGATAACTTATATTATTATTTAAGCTTCAGATCCCTTACCACTGGTGGGGGGAAATCTTAGGCTATACGAAGAGCTACTATGAACCGAAGGAGCTGAGTCTGTAATTAGAACTGATTTAATAATCTCAAGTGCGATTATTATATCTGAAAAGAAATACACACAATTTGGGTATTTCATAATAATGGAAATCAATGCAAGGTCCCACAAGAATCTTGGCGACGAAGCGATCGTATTGATTTCTGCAATTAAGCAGAATTTATGTTTATGGCAGGAAACAATTGCTTATGTTATCGACTGCTCTTGTTATTGAGAATGGTCAACGGTATGTTGACGGAAACAAATGTTTAATGTGTAAAAAAAAAACTTTATTCACTTATTAGTTACATTTATTTATAATATAAGTTCTTAATTCTAGACTCAGTATTAAAAGTCAACTGTCGTCCATGGGCTCTGCGGAAGATCTGCCTTCGTTGCTTCCTCGTCGATAGGGTTGATCTGGTTTGTCAATTATGATATTATAATTGTGATGTGTTATTTGTGTTAGTGTTGGATACTTGGATGCACGTCCACTCATGTTGCGTCCGTGGTCATTTGGTGGGTTGTTTATTTTATCAACATTCCATACTCAAGTACCATAGTGCAGTGGCACATTAAATCTTCATATTTATGAGTTTGAGAATGTTTATGTTTTGTATCGTGGGAAGGTATATGTTTAAAATATATCTCGATTATCACTCATGAGA
The DNA here is from genome assembly GCA_932273885.2 of Leucozona laternaria. Taxonomy (NCBI): domain Eukaryota; kingdom Metazoa; phylum Arthropoda; class Insecta; order Diptera; family Syrphidae; genus Leucozona; species Leucozona laternaria. The sequence goes on along the minus strand of OW026366.1, from coordinate 79,798,328 downwards.
TCGAGTGTGTGTTAACTTCCCCCTTAGCCGATAAAAGATCGTCCCGAGTTTCAATAGTTGGCTCGTTTAGTTTTATGGTTGCTATATGTTTATCTTCTCTTCGTTGATTTGCTGAGTTTTTATAAATTGTGCATGCTTGTTTATTCTAAAAAACTTCAAACCAATAAAAATACCTATTATAAGGAGTACATTAATGTTGATTCCCCAGATTGCAGGGTGTTGTGATATTTCACTTACAAATGATTCGATTATATCAATATTATTATGGTGCGAAAGTAATCTTCTTTTTTTGAATGTCTCTAAATTTCAAAGTTTTATATATAAATACAATTAATAATATTATTTTGGAAAAAGTCACACAAAAAAAAGATCTAGGTGTCGTGTTAGATCGCCAGTTTTCTTTTACTTGTCACTATGATTATGTAGTAAATAAAGCATGTAAGATGTTAGGTTTCTTAAAAAGGAATACCAGAGAATTTTCTGATTCGTATGCACTTAAGTCTCTCTATATGGCTTTTGTTAGGTTAAGCTTGGAATACTGTTGTGTGATCTGGAATCCTTATTATGATACTCATTCGTTAAGAATTGAAAGAATTCAAAAAAGTTGTACCAGATATTGTTTTTATAAGCTAAATTGGAATATTGATATGCCCTCATATAATGTCAGATGTCTGCTTTTTGGCATGCAAACGCTTGAGCTCAGAAGAAGATATTTTTCAATTATGATGATAAAAGATATTATTGATAGCCACGTTATTTGTCCCTACTTGCTTGAGCGAATAAATTTTTTTTTCCCTTGCAGAAGTCTCCGTATGAGTTTTCACCTACGAGAGACTTTTTTCAAGAAGCAATTACGGTAATAATGAACCGATTTCTCGTTGCATCAGAGAGACCAACGCGGTTATTAATTTGATTGATATATGTATGCCAGTCCAAGAGATTCCTTTAAACAAAATTTTATGATGATTTTGTTGCTATAAAAGAATAGTTCATATATGTACATATTTTTAAATTATTTATTTATTTATTTTATATTATTTATTGAGTACCTATGTATATAGTAATCTAAAAAAGAGAATGTCTCAAATTGATGAAATTGACGAAATAAACTAAACTAAGCTAAAATTATTAAATTTAAGTTCATTATTGTTAGACTTTAAATATTTTACAGTTACTAATTTTCCATATCTTATATTCTTAACATGTTCTATAATTTTGTTTCTCATGTTTACATATATTTGATCGTCAATAGTAATATTGTCTTTGAATTTAATTATTTTGGTTCCAGATAATTCTTCGTTATTTACATTATGTGTTCCAGTAATTATAATTGTTCCATCATTAATTCTTTCAAAGGTAGGGTTTTTTTCTTTAATTTTGGTAGAAGAAGCCTTGGCTTGGTTCAAGAGGTTAGTTAGACAATTATTTTTTATGAGTATTCGACAATAATCACCATTTAATTCTCTTTTACATTCTGTATTGTAGTATTTTAACTCACATCTGATTAATTCTTTTGGAATTAATAATTTACCTCCATTTATTTATATTATTACTTCGCACTTTATAATGCTCACATACTTTAATTATTTTTGGGTATTTTATGTATACAATTATTGTATTTCTGTTTTGTATAATTTTAAACTTTGACGAGCTTAATACATCTGAAACAGAAACTTCTACTTCTTGTTCTTTAATTACATTTTGTATTTCTTTTAAATTTCAAATCATTGTATTAAGTACATTGGATTTACCTAAATTTATTGTATTTATTATTTCTCTTAAATCTATTATAACGTGTTTCAACATCATTAAAAGTTCGTAGTTATTATTATTTTTTTCTATTTTTCTGTACTTGTTTATCGTTTCAATGAGTCGTGTATTCAGAGTAAATTGTTTGTTATTTGATCGGATACGTTCTTCTTGTTTGGTATTAATTTTAATGAGGTCGTCATGGTCAGGTGTTCCACTTATCCACTTCCAGAACGTTCCTATTTCGTTAATTCCTCGTCTTGGTCTAATCTTAACCATGATTTGGTCTAATAGTTTCTCTGTAATTAAAATATCTTCCCCAACTTCGCGACATTTTCCTCTATTGTCTGTTTTAACCGTTTCTAGTATATTCTCATAAAATGTTAGGTTCAGAACGTGGTAAATTTCTCCTGTATCGTCATAGACTGCTGCAGGGCCATCCTCTATAAGGATATATTCCTCAGAACTATAGTCAGTTATCTGCACTTGAGCAGATGTTACGGTAAGTAAGGTCAGTAATGCCAGTATGATAATCATGGTCATCTAGAATTAAATGTGGGTATGTCGTCTTGTAAATGTTTTATTTTTTTAATATTGTCTTTATGTATAAGTCTGTCTTTACTGTCAATAATAACTCTCCCCCTGTCTTCTTTTACAATACGTTTTATATAAAGGGTGATTTTTTAAGAGGTTTAGAACTTTTTTTAAAAAAAAAACACAACAAATTCGAAAAAATGAATGAAATATTTATTTGAATCGATAGTTTGAACCTTGCAATTTAATGTTTAAAGATAATTTCATGCAAATGTTGACCGCGGCTGCGTCTCAGGTAGCCCATCCGCTGAGTCCAATTTTGGCATACTCTTTCACACATATCGGCCGGTATCTCACGAATGAATGCATGGATGTTGGCTTCCAGTGCGTCAATCGAAGCGGGCTTGTCCCTATTGACATTAGCCTTGACATACCCCCACAAAAAATAATCTAATGGTGTCAAATCGCACGATCTAGGCGGCCAATTGACCGGCCCGAAACGTGAAATTAACTGTTCACCAAACTAGCCTCGCAATTGCGCCATTGTTTCGCGTGCTGTGTGGCATGTGGCACCGTCTTGTTGAAACCACATATCATGCAAGCCAAGAACTTCCATTTCGGGCAAAAAAAAGTTTGTTATCATCGCTCGGTAGCGTTCACCATTGACAGTAACGCTGCGATTCGCATCATCTTTGAAGAAATAGGCCCAATAATGCCGCCGGCCCATAAACCGCACCAAACAGTGGCTTTTTCGGGATGCATTGGTAGCTGTTGCAATGCTTCTGGCTGATCTTCACTCCAAATGCGGCAATTTTGCTTATTTACGTACCCATTCAACCAAAAATGAGCCTCATCGCTGAACACAAGCAGCGCGCGATGAACATTTCGAACCGAGCACGAATTTTGATAGTAAAATTCAATAATTTGCAAGCGTTGTTCATTTGTAAGACGATCCATGGTTAAATTGCAAACCAAACTGAAGCTGTTTGACAGTGACACAAGGTACTAAACACACGTCAGCTGTCAAAACCAGTGTTGCCAAAACCAAACCAGCTAAAAAATCACCCGTTATAAAGGTTTTACTTTACCTTGCCTACGTGTTGACTTCTCATGAATTTTCTGCCCAGGCTTAAACTTTATGTCTGTCCTATTTTTGTTAAAATAGGAAAGGGTTTTATCTTGCTTATCCTTTAATATATCTGTTAAATGTTTAAATTTTTCGAAATTATGAAATACATCTACTGGTTTATGGTTCGTAACTGAGTGTATAGATTCGTTATATTTTTTTACCACAAATGGCATAATATCTTTTGTATCTGCAAAAATATCAGTTTTTCTTATCCTTATTAGTTCTGTTATGGTACTATGCGATCTCTCGATCATACCGTTCGTCGTACTGTGATTAGGAGCTACCTTTTCATGCTTTATACCGAGTCGTTGTAACTCTAATTCTGTTGAAGGTGTGCAGAATGTTTTTTCGTTATCGGTTACTTATATTATTTTTTAAGCTTCAGATCCCTTACCACTGGTGGGGGGAAATCTTAGGCTATACGAAGAGCTACTATGAACCGAAGGAGCTGAGTCTGTATTTAGAACTGATTTAATAATCTCAAGTGCGATTATTATATCTGAAAAGAAATACACACAATTTGGGTATTTCATAATAATGGAAATCAATGCAAGATCCCACAAGAATCTTGACGACGAATCGATCGTATTGATTTCTGCAATTAAGCATAATTTATGTTTATGGCAGAAAACAATTGTTTATGTTATCGACTGCTCTTGTTATTGAGAATGGTCAACGGTATGTTGACGGAAACAAATGTTTACTTAAGACGGCGAATTAATATTTTCTCTACACGGTTAGTGTAAAAAAAACTTTATTCACTTATTAATTAAATTTATTTATAATATAAGTTCTTAATTCTAGACTCAGTATTAAAAGTCAACTGTCGTCCATGGGCTCTGCGGAAGATCTGTCTTTGTTGCTTCCTCGTCGATAGGGTTGATCTGGTTTGTTAATTATGATATTATAATTGTGATGTGTTATTTGTGTTAGTGTTGGATACTTGGATGCACGTCCACTCATGTTGCGTCCGTGGTCATTTGGTGGGTTGTTTATTTGATCAACATTCCATACTCAAGTACCATAGTGCAGTGGCACATTAAATCTTCATATTTATGAGTTTGAGAATGTTTATGTTTTGTATCGTGGGAAGGTATATGTTTAAAATATATCTCGATTATCACTCATGAGATCGAGTGTGAGTTAACTTCCCGCTTAGCCGATAAAAGATCGTCCCGAGTTTCAATAGTTGGCTCGTTTAGTTTTATGGTTGCTATATGTTTATCTTCTCTTCGTTGATTCGCTGAGTTTTTATAAATTGTGCATGCTTGTATATTCTAAAAAACTTCAAACCAATAAAAATACTTATTATAAGGAGTATATTAATGTTGATTCCCCAGAATGCAGGGTGTTGTGATATATCACTTACAAATGATTCGATTATATCAAGATTATTAAATTTAAGTTCATTATTGTTAGACTCTAAAAATTTTACAATTTCTAATTTTCCATATCTTATATTCTTAACAAGTTCCATAATTTTGTTTCTTATGTTTACATTTATTTGATCGTCAATAGTAATATTGTCTTTGAATTTAATTAATTTGTTTCCAGATAATTCTTCGTTATTTACATTATGTGTTCCAGTAATTATAATTGTTCCAGCATTAATTCTTTCAAAGGTAGGGTTTTTTTCTGTAATTTTGGTACAAGAAGCCTTGGCTTGGTTTAAGAGTTTAGTTAGACAATTGTTTTTTTATGAGTGTACGACAATAATTACCATTTAATTCTCTTTTACATTCTGTATTGTAGTATTTTAATTCACATCTGATTTATTCTTTTGGAATTAATAATTTACCTCCATTTATATTATTACTTCGCACTTTATAATGCTCACATACTTTAATTATTTTTGGGTATTTTATGTATCCAATTATTGTATTTCTGTTTTGTATAATTTTAAACTTTGACGAGCTTAATACATCTGAAACAGAAACTTCTACTTCTTGTTCTTTAATTACATTTTGTATTTCTTTTAAATTTCAAATCATTGTATTAAGTACATTGGATTTACCTAAATTTATTGTATTTATTATTTCTCTTAAATCTATTATAACGTATTTCAACATCATTAAAAGTTCGTAGTTATTATTATTTTTTTCTATATTTCTGTACTTGTTTATCGTTTCAATGAGTCGTGTATTCAGAGTAAATTGTTTGTTATTTGATCGGATACCTTCTTCTAGTTTGGTATTAATTTTAATGAGGTCGTCATGGTCAGGTGTTCCACTTATCCATTTCCAGAACGTTCCTATTTCGTTGATTCCTCGTCTTGGTCTAATCTTAACCATGATTTGGTCTAATAGTTTCTCTGTAATTAAAATATCTTCCCCAACTTCGCGACATTTTCCTCTATTGTCTGTTTTAACCGTTTCTAGTATATTCCCATAAAATGTTAGGTTCAGAACGTGGTAAATTTCTCCTGTATCGTCATAGACTGCTGCAGGGCCATCCTCTATAAGGATATATTCCTCAGAACTATAGTCAGTTATCTGCACTTGAGCAGATGTTACGGTTAGTAAGGTCAGTAATGCCAGTATGATAATCATGGTCATCTAGAATTAAATGTGGGTATGTCGTCTTGTAAATGTTTTATTTTTTAATATTGTCTTTATGTATAAGTCTGTCTTTACTGTCAATAATAACTCTCCCCCTGTCTTCTTTTACAATACGTTTTATATATAAAGGTTTTACTTAACCTTGCCTACGTGTTGACTTCTCATGAATTTTCTGTCCAGGCTTAAACTTTATGTCTGTCCTATTTTTGTTAAAATAGGAAAGGGTTTTATCTTGCTTATCCTTTAATATATCTGTTAAATGTTTAAATTTTTCGAAATTATGAAATACATCTACTGGTTTATGGTTCGTAACTGAGTGTATAGATTCGTTATATTTTTTTACCACAAATGGCATAATATCTTTTGTATCTGCAAAAATATCAGTTTTTCTTATCCTTATTAGTTCTGTTATGGTACTATGCGATATCTCGATCATACCGTTCGTCGTACTGTGATTAGGAGCTACCTTTTCATGCTTTATACCGAGTCGTTGTAACTCTAATTCTGTTGAAGGTGTGCAGAATGTTTTTTCGTTATCGGTTACTTATATTATTATTTAAGCTTCAGATCCCTTACCACTGGTGGGGGGAAATCTTAGGCTATACGAAGAGCTACTATGAACCGAAGGAGCTGAGTCTGTAATTAGAACTGATTTAATAATCTCAAGTGCGATTATTATATCTGAAAAGAAATACACACAATTTGGGTATTTCATAATAATGGAAATCAATGCAAGATCCCACAAGAATCTTGGCGGCGAATCGATCGTATTTATTTCTGCAATTAAGCATAATGTATGTTTATGGCAGGAAATAATTGTTTATGTTATCGACTGCTCTTGTTATTGAGAATGGTCAACGGTATGTTGACGGAAACAAATGTTTACTTAAGACGGCGACTATATCCGTCCATAACGTTAAGTGGTAATATGGTATGGGGTATGGTCAAGGGTGATGTCTGTGACACAACTCCCCCCTCCTTAAGATTCTGCTCCGGAGAATCCAAATTTTAATATCAATATTCACCCTTGTATCATGGGTTTGATTTTTTGAATTTTTCCTTTTATAAAGGATGAAGAATATTATATTAATAATGAATATTAAAATAGCTATTAAGCTGGAGGAAATTTTTGAATTTACTGAATGATAATATTTTAGTTCTTCTATAATTTGTCTGTTTTCCTTGTTTCTAAAATGCAACTCTGGCATTGAAATGTTTAAGGAAATATTTTTTATTTTTATTTCATTAACGTTTGGTATGATGAAATTCTCATTTACGGTTTTGGTTTCGTAGCTTGCTTCGTTAATTTTTAATTTACAATTTTCAAAATTAATTAAATTATTTCCGGTTACGTTTGCTTCATATAAATTACAATTATGTTTAATTTCTGTTCTCTGTAAATTTTTTACAATAATAACATTAGCTGTGTTTTATTGGTAATTTATAGCTAGCGCAATAATCAAGTACCAATAAAACGCTTTAGCAACTTTTGGCTGTGTTCGCTACAAATATCATAGATCACATCCATTTTGTCTCCACCAAACTACAAATATCATAGATCACATCCATTTTGGGAGTGAAAAACAACATTAAGGTTCAAGTCATGAATACTTTTCAAGAGCGCCATCTTCATCTTCAAAGTTCTAACTATGTATAACCACTTTTATATCCACTCTTTTACTGGCTAATTTATCGACACTCTCTGTTTTTGTTTTTGTTTGCCAAGGGAAATTTTACTGCGCTGGCTATAAAATTACCAATAAAACACGGCTATTGTGTGTTATTTGTTTAATCTCTACTTCTTTATTGAATTTATAATTACACTCTGTATTTTCTTTAAGCAGGTTTGATATATAATTTTCTTTTATTATTTTTAGATTTTTCTTTAATATTGTTTCACTTTTTTCATATCAAAAGAACGTATTGTTGTTCAATATAACGTTATAATATTTTGAATCTAATTTTAATTAATTCTTATTTGGTATTGGCTCCATAAAAGTTTTATAAAATATTAGTTTTGAATAATTTGGGACCATTAATACAAAAATTCGCTAGTCTATAAGAGTTATGTTGTAAACTCGAATTGATGTTAAATAAATATAATTTTATTTTTGTATAATAATACTGAACTTTTTAAGAACATTACATTTTTAATAGTGATATTATTTTTTATTAATTCTTCTGCAGTAAGAATATCTCTGCTTAAAACATTTAATCTACATAACATTAAGTTTTCTTTTACCTTTCTAATTTGCTCTCTTAATAGTTGTATATCGTATTGAATTTGGAAAATGTGTTGAATGTGTTCAATTTCTGTCAAGTCTGAGTTTACCTGTTCTGATATAATTGAAATTTGATTATTTATTATACTTTGTTGTTTATTCATATGGTCTGTTACCGATTTCATTGCGTTATTTAATTCATCATTTATTTTTATGTGATCGTTTAGATTTTTAATAATGTTTTTATTACTGTCCACATTAATTTCTAATTTTTCTTTTATTTCTAACTCATCATCTGAGTCCATAGTCCCAGCTATGACTTTAAATCCTTTTCCTATTATATTAATTAAACCTCTTCTTTTTCTATTATGTGGGATTAAGCTTCGAATTTCTGCTTCTATTAAATTAAAATTGTGTGAAATTGTTGGACAATGATTTGAATAATTTAAGTTCAAAATGTTTTGTTTAATTATGTTTAAATTTTCTTCCCAACTATTCATATTTATTATGTGTAAAATTTTCTTATAACTTGTTATAACCTGTAATTCTTTGTCTCTTATTAAAATGTATCCTTGTCCGTAGTTTAAGTCGTGTATTTCTAGTCTTTGTCCTGTTTGTCCTGATTTATCTGTATCTAGTCCTTGTCCTGATATTTTCGAGGTTTCTTAATTTTTGATTTATGGTATTGTTTGTTATTAGTAGCTAAAACTGTTACTTTATTATCTCTATGTGTATAATACTTTCTAAATCTTGGTTGTAATTTTCTTGAGTATCTTACTTTATGGTATATCTTATCTTTATCATTATATTCATTTGGATCGTTTCTTTTATTATTACGCTTCTCTATTATTTGATTTTTTCTTTTGCATGCTTCTATATAAGCTTTTTCCTCTAATGTTTCAGGAATTCTTCTGTAAAATTATTCGAATGGTGTATATTTTGTTACACTACAAATTGAGTTATTTTATGCAAAAAGTGCCCTTGGCAATGCTTCATCTGTTGTAATATTACTATGATTCTTTAATATTCTTAAGTGTTCTAGAAGTGTTGAGTGAAATCTTTCTACTGGGGAATTGCAATTGGAATTACTAATTGTTGTGAAATGTAAATTTATTCTTTCATTCCTTAAAAGTTCTAGGAAATTTATTGAGGTTGCTGCTTTTTCTTGGTCTATAACCATAAGCTTTGGGTTTCCGAATGTACTTATGTATTTAAGTATAGCGTCTTTCAAATGTAGTGAATTTCTCGATTGAAGTTCATATGCTTGTGCATATCTACTGTATTTATCAACTATTGTTTTTATGGGTTTGCCTTTTTGTAGAAAGAATATGTCTACTTGAATTATATCTAAGGGGCTTTTAGGTGATTCTGTATTTTCAAACTTTGGTTTTGAAGGATTTCTATCGTATTTTTCAACGTGGCAAATTTCGCAATTATTTATGTATTTAGTAAGTTTTTCTTTAATATTTGGGAAATAATATTCGCGTTTAATGCGTTCAAAGGATTCTATTATACCTCTATGATTATTTTCTATATGGCAATTTATTATAATTTCATCCTGTTCTTGTTCGTTTTCTATATCCTTTAAAATGTTTGTACATTTAAGTACTTTGAATCGCTTCGACCTATGGAAATGATTCTTAAATACATCTTGTGTTTGAAGGTATAGTTCAAGATTATCTACGAATATAGCATTGGTACTTTTTGGGTTAAAATGATTTTTCATAATTTGAATAATATCTGCTTCTGTAAAATTTTTATATTTTACTATTTTCCTAGTTTTATTGAAAATATTTTTAGTTCTAACTTGATTTGCACCACTTCTTAATTTTTCTATAATATACTGATTTTTAAATAAATTCAATGGGGATTCTGAAATTGGAATGTGTCCATGGTCATCTTCGCTAGCACTATGAATTGTAGCATCAGTTGTTATTATTTCGTCGTTATTTATTTCAATTGGTATTCTACTTCAAGCGTCTGCATTACTATTTATTTTTCCTGGTTTATAATCTATTTCGTAATCAAATTCTTCCATTTATAATTTCCATCTGACAAGTTTACTGTTTGGCTCTTTAAAGTTCATTAGCCATTTCAAAGGTTTATGATCTGTTTGGATTTTAAATTTTGTACCGTATAGGTATGGTCCGAAATATTTAGTTGCCCAAACTATGGCTATTAGTTCTTTTTCTATATTTGAATAATTTTTCTCGTGATCATTTAAAGTTCTACTTGCGTAACATAAAGGATGTTCTAGTCCTTCTTGAATTTGAGATAGCACAGCTCCGATGGCATAATTAGATGCATCTGTGCTTAAAATAAATTGCTTCCTAAAATCTGGATAAGCTAAAATTGGTTCTGATGTGAGCATATTTGTACTATTAGCTATATTCAATCTAAAGAGGGAGCCACAAGCGGTTCACTTTGAAGAACACAAAAACACCCAATTTTGTTTAAAATAAGAGAAATATAAAAAAATATTGGAAATAGAGAATTTAGATAGTTAACACCTCTATTGGCTATAATAAATGAATTAATTCTAACAGTACAGTCTCTAAAACATTCAGAGTATTTTTCATTATTTATGTTAATTTTTTGACCTTTCCTTAATTTCTCTGTCATTGGTTTTGTCATTTTTGCAAAATTCTTTATAAATCTTCTGTAATAACCTAACAATCCTAAAAATTGTTTAATTTGTTTTTGAGTTTTTGGTATGGGATAATTTTCAACTGCTTCTATTTTCTTTGGATTGGGTTTAATAGCATCTCTTGTGACAACGTGTGCAAGGAATTCTACTTCTTCCTTGAGAAATTTACTTCTTTCAATTTGAATTTTTAAATTAGCATTTCTTAATGCTTCGAAAATTGCTTGTAAGTTCCGAGAATGTTCGGTAAAATTTTGAGAAAATATTATTATATCATCCATATATTTTCCGAGAATGTTCGGTAAAATTTTGAGAAAATATTATTATATCATCCATTTAAATAAAAATAAAACATATGACATTTATTAAGTCTTTTAAAATTTCGTCCATTACGCGTTGAGATGTCGCGGGTGCATTCTTTAAACGAAATGGCATTCTAGTATATTCATAATGACCATTGTTAACTGTGAACGCTGTTTTCTTTATATCTCGTTTATCTACTTCAATCTGGTGAAATCCTGTTGCAAGATCGAGTGTGGTGAAATGGGAACATTTGCCTAACATTTTTAATATTTCTTGTATATTTGGTATCGGGTACCTATAGTCTATAGTTTTTTCAATTATTTTTCTGTAATCTATAACTAAACGCCATTTTTTGTTTCCTGACAATCATCTTTTTTGGGTACTATCCATACCGGTGAAGACCATGGTGAATTACTTGGCCTAATTATTCCTGACTCTAACATTTCTTTTATTTGTTTTTGGATTTCTTCTTTATGAACATAAGGGTGTCTATAATTTTTTACGTATACCGGACGTTCGTCCGTAGTTTTTATTTCATGCTTTACTTTATGTGTAAAAGTAAGATTTTGTCCATCTCTCTTGAAAACATCTGCATATCTACTAATTCATCTTTTTCCTTTTTATTTAAGTGGTTCAATTCTGTTTGAGACGTTAAATCATTAATGTTTTTCATCTGTTCTATCCTACAAAAATTTATTTCTTCATTTATTTTATTTTCTACTTCATTTTTCATTTTTACCTTTTTGGTATTCTTTTCAATTTTCTTTTCGGTTGTAGTACTACTATCTTCAACATTTTCGCTTTCTAATCTTTTCATATTTTTATTTATTTCTGGCTTTTTGCCTATATATTTTTATTTCTATTAATTTCCTCTGCATCATCGGGATCTAATCCGATTTCACTAGTACTACTCATCAATCCGGGTTTCAAACCGAGTGTACATTTAAAATTTTTATAATTTGACTTTATGCCTGTCTTTTTGACAAAAGGATTTTTACCTTTGTTATTATTTTTGTTTTTAACTGGCTTTTTGCCTAACTTTTTGGTATTATCTATCTAACCTCCTTCTTTATTATCTTTATTTGCTTTTATATTAGGAAACTGGTCAACCGCTAAGTTGACATTCAGTGAGTTTTCGGCTGCTAGGCAGAAATTGCTCTCTAAATCGTTAAGCCGTTTGGCTTTTAATGGCTGTCGAACTCTAAAAGTTAGAGGGTGGTTTGTTTTGTTTCTCAACGTTAACATTGCCAACCATTTCTTAGAACAGTATACGTCGTCTAAGGCTTCAACATTGCCTAAGTTTCGTTCTAATATTTTTATATCACCACGTTTTATATCTACGGGGACTTCTCTGCAAATAATTTCTCTTGGTTCTAGCTCGTATTCGTACGTCTTTACTATCGGTTTAAATTGTAATTTTATTTTATTTTCTCTGCTAATAAGTTCTCCTTTTTCATAATCTACATTAATGTTTTGTCTACTTAATATGTCGTTTCCTATTAATCCATCAAAAAAATTGTGAAATTTATTCAAATAATATGTTACCATAGGGTAATCTAGCCCAAACTCTTCAAATAAAGTCATTTCGACTGTTTGTTTAATCGTTGTCTTACCACTAAAAGATTTCGCTACTCTAGGTTCTATATCTATTATATATCTCTTATTTATACCTTCTGGACTAAGTACTGAACTTGAAGATCCAGTATCTATTAACATTTTAAATTTTTTATTTTCATTAATTTTTACTTCAACATATGGAGGCGTCTGGCCGAAAATTTTCCTGACAATAAACTTCATTTGGTTTATAGTCCCTATAATTATTATTATTTTTATTCAAACCTCTTTGAATAGTGGAAGGATTTGGATCTACTTCCATTGGAACTACTCTGTTGGCATGTCTTTGCTGAGTATATTGCCCCGAATTATTCCTATACCTAAAGCAATTATTGTCGAAATTTTTTCTGTTATTATTATTATTGTTGAAATTATTATTTCGGTTATTATTATTTCTATTTGGATTATTGTTATAATTATTATTTTTGTTCATATTATTATAGTTATTGTTATTTCTATTTTGGTTATTATTGTTAAAATTTCTATTCTGATAGTTATTAAAATTTTTCTGCTGATAATTATTATTATAATTATTATTTCTATTATAATTACTATTATTATGCGAATTGGCAGACCTACTAGCTTCCGCTAGACTAAGCGTTATTTCGTACGCTTCCTCCAGTGTATCTGGATCTCTGGACATTACGATTGTCCTAAAAGGGTCGCTTAATCCTTTTACGAAGGTTTTCAAACCTTCTCTGATATTTCTACGTATCATTCTGGTACGTATATCAGCATCATTTTCAATTTGTCTTACTCGCGCGTTAAGCGCAGTGATGATTTCTAAGATATCATCATAATATTTGGACAACTACTTGTGTGCCTTATTAACCTTAATTGATTGTATAGAGTTCTTTCATCTCTATGATCATGGAAGTGCATATTTAAAATCTCTTTGATACCTTCCCAGGTATCTGGATTTCCGTAGAGTCTAAGCCTATCCGAGGCTTTACCTTATATTTTATTTTTTAATATTTGGGCCCATATTTGTAATGGAGCATTTTCCACTGTAACTAGTGCATTCCACACTAGATCTACGGATTTAATAAAATTGTCTAATTCGTTAGACTTTCCAGTAAATTCTGGCAAACTTTTTAATAAATCGGGGGTCTTTAAAAAATTCATGTTGACACACACAAATTATTTTTTTTTTATAAAAAGAGGGTTGGTATGTGTAAAATAATGCTATGCAAATTTTGTGTTTATCACTTCTTTTTACTGTTTTATTATTATTTATTTTTATTACATTTGCTTTCTTCAATATTTAAACAATGAAAAATTGTTTTCTCTTCCTTAACTTACTTACATTTGATTAACTAAATTTCTTTGTTGTATTAAAGTTGATACTGGTCTTAAAGTTGAGTTATAGTCGATTTTACAGTTGAATTATAGTTGATTTATAGTTGAATTATAGTTGACTTCACAGTTGAATTATAGTTGATTTTACAGTTGAATTACAGTTGATTTTACAGTTGAATTATAGTTTCAACACTTTTTGGTTGTTTAATAGTTCTTTTCTTTTTTTTTATTGTTTTATTTTGATAGTAATTCTGTTTTTTTTGTTTTATTCTATTTATTGCTTGCCAATAATTATTTTTCTTCTTCTTTTTTTTGTCTTTTTTAATAGAAAATTTTCTATATTTGTTTTTATTTACTTTATAATCTTTTTTGTTATTATATTGTTATTGTTAAAACTTTTATTTTTATTTATTAATATTTTTTTTTCTCTGCTGCTTATTTTTTCCTTAAAACATTTTTTCTTTTTTTTATTAATGTTAGTTATGTTTTATCTTTTGCTTTTATTTTTCTTATTCACACGTCGTGCTGCGCTAGTTATGACTTATCTTTTGTTTTTATTATCGTTATTTCCTTCGATTCTTTCATTTATTTTTTGGATATTTGTCTGGTCTATTTCCTCAGACTCACTATTTTTTTTTTATTATTTTTGTTTTTTTCACTTTATAACTTTTCTTTTTGTTATTCTACTGATATTAGTATAACTTTTATTATTTTTTTTTTGTCAGTTATTATTCTTCAAATAATTTTCTTTTTTATTATTTTTTTTTATAAGGAGAGTCTTTCTTTGTCTTTTATACACTTTTTCTTCACACGTCGTGTTATGAGGAGCCCGTTTCCGACTGCGCCAGTTATGTCTATCGTCCCACGCTTAGGGAAAAAAAGACATTTTACTCCCGACAACTGGGAGTTTTTCTTTCCGAAAAATAAAAACACGATCACATTTATTTTTTGATTAATATTATTTAATTGAAAAACGAAAAAATAACTTATAAAATAGAGGACAATTAAGAACACGTACCGATAACTTATATTATTATTTAAGCTTCAGATCCCTTACCACTGGTGGGGGGAAATCTTAGGCTATACGAAGAGCTACTATGAACCGAAGGAGCTGAGTCTGTAATTAGAACTGATTTAATAATCTCAAGTGCGATTATTATATCTGAAAAGAAATACACACAATTTGTGTATTTCATAATAATGGAAATCAATGCAAGATCCCACAAGAATCTTGGCGACGAATCGATCGTATTGATTTCTGCAATTAAGCATAATGTATGTTTATGGCAGGAAATAATTGTTTATGTTATCGACTGCTCTTGTTATTGAGAATGGTCAACGGTATGTTGACGGAAACAAATGTTTACTTAAGACGGCGACTATATCCGTCCATCACGTTAAGTGGTAATATGGTATGGGGTACGGTCAAGGGTGATGTCTGTGACACAACTCCCCCCTCCTTAAGATTCTGCTCCGGAGAATCCAAATTTTAATTTCAATATTCACCCTTGTATCATGGGTTTGATTTTTTGAATTTTTCCTTTTATAAAGGATGAAGAATATTATATTAATAATGAATATTAAAATAGCTATTAAGCTGGAGGAAATTTTTGAATTTACTGAATGATAATATTTTAGTTCTTCTATAATTTGTCTGTTTTCCTTGTTTCTAAAATGCAACTCTGGCATTGAAATGTTTAAGGAAATATTTTTTATTTTTATTTCATTAACGTTTGGTATGATGAAATTTTCATTTACGGTTTTGGTTTCGTAGCTTGCTTCGTTAATTTTTAATTTACAATTTTCAAAATTAATTAAATTATTTCCGGTTACGTTTGCTTCATATAAATTACAATTATGTTTAATTTCTGTTCTCTGTAAATTTTTTACAATAATAACATTTGTGTGTTATTTGTTTAATCTCTACTTCTTTATTGAATTTATAATTACACTCTGTATTTTCTTTAAGCAGGTTTGATATATAATTTTCTTTTATTATTTTTAGATTTTTCTTTAATATTGTTTCACTTTTTTCATATCAAAAGAACGTATTGTTGTTCAATATAACGTTATAATATTTTGAATCTAATTTTAATTAATTCTTATTTGGTATTGGCCCCATAACAGTTTTATAAAATATTAGTTTTGAATAATTTGGGACCATTAATACAAAAATTCGCTAGTCTATAAGAGTTATGTTGTAAACTCGAATTGATGTTAAATAAATATAATTTTATTTTTGTATAATAATACTGAACTTTTTAAGAACATTACATTTTTAATAGTGATATTATTTTTTATTAATTCTTCTGCAGTAAGAATATCTCTGCTTAAAACATTTAATCTACATAACATTAAGTTTTCTTTTACCTTTCTAATTTGCTCTCTTAATAGTTGTATATCGTATTGAATTTGGAAAATGTGTTGAATGTGTTCAATTTCTGTCAAGTCTGAGTTTACCTGTTCTGATATAATTGAAATTTGATTATTTATTATACTTTGTTGTTTTCATATGGTCTGTTACCGATTTCATTGCGTTATTTAATTCATCATTTATTTTTATGTGATCGTTTAGATTTTTAATAATGTTTTTATTACTGTCCACATTAATTCCTAATTTTTCTTTTATTTCTAACTCATCATCTGAGTCCATAGTCCCAGCTATGACTTTAAATCCTTTTCCTATTATATTAATTAAACCTCTTCTTTTTCTATTATGTGGGATTAAGCTTCGAATTTCTGCTTCTATTAAATTAAAATTGTGTGAAATTGTTGGACAATGATTTGAATAATTTAAGTTCAAAATGTTTTGTTTAATTATGTTTAAATTTTCTTCCCAACTATTCATATTTATTATGTGTAAAATTTTCTTATAACTTGTTATAACCTGTAAATCTTTGTCTCTTATTAAAATGTATCCTTGTCCGTAGTTTAAGTCGTGTATTTCTAGTCTTTGTCCTGTTTGTCCTGATTTATCTGTATCTAGTCCTTGTCCTGATATTTTCGAGGTTTCTTAATTTTTGATTTATGGTATTGTTTGTTATTAGTAGCTAAAACTGTTACTTTATTATCTCTATGTGTATAATACTTTCTTAATCTTGGTTGTAATTTTCTTGAGTATCTTACTTTATGGTATATCTTATCTTTATCATTATATTCATTTCGATCGTTTCTTTTATTATTACGCTTCTCTATTATTTGATTTTTTCTTTTGCATGCTTCTATATAAGCTTTTTCCTCTAATGTTTCAGGAATTCTTCTGTAAAATTATTCGAATGGTGTATATTTCGTTACACTACAAATTGAGTTATTTCATGCAAAAAGTGCCCTTGGCAATGCTTCATCTGTTGTAATATTACTATGATTCTTTAATATTCTTAAGTGTTCTAGAAGTGTTGAGTGAAATCTTTCTACTGGGGAATTGCAATTGGAATTACTAATTGTTGTGAAATGTAAATTTATTCTTTCATTCCTTAAAAATTCTAGGAAATTTATTCAGGTTGCTGCTTTTTCTTGGTCTATAACCATAAGCTTTGGGTTTCCGAATGTACTTATGTATTTAAGTATAGCGTCTTTCAAATGTAGTGAATTTCTCGATTGAAGTTCATATGCTTGTGCATATCTACTGTATTTATCAACTATTGTTTTTATGGGTTTGCCTTTTTGTAGAAAGAATATGTCTACGTGAATTATATCTAAGGGGCTTTTAGGTGATTCTGTATTTTCAAACTTTGGTTTTGAAGGATTTCTATCGTATTTTTCAACGTGGCAAATTTCGCAATTATTTATGTATTTAGTAAGTTTTTCTTTAATATTTGGGAAATAATATTCGCGTTTAATGCGTTCAAAGGATTCTATTATACCTCTATGATTATTTTCTATATGGCAATTTATTATAATTTCATCCTGTTCTTGTTCGTTTTCTATATCCTTTTAAATGTTTGTACATTTAAGTACTTTGAATCACTTCGACCTATGGAAATGATTCTTAAATACATCTTGTGTTTGAAGGTATAGTTCAAGATTATCTACGAATATAGCATTGGTACTTTTTGGGTTAAAATGATTTTTCATAACTTGAATAATATCTGCTTCTGTAAAATTTTTATATTTTACTATTTTCCTAGTTTTATTGAAAATATTTTTAGTTCTAACTTGATTTGCACCACTTCTTAATTTTTCTATAATATACTGATTTTTAAATAAATTCAATGGGGATTCTGAAATTGGAATGTATCCATGGTCATCTTCGCTAGCACTATGAATTGTAGCATCAGTTGTTATTATTTCGTCGTTATTTATTTCAATTGGTATTCTACTTAAAGCGTCTGCATTACTATTTATTTTTCCTGGTTTATAATCTATTTCGTAATCAAATTCTTCCATTTATAATTTCCATCTGACAAGTTTACTGTTTGGCTCTTTAAAGTTCATTAGCCATTTCAAAGGTTTATGATCTGTTTGGATTTTAAATTTTGTACCGTATAGGTATGGTCCGAAATATTTAGTTGCCCAAACTATGGCTATTAGTTCTTTTTCTATATTTGAATAATTTTTCTCGTGATCATTTAAAGTTCTACTTGCGTAACATAAAGGATGTTCTAGTCCTTCTTGAATTTGAGATAGCACAGCTCCGATGGCATAATTAGATGCATCTGTGCTTAAAATAAATTGCTTCCTAAAATCTGGATAAGCTAAAATTGGTTCTGATGTGAGCATATTTGTACTATTAGCTATATTCAATCTAAAGAGGGAGCCACAAGCGGTTCACTTTGAAGAACACAAAAACACCCAATTTTGTTTAAAATAAGGAGTTTAAGTTTTTAATGATTTGTAAATATAAAAAAATATTGGAAATAGAGAATTTAGATAGTTAACACCTCTATTGGCTATAATAAATGAATTAATTCTAACAGTACAGTCTCTAAAACATTCAGAGTATTTTTCATTATTTATGTTAATTTTTTGACCTTTCCTTAATTTCTTTGTCATTGGTTTTGTCATTTTTGCAAAATTCTTTATAAATCTTCTGTAATAACCTAACAATCCTAAAAATTGTTTAATTTGTTTTTGAGTTTTTGGTATGGGATAATTTTCAACTGCTTCTATTTTCTTTGGATTGGGTTTAATAGCATCTCTTGTGACAACGTGTGCAAGGAATTCTACTTCTTCCTTGAGAAATTTACTTCTTTCAATTTGAATTTTTAAATTAGCATTTCTTAATGCTTCGAAAATTGCTTGTAAGTTCCGAGAATGTTCGGTAAAATTTTGAGAAAATATTATTATATCATCCATTTAAATAAAACATATGACATTTATTAAGTCTTTTAAAATTTCGTCCATTACGCGTTGAGATGTCGCGGGTGCATTCTTTAAACGAAATGGCATTCTAGTATATTCATAATGACCATTGTTAACTGTGAACGCTGTTTTCTTTATATCTCGTTTATCTACTTCAATCTGGTGAAATCCTGATGCAAGATCGAGTGTGGTGAAATGGGAACATTTGCCTAACATTTTTAATATTTCTTGTATATTTGGTATCGGGTACCTATCGTCTATAGTTTTTTTCAATTATTTTTCTGTAATCTATAACTAAACGCTATTTTTTGTTTCCTGACAATCATCTTTTTCGGGTACTATCCATACCGGTGAAGACCATGGTGAATTACTTGGCCTAATTATTCCTGACTCTAACATTTCTTTTATTTGTTTTTGGATTTCTTCTTTATGAACATAAGGGTGTCTATAATTTTTTACGTATACCGGACGTTCGTCCGTAGTTTTTATTTCATGCTTTACTTTATGTTTAAAAGTAAGATTTTGTCCATCTCTCTTGAAAACATCTGCATATTCTGTTAAAATATCTACTAATTCATCTTTTTCCTTTTTATTTAAGTGGTTCAATTCTGTTTGAGACGTTAAATCATTAATGTTTTTCATCTGTTCTATTCTACAAAAATTTATTTCTTCATTTATTTTATTTTCTACTTCATTTTTCATTTTTACCTTTTTGGTATTCTTTTCAATTTTCTTTTCGGTTGTAGTACTACTATCTTCAACATTTTCGCTTTCTAATCTTTTCATATTTTTATTTATTTCTGGCTTTTTGCCTATATATTTTTATTTCTATTAATTTCCTCTGCATCATCGGGATCTAATCCGATTTCACTAGTACTACTCATCAATCCGGGTTTCAAACCGAGTGTACATTTAAAATTTTTATAATTTGACTTTGTGCCTGTCTTTTTGACAAAAGGATTTTTACCTTTATTATTATTTTTGTTTTTAACTGGCTTTTTGCCTAACTTTTTGGTATTATCTATCCAACCTCCTTCTTTATTATCTTTATTTGCTTTTATATTAGGAAACTGGTCAACCGCTAAGTTGACATTCAGTGAGTTTTCGGCTGCTAGGCAGAAATTGCTCTCTAAATCGTTAAGCCGTTTGGCTTTTAATGGCTGTCGAACTCTAAAAGTTAGAGGGTGGTTTGTTTTGTTTCTCAACGTTAACATTGCCAACTATTTCTTAGAACAGTATACGTCGTCTAAGACTTCAACATTGCCTAAGTTTCGTTCTAATATTTTTATATCACCACGTTTTATATCTACGGGGACTTCTCTGCAAATAATTTCTCTTGGTTCTAGCTCGTATTCGTACGTCTTTACTATCGGTTTAAATTGTAATTTTATTTTATTTTCTCTGCTAATAAGTTCTCCTTTTTCATAATCTACATTAATGTTTTGTCTACTTAATATGTCGTTTCCTATTATTCCATCAAAAAAATTGTGAAATTTATTCAAATAATATGTTACCATAGGGTAATCTAGCCCAAACTCTTCAAATAAAGTCATTTCGACTGTTTGTTTAATCGTTGTCTTACCACTAAAAGATTTCGCTACTCTAGGTTCTATATCTATTATATATCTCTTATTTATACCTTCTGGACTAAGTACTGAACTTGAAGATCCAGTATCTATTAACATTTTAAATATTTTATTTTCATTAATTTTTACTTCAACATATGGAGGCGTCTGGCCGAAAATTTTCCTGACAATAAACTTCATTTGGTTTATAGTCCCTATAATTATTATTATTTTTATTCAAACCTCTTTGAATAGTGGAAGGATTTGGATCTACTTCCATTGGAACTACTCTGTTGGCATGTCTTTGCTGAGTATATTGCCCCGAATTATTCCTATACCTAAAGCAATTATTGTCGAAATTGTTTCTGTTATTATTATTATTGTTGAAATTATTATTTCGGTTATTATTATTTCTATTTGGATTATTGTTATAATTATTATTTTTGTTCATATTATTATAGTTATTGTTATTTCTATTTTGGTTATTATTGTTAAAATTTCTATTCTGATAGTTATTAAAATTTTTCTGCTGATAATTATTATTATAATTATTATTTCTATTATAATTACTATTATTATGCGAATTGGCAGACCTACTAGCTTCCGCTAGACTAAGCGTTATTTCGTACGCTTCCTCCAGTGTATCTGGATCTCTGGACATTACGATTGTCCTAAAAGGGTCGCTTAATCCTTTTACGAAGGTTTTCAAACCTTCTCTGATATTTCTACGTATCATTCTGGTACGTATATCAGCATCATTTTCAATTTGTCTTACTCGCGCGTTAAGCGCAGTGATGATTTCTAAGATATCATCATAATATTTGGACAACTACTTGTGTGCCTTATTAACCTTAATTGATTGTATAGAGTTCTTTCATCTCTATGATCATGGAAGTGCATATTTAAAATCTCTTTGATACCTTTCCAGGTATCTGGATTTCCGAAGAGTCTAAGCCTATCCGAGGCTTTACCTTATAAATATTTTATTTTTTAATATTTGGGCCCATATTTGTAATGGAGCATTTTCCACTGTAACTAGTGCATTCCACACTAGATCTACGGATTTAATAAAATTGTCTAGTTCGTTAGACTTTCCAGTAAATTCTGGCAAACTTTTTAATAAATCGGGGGTCTTTAGAAAATTCATGTTGACACACAAAAATTATTTTTTTTTTATAAAAAGAGGGTTGGTATGTGTAAAATAATGCTATGCAAATTTTGTGTTTATCACTTCTTTTTACTGTTTTATTATTATTTATTTTTATTACATTTGTTTTCTTCAATATTTAAACAATGAAAAATTGTTTTCTCTTCCTTAACTTACTTACATTTGATTAACTAAATTTCTTTGTTGTATTAAAGTTGATACTGGTCTTAAGTAAGTTGAGTTATAGTCTTAAGTAAGTTGAGTTATAGTCGATTTTACAGTTGAATTATAGTTGATTTATAGTTGAATTATAGTTGACTTCACAGTTGAATTATAGTTGATTTTACAGTTGAATTACAGTTGATTTTACAGTTGAATTATAGTTTCAACACTTTTTGGTTGTTTAATAGTTCTTTTCTTTTTTTTTATTGTTTTATTTTGATAGTAATTCTGTTTTTTTTTGTTTTATTCTATTTATTGCTTGCCAATAATTATTTTTCTTCTTTTTTTTTGTCTTTTTAAATAGAAAATTTTCTATATTTGTTTTTATTTACTTTATAACCTTTTTTGTTATTATATTGTTATTGTTAAAACTTTTATTTTTATTTATTAATATTTTTTTTTCTCTGCTGCTTATTTTTTCCTTAAAACATTTTTTCTTTTTTTATTAATGTTAGTTATGTTTTATCTTTTGCTTTTATTTTTCTTATTCACACGTCGTGCTGCGCTAGTTATGACTTATCTTTTGTTTTTATTATCGTTATTTCCTTCGATTCTTTCATTTATTTTTTGGATATTTGTCTGGTCTATTTCCTCAGACTCACTATTTTTTTTTATTATTTTTGTTTTTTTCACTTTATAACTTTTCTTTTTGTTATTCTACTGATATTAGTATAACTTTTATTATTTTTTTTTTGTCAGTTATTATTCTTCAAATAATTTTCTTTTTTATTATTTTTTTTTATAAGGAGAGTCTTTCTTTGTCTTTTATACACTTTTTCTTCACACGTCGTGTTATGAGGAGCCCGTTTCCGACTGCGCCAGTTATGTCTATCGTCCCACGCTTAGGGAAAAAAAGACATTTTACTCCCGACAACTGGGAGTTTTTCTTTCCGAAAAATAAAAACACGATCACATTTATTTTTTGATTAATATTATTTAATTGAAAAACGAAAAAATAACTTATAAAATAGAGGACAATTAAGAACACGTACCGATAACTTATATTATTATTTAAGCTTCAGATCCCTTACCACTGGTGGGGGGAAATCTTAGGCTATACGAAGAGCTACTATGAACCGAAGGAGCTGAGTCTGTAATTAGAACTGATTTAATAATCTCAAGTGCGATTATTATATCTGAAAAGAAATACACACAATTTGGGTATTTCATAATAACGGAAATCAATGCAAGATCCCACAAGAATCTTGACGACGAATCGATCGTATTGATTTCTGCAATTAAGCATAATTTATGTTTATGGCAGGAAACAATTGCTTATGTTATCGACTGCTCTTGTTATTGAGAATGGTCAACGGTATGTTGACGGAAACAAATGTTTACTTAAGACGGCGAATTAATATTTTCTCTACACGGTTAGTGTAAAAAAAAAACTTTATTCACTTATTAGTTACATTTATTTATAATATAAGTTCTTAATTCTAGACTCAGTATTAAAAGTCAACTGTCGTCCATGGGCTCTGCGGAAGATCTATCTGCCTTTGTTGCTTCCTCGTCGATAGGGTTGATCTGGTTTGTCAATTATGATATTATAATTGTGATGTGTTATTTGTGTTAGTGTTGGATACTTGGATGCACGTCCACTCATGTTGCGTCCGTGGTCATTTGGTGGGTTGTTTATTTTATCAACATTCCATACTCAAGTACCATAGTGCAGTGGCACATTAAATCTTCATATTTATGAGTTTGAGAATGTTTATGTTTTGTATCGTGGGAAGGTATATGTTTAAAATATATCTCGATTATCACTCATGAGATCGAGTGTGTGTTAACTTCCCCCGTAGCCGATAAAAGATCGTCCCGAGTTTCAATAGTTGGCTCGTTTAGTTTTATGGTTGCTATATGTTCATCTTCTCTTCGTTGATTTGCTGAGTTTTTATAAATTGTGCATGCTTGTTTATTCTAAAAAACTTTAAACCAATAAAAATACCTATTATAAGGAGTACATTAATGTTGATTCCCCAGATTGCAGGGTGTTGTGATATTTCACTTACAAATGATTCGATTATATCAATATTATTATGGTGCGAAAGTAATCTTCTTTTTTTGAATGTCTCTAAATTTCAAAGTTTTATATGTTCAAGAAAAAAAGATCCTATAATTTTTGATTACCTATACAATTAATAATATTAATTTGGAAAAAGTCACACAAAAAAAAGATCTAGGTGTCGTGTTAGATTGCCAGTTTTCTTTTACTTGTCACTATGACTATGTAGTAAATAAAGCATGTAAGATGTTAGGTTTCTTAAAAAGGAATACCAGAGAATTTTCTGATTCGTATGCACTTAAGTCTCTCTATATGGCTTTTGTTAGGTCAAGCTTGGAATACTGTTGTGTGATCTGGAATCCTTATTATGATACTCATTCGTTAAGAATTGAAAGAATTCAAAAAAGTTGTACCAGATATTGTTTTTATAAGCTAAATTGGAATATTGATATGCCCTCATATAATGTCAGATGTCTGCTTTTTGGCATGCAAACGCTTGGGCTCAGAAGAAGATATTTTTCAATTAGTATGGTAAAAGATATTATTGATAGCCACGTTATTTGTCCCTACTTGCTTGAGCGAATACATTTTTTTTCCCTTGCAGAAGTCTCCGTATAAGTTTTCACCTACGAGAGACTTTTTCAAGAAGCAATTACGGTAATAAAATAATGAACCGATTTCTCGTTGCATCAGAGAGACCAACGCGGTTATTAATTTGATTGATATATGTATGCCAGTCCAAGAGATTCCTTTAAACAAAATTTTATGATGATTTTGTTGCTATAAAAGAATAGTTCATATATGTACATATTTTTAAATTATTTATTTATTTATTTTATATTATTTATTGAGTACCTATGTATATAGTAATCTAAAAAAGAGAATGTCTCAAATTGATAAAATTGACGAAATAAACTAAACTAAGCTAAAATTATTAAATTTAAGTTCATTATTGTTAGACTCTAAATATTTTACAGTTACTAATTTTCCATATCTTATATTCTTAACATGTTCTATAATTTTGTTTCTCATGTTTACATATATTTGATCGTCAATAGTAATATTGTCTTTGAATTTAATTATTTTGGTTCCAGATAATTCTTCGTTATTTACATTATGTGTTCCAGTAATTATAATTGTTCCATCATTAATTCTTTCAAAGGTAGGGTTTTTTTCTTTAATTTTGGTACAAGAAGCCTTGGCTTGGTTCAAGAGGTTAGTTAGACAATTATTTTTTATGAGTATTCGACAATAATTACCATTTAATTCTCTTTTACATTCTGTATTGTAGTATTTTAATTCACATCTGATTAATTCTTTTGGAATTAATAATTTACCTCCATTTATTTATATTATTACTTCGCACTTTATAATGCTCACATACTTTAATTATTTTTGGGTATTTTATGTATACAATTATTGTATTTCTGTTTTGTATAATTTTAAACTTTGACGAGCTTAATACATCTGAAACAGAAACTTCTACTTCTTGTTCTTTAATTACATTTTGTATTTCTTTTAAATTTCAAATCATTGTATTAAGTACATTGGATTTACCTGAATTTATTGTATTTATTATTTCTCTTAAATCTATTATAACGTGTTTCAACATCATTAAAAGTTCGTAGTTATTATTATTTTTTTCTATATTTCTGTACTTGTTTATCGTTTCAATGAGTCGTGTATTCAGAGTAAATTGTTTGTTATTTGATCGGATACGTTCTTCTAGTTTGGTATTAATTTTAATGAGGTCGTCATGGTCAGGTGTTCCACTTATCCACTTCCAGAACGTTCCTATTTCGTTAATTCCTCGTCTTGGTCTAATCTTAACCATGATTTGGTCTAATAGTTTCTCTGTAATTAAAATATCTTCCCCAACTTCGCGACATTTTCCTCTATTGTCTGTTTTAACCGTTTCTAGTATATTCTCATAAAATGTTAGGTTCAGAACGTGGTAAATTTCTCCTGTATCGTCATAGACTGCTGCAGGGCCATCCTCTATAAGGATATATTCCTCAGAACTTTAGTCAGTTATCTGCACTTGAGCAGATGTTACGGTTAGTAAGGTCAGTAATGCCAGTATGATAATCATGGTCATCTAGAATTAAATGTGGGTATGTCGTCTTGTAAATGTTTTATTTTTTAATATTGTCTTTATGTATAAGTCTGTCTTTACTGTCAATAATAACTCTCCCCCTGTCTTCTTTTACAATACGTTTTATATATAAAGGTTTTACTTTACCTTGCCTACGTGTTGACTTCTCATGAATTTTCTGCCCAGGCTTAAACTTTATGTCTGTCCTATTTTTGTTAAAATAGGAAAGGGTTTTATCTTGCTTATCCTTTAATATATCTGTTAAATGTTTAAATTTTTCGAAATTATGAAATACATCTACTGGTTTATGGTTCGTAACTGAGTGTATAGATTCGTTATATTTTTTTACCACAAATGGCATAATATCTTTTGTATCTGCAAAAATATCAGTTTTTCTTATCCTTATTAGTTCTGTTATGGTACTATGCGATCTCTCGATCATACCGTTCGTCGTACTGTGATTAGGAGCTACCTTTTCATGCTTTATACCGAGTCGTTGTAACTCTAATTCTGTTGAAGGTGTGCAGAATGTTTTTTCGTTATCGGTTACTTATATTATTTTTTAAGCTTCAGATCCCTTACCACTGGTGGGGGGAAATCTTAGGCTATACGAAGAGCTACTATGAACCGAAGGAGCTGAGTCTGTATTTAGAACTGATTTAATAATCTCAAGTGCGATTATTATATCTGAAAAGAAATACACACAATTTGGGTATTTCATAATAATGGAAATCAATGCAAGATCCCACAAGAATCTTGGCGACGAATCGATCGTATTGATTTCTGCAATTAAGCATAATTTATGTTTATGGCAGGAAACAATTGTTTATGTTATCGACTGCTCTTGTTATTGAGAATGGTCAACGGTATGTTGACGGAAACAAATGTTTACTTAAGACGGCGAATTAATATTTTCTCTACACGGTTAGTGTAAAAAAAAACTTTATTCACTTATTAATTAAATTTATTTATAATATAAGTTCTTAATTCTAGACTCAGTATTAAAAGTCAACTGTCGTCCATGGGCTCTGCGGAAGATCTGCCTTTGTTGCTTCCTCGTCGATAGGGTTGATCTGGTTTGTTAATTATGATATTTTAATTGTGATGTGTTATTTGTGTTAGTGTTGGATACTTGGATGCACGTCCACTCATGTTGCGTCCGTGGTCATTTGGTGGGTTGTTTATTTGATCAACATTCCATACTCAAGTACCATAGTGCAGTGGCACATTAAATCTTCATATTTATGAGTTTGAGAATGTTTATGTTTTGTATCGTGGGAAGGTATATGTTTAAAATATATCTCGATTATCACTCATGAGATCGAGTGTGAGTTAACTTCCCGCTTAGCCGATAAAAGATCGTCCCGAGTTTCAATAGTTGGCTCGTTTAGTTTTATGGTTGCTATATGTTTATCTTCTCTTCGTTGATTTGCTGAGTTTTTATAAATTGCGCATGCTTGTATATTCTAAAAAACTTCAAACCAATAAAAATACTTATTATAAGGAGTACATTAATGTTGATTCCCCAGAATGCAGGGTGTTGTGATATATCACTTACAAATGATTCGATTATATCAAGATTATTAAATTTAAGTTCATTATTGTTAGACTCTAAAAATTTTACAATTTCTAATTTTCCATATCTTATATTCTTAACATGTTCCATAATTTTGTTTCTTATGTTTACATTTATTTGATCGTCAATAGTAATATTGTCTTTGAATTTAATTAATTTGTTTCCAGATAATTCTTCGTTATTTACATTATGTGTTCCAGTAATTATAATTGTTCCACCATTAATTCTTTCAAAGGTAGGGTTTTTTTCTGTAATTTTGGTACAAGAAGCCTTGGCTTGGTTTAAGAGTTTAGTTAGACAATTGTTTTTTATGAGTATTCGAAAATAATTACCATTTAATTCTCTTTTACATTCTGTATTGTAGTATTTTAATTCACATCTGATTAATTCTTTTGGAATTAATTATTTACCTCCATTTACCCAAGCAACACATAAACTCTTGAAGTGTTCTCCAAACAAATTGATCAGCTCTTAACAAACTGTTAGTTCAATCTTCTTAATACCACTACACTTTATGATCTGTTACTTTGCTCTAGAAAAGTGTTGTTTGTTTTAACTATTACAAAAACGTCTTTTAAACATCTTGAATATCTTCATGGCAAATGTGTTTATATTGACTCTCTGTAGATCCTCTTTACAACCTTTTTAAAAGGAGTTTGTTTAAATTGCGCAAGAGTATATTTCTTATTACTCTTTCAAATACATTTCGAAGATATTTTGCGGATGTTATTCCTAAAATGTCTTTATGAAGTCTTAAAATTGTGTCTTTAAGTAGAATTAATATTCTCTTTTGTTTGAAAAAAAAAGTGTTTGTGTCATCTGACATTTGTGAATTGCGCTTTTCTTATTTATTGTACATATGTATGCTATTAATTTGAAAATTTAAAAAGAGTTTAGGGAGCTGCAAGAGACTTAAGACCAAAAATTGCTCATCAATTATTTTAGTACGCGAATGAAAATAGTAATAGATAATTGCTTATAGTTTTTTTTTCTTTAACTCTTTGTTGACACTCAGTTGACACTTTCATTGTCTCTCTCTTCTTTCAATTTGATTCGTTTGATATCTTATCATGAATTCGTTAAGAGGTTTCTGACTCTAGAAAAATGTGATTAAAACACAGATGTTTTGACGACATCTTAAGAAACTCTTTAAACGGTAGTTAGTTTATACAAAGTTACACATATTTTTTGTAAAGGGTGACATAGTTAAACGTATATTTTTAATACAGTTTCTGTATATTTTATTATTTTAATCAAATTTATTATTTATTTCAATAAAAATTTTCTATGTGCAATTGTACTTAGGTAGATATATTATGTAGGTAGTGAAATTTTCTTAAAAACTGCGGTGTTTGGACAGATTTGGATCGAAAAAATATTGTTTATACCTTTGAATAACCCCCGTCTGTCTGTCCAAACCAGGGTAATAGGGAACTAAGCTATTTTTTCAACCATCTGTTACTGTCATAAAACTGACGATGAAAATATGGCAAAGCGAAAATATAAGGCAATATTTTTTCCTAAAAAAAATAACTGCTACATTTTCATTTTTAATGTGAAATTTTAATCATGCAACGTCAAAACTTTTTAAGGCTTCAATGTTAACCAAACGCTCATTTTATTAATATGAGAATAATTTATCCAAAACCCATTAAAAGAAAAAGAAGACATTTATTACCTGCATTTCATGAGGCACCCTGTAGGAAGGAATATTTTGATACATGCCCAACAAAATACGTTCGCCATATTTATTTCGTTCAATTGCGAAAAAAATATTTATTAAATACATAATATTCAATAAAGTACAGTTACATGTAATTATTATGCCTACACTTTTATTTGCTTAGCAACACTGTGGGAGATAATAATTCATCAAAATATGTTTTTTCTTTTGTTGTCAGTGAATTTTGTATTATTTTTCTTGATTTTAACTTGTAAATACGGTCAGCCATCAGCCGAATAGGGGGAATAACATGTAGCATACGAAAACATGCACGTGCCGTAACTATTCGGACTGGTGGAAGTGTGATCATAGCCTCTTCGCGGCGGCCGCTAGAAACAAGCCTTTAAAAAGGTTTGGCTAATATGATCAGGCTGGTTCCACAGGTTGGCAACAGGTTAATTCCCTGTTCCGTAAAACAAGAAGAATTACGAGACCAGCAACAAGCCTCGGAAACGGACTGATCTCACGACGACAACCCACGCAAAGAAAACGGAATAACGATTTACGAATTTTCTTATGGAACGTACGATCGCTCTATAGAGCTCGAGCTGCTCAGCAGCTAGCCGATGCCCTGTCAAAATATAAAGCTGACATAACAGCACTTCAAGAAATAAGATGGACAGGGAATGGTGTTCTACAGAAGAAAGATTATGACTTATACTACAGCTGTCATACAAAACACCATGTGCTCGGGGTAGGCTTCCTAGTCGGCGAAAAAATGAAGTCTGCCATCATCGGCTTTAACGCTATAAGCGAAAGGCTATGCACCCTTCGCGTGCGAGGCAAATTTAAGAACATCAGCCTCATTAACGTTCACGGACCTACGGAGGAGTCCTCAGACGAAGAAAAAGAGACTTACTACGAACAAGTCGAGAGGGCCCTCAATGCCTGTCCAAGGTATGACGTAAAAATCATCCTTGGGGATTTGAATGCAAAAATAGGTCGGGAGCCGGTATTCAGGCATTACGCAGGCACCCATAGTTTGCATGAGAACACTAATGACAATGGACTTCGAGTCTTAGAATTGGCAGCATCGAAAAACATGGTCGTTGCGAGTACCAGGTTCCCGCGTAAAGATATCTACAAAGCCACCTGGGTATCACCTGATGGAGTCACTCGTAACCAAATTGACCACGTGTTGATAGACCGTCGCCACTACTCGAACTTGATGACGGTACGAACGTACCGAGGTGCCAATATCGACTCGGATCACTATCTTGTTGGTATGGTTTTCCGAGGGCGGATTGCCTTGCGAAGACGTATTGCATCCGCCGATCAGGTTCGAATCAACACGGCTGCTCTGCGCAATGAAAACACCAGTAACACCTTTGGTAATGCGTTAGGACTCGCCCTAGAACTGGGTAGAGTAAGTCCTGGAGCCAGTTTGCTGGGCGTAGATGAGAAGTGGACACGCCTTAAGAATACTGTCATTAGTACTGCCAACTCCATCTTAGGCAGCAGTCGTAGAAATCGGAACGACTGGTTTGATGATGAATGCAAGCTAGCGACTGAACGTAAGAATGTTGCGTACCGAGCAATGCAACAATCTCATAGAACGCGGGCACGCGAAGACGAATATAAAGAGCTCAGAAGAATTGAAAAACGGCTTCACAGACAGAAAAAATCAGCCTGGGAGAAGAACATAATCTGTGAAATAGAGAAAAGCCGAGAGCGAGGTCCGCACCAGGCGCGGAAGTTCTACCAATCCGTCCGAAACATGACGCAGTACACACCACGCTGCACATACTGCAAGGACGGAGAGGGAAATCTGATCACCGATCCTCAAAGCATACTGGAGCGATGGGAAGTGTACTTCAATGAATTGCTAAATGGTCAGCTCACTGCAGAAGTGGAGGCTCCACTACTTCAAGAAGAGTACCCTATGTTGCCGCCACCAAGCATAGAAGAGGTTGAGAAGGCTATAGGCCGGCTAAAGAAAAACAAAGCCCCGGGAGCCGATGGTATACCAGCCGAACTATTTCAACACGGTGGGCCAGCTTTACGTCAAGCAATTCATGAGATTATAGTGCACGTGTGGGAGCATGAAGAAATTCCAGAAGACTGGCGAAAAGGTATCATTTGCCCCATACATAAGAAGGGAGATGTCACAACGTGCAGCAATTATAGAGGTATCACGTTGTTGAGTACCGCCTATAAGATACTCTCCTCTATCCTACAAGACCGGATAACCCCATACGCTAAAACCATCATCGGACAATATCAGTGCGGTTTCATTCCAGGCAAATCAACAACTGATCAGATCTTTACCCTTAGGCAGGCGATGGAAAAATGTCTAGAATTTAACATCCCAACATACCACCTGTTTATAGACTTTAAGGCCGCCTACGATAGCATAGCCAGGGTAGAACTTTACAAAGCCATGAGAGAATTCGGCATCCCAAATAAATTGACACGACTATGTAGGTTGACCATGACCAACGTAACAAGCCAAGTAAAAATAGCCGGATTGCTATCCAAACCAATCAACATCTTTAATGGACTCCGACAAGGGGATGGTTTGGCCTGCCTCCTCTTCAACCTGGCGTTGGAGAAAGCAATCCGTGACTCTGGCACGGCAACAAGAGGGACCATCGTCAACAGGTCCAGCCAGATACTGGCTTACGCAGACGACATCGACATCATCGGAAGAACTGAGCAAGCTGTACATGATTCCTTCATCCAGATCGAGCAGGCGGCACAAAATCTGGGGCTGCACATTAGTGAAGGTAAAACAAAGTACATGGTGGCGTCGAATGCGAGAGGAACAGTTGGTCAAACAATCAAGGTAGCGGAGCACGAATTTGAAGTGGTGCAATCCTTTAAATACCTTGGGTCAATAGTAGCAGCCGATAACAATATAGAAGAAGAAAGACGCGGGCGGCTTCTCAAATCCAACAGAGCCTACTATAGTCTGTCAAAGCTCTTCAAATCCAGAAATCTCACCATAACTTCAAAACTGCTGCTGTACAGGACCATGGTCCTGCCAGTACTCACATATGGATCCGAGACTTGGGTGCTTAGCAAAAGGCACTCCGACCTC
Organism: Leucozona laternaria; assembly: GCA_932273885.2. Taxonomy (NCBI): domain Eukaryota; kingdom Metazoa; phylum Arthropoda; class Insecta; order Diptera; family Syrphidae; genus Leucozona; species Leucozona laternaria. Next base: position 79,765,602 of record OW026366.1, on the reverse strand, counting down.
TTAGCCGCGTTCGAGAGAAAAGTCTTAAGGAGAATTGTTGGCCCCATATGTGAGGAAGGACGATTCCGGAGACGGTACAATCATGAATTGTACGCAATCTACCTTGAAGCAGATATCGTGACAAAAATTAAGCTCGGTAGACTCCGGTGGGCAGGGCACCTAGCTCGCATGAGCGAAGAGGAACCTGCTCGGAAAGTTCTTTGTGGTACATTCTATGGTAGACGACAGCGTGGTAGACCATGCTTGCGCTGGAGAGATGGCGTAGACCAGGACGCCCGGAGCCTTGGGGTGCGCAACTGGATGGCGGCGGCTCGAGACCGGGATGGGTGGAGAGACTTGTTGAAGGAGGCCAGGACCGGACCCCGGTTGTCGAGCCGACGATGATGATGAAATACTTTTTTATTTCAAGGCGCGTTTATTCTATGTGGGGTAGAGTATGCGATTTTTAAGTAAATCTTTTCTTGCATTACAAAATACACATCGTTAAAGACTTTATAAAATTAATTGTAAATCTAACCCTACATGAACATAAAGAATTTGTCATACCTAGCTTTAGTTTTTGCTTTAAAATCATTCTATTTCATTTAAATTGTTATAAAATTGTATTTGTGTAAAAGAGAAAGAAATTATTCTTAATATTATTTTCTCCCTCCAAGTTTACACTTTTGACTACAAAAAAAAAATCTTCAAAACCTCTTGAGAGCATCTTTAAAGATGCGTCAAAAAAATGATCTCTATTAACTCTTACAAATACTTTATTTGGAACTCTTCGCTCCATACAATAGGCTCCTCCCCTTTAGGCCTTTTTGGGTCTTAACGACCTCTTCAAGATTGTGGAAAGAGTTGAAAGATCTTCGAAAATAGCTTTTAGAGATATCTTGAAGACTCAATTGTGTTGCTTGGGTATATTATTACTTCGCACTTTATAATACTTTAATTATTTTTGGGTATTTTATGTATCCAATTATTGTATTTCTGTTTTGTATAATTTTAAACTTTGACGAGCTTAATACATCTGAAACAGAAACTTCTACTTCTTGTTCTTTAATTACATTTTGTATTTCTTTTAAATTTCAAATCATTGTATTAAGTACATTGGATTTACCTAAATTTATTGTATTTATTATTTCTCTTAAATCTATTATAACGTATTTCAACATCATTAAAAGTTCGTAGTTATTATTATTTTTTTCTATATTTCTGTACTTGTTTATCGTTTCAATGAGTCGTGTATTCAGAGTAAATTGTTTGTTATTTGATCGGATACGTTCTTCTAGTTTGGTATTAATTTTAATGAGGTCGTCATGGTCAGGTGTTCCACTTACAATACGTTTTTTATTTAAAGGTTTTACTTTACCTTGACTTCGTGTTGACTTCTCATGAGTTTTCTGTCCAGGCTTAAACTTTATGTCTGTCCTATTTTTGTTAAAATAGGAAAGGGTTTTATCTTGCTTATCCTTTAATATATCTGTTAAATGTTTAAATTTTTCGAAATTATGAAATACATCTACTGGTTTATGGTTCGTAACTGAGTGTATAGATTCGTTATATTTTTTTACCACAAATGGCATAATATCTTTTGTATCTGCAAACATTTCAGTTTTTGTTATCCTTATTACTTCTGTTATGGTACCATGCACTCTCTCGATCATACCGTTCGTCGTACTGTGATTAGGAGCTACCTTTTCATGCTTTATACCGAGTCGTTGTAACTCTAATTCTGTTGAAGGTGTGCAGAATATTTTTTCGTTATCGGTTACTAATAATTCTACTTTGCCGAATATTGGTATTGTTTCTATTAACTTATTTTTGGCATCTATTTTGTTTTCAACGTGCCTCACTATAAGGTATTTTTAAAAAGAATCTATCATTGTCAAAAACTGGTCATTGTCTACATAATATATGTCGGCATGTATACGTTCCCCCCTCTTTTCTGAATCGGAGCCTCTCCAATCTTATACTTTATTGGGTGCCTATCATATTTATTTTCTTAACAGACTGAACAGTCTTTTGTGTATGTTAATAATTGTTTATAACACTCCGGCCAGTAATATCTGTTTGATATTTGTTTAAAGTTCTCCCTTGAGTCACGGTGTGCTCTATCATGTTCTGTTTTGATTATTGAAATTTGTTCGTCTTTGTCGACAATGTCTTCTACTACATTTGTTACGTAAACGAATTGTACCATTGGATATTCGTTTAAGAGTTTATCTTTTATTTTGAATAATATTTCTTCAGTTGTATGGATTGCGTTTAAACCTTTTTTAATAATTTCTTTTAATTTATGAAAGATACCATCATCTTTATAAATAACAGTATGTCGCCAGTATCCTGTATGTACTTGCTTACTAACAATAATATTTTGATTTCCTATTTGAAATATTATTTGGTTCTTGAATCTACTTATATTGCCTCCTAGTCTTTTAATTTCCTCAACTGATGGACTACATTTTGTACGTTTTTTCGTTTCATTTTTGCATTTGGGGTTTTGTCTGACATGGCAAACGTCAATGGTTGGTGGTCCGTATACATATGGACTCCACTTGTTCCATAGATGTAATTCCTCAATTTTTTTAAGCTCCAGGCAATAGCCAACAACTCCTTCTCATTTGTTGCATAGTCTTCATCTGTTTTGCTCAGTGTCCTACTGATAAATGTAATCGGCTTATTATTTTGACTTAGAACTGCACCTATGGTAGAGTTACTAGCGTCAGTTGTTAATTCAAAACCTTCTTCAAAATTTGGCTGATTGAATACAATATTTGATTCCAACTTATCTTTTAATATTTGGAACGCCCTTATTCCTTCTGCATCTAACTCTTTCGGTACCAATTTACCTTTTGCATTATTTTCCTGGTTTCTTAAATATTTTGTTAGAGGCTTGCTAATCATAGCGTAATTCTTTATGAATTTACGGCAGTAACCGCTTAGTCCCAAAAATGATCTTAACTGTCTCAATGTCTTTGGTTCTGGATATTCTTTTATTGTTTGAACCTTTCTTGGATCTGTTTTAATACTATTATAGGAAATTACGTATCCTAAAAATTCAACTTCTTGCATGAAATACTTGGGTTTTTCGCTGCTTATTTTCATGTTGGCTTCACTAAGTGCTTTAATTATGATCTCTATATGTTCCAAATATTTTTCTTCCGACTCAGAAAATATGATGACATCATCAATATATACATGACAGAATTTCCCGATGTCGTCCATAGCTCTTTGGAATAAGGAGGGTGCATTCTTCAACCCGAATGGCATGCGATGGAATTCGTATTTTCCATTGTTCACACTAAAAGCCGTTTTTTCCCTATCTTCTTTTTTCATTACAATTTGATGGAAACCACTTTGTAAGTCTAATGTCGTGAAGAATTTAGACTTTCCTAAATTAAATAAAATAACTGATGTATCCAACATAGGGTACTCATCTGTTTTAGTGAAAGCTTTAAGCTTCTTATAGTCTATGACTAATCTGTGTTTTTTTCGATCCATCTTCGTTAAGACCTTTTTTATCAACTACCCACACTGGAGAGTTATAAGCTGATCTACTCGGCGTTATTATATTATTTTCCAATAATTCATTAATTTCGTTATTTACGAAGTTGCTTACCGCTTGAGGATATGGATTGGATATGATTTTGACCATATTGCCTAGTCTTTAGTGGTGTCTATAGTTGCAACTATATTCGTGTTGTAAGGTAGATAACTTGGTTTATCTGTAAAAATACCTTGAAATCGTTTTAAAATAGATTTCAACTTCTGAATGTAGGCTTTATCTGTACTCGTGCAAATTGCCAAACTATTCACTAATTCATAATTTTATAGTAAAGGTACTATGCCTTTTTCGTATTCCAATGTGTTATCTAAAATGTTTATCTTTCCTTTAATCTTCCTTAGTGTCCTCATACCTATTATTAAATCATACTCTTTCAATTCTTTTAATTCGTAAAATTTATCTTTTATTCCTAGTATATTTATTTCGTGATACTTATTTATTATGCTGGTACCATGTACACTCCTGACTCTAGTAATTATTTCTAAATCTTTACTTTTGAATAAATCTGGTTTAACATAACTATGTGTCGCTCCAGTATCTATCAATATATTAAAACTACGACCTGTCCTTGGACCTGTCCTTCTAATAAAGGGCAAGTCGTTCCTTATTCTAAAAAATTATCGCTTTCGTTTAGATTATTCAGACGAGGGACTTTGACCACAGGTACTTGGGCACTGTTCGGTCGATCTCTCTTGAATGGATTATTGTTATCCCGTGTCGCGTTATTAAAATGGTTATGTGCGTTTCTGAAGTTGTTTTGGTTAGAATTTTGCCATTGTTGTCTATTCAGTTGGTTTTCTCGTTGAGGTACAAAATTTCCACTCGTCATGTCCATCCTCTTTGCATAGCGGTGGTTATTGTTAAAATTATTTTGGGGAACATAATGTTGGTTTGTTGAGGTATATGTCTAGGAATTATTTGTCTATAGGTTGGCCTTTCGGTGAGTATTTTAATACGATTTTCATTCGTTTCTATTTCTTGTGCTCTAGCAAGAGCGTTCGGAAGGTCTCCGGGGTTAAGTGAGAATACTATGTTACTGGTTGGTTGGTTTAAACCTGTAATAACAAATTAATTAATTTATTAATAATATTGTATTGTTAGTGTTGTGTGATAAATTACCAACTCCAATTAAATGATTGTTTTGTTTGTGTAACCGTGTACCTCTAGTGTTGTGTTGTGTTAATGTTCAATGTTCTTGGTGTATTTAATTAATAAAAAAAACTTTATAATTTAATACTTTATATTTTAATTTCTTCATTTATTGAAGTAGCTTAATAAATGTATGTAGGTATATGTATGATTGTAATTTATTCAGTGACTGTACAATGTGTTTGTGAATTGTTATCTTTGATTTTATGTTCTTAACCCAACCGATCTCGTTGGTGATTGAATGTCGAATGCCCAAAATAATACCTTTTAGAAATTAAGCAATTCAATGTAGGTACATATCGAAAGAGATTAGCTTTTACAGTTTATGTTAGTGCATAGATAATATTATGTATGCATAATGATTTGTGCATTGCGGGAAGCGCTAAGAGCAAAAAAATAGAGAAACGTTATTGTTTTGTGTGTGATATTTATAGGGTGTGATTTTATATATTTGGCATTCTTAAACAACGGTGTTCCGTGAGTTGTTAACACGTCATTAGCCTTTCCTACGACTTTGTTCCTAACTATATTCACTACTGAATAATACCTAGCACCACCTTTGCATGGCTCGTAAGCTTTCATTGGCTATGCGCCAAGAGACATAATTATCTCCATTAAAATGAGGTAGGCACTTTGCTACTTCTAAACCTTCTCCACCTGTTATTAAATGATCTATCGTAATATCCTGATATGGTTCTATATTATCGCGGGGGCACATTGAATTTAATTCTATTGTGAGAAGCTCTATTTGCTTTCTCATTCCGGCTGTGGATTCTGCTACCAGATTTGCCACAATACCAGACACTTGCTCTACTGCTTTACTTGCTTTACTTTAATTCTTTAATATACTTATATATATTTATATAAAATTCCTTAATTTTTATAACATTATTTTCTTACTATAATAATTTTTCTTCTGCTTCCAAATTTTCTGGTTTCTATGTTCTGCTTCGTCCTTCTGAGATTCTGATGATTTGCTGCACAGTTTCTATTTATGGCTAGATAACAACCTTTGCGTTCAACTGTCTTTGCTGTCCACTAAATGTTTGTTCACTATTTAATTGTTAATATCTTTCACTTTTAATAATTCCGTTTGCCTCGGTCCAACAGTACAGGTTGCTTTAAGCTTATGGCCTCGTACCGTTTAATTTTGCCGGGTTCCCGGTGCTAGTGATCCTATTGTATGTATGGATTTGTTTTTATTAAATCCGTCACGACTATCACCACTTTGAATGCACTACTGTTATTGTACTGTCGATCAGTAGGGCGTGATTGTACCCCTTTTTAAATCACTTGAACCGATTTGACCCTTTTTAAATTAATTTAATCGCGAAAGAACGTTAGTTTTACCGGGTCCCTGCTCGGGCGCCAATTAATATTTTCTCTACACGGTTAGTGTAAAAAAAAAACTTTATTCACTTATTAGTTACATTTATTTATAATATAAGTTCTTAATTCTAGATTCAGTATTAAAAGTCAACTGTCGTCCATGGGCTCTGCGGAAGATCTGCCTTTGTAGCTTCCTCGTCGATAGGGTTGATCTGGTTTGTCAATTATAATATTATCATTGTGATGTGTTATTTGTGTTAGTGTTGGATACTTGGATGCACGTCCACTCATGTTGCGTCCGTGGTCATTTTGTGGGTTGTTTATTTTATCAACATTCCATACTCAAGTACCATAGTGAAGTGGCACATTAAATCTTCATATTTATGAGTTTGAGAATTTTTATGTTTTGTATCGCGGGAAGGTATATGTTTAAAATATATCTCGATTATCACTCATGAGATCGAGTGTGTGTTAACTCGGCGACTATATCCGTCCATCACGTTAAGTGGTAATATGGTATGGGGTATGGTCAAGGGTGATGTCTGTGACATAACTATATATATACAAGAATAGCTCGTTTAAAGTAATAAGATATATCCTTCTATCATTATAAAAAAATATGAAGATAATTCTCTGAAAACTTTTTGTTTTATTTACAATAAACATGTTTCCAGATAATTCTTCGTTATTTACATTATGTGTTCCAGTAATTATAATTGTTCCATCGTTAATTCTTTCAAAGGCAGGGTGTTTTTCTGTAATTTTGGTACAAGAAGCCTTGGCTTGGCTTAAGAGTTTAGTTAGACAATTGTTTTTTATGAGTATTCGACAATAATTACCATTTAATTCTCTTTTACATTCTGTATTGTAGTATTTTAATTCACATCTGATTAATTCTTTTGGAATTAATAATTTACCTCCATTTATATTATTACTTCGCACTTTATAATGCTCACATACTTTAATTATTTTTGGGTATTTTATGTATACAATTATTGTATTTCTGTTTTGTATAATTTTAAACTTTGATGAGCTTAATACATCTGAAACAGAAACTTCTACTTCTTGTTCTTTAATTACATTTTGTATTTCTTTTAAATTTCAAATCATTGTATTAAGTACATTGGATTTACCTAAATTTATTGTATTTATTATTTCTCTTAAATCTATTATAACGTATTTCAACATCATTAAAAGTTCGTAGTTATTATTATTTTTTTCTATATTTCTGTACTTGTTTATCGTTTCAATGAGTCGTGTATTCAGAGTAAATTGTTTGTTATTTGATCGGATACGCTCTTCTAGTTTGGTATTAATTTTAATAAGATCGTCATGGTCAGGTGTTCCACTTATCCACTTCCAGAACGTTCCTATTTCGTTAATTCCTCGTCTTGGTCTAATCTTAATCATGATTTTTTTTTTTTTTTTTTTAATTTAGCGCGCACTAAAGGGGTTGTGACTACCCTTAATATGATATACACAGCACGAGCGATTAGGTAGATTGGAGGGGATTGAAAAGGAGATACCGATGCACATTGGTTTTAAATGTCTGAAGATCACAATGGGAGGGGAAAACAGGGCTGGGTAGAGCATTCCACATTCGTGTAGTGCGACTAAGGAAAGAATCTCTGTACTTAACAGTACGTCCGAAGTTAGGCTCAAGGGTAAACTGATGGGCATTCCTAGAAGCGCGGGTATTACGGTTGAATTGTTTAAGGGGAGGAATGCAACTGGCTATTTCACTAGAACACTGTTTATAGAAATAGCGGTAGAATAATGATAGACATGAAACATTGCGACGGTGCTCAAGAGCTGTAAATCTTTCCGTTATAGTTCTTTCACCTATCATTTTCAGAGCTCTATTTTGTATTCTATCCAATAGGCTCAAGTGGGTTTTTGGTGCACCTGCCCAAATATGGGAGTTGTACTCAAGTTTTGGACGAATAAAGGCTTTGTAGATCACAGCCAGATCAGAAGGGGAGAAAAATTTCTTGCATCGACGGAGGAAACCTAAACACTTAGCAGCGTTTTTGGCTATGTCAAATATGTGGTCGTTCCACAAAAGGTGGTCTGTGACACACATACCGAGTACTGAAAGCTGTTCAGTTTCCTCTATGCAAGTACCGCTCATGGATGAGTATGGGGGGCGGGTTCCGCTTTAACGACTGGAGACAGCATTGAGTTTTGGAAGCATTAAATTCTACACGGTTTTTGATTCCCCATTGGACAATGCTGTCGAGATCAGAATTTAATGAGCTTATCATACGCTGCCGTTGAAGTTCCACATCTGAAGAACAGGGATGTGAATCTTGAAACTAATATGAAAAGCTGAGGGTACTGTCGTCAGCAAAACAGTTTAATGGATTAGAAGTTTCAGATAACAGATCATTTATGTATGAATATTAGGAAGAGGGTCGGAGACAAAACGGAGCCCTGGGGCACACCAGCATTTATTTTGTAGATATCAGACTTGAAACCGTCCAATACAACTTGTATTGATCGGTCCGAAAGGTAATTTCTAATCCAACGAAGAAGAGATTCATCGATTCCAAATGCACGAATTACGATGTTGATTCCCGCTTTATTAAAAAAAAACAATTTTTTTATTCGGGCAGAGCTTCGCCCATTGACTTTTATTTAAATTGAAAGACGCTTAGAACTAAAGTACATTCGTTTTTATATCTTTTTACTGCTTAGGTAGCAGTTCACTGAAAATTGAATATGTTTATTGTGCAAAAGTAAATGTGGGATAAGAATTGGAATTTGATATTTGAATTTATGACATAGTTAAAAAAATAAAAATAAAATGATGTTATTTGATATTGAATAGAAAAGAAGAATATGCATTAAGCGTTGGCTGGTTGAGGGGTCAACGTAACTCCTCCCCCCTAAGAATGGAGCGATGGCCAGAGGAACTGTACTCCTGTTGCTTCGGTGCCAGGAGCGATGATTTTCACTGGTAAGGATTCTGCGGGTTGTTGAGTAGTAGAAAAATTGAATGATGGTCTTGATTCTTGATGCTGTTTAATTATGTAGAATATTATTATGAGAATGATGAGGCTGAATATTAAAGTTGTGTTCATCATCAGGATGTTGGTGTGTGAGATTTTTGCATGTAGAGTTTGGATAAGTTCTATATTCTTGAACTGATATGTTTGAAGTTTTTGTAGATTCGGTGTTTGTATTACGGATGATGTGTTTACTTGATTTAATCGGGATGGGAAAATGTGAACGTCTTCCCAGAATATTTTTTTGTTGCTTTCGTAGATAATTTGATTAATTTCGATATTACAGTTTTCGAAATGTATGAGCTGTGTACCTCTGAGTGTTTGGCGATGTGGTACACAAGTGGTTTGGATGTTTGTTTCTGGGATGTTGATGACTAATATATAGTTACTTTCGAGTTGCAGGATTTTTACTTGATTGGCTTCTTCTTGAAGATCACAGTTTGCTGGTAGGTTCCTCAGGAGATTGATGATGCAGGTGTCATTGGGTTTCGGTTTGAATTTCTCTGCTTCGTTGCAGAAGTAAGTTCCTTCGATCTTGTTACATTTTTTGTCGTAAAAGTATATATTTTCGGGGTTGGATGCAATGTAGGGTTTTGTGATTATTGTTTTAGTATTGTTAATAGGAAGGGGAATGATGTGGAAAAAGGAAAAGATTTCTGTAGAGATTTGTGGAATTTGAATATTGAATATAATGTTAGTATCGTTATAATAGGCCTGTAGACCCAGAAGCTCATAAATTTGTTCGTCTGAATTTATTTTTACAGACTTATTTTCAAAAATATTATATATAAAATCTAGTTCGTCGGAGTTTAAGATTTGCTTCGAAATGACGTTAAGTTTAGCGAGAATTATAGCTTCTGCTATGTTGGATAAATGATTATTCAATAGATCTATATTGTAATTGATTTGGTTCAGGTATTGTGAGTACCTGATTTCAACTTCATCTGTTCTAATCTTTTTGTTTATTTGATTTTGGGAGTACTTTAAATAACCTTCAATGATCTCTTGTTGTCTGTTTATATGGTTAGTAATGTTGCTAAACCTCTGAGTCATTTGATTGTTTAATTGCGTTAGTCTATTTACTTTGTCTGTTACCGTAAGTTGGTCTTGTGTCAATTGGTTAATTTGGTTGTTGAGATTTAAAGCATCATCTGCATCCATATTTCCAGTTATGCCCTTAATAACAGAACCAAGTCCATTAATTAGTCCTCTTTTACGTCTCAATTTTGGCATTAGAGTTTGTAGTTTTGCCCTTAGTTCGTCAACTTTTACGTTAAGAATTGTCAATGAGTCTTTGAAATTGTCTATGTTTTCGAAAGCTTGAAGTGATTTTGCAATTTTGTCTACGTTCTGTTTGTATGAATTAAGTTTAACAATGTGTTCTAAGTTATCGTAGTTGCGTATTATCCTACTTTCTCCAAGTTTCATGGGAAGGATTCCCATGTTGTTGTTAAGACCTTGGATTTCCATTTTCTGACTGTATGTGGATGTCGTTATCGTCATGAGTCTGAAATGTTCGTTTTTGTTTAATTTTAGATTTATGAAGTTTTTTATTATCATAAGTAATAACTGTAACTTTATTGTTAGATCTAATTCTGTGTTTGCTGAATCTAGGTGTTAATTTGTTCCTTCTAAACTCTTTCCTGTATATAATTGAATTTTCTTTAAGTTCTTTGGGGTCTAATCTATTTTTGTTAATTTTTTCAATGTTTTTTGATACTACCTCCTCTAACCTACTTTTGATGGAAGGGTAAAGTTTTTCTTGAAATTCATTGAGTTTTTTAAGATACTCATGTTCATTGTTATATTTAACTTCCTTGTTGAATTTATATGTTCTGCCATAGAACAATTCATATGGTGTATGGTTTGTGGCTGTGTGGATGGAATTGTTATATGTGATTATGGTTTCACTTAAAATGGAACCATGATCTCTTTCTTTTCTTTTATAGTAGATTATTCTATAGATTTCTGTTAACGTTGAATGTAAACGTTCAACAGGGCTATTGCTACTGGATTGTTGAAAAGATGTTATGTGAAGATTAATGTTATACTGTTCGCAAAAGTCCTTGAAAATAATTGCCTTGAATTCTGATCCTTGGTCAGATACTATTTGATTTGGTATGCCGTGTAGGCTAATAAAATGTTTAATATATTTTATTACATGAAGGCTATTCTGCACAGGTAGTGTATGTGCAGCTGCAAATTTTGAAAATTTATCGATTATTGTTAGGATTTTCTTATTATTTATACTATAGACATCTATGTGGATTATATCAAGTGGTTTATTTGGAATTGGTGGTATTTCGTGTTTTATTTTTGGAGGGTTTCGGTCATATTTCATAAGTTGACAATTTACACAATTATTAATTATTGTTGTTATTTTTGTTTTCATGTATGGGAAAAAATATTGTCTTTTTAAATGGAGGAGAGTTTCATTAATTCCTCTATGGTTATTGTTAATATGATAATCGGTTATGGTTTTGTCCTGTTCGTCATTGTCTGTTATATCTGTTAGTATATCAGTGCAACGGATAAGTTTGAAAGTCTTGCTGTTAGAGAAGTATTTTGAATATACTTCTTGTACAATTCTAAATGTTTCATTATCTGTGTATATTGCACAGCATTTGTTTGGGGGTAAATGTTGTTTAAAAATGTCTGTAATGTTATTTTCAGTAAAGTCTTGTTTGTACACAGTTCTTCTTTGTTTGTTTTTGAACAACATTTCAAGTTTTGGTGGTTTGTCTTTGTCATTTTTCTTTAAAATAAGCTGTATATTGAATTCGTTAAGGGGTCGTTCTGAAATATATATGTGATCGTCTAAGTTTTCGGCTGCGGAGTGAATGGTAGCAGCAGTTGCTTCGTTAATATTTAATTCGATTTTGCTATTTGGGGGCTGTATTTGAATTCGGCTTAACGCATCTGCGTTTAAATTTAGTTTTCCTTTTTTGTAGATTATTTGATAATCGAATTCCTCGAGTTTTAGACGCCATCTGATTAATTTGGAATTTGCATCTTTCAAGCTCATAAGCCATTGCAGGGGTTTATGGTCGGTTACAATTTTGAATTTCTGACCGAATAGATATGGGCGGAAATATTTCGTTGCCCAGACGATTGCCAATAATTCCTTCTCAATTGTAGAATAATTAGTCTCCGAGTCTGTTAAAGTTCGACTGGCATAACAAATAGGCTTATCGCTACCTAGAGGGCCTTGGGATAGAATTGCACCTAGTGCGAAATTATTCGCGTCAGTGGTTAAAATGAAAGGCTTAGTGAAATCAGGATATTGTAATATTGGGTCATTAATTAGTAGTTCTTTACTCATTTCGAATGCTTTAACATATTTTTCATTAAAGTCAATATTCCTACCTTTCTTTAGGCATTCTGTTAGTGGCTTAGTAAGTTTCGCAAAATCCTTGATGAATTTACGATAATATCCGAGAAGACCTAAGAAAGATTTAATCTCTTTTTGGGTTTTAGGTATTGGAAAATTTTGGATTGCAGAAATCTTATCAGGGTTCGGTTTTACGCCTTCGCTTGTAACTATGTGGCCTAAGAAAGCTACTTCCTTGCGAAGGAATTCAGATTTGTCAATCTGAATTTTGAAATTTGCTTCTCGTAACCTATCAAAAACTTTCTTTAAATTTTCTGTGTGTTCCTGGAGTGAAGTGGAAAAGATGATGATATCATCTAAATAAACGAGACAGATTTTTCCTTGTAAGTCCCTAAGGAGATTGTCCATGACCCTTTGAAAAGTCGATGGAGCATTCTTTAGCCCGAAGGGCATTCTCAAATACTCATAATGCCCACTTTCTACTGTGAACGCTGTCAATGTCTTTTTGTTTCATCTCAATCTGGTGAAAACCGCTGGCGAGATCTAGTGTCGTGAAATATAAACATCGGCCTAATTTGTCTAACACATCCTTAATGTTAGGTAAAGGATATTTATCGCTAACTGTTTTCTCGTTCAGTTTCCTATAGTCAATTACGAGTCGCCATTTGACTTTTCCACTGGCGTCCATTTTTTTTGGGACAATCCAGATTGGTGAACTCCAAGGTGAATAACTGGGTCTTATAACACCTTGTTCTAACATTTGTTCAATTTGTGCTTGAACTTCTTGTTTGTGAATATGAGGGTATCTGTAAGATTTTGAATAGATGGGATTGTCATCGCTGGTATTGATACTACGTTTAATTTTATTAGTGAATGTTAATTTTTGTCCGTCTTTAAAAAAAATGTCATCGTATTCTCGGCATAATTTGTAAATAGCTTTCTTTTCTTCGACGTTAAGATGTGAAGTTCGAATAAGATTTGTTATGTCATCAGAAGTTATAGGACTTGTTTGAGGAATATCACTATTGATTTCAAAATTGTTAAGTTCGCAAAAGTTTTGTTTACTGAATTTTGTAACTTTGAGGGGTTGTTCTAAAAAGAGGGTTTTTTCTGTGTTGGATGCATTAATTACCATGCAATTAGTGTACCATTTAACTGTTTTATATATGCTTTCTGGAATATATAACTGAGGTGAAATATATGTTGTTTTAATAAGAATGTCCCCTTCTTCTATGTCGACAGGTAAATTTACGATTGTTTTAGAGTTTTCTGAAAGAATATATTTTTGGGATATCAAATTGGGTTTAAGTTCTAAAGGTAATTTTGAATTTTTTGTAATAATAAGATTGTTAACTAAATCAATTTTTGCTCCTAGTGCCGTAAGGGCGTCAAGTCCTAGTAAACCATCAAAGTATCCATGAAAGCGGAAAACTAAGAATCTGGTTTCTCCAGGTTGATTAAACTCTAAAAAATTGGGAAGATAAACTTCTTTATCTATTTTGTGTGTACTTAGAATTGTTTTAATAGACGTCGGTTCTATTGAAACAACATAATCAGGATGCATAAATTCAGGGTTGATGAAAGAAGTGGTGGCTCCTGTGTCAATTAAAAATTTTAATGGACGGCCAAAAGGTGAGGAAATGTTGATATAGGGAAGAATAGTACCGTGTTTGTTAATGTCTACGAACCCAATTGGTCTGTCGGGGCAGGTATACGAAAATTTTCGTCATCTAGTTCATGCATTGCATTTAATAGTTCTAGGTCTTCTTCATCATGGTGATTACTATAATTATAGTAGGAATCTAACTGTTGATAATTTTCAATTGTTTCGGTTGGGTATTCTATGTTATTTGAGAAGTTGTCTGTTTCTTGTGGTACAATTACATTATGTAATTCTTGTCTTCTGAAATTTTGAGGTTCATGGGATTTATTGAAATTGGTTGGAGATGGTTGAGTCAAACGAGTAACTCTAGTGGAACCAAGTTCCATTGGATCGAATTTCCTTTGTTGGTTCTGTGAAAACTGTTGAGGTTTTTGAGAGTAACGTTGTGAAGGTGGTTGTTGTTGGAATTGTGGTTGATAATTCTGTTGGGGTTTTTGAGGTTGCGGTTGGAAATTCATCTGTTGCTGTGGGAACCGTTGTTGAAAGTATTGTTGGGGTTGTGTTCTTTGTGGGTTTAATGGAAATGTACTATATGCAGGATTGAAATGTTGGGGTTGTGGTCTTTGTTGATTATATGAAAATGTGTTATGTGAGGAATTAAAATGTTGGGGTTGTAGTCTTTGTTGATTATATGAAAATGTGTTATGTGAGGAATTAAAATGTTGGGGTTGTAGTCTTTGTTGATTATATGAAAATGTGTTATGTGAGGAATTAAAATGTTCGGGTTGTAGTCTTTGTTTTTCGAAAGTTTTCGAGTAAAATATGTTCTGTTCTTGGATGCAGAATGCAAACGCTTGTGGCAATGAGGTAGGTTTCATTGCACGAATAGTTGAACCAAGGGGTTCTCTTAAGCCTACTAGAAAGGTGTTAAGACACATTTCTTCATAGAGGTCATTTTTAGCTTTAATTACATTTAGATCCGTATCATGAACTTTAATGTGGTTGCTTATTGTAGCAAAAATTTCGATTATTTTACTGTAAAATTGTTCAACTGTAGTATTTAGTTGTTTTAGGTTATGGAGGTCCCGAATGAGGGAGGTCTCATTTCTTTTATCACTATAGTGTAAAACTAAATTGCCTCGGATTGAAGTCCAGACAAGTGGAGTGCCATACATATTAAGTATTTCGTTGGCAGGTCCGATGATCTTATTTCGGATGGCTCGAAGAAGTATTTTTCCTTGAACGGTTCCATCCACTTCCGGAATGAGAGACAAAATTTCTTCAACATTTTGAATAAACTCAAAAAGTAGTCTAGGATTACCGTCAAATTTAGGTAAATCCTTTATAGCATCAGGAACTCTGAGTGCTTTGAAAACGTCTGTAGTTTCGTTTGTTTGATTGTCACCACTGTTTGCCATTTCTATTTTATTTTCTTGTTGTACTATTTGACTTAAAAAATTATTGTCAGAGTCGGTTAACGTAAGATTATTCAAGAGATTATTAAGATTACTTAATGTATTATTTTTTTCTTCAACGTTTTTTTGTTCTGATTTATCTAATTGTTTTACTAAAATGTTACTTAATTTCACACTTTTATTAACGTCACTATCCGATTCTTCCTCTGAACTTTCACTTATATTTGTTAAATTATTTCTAAAATAAGGAGTTTTTCTAGATCTAGTTGCCTTGGTTTTTTTGGATGGGAACATGGGATTTTATTAGGATTTGGAATATATATACTTTTGACTTACATGCAAATAAATTTCAGGATTGGCTTCATTTTAATTTTCTCGTATGCTGATGATTATATATTGATGATTGTGTCCACTTATGGTTATAGTTATGTTCACTTATGATTATTTTGTGGTTTCAGTTATTTATAAGTCACTGCCAATTAACCGTTGGCTTTTATAAATTTATTCTATTGAATGCGAATATATGTAGCTTAGGATAAACACAATTTTTATTGCTTTGGTCTTCGATCAGGAATCAGTTTATTCGTTGTTGTTGTTTTGGGTTCAAACAAGAACTAAATTGTTGAAACACACCAAGAATTTTAATTCTTGTGCTCTTTTCTATATACACGATCACTTTCCGAGAGTTTTTATATGTTATTGTCAATGATCCGTTGACTTTTTTTTTCTAACGATTAACCGTCGTTTGTTTTCGGAATTTTTATTTAAAAAAAAAAAAAATCGTGTATAAATAAGGATTTTATCCTTCCGACTGCGCCAGTTACGATGTTGATTCCCGCTTTATTAAAAAAAAACAATTTTTTTATTCGGGCAGAGCTTCGCCCATTGACTTTTATTTAAATTGAAAGACACTTAGAACTAAAGTACATTCGTTTTTATATCTTTTTACTGCTTAGGTAGCAGTTCACTGAAAATTGAATATGTTTATTGTGCAAAAGTAAATGTGGGAAAAGAATTGGAATTTGATATTTGAATTTATGACATAGTTAAAAAAATAAAAATAAAATGATGTTATTTGATATTGAATAGAAAAGAAGAATATGCATTAAGCGTTGGCTGGTTGAGGGGTCAACGTAACTCACGCATTTTCGATAAGAGAGCTTGCTGCCAAACTCTATCAAATGCTTTTGAAATATCAAGTGCAATAATCTTACTTTCGCCAAAACGATGTAAAGATTTGTTCCACTGTTCGGTGAGATATACCATCAGATCACCGGTGGACCTATTGCTACGAAAGCCATACTGACGGTCATTGAGAAGCTCTCGTTCTTCGAAATATTTCTTAAGCTGATGATTAATCAGCGTTTCCATGACCTTGGAAAGAAGGGACGTAAGTGCAATTGGTCGATAGTTGGAGGGGGAAGAAGACACGCCTTTTTTAGGGACAGGCTGGACAAATGCTGTTTTCCATCCACTCGGAAAGAGACCAGTAGAGTAGGACAGATGGAAAAGCTTACGCAGTGGTTTTGCCAGCGTTGAAGAACACCTCTTCAGAACAATGGGAGGGATACTATCCGGGCCAGCGGATTTGTGAATGTCGAGATCTTTCAGAACTCTAGCAACTGCACGAGTGCGAAAGAAGATTTGCCCCATAAAATCGTTTACGCTCTCAAGTACAGGTGGAGTCATATCTTCTTCTGGCAGCGTCGAATTAACAGCAAACTGTGCTGCAAGCAAATTGGCTTTATCGAGTGAGCTGACAAAAGGAGTATCGTTGAAGACGAGCGTTGGAACCGAGGACGAGGTGGTATTTCGTATGTTTTTTACAAATGACCAAAAATGTTTACTACCTCTGGGACATTGTAGTATTTTTTGCCGTAATTTTTGATCATGTAGAAATTTGGTTCGTCGAATGTGAACGTTGCAGGTCTTTCTAGCTTGTTGAAACTTTTTCCGGTTTTCCTCAGTAGGGTTGGCTTTATAACAACGGAAGCTTACTTTTCTGACCCTAATAACCTCTTTGCAGCTCGAATCAAACCATGAGTTCGGGATAAAATTTCTCATTCCACAAAGAATTATGTTTGCAACCATATCTGCGCTGGAATCTACGTCACTATCGAGGAAGCATAGTGACCAGTTAAAGTTCCTGAAGAAAACATTTAGACCGTCCCAGTTGGCTTTCTCGTATTGCCAAACGGTTCTCTTAGGAGTTTTTTCTTTAACTGGGTTTTGTTGATACGAGAAATTTGCAGATATGATACAATGGTCTAATGTGCCTAGAGGCGATAATACACTAATAGTGTATTTATCAGGGTCAGAAGTAAGGAACAAGTCTAGAGTGTTGGCGGATTGACCTGCAACGTCAGGAATCCGAGTGGGCTCGTCAACAAGCTGAGTCAGGTTGTTTAACTCAGCAAAAATCTCGGCATACCTTCCTTCGGGTGTTGTCTGACCCGAGTAGCGTAGCCACGAAGAATTATGTACATTGAAATCGCCCGTAACAACGATTTCACTGTGCGGAAAATGGGAAATAATTCTCTGGATGGAGTCGGATAGTGCATCAAATTCATTAGAAGTCGAATTACTATCCAAACTAGGACTACGATAAATAAAACAAGTATGGATGATGCGCTTATGGACGGTGAATTTAAACCACATGAAATTAAAGTTGGTATTCCAACATGTACCATATTGTGGCTGAAGCTGATAAGCAACATCATTTCGAACATACACGGCGAGACCATGATGTGGGAAAAATAAAGGCACTAAGCTATAACCATGTAGGCTGAATTCCGAGTGATCAGTATTTTCCCCTACCTGGGTTTCGCTTAGTGCCAAAACAGCTGGCCTGTTTTTCGCAGTATGGACATATGCAGCACAAAAATTCTGCCTAAGTCCCCGAATGTTGCTGTAATCAACCCTAAATTCACCTACCATTACGAAAAAACAGACACAAAAACCAAATCAGACAATTAACTAAGCTGATATCAACTTTGGGCCCCAAAATGACTTCACAGTACAAATACTACTAGTGTTATGCCTTAATAGCAAATGTACTGATCCGCCCCTGCATACCCAAAATCAATACCAACTATTTATCTGATATGCTTTGGCTTAATCGATTACAAGCTTGTATGTATGCATGTAATGACGAAGCCAAAGCACTGTGAGTGATGTGGGAAGGAGAGGTAGGGAAATTTACCGCTGTGATGATGTTTGTGCGTTGCGCATCGTCATCTTCGATGTACGGTTGACCTTGTTGTTGTTGTTTTTTACACGCACTGAACACTGGCACTTGCACTTGCACTGTTTTATTGTGAACATTTAATTATGGGCTATTGTTTTTTCTATTACTTTCGCGGCGCGATTTGTTTTTTTTTAGTTTTTATATATGTTTAAGCAATATTAGGTATTTAGTATTTTATTTTTTTTGATAAGGGGCACATAGGGGCACAGAAAAAAAAAAAAACAGGATAATTAATTTTTGTTGTGGTACTGGGGGTATTTGGCAAGTTTTCGCTTCACCACTCTCGCACACGTCCACTCACGGTAGCTAGCTTCGGTAAACTGGGCTAATAGTTTCTCTGTAATTAAAATATCTTCCCCAACTTCGCGACATTTTCCTCTATTGTCTGTTTTAACCGTTTCTAGTATATTCTCATAAAATGTTAGGTTCAGAACGTGGTAAATTTCTCCTGTATCGTCATAGACTGCTGCAGGGCCATCCTCTATAAGGATATATTCCTCAGAACTATAGTCAGTTATCTGCACTTGAGCAGATGTTACGGTTAGTAAGGTCAGTAATGTCAGTATGATAATCATGGTCATCTAGAATTAAATGTGGGTATGTCGTCTTGTAAATGTTTTATTTTTTAATATTGTCTTTATGTATAAGTCTGTCTTTACTGTCAATAATAACTCTCCCCCTGTCTTCTTTTACAATACGTTTTTTATATAAAGGTTTTACTTTACCTTGACTACGTGTTGACTTCTCATGAGTTTTCTGTCCAGGCTTAAACTTTATGTCTGTCCTATTTTTGTTAAAATAGGAAAGGGTTTTATCTTGCTTATCCTTTAATATATCTGTTAAATGTTTAAATTTTTCGAAATTATGAAATACATCTACTGGTTTATGGTTCGTAACTGAGTGTATAGATTCGTTATATTTTTTTACCACAAATGGCATAATATCTTTTGTATCTGCAAACATTTCAGTTTTTGTTATCCTTATTACTTCTGTTATGGTACCATGCACTCTCTCGATCATACCGTTCGTCGTACTGTGATTAGGAGCTACCTTTTCATGCTTTATACCGAGTCGTTGTAACTCTAATTCTGTTGAAGGTGTGCAGAATGTTTTTTCGTTATCGGTTACTAATAATTCTACTTTGCCGAATATTGGTATTGTTTCTATTAACTTATTTTTGGCATCTATTTTGTTTTCAACGTGCCTCACTATAAGGTATTTTTAAAAAGAATCTATCATTGTCAAAAACTGGTCATTGTCTACATAATATATGTCGGCATGTATACGTTCCCCCCTCTTTTCGGAATCGGAGCCTCTCCAATCTTATACTTTATTGGGTGCCTATCATATTTATTTTCTCAACAGACTGAACAGTCTTTTGTGTATGTTAATAATTGTTTATAACACTCCGGCCAGTAATATCTGTTTGATATTTGTTTAAAGTTCTCCCTTGAGTCACGGTGTGCTCTATCATGTTCTGTTTTGATTATTGAAATTTGTTCGTCTTTGTCGACAATGTCTTCTACTACATTTGTTACGTAAACGAATTGTACCATTGGATATTCGTTTAAGAGTTTATCTTTTATTTTGAATAATATTTCTTCAGTTGTATGGATTGCGTTTAAACCTTTTTTAATAATTTCTTTTAATTTATGAAAGATACCATCATCTTTATAAATAACAGTATGTCGCCAGTATCCTGTATGTACTTGCTTACTAACAATAATATTTTGATTTCCTATTTGAAATATTATTTGGTTCTTGAATCTACTTATATTACCTCCTAGTCTTTTAATTTCCTCAACTGATGGACTACATTTTGTACTATGTAGTGTTGCAATGTCCGAATTCATCATGTTCAATTCTTGTCTAGTTAGAGCATCTGCAACAACATTTTCTTTACCTGGATTATGTATTATCCGGAGCATATTCTTCTATAAATGCCTTCCATCGTTTCATTTTTGCATTTGGGGTTTTGTCTGACATGGCAAACGTCAATGGTTGGTGGTCCGTATACATATGGACTCCACTTGTTCCATAGATGTAATTCCTCAAATTTTTTAAGCTCCAGACAATAGCCAACAACTCCTTCTCATTTGTTGCATAGTCTTCATCTGTTTTGCTCAGTGTCCTACTGATAAATGTAATCGGCTTATTATTTTGACTTAGAACTGCACCTATGGTAGAGTTACTAGCGTCAGTTGTTAATTCAAAACCTTCTTCAAAATTTGGCTGATTCAATACAATATTTGATTCCAACTTATCTTTTAATATTTGGAACGCCCTTATTCCTTCTGCATCTAACTCTTTCGGTACCAATTTACCTTTTGCATTATTTTCCTGGTTTCTTAAATATTTTGTTAGAGGCTTGCTAATCATAGCGTAATTCCTTATGAATTTACGGCAGTAACCGCTTAGTCCCAAAAATGATCTTAACTGTCTCAATGTCTTTGGTTCTGGATATTCTTTTATTGTTTGAACCTTTCTTGGATCTGTTTTAATACTATTATAGGAAATTACGTATCCTAAAAATTCAACTTCTTGCATGAAATACTTGGTTTTTTCGCTGCTTATTTTCATGTTGGCTTCACTAAGTGCTTTAATTATGATCTCTATATGTTCCAAATATTTTTCTTCCGACTCAGAAAATATGATGACATCATCAATATATACATGACAGAATTTCCCGATGTCGTCCATAGCTCTTTGGAATAAGGAGGGTGCATTTTCAACCCGAATGGCATGCGATGGAATTCGTATTTTCCATTGTTCACACTAAAAGCAGTTTTTTCCCTATCTTTTTTTTTCATTACAATTTGATGGAAACCACTTTGTAAGTCTAATGGTGTGAAGAATTTAGACTTTCCTAAATTAAATTAAATAACTGATGTATCCAACATAGGGTACTTATCTGTTTTAGTGAAAGCTTTAAGCTTCTTATAGTCTATGGGCCTTACTAATAATCAAATTTAGTGTTGAGGTTAAAAGAAAATCTCCAGATTTTAGAAAATCCGCATACCAATAACGACTTTAATCTCCAGTTTAGTCGTTAGCAATATGTCAAAATTTAATACACGGAAATCCATGTTTAAAGTCGAACACTAAATGAAAAGTGCTGCCCCAGTGCTGTTTTATGGTACCGAAATTTGTAATTAATACTTAATTCTACTCAGATGTTATCAGGTCGATTTCAATAGGTATAGGTATATTCATGGGTTCGTTTCAATCTCCGAAGCGAAAAAGAAGTGTTTCATTTAGAAGTACTTTATTTATTGTTTGTATGTTAAGGTAGTTATGTGCAACATAAATTGATTATTTTATTTGTTCATACAGTGTGCACTTGTGGAAATCAGAATTTCGATAATAATCTAAATTTGAAAAAATACAAAGGCATAAAAGTCATCGTAAACTTTCGTAAACAGTCGTAAGCTTTTTAAATCTTTCAAGTTTTAAAAACAAATTTTGATAGATTTACACATTTGACGATTTTTACGAATTTTACGACGACTTATCGACATTGCGTGAATACCCTTAGAGCCAGTTTGTTCACAATAGGTCAAGTTTTTGATACAATTTTCAGAAATCTTGGTTAAATGGTGTAAATCAACCGAAATCTGCTGATTGGCTTAATGCATGATTGACAACTCAAGCTATGGATTTATTGATACAAGTGGAAATAATCATGAATTACAGATAACACACTGTGAAAAAACTGGCCCTTACTGTTTAACAATAGAAAACCTAAAAAAAAACAATTAAGTACTCAGACAAAATATGCCAATTTACTTATTTTTATTTGAAAATATTTTAAGTTTAAGATTTTCTTCGAATAAAAAATATTAAAATAAAGTATAAGAAATATATTTCCTTGTTAAAAAATATGGTTTCATAAATTTAAAAAAAATTACTCCAACACTTAAATCAATTGACGTACTATTAGTACTTTAATACTTTCTGTAAAAAAATAATACGGCAATACTTAACTTTGCAGGAATAGAGCAAATTATGACAGTTCCTGTTTTGTTGTTTTTTATTTTATTTATGTTGTGTCTGTGTTGCAGAAAATAAAGTTATCCAAAAAAAACTTAACAAACAAAACATCAATCATAAATTTCATCATCATCAGCTTGCTACAAATGCAAGCTGATGACGGGCCACTATGCCCGTGACAGTAATTCCGCGCTCCGGGATTCACGCAAGTGACGAGATGGCGGTGGCGGAGGAACTGGAGGCAACCCGGAGAAATGCTACAAATGCAACCAAACCGGGCATTACACTCATGCATGCCCCGAGGAGTCGTTGCAATGGAATTGGTCACATTTCCAAATCCTGCACCCAAATGGATAACCCAACATGCTACAAATGCAACAAACTCGACCACTGGGCCCGCAACTGTCCCGAACAGATGAACGATAGCCGTAGGTCGTCGAAATTCGTTTTATCGTGTTACAAGTGCAACAGAGCCAGTCACATTTCCAAGTAACCAAGACTTGCTACAGCTGTGGCAAGAGCGGGCATCTGAGGTGTGAATGTGGCGACAAGGGAGGACGCAACTAAGCAGAGCGATGGACTTACGATGTTTTTTTCGGTAGCTGGGAGCTGGCAAGAGCGTTCCCGAGAAGTAAAACTTCGCCTTCTTTAAAAAATATTGTAAAATAAGAAAATCTGACTACAATATTAAAATATCGCTGCGATTGTTTCTTAATTTTAATTTAAAATTACTGGACCTGCTGATAGAAATAATATAAAACCAACTTGGGTTTTAATTGTTCCTTCAGCAAGCGACTTAATTATTACTTGGTTGCCTCGCTCCGGTTTGAACTTTGACAGACTTTCGTGGAAATTCTGACAGTTAATTCAATTTATTTTCTCATTTGTAGTAGAGTTTGTAATAGATTCAAGGCAAGTGTGGAGACTAGTTAGTGAAAGGGTTAAATTGTTTATTGGTAGCATTTTGTTAAAGCTTAGCACTTTATTTTAACCTTCAGGTTAACTAATAGTCGCCATTAGCGTTTGATTATTAGTAAGGCCCTATGACTAATCTGTGTTTTTTTTCGATCTATCTTCGTTAAGACCTTTTTTATCAACTTCCCACACTGGAGAGTTATAAGCTGATCTACTCGGCGTTATTATATTATTTTCCAATAATTCATTAATTTCGTTATTTACGAAGTTGCTTACCGCTTGAGGATATGGATTGGATATGATTTTGACCATATTGCCTAGTCTTTAGTGGTGTCTATAGTTGCAACTATATTCGTGTTGTAAGGTAGATAACTTGGTTTATCTGTAAACATACCTTGAAATCGTTTTAAAATAGATTTCAACTTCTGAATGTAGGCTTTATCTGTACTCGTGCAAATTGCCAAACTATTCACTAATTCATCATTTTATAGTAAAGGTACTATGCCTTTTTCGTATTCCAATGTGTTATCTAAAATGTTTATCTTTCCTTTAATCTTCCTTAGTGTCCTCATACCTATTATTAAATCATACTCTTTCAATTCTTTTAATTCGTAAAATTTATCTTTTATTCCTAGTATATTTATTTCGTGATACTTATTTATTATGCTGGTACCATGTACACTCCTGACTCTAGTAATTATTTCTAAATCTTTACTTTTGAATAAATCTGGTTTAACATAACTATGTGTCGCCCCAGTATCTATCAATATATTAAAACTACGACCTGCCCTTGGACCTGTCCTTCTAATAAAGGGCAAGTCGTTCCTTATTCTAAAAAATTATCGCTTTCGTTTAGATTATTCAGACGAGGGACTTTGACCACAGGTACTTGGGCACTGTTCGGTCGATCTCTCTTGAATGGATTATTGTTATCCCGTGTCGCGTTATTAAAATGGTTATGTGCGTTTCTGAAGTTGTTTTGGTTAGAATTTTGCCATTGTTGTCTATTCAGTTGATTTTCTCGTTGAGGTACAAAATTTCCACTCGTCATGTCCATCCTCTTTGCATAGCGGTGGTTATTGTTAAAATTATTTTGGGGAACATAATGTTAGTTTGTTGAAGTATATGTCTAGGAATTATTTGTCTATAGGTTGGCCTTTCGGTGAGTATTTTAATACGATTTTCATTCGTTTCTATTTCTTGTGCTCTAGCAAGAGCGTTCGGAAGGTCTCCGGGGTTAAGTGAGAATACTATGTTACTGGTTGGTTGGTTTAAACCTGTAATAAAGATTCTAAGTGCGTTTTGTCTTGCTCTATTCATAAGACACACGGTTTCAGCCGTTCTAGTACCATAAGTCATGATTGTCTTATTGATTATTAAAGTCATTACTAGGGCTAGGATTTCCATGCAAATGCATATTTTTTTTGACAAACTTTAGAAGCAAGAGAACAATTTATCTTTACGAATCATTAATTTTCCTCTAAAATGGCATTCAATCGTTAGTGCATATTTGACTATAAATGCATATTTTGCATATTTTTGCATATTTTTATAATAAATGCATATTTTTCGTTCATATTTTCAAAAAAATTAACATAAAATTGAAAAACATCGGTTTCAAAGAAATGCAAACGCACCATTAAAATTAGAATCAATGAACTGGGTGAACATAAAAACAAATTCCTTGCGTTCCAGAATATATCCGAGAAGGTTTGTTACATCAGCGTACATGGGATTTCAACAGCACAAAACTATCCAGATCAAATTAGATAGATATCTGAACGACACCAGTAACAATTACTCTTTTCACCCACTTTACGACATTTGGAAAACCTATTCCACGAGCAGCGTCATTCCAGTTTCTCACTCTACACATATGTACATACGCATAAATCTGAATTGCGTATGTGATCGTGAAGCCTTTGCACCACAGATTAGCCACATGAAAATGCAAATGTTTCCCACGTTTCACCCTTCAAAACCCATTTGTTGTATTTGTAATTTCACCCCGCGTCGATGAATAGATGTGAATTGCATCAACAATTTAACCAGGCGTGTGAAGATCCCTACTGCTTATGTGTGAGGTTTATATACACACATTCTCATTTTTTATCTTCAATCTGACAGTTCAAGCTTGTAGGCAAATTAAAATGGCTGCCGGGGATTCTCATCTTCATGTGGCTAATCTGTGCTTTGCACAGCAAACCATGTATGGAGAAATGAATATACATACATACTATTTTACAATTCATTTATTCACACATACTTTCTTGCAACTCATATAGCAGTTCCAGTTCAGTTTGTATGCAGCGAAAAAAAAACTCTTTCATTCTAAATTTATAAAGTCTTTGAATTATCTTCTTTCTATTTTAAAGCTTCTGGGGTTTTCAACTTAAGTTTTATTTACATTTGAATGGTTTAAGAATCGTTTTTTAGAGTAAAAATGTAAGAAATTATTTTTTTTTCTTAGAATTATCTTCAGGTTTGTATACAATATCTACCCTTTTCAGAAGCAATGCCGAAAGTGAAGACATCTGTTGCTTCAAATCTAAATAAATATGTTGCAGACAATCCTAATATTTTTACAACAGACGGAAGTGTGCTTTTTTGCAAAATTTGTAGCAAAGGTGTTTGCTTCGAAAAGAAGTTCCAAGTGGATCAACACTTGAAGAGCCAAAAACACAAAGAACTCGAATGCAGGTCCAAAGCAAAAGAATCTCAAATACTCTTGGCATCTTGCAACACCCAAAAGACTTTTAATATGGATTTATGTGAAGCTTTTGTTGCAGCAGACATTCCATTAAGTAAGCTTAGTAACCAAAACCTAAGAAATTTTTTAAACAAATATGTTAAGGAAATTGTGCCTGAATATTCGACTCTTCGCAAAAACTACGTTGATAAAATTTATAGTTCACTGATCGAAAAAATAAAAACTGAATTAAAAGACCACTATTTGTGGGTATCAGTTGACGAGACGACAGATATCCAAGGGCGTTTTGTTGCAAATATAATTGTGGGAGTGTTGCATCAAAACGAGGATGAGAGTAAAAAAAAGTTTTTAATAAACGTAGTCGAACTAGAAAAAACTAACCATTCGACAATAGCGAAGGCGTTTGACGATTCTATTAATTATTTTGGAATTAAAAAAAACAAAATTCTTCTCTTTTTAACGGATGCGGCGCCATACATGGTAAAGGCAGCTAGAGGGTTAAAACTCTTTTATCCGAAGTTGATACATGTAACGTGTTTAGCTCATGCAATGCATCGAGTTGCAGAAGAAATACGAAGTAATTTTAAAAATGTTGATTTATTGGTTTCAAACGGAAAAAAAATATTTTTAAAGGCACCATCTCGCGTGGAACTTTTTAGAGAAAAGTATCCTTTAACACCTCTTCCACCACAGCCTATTGTTACCAGGTGGGGAACTTGGTTAGAAGCAGTTGTCTATTACGCAAAGCACTATGAGGAGTTTGAAGAAGTGGTCAATAATTTCGATGACTCTGATGCTGTTGCAAATTAAAATGCAAAAGAGATATTGAACCAGCCTTTACTTAAAAGCCATATAATATTCATTAGCTCTAACTACAGTTTTTTTTGTCATACCATAACAAAGCTTGAGGGAAGGGACTCATTAAAAAATCAAATTGATTTAGTTGAAGATGCTGTTGTAAAAATAACTGCCGTTCAAGGATCTCTTGGTCCAGCCATACAAAAGAAGGTTGAGAATGTTCTAGCAAAAAATGAAGGATTTTCAACAATCAAAAATATATGCAAGGCATTCACATTGAGTTGCAGTAATGAAAATTATTTGAGAAACTTTACAGTCGATGAAATTTCTTCTTTTAAGAATGCACCACTTACGTCAGTTGACGTAGAACGTTCCTTTTCGATGTATAAGACGTTTCAAAGGCCGAATCGCCAAAGCTTTATTTTTAAAAACTTTAAGAAGAATTTCATGATTTATGTCAATAAAACATATAAAAATAGTGTAGATTAGATGGGCAGATTTCTATTTTTTGTGTTATTTTGAAAAAAAAAAATGTTATTCGAACGGATGTCTTTTTCTTACGTTGATGTTATTTTTATTTATTGTTTATGTTTTGTGTATTTTTTAATTTTTTAATGTACCTACTTGTTTTTTAGCTCCTTTAAAAGATAATAAAAGACTGATTTTTTTCTATAAACTGGATACATACCAAGTTTTTTTTTTTCATTGAAAAGAAATTGAGATAGAAGGTAAAATATATGATTTTAAATGCATATTTTAAGTGCATATTTCCTATTTTTAAGAGCATATTTTAAGCGCATATTTTGCGTTTTTAAGTGCATGGAAATCCTAGCCCTAGTCATTACCTTAGTTACCTCGTCATAAAATTCTTGTAAGGATTTCTTGTCCTGTCGCATACCACTTAGTTCAGTATCTAGAATGAGTACGGGTCTTTTGTCACTATGGGTGTGTTTCTTTATTTATTCCGAATATTCGGAATATCTGGAATATTCCTTATATACTTTTTTGTTGTTTCTTTATTCGTTCTAGAATTATTGGAATGCATTCTTTCCGGAGACGGTACAATCATGAATTGTACGCAATCTACTTTGAAGCAGATATCGTGACAAAAATTAAGCTCGGTAGACTCCGGTGGGCAGGGCACCTAGCTCGCATGAGCGAAGAGGAACCTGCTCGGAAAGTTCTTTGTGGTACATTCTATGGTAGACGACAGCGTGGTAGACCATGCTTGCGCTGGAGAGATGGCGTAGACCAGGACGCCCGGAGCCTTGGGGCGCGCAACTGGATGGCGGCGGCTCGAGACCGGGTTGTCCCCCCGGTTGTCGAGCCGACGATGATGTTCTTTCTGTTCCTAGTCAAGAGCTAGTGTAAATGGAATATTCTCTACTTTGACAGATACATTTCATTTTTATCATTGGTTACAAATAGGTATTGTTGTTTTGTCTGCCGTCTGCCTCTGCCATTGATCAAAAGAAATTTAATGAAATGGAAATGGGTGAGAATGTTTTTGTGATAATTATTTTTGTATCTTCATGATGCTTATGCGTGCGCGAAAAATTAATTTACAATTTGCAAAACAAATAATTATTTGTTTCTTCTATCAGAAATAATCGCAAAATGATTTTTTGAGATGAAAACAAACAGCTGATAGTTGGATATTCTTTCAATTTAGATCTGTTTCCTTATTTATTCGATTCTGGATATTCTGGGTAGATATTTTGCCTTTTCCGTCTTTTCTATTCTTTATCCGGAAAAAATAAAGAAACACACCCTATATGTCAAGTCTAGGCGTCCTATTATAGCTCCGATATTATTTTAACGGTGTTCCGTGAGTTGTTAACACGTCATTAGCCTTTCCTACTACTTTGTTCCTAACTATATTCACTACTGAATAATACCTAGCACCACCTTTGCATGGCTCGTAAGCTTTCATTGCATTTACTAATGCTGTGCGCCAAGAGACATAATTATCTCCATCAAAATGAGGTAGGCACTTTTTTACTTCTAAACCTTCTCCACCTGTTATTAAAGGATCTATCGTAATATCCTGATAAGGTTCTATATTATCGCGGGGGCTCTATTTGCTTTCTCATTCCGGCTGTGGATTCTGCTACCAGATTTGCCACAATACCAGACACTTGCTCTGCTGCTTTACTTGCTTTACTTTAATTCTTTAATATACTTATATATATTTATATAAAATTCCTTAATTTTTATAATATTATTTTCTTACTATAATAATTTTTCTTCTGCTTCCAAATTTTCTGCTTTCTATGTTCTGCTTCGTCCTTCTGAATGATGATTTGCTGCACAGTTTCTATTTATGGCTAGATAACAACCTTTGCGTTCAACTGTCTTTGCTGTCCACTAAATGTTTGTTCACTATTTAATTGTTAATATCTTTCACTTTTAATAATTCCGTGTGCCTCTTAAGGTTTTAAATTTAAGTAGGTCTACTGGTCGGTCCAACAGTACAGGTTGCTTTAAGCTTATGGCCTCGTACCGTTTAATTTTGCCGGGTTCCCGGTGCTAGTGATTTTATTGTATATATGGATTTATTTTTATTAAATCCGTCACGACTATCACCACTTTGAATGCACTACTGTTATTGTGTTGTCGATCAGTAGGGCGTGATTGC
The DNA here is from genome assembly GCA_932273885.2 of Leucozona laternaria. Taxonomy (NCBI): domain Eukaryota; kingdom Metazoa; phylum Arthropoda; class Insecta; order Diptera; family Syrphidae; genus Leucozona; species Leucozona laternaria. The sequence goes on along the minus strand of OW026366.1, from coordinate 79,735,916 downwards.
ACCCTTTTTTAAATGAATTGAACCGATTGTACCCTTTTTAAATTAATTTAATCGCGAAAGAACGTTAGTTTTACCGGGTCCCTGCTCGGGTGCCAATTAATATTTTCTATACACGGTTAGTGTAAAAAAAAACTTTATTCACTTATTAGTTACATTTATTTATAATATAAGTTCTTAATTCTAGACTCAGTATTAAAAGTCAACTGTCGTCCATGGGCTCTGCGGAAGATCTGCCTTTGTAGCTTCCTCGTCGATAGGGTTGATCTGGTTTGTCAATTATGATATTATCATTGTGATGTGTTATTTGTGTTAGTGTTGGATACTTGGATGCACGTCCACTCATGTTGCGTCCGTGGTCATTTGGTGGGTTGTTTATTTTATCAACATTCCATACTCAAGTACCATAGTGAAGTGGCACATTAAATCTTAATATTTATGAGTTTGAGAATGTTTATGTTTTGTATCGCGGGAAGGTATATGTTTAAAATATATCTCGATTATCACTAATGAGATCGAGTGTGTTAACTCGGAGACTATATCCGTCCATCACGTTAAGTGGTAATATGGTATGGGGTATGGTCAAGGGTGATGTCTGTGACATAACTATATATATACAAGAATAGCTCGTTTAAAGTAATAAGATATATCCTTCTATCATTATAAAAAAATATTAAGATAATTCTCTGAAAACTTTTTGTTTTATTTACAATAAACATCGTGCGTTTTCGTTGGACCACCCTTTACATTGGATAACAATGGATATTATATAATAAAAAAAATAATGATTTTTTAATGGAAGGGGGACTTGTGAATATAAAATTACTTAAGATTTCCTTCTTTTTCAAAAACAATAAGCAAAATCTAAAACGGGCTGCCAATTTCGAACGATTGAATTATGGAATGACTCTTTTGTAACATTATTATTTTTATAAAAAAATAACTCATCCAATTTTTGTTTGAAGCTAAAACGCCCCCATAAATGGAGCTTGACACAAAGCCTACCACGGGTGGTACCACGGTGGAGCACTCAGTTCGTAGTTACACTATTAAACTAGCTTCTAACTAGCATTCTGCATCATCAGATTTTTTAAATTCCGTAGTGGCGAACCAAGCTTGATGGACATAAATAATTTGCATTATTACGTCTGTTCATAAATCCCTTACCTCTGGTGGGGGGAAATTTAAGAACCGCGAGTTAAAAAATAAAATACCGAGTTGTATGGTCGGGTATGCTTTTATTCGAACTGTCATCTAAAATCTTAACCTACGCTTATATATACTATTTTGTTTTGTATTTTGTTTGTGATATCGATAAGTGATAACAAACACACACACACAAATTCTGAACCCAAGCCCAAGCAATCAGTTGCTTGTTATCTCAATTTGTATGTGTGCTCATGTTTGCTAGATAAGATATCAAAAGCAACATAATGCCTATCACTTATCTTATCATTTTTTACTATACTAGTGTTCAATGGTTGAACATTCTGCCCCGCCTCATAGAGCAGGCAGGGAGAAGTCAATCTCAGATTTTTTATTCTTTCTTTTCAAATACAAAATAATTAAAATAATAATTATTACAATAGTAATCAATAAGGATACATGGCCACTTATCTGATGAAACTTAACTAATTTAATGTTTGACTCATATTCCCGCATGTCACGTACTTGCGATATCAATTGTCGGATGCTGTTCCTAGTCTCTACCAGCGATGAGTTCGTTAGAGTCAGTTGGTTCTCAGTTATCAGATCTATATTCTTTGTCCATGTCATCGCAAGAGGATCAGCCTTCACATTTGATCCTAATTGATACCCAGATGTTATTTTGATTCCTTCAAATTGTGCCTTACATCCTGGTGCCAAAGTCAATATACCTTGAGAAGGTAGTTCCACTAATCCTTGTTCATAATCGCTACAGTTTAGGTCTAATGTTGATTGGTTGTATGTTTTGAACAGCCAACGGTTGTTTCCAGACAACTCTTTCCAAAATGATTGATAAGGAATTTCATTGAATTGGCATTCAGCATGCTTTGAATTCTTTAAGGCTGACATTTCACAGAATCTGTCGGTAGCTGCATTCCATACCCAATTCTTTTGGCATACGAATCTTCCTTCCAGGCTCCTTTGGCAGGTATTTAGTTGTGGTTCCGTAATCAGTGTATACACAAATTCTACTGGATTGTACGCCATGTATTCTGCAGTTGGTTGTGCTATTATCATCTTTCCTCAAAATTCCATTGGCAACGGAATCAAATTGTAAACCTCTGACGGTACGTTATTAATAAGTGGTATATCAGCTGTAATTACTAATCGAGTACCGATAATAGTACCCTTAGCCACCATAGAGTTGTAAGTGTCTTTAACAATGTTCCCTTCCTGTTTTCCCAACATTGTGAGATCACTTGGCAGATTACTTTCAATGAAGTCTATCTCTTTCATGAGTTGTGATGGTTTGAGTAAATGTGGATTTACATGACCATGATTCATGTCAACAAGCAACGTGATGATATCTGATTGGATGCTATCACATTATCTTCAATCATAGTATTAACTTGTATTGCCAGTGACTGAAATTGTAATGTCAACTTTTCAGCATTCTGGAATTGGATTGAGTACGTGTAGAATGCGTTTAGCTGTTGAGTTAGCCTTTCCAGGTTGTTATTCACATCCTCAGTTGTTTTCTTTAATATGTTAGTTGTAGAATCAATTAAGGTTGTCTGTTTTTCACTTAGCTGTTTTAATTGTTGTTGATTATCCAACAGGGCTTTCATATTATCCGTTATTTCCTCTCTATCGTCTGCGTCCATCGTACCAAAGAGTATGTGTAAGATTGATCCGACAAATTCCAATGGTGCTCTTCTTTTTTTGTTCTTCATCATAAACAGCTCATTGTTTGATGCCAATATACGAAACTTCCTTCTCATTGATTGAACCATTGATTCACAGGATTCTTTGAAGTAAGTCAATTTATGGCACTGTCTCTCTAATTGTGTTGTCAGATTATTGATTCCCTGCATCTCTTTGAGGAATGGATCCAGATCGTAATAAACGTATAATTTCCAATTTGATCTTACAAAATCCATTTTTCCGATATTGTCTAAATATATTGCGGAATTTTGCTGAAGCCTTGTTAGATAAGTCCCTTTAGTGCCTATTGCCAGCGGTGCTCCTTCAAAACCAGCGGTCATCATTAGTATTAGCATTAACATAATGGCCATTTTGCTCATTTTTGGAATCGTTGTTACGTATTTCATTGATTTACTTATTTCAGTATGTATGACTCTGTTGACTCTTGAGGACATCAAGAATTTTGTGTATAGGCCGCTTCAACGTGCCGTTTTTAACTTTTAGAGTCACTACTCGTACTTTTCCATCATTTCCAGTGTGCACTTCCGTAATTTTACCTAACGGCCATCTGGATGGCGGTGTATTCTCGTCTTTGATGATGACTATATCATTCTCTTTAACATTATTCTGTTGTGTTTTCCACTTCCTCCTCTGTTGAAGCGTATGTAAATATTCGTTTTTCCAGCGGTTCCAAAAATCTCTCTTCATTTTTTGAATAAGCTTCCATTTGTCAGTGGAATTAATTGTAAGATCACTTACTGATTCAGGGCAATCGATCAAGGGCCTTCCAATTAGAAAATGGCCTGGAGTTAGTACATCTAAATCCTATTGAATGCACAGAGTGGCCGGGAATTCAAAACTCCTTCAATTTGGGCTAAGAGAGTTGACATTTCTTCGAAGGTTAATTTCGAATCTCCTACTACTCGCCTTAGATGATGCTTTACTGCCTTTACTCCAGCTTCCCAAATTCCTCCAAAGTGAGGGGCTGCCGGTTGAATAAAATGCCATTGAATCCTTTCTGATTCTAGCATCTGACTAACGTCTGAATTCTGTTTGATTGCTTGCAAGAATTCCTTATCCATTTGTCTGCTTGCACCAACAAAATTGGATCCATTGTCAGAGTATAGATGAGCACTCTTTCCTCTTCTGCCGAAAAAACGCCTTAAAGCTGCCATAAAAGCTTCTGTTGTCATATCGCTCACTGCTTCTAAGTGTATTGCCTTTGTTGACATACACACGAAAACACTTATATAGCCTTTGAATGATTTCTGTCCTCTTCCTTTCGAACATCTCATCAGTACATTTCCAGCATAATCAATTCCAGTATGTAAAAATGGATGTGATACAGTAACTCGATATTCTGGTAAATTTCCCATTATCTGTCCTGCCACACATTGTCGATATCTTATGCATTTTGGGCATAGTCTGATGCATTTTTTTACAGCATTTTGTAATCCAACGATCCAGTACCTTCGCCTTATTATGGGTTCCATGACGCGAATGGATCCGTGTAATGTTGCTTGATGTGTGTCTTTAATTATTGCTGTAGTTATATTTGATTTGTTTAAAATGACTGGATGCTTCTGATTGTATTGTAAGTTAGATAAATGCAACCTGCCGCCTACTCTTAGAATATCATCTTTATCTAAGAACGGATTTAAATTGATAATTCTATTGTTTGGATTAATGTATTTCTTTTGTTGTAAACATTTTATTTCTGTTAGAAATTCGCTTTTTTGATGGTTTTTCACTATGAGTTTCCAAGCGTATTCTACTTCGTCTACTGGAGAAAAATTTAAAAATGCATTTACCCGCATCTTTTTCCGAATGAAGCGTATGATAAATGCTACTATTCTTTGAAGTTTTGTAAAACTGGAGTATCTTGTCATAAGATCATCTAAAAAGTGTTTATTGGTTTTGTCTGCAGCCATCATTAATACAGTTGGTCGATATGTTTCTTCACACTGTTTGGGCCACTTTTCTTTAGGTTCCTTAAGCCATTCCGGCCCGTTCCACCAGAGTGTGTGTTTGCTTAGCTGGTTCGCATATATTCCTCTTGATGCTACATCTGCTGGGTTCTGCTTAGAGACAACATGTCCCCATTTAGCTTTAGGAATAAGTGCATTAATCTCATTGACTCTGGTTCGAACAAATTTGTCTTTGGATTTATTATTTTGTATCCAACAAAGAGTTATTGTTGAATCACTCCAAGCATGTACTTCATAATCTCTATTTATGACCTTTATAATTCTGTGCAAAAGTCTTGCTAATAGTTGTGCCGCACAGAGTTCTAATTTCGGAAGTGTTTTTCTGTTCTTTATTGGATTTACCTTGCTCTTCCCACTTATCAGTGTAGTTGATGAGTTGATCTTTATATAGACCACCGCTGCGTATGCTTTTTCGGACGCGTCAGCAAAGCCGTGTAGCTCAATTTTCATCCCAATAGATGATTGCAGCCATCGAGGAATTTTTATTTCATTAAGACTAGATATGTGTTCTATGAAACTATTCCATTCGTTCTTCAAGTTCTCTTCAAGTTCACTATCCCATGAAATTTCTTGAATCCATAATTTCTGCACAAAAAGCTTTGCAACCACTGTGACTGGTGAAAGCCAACCCAATGGATCGAATATTCGGGCAAGATTTGATAATGCAATTCGTTTCGTAATTTTATCTTCAGCCGATAAATTTAAATAGAATTTAAATTCGTCTTGTGTTGGATCCCAATTTAGTCCTAGAGTCTTAACTGATTCGTTATATTTAATTTCAATCAGTTGATTGTTGCCGCAATTAGGAATGCTGTTAGTTATTTTTAAATTATTTGCCAACCATTTTATTAAATGAAGACCATACTTTTTAAGTTCTGTAGATACATTCTGTTGAATTTCCATGCATTTTTCCATATTATCTGCCCCTGTCATAAGGTCATCCATGTAGAAATCTTCTCGGATTATTTTTGCAATATCACCGTTTATTTTACTGCAATTGTTGGCAATGTCCATTAAGGTCTGTATAGCCAAGAATGGCGCAGCTGCCGTTCCATAAGTTGCAGTAGTAAGTCGATACTCCTTTAAAGCCGTGTTTTTGTTGTCTCTCCACAGGATATGTTGGTATTCTTGATCATCTCTTGCTATTTTGTTTGCCGGTACATCTTTTCAATATCTCCGGTTATAGCATATCTCCATAACCTCCACTTTAAGATGATATCAAAAATATCTTTTTGCAGCCTAGGTCCCACCATCATTATATCGTTCAGGCTTCGACCATTTGATGTTTTAGCAGACGCATCAAAGACTACCCGCAGCTTTGTAGTTAGACTGATCGCTCTTATTACTGCTTGATGAGGTAAATAGTATTTTCCCATGTTAGCTTTTTCGACTTCTTGCATATGACCTAGTTCTAAATATTCTTTCATAAATTTCGAATATTCTTCTTTTAGAATTTTGTCAGACTCAAATTTCTTCTCCAAATTAAGAAAGCGAGCTACGGCCTGTTTTTTAGAGTCTCCAAGTTCTTTATCTTCTTTGAGCGGGAGAGCCACTATATACCTTCCATCGATGTCCACTTCTTTATTCTTTGCGTAAGCTTCCAGGCATAGTTGGTCTTCAGTTTTTGAATGTGAATCATTCTGCGATACTTCTTCAATTTCCCAAAACTGCTCCAGATTTGTAACGGCAGTTATTAGTTTTTTATTAATTGGTTTATCATTTTTAATTATTCCAGACACTATCCAACCAAATTTCGTGGATTGTCCCAATACGCCATCAACTTTTATTATTTTATCTTCCAGAATCTTGCCGTATAAATCACCTCCTATTACCACGTCTATTCTATCCGATTTGTTGAATAATGGATCTGCGAGCACACAATTACTCCAGTGGTTAAAATCAAAATCAAAGCTTCTGTTTGGTTGAGCCTTAGCCAATGTTGGTAACACCAATGCCTCAATTTTGCTTACATGTGTACTCAAAAAACGTGGCTTAAGTTCTAACAAAACTTTGCTCCTATATATTCCCACTGTAGTATTTCCAATTCCTTGAAGTTCGGTTCTGTCTTTAGTGCGATGAATGGCTAATATTTGTGCTGCTTCTTCAGATATCATCGTTTTTTGGGATCCTTGGTCTATTAATGCTCGCATTAGTCTTTGTCGTGAAGAATCGTATTGTGGTAACGATTACAAATTTGGCATCTTTCTGTTTTGCTTGTGCATTTTGTGTTTATTGTGTGGTCTTAACACCCATAGCATAGTTTTGATTTCCGAGTCCAAATTCGTCGTTCCGCCACTTTCAGTTGTAAAAATTTTCGACAATTTTTTGTTTGGTGGCCAGACATTTGGCAATAAAAACACTTTATCTGGTTTGTAAAAAATGTGTGTTGTTTGTGATTATTCTTTTGAGCATTGTTGCTTCCACTCGCTTTTCCTTTTACTGCCTCAAGTGTTTGATACTGCTGCTCCAGGAATTGTAAAACGTCATCTAAGCTCTGGATTTCTTTAGTTTTTTTCACTCCTTGCTCGTACTGCCTTAGGGTATCTTTGTCCAGTTTTCTTATAACCACTCTTGCTATAAATGGACATGCATCATTTAGTGGTATCTTAAGATTTTTTAGTGCGAATATGCACTCATTTGTGGTGTCTAGCAACTTTTTAACAGAACTTGCTGACTCGCCATTAATTGTTGGCTGATCAAGTAATCTGTCAAACAGAGTTGTGAACAGCAATCTTCTATTCTCGAATCTCTGTTCGAGCATACTCCATGCCGCTTCATAATTCGTCTCAGTAACGTTGAGATGCATAATGAGCTTACCTGCTTCACCTTTGACTACAGACTTAAGTCTGAACATCTTTTCTACGTTTGAGATATGCTTTACTTCATGAACTAATTTCATGAATAAATCACGGAAGGACATCCATTCGTTTAAATCGCCTTAGAATATTGGAATTTTAACTTCTTCCAGCTTCAGGTTCGAGGACTTCTTCTGGATCTCGGGTTTTGTTGCTCCATCTTCAAATATTTTTTGGACATTAGAAGCGCTCTTTGCCGATTCTTCGTAGATGTCCTCAATATTATTGTCATAATATCCGAGGTCTACCGTGATCTTATTATAAATCAATTTCAGATCATTGAATTTTTCCACCACGTCTTTTTCTTCTCGGGATGAGATTTTTTCTGCTCCGACCGTCTTATCCATTTGACGTTTGAAGTTTTCATGCCGTCGGTAAAACATCTTAATTAGGTTTGTTTCCAATGTTCCCGATGTTGGTGCAAATGTCGGCAGTGTTCCAGCACTTACTGTTGTTGTTGCGTCATCTTCTTTATTATTTGTTGAAGACTTTGGAGCTGAATCATCATCCTCTCCTGGCTGAATCGGTGTTTTTGCTGCATCAAGCAAAGCATTTATTTTGCTAACTTCACTTTCAATGCACTGGAAATAATTCATTTCGAAATAATTATCTGTGCTGATTCCAACTTCCAAAATTTTTGAGTGGCTTAGCTGGAATTCGTTCCATATAGAACTTAGTCTATTCCTTATTTCCAACTCAGTTTTTCGATTGGTTTTATTTTTGAGCTTGTTATGAATAAGCGCAATTTCATCCCCTATTTGTTTTTGGGATTTGTATAGTTTATTCTTTTTGTTTTAATTGATTTTTGGACTTTTTTTTTTTTTTTTAACACTGCACTTTTAATTCGGTGTCTAAGTCCCGATTACACTTACTTTACTGTCAGCCGTAAAGTACGCTATTGAAAATAATAATTTTGAAAGGCGATTAACTATATTTTCTTTGCTTCTTAGCAATTGAGAAATTTTCACCAATCAAAATTTAATTAAAATAAGGATCCGTTTCGAAGGACCAAATGTTCATAAATCCCTTACCTCTGGTGGGGGGGAATTTAAGAACCGCGAGTTAAAAAATAAAATACCGAGTTGTATGGTCGGGTATGCTTTTATTCGAACTGTCATCTAAAATCTTAACCTACGCTTATATATACTATTTTGTTTTTGATATCGATAAGTGATAACAAACACACACACACAAATTCTGAACCCAAGCCCAAGCAATCAGTTGCTTGTTATCTCAATTTGTATGTGTGCTCATGTTTGCTAGATAAGATATCATAAGCAACATAATGCCTATCACTTATCTTATCACTTTTTACTATATTAGTGTTCAATGGTTGAACAACGTCCAATGCGAAATTATTATTTTAAAATATTTTATCTATGTATAATATAAGGTAGATATCAACTCAAATTTAAACTTTACAATATTTATTTATTATGTTTGCGTAGGTATCTCTTTTGTCTGCAAATAAAACGTGACTTAGCAACGGGAAGCTTACAATGCAATGATAATACCGCAGCTTTAATGGCAAGCTACATCGTTCAAGCATCATGCGGTGATTTTGTACCTGAAGATTACCCTGACCACACATATTTATCATCGCATCGATTTGTGCCTCACCAAGATACTCTGATGCAAATCAAAATTATGGAGAATCACAAAAAGCACACGTAAGTAGACTTTAATAAAACATATAATTTAACAACTACAAATGTATGTCATTATGGATTTATGTATATGTATGTATCTACATATTTCAAGAGAAGTAGAGCGGGATGGATGTAGGTCAAAAAAATGAATGAGTGAAAGAGTACCATTGTGATGATGAAAATATTTTCGTCTTCATATCTGCATTATGGCACTTCCTATAATCTGCATTTATGAAGATCTCTGCATTTTGGTTTCACTCTCTATTCAACAAATTTAAATTTTAGATCATTGAATTAATGAAGATCAATGTAAATACCCCATTTACCAAACCTGTAATGTTTCTCCAAATAAAGGGTTTTCCAATAAGAGGTGTTATTTTGATATTCAAAGAAAAATAGCAGTTTTTGAGATAAATGATCGCATGTTTATTTCATTATAAAGAAGAAGGTATGCCGTTAATAATGGAACACAACATCAGCCAAATGGCCGCCACGACCACGCTTACAGGACTATATCCTTTTCATGAAATTTTCCATAACCAAATCGCAAAATGGCTGCCCTATGTCCTCGATAGCCTCACGAATTCCATCTTTGAGGTCTTGAATCGACGCTGGGCTGTTGGCGTAGACCTTATCTTTCACGTGGCCCCAAAGGAAGAAGTCGCAAGGTGTTAAATCACAAAATCTCGGTGGCCAATTGTGATCACCTCTTCGAGAGATAACACGGTCCGGAAACTTTTCCCGTAAAATATCGATGGTTTCATTGCTTGTGTGGCACGTAGCGCCGTCTTGTTGAAAGTAAACGTTGTCCAGATCAATTCCATCCAATTCCGGCCATAAAAAATCATTAATCATCTCTCGATAGCGCAATCCATTGACCGTAACTGTTGCTCCAGCCTCATTTTCGAAAAAGTAAGGTCCAATGACCACGCCGGACCATAAACCGCACCAAACAGTCACGCGTTGAGGATGGAGAGGCTTTTCAACAATAACTCTTGGGTTTTCCGAGCCCCAGATGCGACAGTTTTGCTTGTTGACGTAGCCTCCGAGGTGGAAACGGGCCTCATCAGTCAAGATGATTTTTCGATGAAATTCCGGATCATTTTCATGCATTTCAATGACCCAATCAGCAAAGACACGACGTTGTTGATGATCAGCCGGCTTGAGTTCTTGTGTTAACTGAACTTTATAAGCCTTAAGACCCAAGTCTTTATGCAAAATACGATGTAATGACGTTTGTGGAATGCCTAATTCCAAAGAACGACGAGGAATGGACAAACCTGGGTTTTCTTCAACACTTTGGGCTACAACAGCAATATTCTCAGTTGTTCTTGAGCGACGTGCACGGGTTTTATTCTTCACATCACTAACTTGTCCCAACAGCTCGAATTTGTCCACCAATTTCTGTATTGCGGTCCGACAAGGTGCTTCACGACGACCCAAAAATGTTTTAGTTTTACGAACCGTCTCTGCCAAATTTTCACCATTTTTATAGTGAATTTTAATAATTTCAATGCGTTGTTGAAGCGTGTATCGTTCCATTTTTATTAATGGCGTAGTTTCTACTTGTCAAATGTCAAAAAATGACAGCTTCAAAAGTGACAACTACAGAAACAACGGGCTATTCAAAATAACACCTCTTATTGGAAAACCCTTTATGTTCAAAACTTTTGGTTGACTGGAAAAAAACGTGATTTCCCCCATCTCAGTTTTCGATTTTACATTTGTATGGGGAAAAATATGTGTTCATACTTGGAGTCTAGTCTATCGTAGATAATCTAGCATGCATGAAAGTTTCTGAACGACCAATAAGGGACAGGGTACTTTTGCTACCAAAATCACAACAGCTCACACAAAGAAACTAAATCGAAATATTTTACAGTCGGCAAACTTGTTTCTTGATTGATTCTGAAGTTTATTTGGCGTAGAAATGGTGCATATTATTTAAAATTACTGTAATATGCATTATGTTTTTACTTTTGTTTATTTTCATTTCTGAAAAACACACAACTCGACGCAGACGCAACTAACAAACTCAAATCAGATTTGCAGTTCTTGACAATTCTCATGCGAATTTCCAATTTAGTTTCGAAAAATCAGATGTCGTAACTAGGGTCCGGATTTTTATGTCCTAAAAACCACAAAATATGTACCTAAAATATGCACACCAAATTGGAAAAATATCCCATAAAAAATCAAAAATATGCTGCAAAAATATTCAAAAAGTAGATGAAAAAACATTGAAATAAAGCAAAAATAATTTAGTCTTTTATTTAAAGAGTTTTCACAGCACAAAGTATATACAAAAAAAACATACTTTAAACAGGTATGTATGTCTTTAAATGTTTTTGTACATCGAACATGATCTCTCCACGTCAACAGACGTTAGTGGATGATTTTTCAATGAAACAATCTAATTTATGAAATATCCAAGCACGTTTTTTTATTCACATTAAGGGATAACATGGTGGAGATATTTTAAATTTTCAAAAATCGTTCGTTTTTTTATGAACATTTTCAATTTTCTTACAAATATGCACGAAAAATATGCGTTTTTTGTGAAAATTTATTTATTCACATAGCTAAAGACTATTTCAAAAATACATGAATGCTTATAGGTCGATAATGCAAAATTAAAATTAAATAATTGAATAAAAATTTGATTTGAACTTAGTTGCATAATTTACTGATTGCTGAAATAAGTAATTACATCTATTATTAAAAAGATTAAATAATTTAAACATTTTATTTGACGGAGAATATCGTTCATAATTAGTACGACAGTTTGAGATATATATGCAGGGTGTATTTCTCAAGTTTCTTTGAGGAATATTAAAATTTATTCGGGACAAAAGGTAAAAAGAGTTGATATTTCCATTAATTATTTTACAATAAAAACGAAACTTAAATAAGAGCGTCTGTTCTCAGGATAAGGTAAGTCAATGAGTTTTAGTCTATTGATGTATGCGGGAAGCTCGTAAGGGTTATGCCAGCCTGGCACTCATCGTAAGGTGACCAAACCTGGCAAGGATATTCAAGAATAGGTCGAACAAATGTTATAAAAAGCTGTTTTGTAACATAGGGATCTGAAAAATGTCGTGACTCTCTCTTGATCCATCCAAGAAGTGATTTTGCTTTATATGATATTGAGTTGATTTGTTGAACGAATTCAAGCTTACGATCAAATAAGATGCCAAGGATAGATACGTTTTCCACACATGGCAAGGAAACTCCATTTAAAATATAATTGAAGGAGTCACTAACAGTTTTCTTGTAAAGCTCATAAAACTGCATTTACTGATATTAAGAGACAACCATTTACGTACACACCAGTCAAAAAATGAATTAAGGTCACATTGTAACATTTCACAATCACGAATACTTGAAATAGTTTTAAAAATTGTAACATCGTCCGCATAAATGAGACAGTTAGAATGCTTTAAGACAGATGGTAGGTCATTAATAAACAAAATAATTAAAGAGGACCTAAGTGGCTGCCCTGTGGTATTCCAGAATTTACAGTAAAGTAATTTCATAAATAAGATTGAAGCCACAAAATAAAATTTTCGTTTAAGCCCTGATTACTCAATTTCGTTAGCAAGATATTATGCGGGAGTTTATCAAATGCCTTACTAAAATCTTTAAAGATGCAGTCTACTTCTTTCCTTTTCGTAATGCATCAATGCTAACTTCAGTTAACTCCATAAGAAAGGTCACAGTAGAGCGACCTTTCGTAAAACCATGTTGATTCGGGACAGTGACTGATTTAACATAGAAACAGAGAGATTCACAAATAATGAATCGAAAAGCTTCGGAAAAACCGATAATCTAGCTATAGGTCTATAGTTTTGAATTTCGTCTTTTCTACCCTTTTTATGTAGAAGGATTATAAAAGACTTTTTCCAAACGCAAGGAAATTGACAAGAAAACAAAGAACATTTAAAGAGGGTGGACAGTGGCAGAAGCAGACTATTTGCACAGTTTTGTAAAAGGACGAGACTAGAGACATGCCAATTTATAACCGTTATAACAGTTTTTCACCATTAAAAGTGGGTGTGCGTTAACGCGCTTCGCTCGACTTGCAAAAAAAACTCTGGGTGCCTGAAGTTTGCCCACCGGCGGAGGGCCCTGGCCCTGCGGGGCCCCATAAACAGTACTTTTATAAAACAAAACTGTTATAATTGGTATGTCTAGAGTCACTTCCTATTTAAAATTATAGAAGGTATACCATCTGGCCCTGGTATACAATTCTCGTCAAAGATTTGATATAAAATTAGCAATGTTGTCAGGGTTCACATTAAAGTGTATATCAGTCAAGTAAGATAAAGGTTTCAAAAAGCCAAAAATTTGATTATTTTCGTCAAATATATCACAGTTCGAAGTATCACAGCTTAAATTCTCACAGATGCAGGGCCGGACCAACCATATGTGCAAGATGTGCAAATGCACAGGGCGCAAATTTTTGGGGCGCCATTTGCATTTTAACCACAAAACTTGTTTAAATAATCCCAAAATAACATCCATCACAACTGTGCTAAGTTAATTCTTGCCCAGCAACTAACTTCACTTTCATTGTTGCATTCAAGGAGAATTTAACTCAACATATCGTAAAACTAAAGATCCCACTAGACCTTCGCATTGAAAGTCTACCTCCTGGGTAGTGGGAAAAAGTCTTATGCATGTGTATCAGTGTATGTATGTATGTATCAAATATTAAAAAAGAGGCGTTTTCAACAAATCTTGCACAGGGCCAGATGTTAGTATCACAGTTGAAGGTACTTTGAAAAAAGTCTGAAAATAGTTGTGTAATGATGCGAGGATCATGACTAGATATTTCATTTGATTTAAGAACAGACGGATATGGACAAGATTTCCTTTTACTATTTGTTATAAATTTCCAAAAGCATTTCGGATTCATTTTTAGATCTCTTTGTACCTTCTGCAGATAGTTCAGATATATTAAACTGGAAATTCTATTGAAATTTTTACGAGCACGACAAAAATTTTCAAATCCAGCTTCACTTCGAGATAGTTTTTAAGCTGCCCATAACTTGTTTCTAAGATTTGTAAGGCTTTTAATTTCACTATCGTACCAATCTGGAACTGATGATCTCGGTTTTAAGGAAACAAGAGGTACAGATTTAAGAAAACAATCAAATAAAGCTTTATAAAATTAAAAGACTAAAGTGTCAACATTTAAACAATTATTGAGATATGACCAGTCAACTTGTGATAACAGGTTATTTAATTTGTTAAAATCTGTCTTTTTAAAAATAAAAGTCTAAAAGTTTTCAATTGGATTGTAAGGAAAATCTGAACTTAAAAAAAGTGAAAAAGTTAAAGATGGATGATGGCTGTCCTCAGTTACTAAGGGATCGGTCGAATTTTCCACAATAATATCACAAATAACCATATACAGATGTCTCAGCCCCATAGAAAAAAAATGTCTTAAGAAATTGCCTTAACTGACATCGTCTTAACTGACAAAGCTTTAAGCTACAAAACCCAACCGCCGTATAGCTAACAAAGATAGAAAAGGCAGTAGGTAATGAACACGTACACGCATTTCTTTCTCTCTGTTTCCTTTTTTGTTCCTGCAGTCTATTTCCCCTTGATTTATTTTATTTTTATTTGTTGCGTTTCGTGGCCTTCTTCAATTCTCATTTATTTATTGGAGACCGTTAAATGCTAACGTTACATAAATTATCTCTTAAATCTAGTTATAATTTAAAGCTCTTAAAAATACAGTCTTGAATTGTATACTTTTCAAATTGTCATTTACACAATATATGAGAAAATAAAATTTATAATATATTGCAATCAATTGGTTCAAAGGACTATTAGCACCATAGTTTGACCTACTGAAAATTTGGCTAAAAGGTTGCCGCAATCGTAAGCTTGTTCGGCTTAAGTTAAAATTCAGTCTGCAAAGAACTGACGAAGACGAGATCTTTCCATTTATCAAACCAGTAATGAAACAGAATTGGATATATTTTCGTTTTCAAGTAAAGGCAGATTTATCAAAATCAACCTATGTGAATAATACAAGGGAAGTGCTGATTCCTGAGACCAAGGAATAAAACGGAGACAGAATCGCAAAAACCTTCGTTGAACTGCTTCAAGTCTCGATTTGTGAATAGAGTAGTGAGGTGCCCAGACCACACAGCCGTACTCAAGAATGGGTCTCACAAACGAAATAAATAGAAGCTTGAGAACATAGGGATCTTTAAAGTCACGTGAGAATCGTTTAATAAATCCTAATGTTTTATTGGCTTTTTTTTTATATTGTGATCTAAGTGATCGTTAAAGGTCAACTTTGAATCTAAAATAATTCCTAGATCTGAAAACACTGAAAGTTTGTTCAAAGGGTCAGATTCAAATGAGTAGTTAAACGTGAAGGGCTTTTTTTTAGTGTAAAGCTCTTAACCTTACAATTGTAAACGTTTAGGATAAGTCTATTTTTACTGCACCAGTCCCTGAATCTTAAAAGATCATCTTGTAATAGTAAACAGTCTGTTTCAGATTTATTCTTTTGTAAAGTTTAATGTCATCGGCATAAATAAGGATACAAGAAGTTTGGACAATTGAGACGATATTATTTATAAAAAGGATAAACAAAATAGGCCTTAAATGGCTACCCTGCGGTACGCCTGAATTAACAATAAATTGATTTGGACATACATTGCGAAAAGCTACGCTATAATGTCTGTTAACTAGATACGAAGTAATCCATTTAAGAAAATTATTAGTTATTTAATTTACTTATAAGAGTTTTGTGACACAACTTGTCAAATGCCTTACTGAAATCGGTGAAGATGCAGTCAACTTGATCACGGTCTTCAAAAGCATCTAAAGAAAAAAATGAAAATTTAAATAAATTTGTCACAGTAGACTTTTTTTTGACAAAACCGTGTTGACTACTACACAAAATTGAATTACAGTGAAACGATAGAACATTACAAACAATGGATTCAAATAATTTTGGAATTACAGATAATTTGGTTATGGGCCGGTAGTTTATGATCTCAGTTCTCAGTCCCTTTTTATGTATTGGGGTTATGTACGCACTAACAAGAGATTCGGAAAAACTGAGCTACTTAAAGATTTATTAAAGAGAATAAATAACGGATAACACAAATGGAGACACACTTCTTCAAGATAGAGGCAGGAACACCATCAGGTCCCGGACTATTGTTGTCCTCAAGCTTTAAAATGCCTTAACTGATAGTATCCTCAGTGATATGGAAATTTATTGAGCTCAGATGGGTAAATTGTACAGAGGAAGATATATTGGTTTCAGTCTCATGGTTAAAAGTATCTTCGAACGCATTTTTAAAAAAATCTGCAAACATATTTGCAATTTCTTCAGACGTTTGACCGGTAGAATTTAAATATGTCATAGAGCTAGGATAGCCACAATTTTTTCTTCTTGCATCCACAAGTTGCCAAAATAATTTAGGGTTAGTTTTTATTTCCTTTTCTTTTTTTGCAGTATAATTTTCATATAACAGTTTATGATAGTCGATAAAAAGGTTTCCAAGTTTACGAAGGTACCATAATCTTCATCAGTTCCAGGTATTAAATTTTAACCAAGCTTTGTTTCTTCTAGTTTTTAATTTCTTAAGTTGGCGATCAAACCATGGTGGATCGTTTGATTCTTTATAAGTTGCTTTAATTGGAACAGTTATTTAAATATTTGAAATAATTTACGATAAAATACATTACACATACCATTTATATCACAGTTACTAAACAATTGATTCCATTTAATATTTTGTAGGAAATTGGAGAGTTCAACAAAATTACATTTATTAAAGTTTAATTCAAGTTTGTTACTTAACTTATTGAAAGAAGAATTCATGTTTAAATTTAAGGATATGTCTAGTGCTGGATGGTGAGGGTCCTCTTTGGTTAGTTCAGTAGCGGTGAAAAAAACAAGTTCTAATGTTTTACCTAAAGAATTTCTTGTACCATTAAATTGGTTCATTCCAAATGAAGACATTCCATCTATTATAGAAATTTCGTTGGAATTTGACGCGTTAGCTGGAATATAGCTATTATTGTCTTCGTTGCTTGTCCAAATCAAATTAGGTAGGTTAAAATCACCTACAATAAGAATCTCATATTCAGGTTCCAGTTCTAAAAAGATGTTGTCTAAACAGTTATTCAGTTCCTCATACAGCTCATTAGCAGAGGCTGGCGGTAAATAGGAGGAAACAATGTAAAGGTGGCCCTTCTGCATTTTAACTTTAACACATATAAGTTCGATGATGGATTGTCGAAAGTCATTGACTAGGTTACAAGCGAGAGAATTCTTAATCGCCACAAGTATTCCACCTCCAACGACGCTGGAGGAATCAGGGAGATGACGATCTCGTCTAAAGGTTTGATAAGTGTTGTCAAAAATCTCTGAATCGAGAAATGAACTGTTTAACCAGGTTTCCGTCAGTATTATGACATCGTGAGGAAGATTAATTGTGTTTAGGAAGACCGAATTGGTCTTAGTCCTGAGTTCATTTACATTTTGGTAGTATATTAAAATCTTTTGAAGCAGCTTAGTCGAGAATTCTGCATTGTCATGTTCTGTTGAAAAGGGTCCTGGTTAGATCGTCTCTTGTTCAGTTTATTTTCAAATTCATGAAATATGATTCCTTTTGGCCAAAACAAAGAAGAATTAAGTAAGTGGAAAAATGAGTCAGGAACACGAACTTTAAACGATGAGTACTTTAATAAAAAAAAATGTTGATTCTTAGTGTACTAGGAAATTTGAATTTCTACTTAGCGAATACACAAACCAATGGTAAAAAGCTGTCAGTAATATAGTTGTCGGCGGACAATTGATGATTGATGACAGAATGGTCGACAACTGTCAGAGACCATGACATGCAGAACTACGAATGTTTGTTGTTGTAATTACATACATATGTACATGAATTTCTCTGCCCTACAAAAATTCTCAGAAGGAATAAAAATAAATTCACCTGTACCTAAATAAATTAATGAAAATGAAAAAGAACCTCACAAAAATAAATAAAACCAAAAGAAAATCCTTGCTACCTTTTACGAAGATCGCGATTTGCGATGAAAGAACAAAAATGTTACTGCATGTCTATCTATACAGATACCCTCCACCATCATGATCACAAAAAATAATAAGCAAAAAAACTAAAAAAAAAGCGAAAGACAAAAACAATGTATACATTTTTTTGTCCTTGAGCTTGCGATATGCATTTTGAAGAGATTTCAAATTTTAAATTGTTTCCAGAAAGATTTTTCGCTCTTGCTCTTTAAATTGACCAATGCAACATTTCGCAACATGTTGTCGTATCCAATATCAGATACGGGCGGTTTTGTATTATATTATCTTTGGTTTTATTTTGTCAATAACTATTTCACATTTCTCAAATCTTATTAAATAATTACCATTTAAAGCGTATGTAAAGTTATTACATTTTTAATTAAAGTTGTGTTTACATTTAACAACAGAAAATTTGCAATATCAATTTCTTGTATTAGTTTCTAATTGAAACTTTTCTTTCTACAATATGTGTAATTGTTTTGTAAAACATTTGATAAACATTTATTTGCCATCTGCATTTTCGATTTGTTATTTTCTTCTTGAATAATGTATGTTGTATCACTTATCAGTATTATTTTAGATATTTCAATATCGAGTTGCATATAATTTTTATTTGGGGCTGGTATAATAATCAAAGTTTTAAATTCTTGCTTTACAAAACTGGGAATTAATACTACGAATAGTATTATGTCATTTCTTTGTGATCCCAGGCTACATTTTATGTATTTTAATTTCGAACTATCGATATTATAAAAATCTATTTCTTCATTCGTAAGGAAAAATCTATTCATAATACCGTGCTTAGACATTATGATATTTCCTTGTATTTTCTCTATTTTGTCTTTCACTTGATTAATTAACAACTGAAAATTGTTATACTTAGGTAGTTTAAAATTTTGTTCAATAATATTCTTATAAGTTTTATTAAACATTTCCTGATGAAATTGAATGAATAATTTTATATTCGTAACATAATTTTGTCAATCATTATTTATTTTTATTTGTTTATTCATATTAGTTATTATTGCACGTTGATTGTTATCTAAGGTTTTAAAATGTTTTTCTAAATATATATTCTTTATCCTCATCATCCATATTTCCAAATAACCATTTAATTAAGCGTCCTCCTACGTTAACTTATCCCCTTTTCTGTCTTGAAAGAATTGTAATAGTTGATAAGGCATGTTCTAGTTCATTTATCTTGCGATTGAAATATTAAATTAGCCAACTATTTTCTTCTTCAAAACTATTAGAAATACTTATTTTAATTTTTTGTATTGTATCGCTGATTTCCTTTAGACTGATTATATGAATAATCTTTGAATAATTTTGTATTAAGTCAATTTGTTCAGCTTCCAAAACTGTATATCCTGCTTCGGTTTCCAATTTGTTTATCTTTAATGAACCTTCAGTCATTGAAATTGAGATTCCGATCAATAGTATTATCATTGAGATCTGCAAAGGGTTTTATGAGTCTTTTAATGTGTATAATATCAATCTTATTTGGGTTATATTTTAAATATCGCCTTGTTGTTTTCTGCCTAACTGCTTTTGGATTTTTTATATAAAATCTCTCTTGATCACTGTAATCTGGCATAGCCTCACGTTTTGAGTAAATTCTATTAATGGTTTTGATTTTGATGTCTTGCATACAATTTTGTATTTTTATGAAATCTAAGTCGAGTCGATTGATTAAATCAATTGGTTTAGTTTTAGTCGTTGAATGGCTCGTATTATTATAGAAACCTACAGATCTAATTACTAATTTTTCTATATCCCTGTCTTTGTCCTGACTTCTTAAAATCCTTATATGTTCTGAAAGAGAAAGATGAAATCTTTCAATATCTGAATTCCCAGTATGAGAATTCGGTGTGGTGAAATGAACGTTAATGTTTCTTTCACGGCAAAATAATTTTATCAAATGGTTATTAAATTCATTATCCACTACTATCATATCTGGTTTATCTAGCAACTAGCAATGAAATTCTTTCTTCTAATTTAACTTTGACCGTGCACATTTTTTTATCGTCTACCTTATGTACACTTCTCAGTTAGTAAATTTATCAATAGTGGTTAAAAAATATGTTTTATGTGGATACTTGAAAGATGTCTAAATGAACCATCATGTTTCGTCTGTCTGGTGTTTGTGTATGCTTGAAATATATTTTAAATGGTTTCCTGTCATATTTGTTCTCATTACATATTTGACAGCAATTTATATATGTATTTATAAACGTATTTTATTAGGTTTGGGTAGAAATATTTGTTTCTTATTTCTTCAAAATTTTCTAAAACTCCTCTATAATTAGTTTCTTTATGAATCCCTTCAATTAATTCATACATATATCTCTTCTTCATTTTTTAAATCCTCTGCTAGTTTGTAAAATTTATCGAACTTTAAATTCGTATTATTACTAAATAATTGAATGAGCTTCTGTTGCAGAATATTATATCTATTATCATATAGTTCAGAGTAAATTCCAACAGTTCCTTTATCCAAGGATCTTCTAATAAAATCATTTAGATGGTGATTATCAGTTAAATCTTTTTCTGCAATATAAATTATTTTATATTTACTAAATAAGATTTCTTGTTCTTTTGTTTTATTCGAGATTAATCTTATCTGTTTTCTATATTTATTGACAATTCCATCACTGATATAAAAGTGATCATTTAATTATTCTTGTTCACTATGAACAGTTTCAATGTTATAATCTCCTATTTCAAATAAACCTTTTAAATCTAAGTTTTCTTTGTTATTGCATTTGTTTTCGTCATGATTTTCAGTATTTTTGATTCGACTCAAAAAATCTGCTTTTTTATTGTCTTTCCCTTTAAGGTATTCTACATCAAATTCAAATTCTCCTAACATTATTTTTCAACGACTTATTCTTGAATTTGGTTCTTTAAGCAAAGATAATATAATACCAAGATGTCATGTGCGTGAAGTTAGCATCGCCATTTTTGATTTTCAAAAAAAAAAAGTTGTGCTGCAATGTGCTCAACTTGTGCTGTCATCTGCCGTAATTTAAAAAAAATCGTACTAAGCGTTTAGATTTTAGAAGCTAATCGTCTTTTTAGCGTGAAGTTAGCATCGCCATTTTCGATTTTCAAAAAAAAAAAAATTGTGCTGTATTATGCGCAACTTGTGCTGCGTTGTGCCGTAAATCTTTTTGCAAACTTCGCAACTTTGCAAATTTTACGCATGAATTTTTTGCCAAAATCAAGATTTTCTTAAATTTAAAAGTTGTGCAATTTTTCGTTCTAAGGATCAAAAAAAAAAAAAAAAAAAAAAACCATAGTTGCAGCTTTTATGGGCAATACGAAACTTTGCGAAGCCCCATAGCGTGAAGTTAGCATCGCGATTTTGGATTTTCAAAAAAAAAAAAATTGTGCTGTAATGTGCTCAACTTGTGCTGTTTGTGCTGCCAATATATTTTAAAAAATTCGCAACTTTGCAAATTATACGGATGAAATTTTTTGCAAAATCACGATTTTTAAAAAAATAAAAAATGCGCTGTTTTGTGCTTAGTTCAAGCTGCTTAAAGCCGAAGAGATAAAAAAAAATTCCCATATTTGCAACTTTTATGGGAAAAAATTGATTTGGCGAATCGTGAAGTTAACACCGCTATTTTCAAAAAGAACAAAAACTGTTTTGAAATGTACTCAACTTGTGCTGCCTTGTCTCATAAATGTTTTTCAAAAATTCGCAACTTTGCAAAATTTACGGATGAAATTTTTTGCAAAATCAAGATTTCTTTAATTTTCAGTATTGTGATGTATTGTTTAAGGTTTTTCATTTTAAGATTCAGAAAGATAAAAAAAAAATCACATATTTGCAACTTTTATGGGAGCTACTAGATTTTGCGAAGCCCCAAAGCGTGAAGTTAGCACAGCCATTTTGGATTTTCAAAAAAAAAAAAAGTTGTGCTGTATTGTGCTCAACTTGTGCTGCCTTGTGCCGTAAATTTTTTTCCAAAATTCGCAACTTTGCAAATTTTACGGATACATTTTTTTGCAAAATTACGATCTTCTTAAAAAGCAAAGTTGTGCTATTTTCTGCTTAGTTTGTGCTATACAAAACCGAAAAGATAAGAACAAAATTTGCATATTTGTAAGTTTTACGGCAAAAAATTAAATTTGCGAAGCGTGGAGTTAGCATCGCCATTTTGGATTTTCAAAAAAAAAAAAATTGTGCTGTATTGTGCTCAACTTGTGCTGCCTTGTGCCGTAATTTTTTTTCCAAAATTCGCAACTTTGCAAATTTTACGGATACATTATTTTGCAAAATTACGATTTTCTTAAAAAGCAAAGTTGTGCTGTTTTCTGCTTAGTTTGTGCTATACAAAACCGAAAAGATAAAAAAAAAAATTTGCATATTTGTAAGTTTTACGGCAAAAAATTAAATTTGCGAAGCGTGGAGTTAGCATCGCCATTTTGGATTTTCAAAAAAAAAAAAGTTGTGCTGTATTGTGCTCAACTTGTGCTGCCTTGTGCCGTAAAGTTTTTTCCAAAATTCGCAACTTTGCAAATTTTACGGATACATTATTTTGCAAAATTACGATTTTCTTAAAAAGCAAAGTTGTGCTGTTTTCTGCTTAGTTTGTGCTATACAAAACCGAAAAGATAAAAAAAAAATTTGCATATTTGTAAGTTTTACGGCAAAAAATTAAATTTGCGAAGCGTGGAGTTAGCATCGCCATTTTGGATTTTCAACAAAAGAAAGTTGTGCTGTATTGTGCTCAACTTGTGCTGCCTTGTGCCGTAAATTTTTTTGCAAAATTCGCAACTTTGCAAATTTTACGGATACATTTTTTTGCAAAATTACGATTTTCTTAAAAAGCAAAGTTGTGCTGTTTTCTGCTTAGTTTGTGCTATACAAAACCGAAAAGATAAAAAAAAAATTTGCATATTTGTAAGTTTTACGGCAAAAAATTAAATTTGCGAAGCGTGGAGTTAGCATCGCCATTTTGGATTTTCAAAAAAAGAAAGTTGTGCTGTATTGTGCTCAACTTGTGCTGCCTTGTGCCGTAAACAGTTTTGCAAAATTCGCAAATTTGCAAATTTTACGAATGAGATTTTTAGAAAAATCTTAAATTTCAAAGTTTTGTGCTGCAAATTTTTTTTTTAATTCTAAAAATAGACTATTTTTAAAACAAATACATTTTATGCAATCAAAAAATAAAAAATAATTCGTATTTTTAAAATACTCGCAACGTCCTGTCTTCGTTTTTTCCTAACTGTCAGTTGTTGTTGTTTCTTGTTGCAAATGTGGTTTGTTTACATTTTCCATCTAAAAATTAAAGGGTTTTAGTTACAATTTTCAATAAAGTTTACACTCAGATGTTTTATTATTCAATTGCAAATATTCCTAAATCCGAACCCTGAACTGATCCAACCTTATGGTTCACACCGAAAACACATTCCACATAAATATAAAACATTTAAAGACAACAGTTCTTTATTGCCATTGAGCTTTGCCTACAAGCTGAAAAATCAGCTGATATATAAGATTGCATAAGGTTGTGTTTTTTATAATAATTCTACTTCTACCTCCTTCTTACTCCATTTCACTTGACTATTCATTCATACGAAATGAATAGCCAAATACTACATACTACAATCTTAATCAATTCGTTTAGATTGGTGGAACGTACGTAGGACCAGCATCTTTAGATGGAGTATTTTTGGTTCACTGCAGATTAGGCATGTGGAAAGCAACGTTCCACTTGTCTGTCAATGGTCGCGTTCGAATTTGTATCCAAAGCGATTTGGATAGCTTTGACTCATGATACAACTAAACAAGATAGCGCATTGCGCATCTTGACATTGAATGACGTCATCGACGCACACAAATTTTGTTTTTTAAGATTAAAACAAATATTTTTCGACTCAAATGTAATAATTAAATATTAAAAATCGTTTCTTAAAATCCATTCACTTGTTATTTGGATTCTAAACAAACATTTGTTTAATTAAAAGTACCAAAATGTCGGGCAATTTGTGCGTCGATGACGTAGTTGCGCAGAACAACATCAAAATAAAAGCAGAAAAGCAGAAAAGCGCTATCTGTATAGTTGTATCATGGGCTTTGACTGCTTTTACCTGAGAGCAATTTTTAATTTTCGCTTCTCTTTTATTTTCCTTCTAATTGGACTGCTTTTACACTACAGCGATTTTTAATCTTCGTTTCTCTTTTGGTTTCCTTCTAATTGCAAATACCTTTAACACGACAGTGATTTTTAATGAAAGTTAACTTTGTGCAAGTGAAGAAGTATCATCTCTCTGCACTCTTTACTCCACTTGATTAAACGAAGTTATCTCAGTGGACGACGAATGAAAATAAAACACACTCGAACAAGAAGGAAAAGCCTAAAGAAGAATGAGCAATATCTCTGCAATTTGTTCAACCTCAGCAATTTTGTCTACCCCGGCCACCACATACGTCCCTCGCCCACGTGCTTAAAAATCGCAAGAAGAAATTGCATCGTTTAAAAGCAGTCTTGGAAACACTTTTAAATGCTGCGATTTTTAATGGATGTTTGACGCTGTTTAGATTGGGAAGATTGAGTCTTGTATCATGGCAGTTTGTAAGCAAGAGAAGTGTGAGGTGGGGGATCTCGTGAGGCACGAAGAAAACATAAAACCCGGACTCATGAGATTTGTTGTTTTTGTTCAATGTGCGAAACTAGAACGTTGGCCGTGAGATTAAGGTAATATCAACCTCCTAAACCGATTGGAGTACTCCGTTTTTCGATCCGCCGTACCAAAAATGTAGGCATATTTTGACACCTGTGAAACTAAGTGTTCTAGTGGACCCAGATCATCGGCTGTGACACTATAAGGTAATATCCACCTCCTAAATCGATTGGCGTACTCCGTTTTTCAATATACTGTACCAAAAATGTAGGCATATTTTGACATCTGTCAAACTCAGCGTTCTAGTGGACCCAGAACTTTGGCCATGGCTCTAAGGTGATATCCACCTCCTAAATCAATTGGCGTACTCCGTTTTTCAATCCACTGTACCAAAAATGTAGGCATATTTTGACATCTGTCAAACTAGTGTCCTAGTGTACCCAGAACGTTGCCCATGGCTGTTAGGTAATATCCACCTCCTTGTGTACTCGGATTTTCGATTCGCCGTGTAAATTCTGTGGTGGCTTGTGTAGACAAAATTGCTGAGGTTGAACAAATTGCAGAGATATCGCTCTTTCTTCTTTGTGCCTTATTGTTTGAGTGTGTTTTATTTTCGTTCGTCGTCCACTCAGATAATATCGAGTAAAATATGGAGTAAAGAGTGTATAGAGATGATTCTTCTTCACTTGCACAAAGTTAACTTTTCATTGAAAATCCCAAAGAAACGGAGATTAAAAATCGCTCTCGTGTAAAAGCAGTCCAACGTGCTTAAAAATCGCAAGAATCAATTGCACCGTTTAAAAGCAGTTTTAGTGCAATATAACTCATACAATTTCTTAAAAATAATTGTTTTGCCATGTCGTGCAGTTCTTCTGAAGAGTTCCATCGAGTGCGGTTAACCTAACATGCCGCCTCCACTAGGCATCAACGATGTCCAACATCACAACCACAATCCAATCCACAATCTGACTTGTATGTAATATGTCACCACATGACATGGATTTTTCTGCCTCCATT
Organism: Leucozona laternaria; assembly: GCA_932273885.2. Lineage (NCBI taxonomy): Eukaryota > Metazoa > Arthropoda > Insecta > Diptera > Syrphidae > Leucozona > Leucozona laternaria. The sequence goes on along the minus strand of OW026366.1, from coordinate 79,709,842 downwards.
GGATTTTTTAAAGACATGTTCATAATCCAAGCATCGTTCATGCCCAGTGGAGGCTGTGCGTTACATGCGTTACAAGTTATAAGCCATTTCCGGAGAGCTATACATGGTCAACCAAATCCTGAATTTTATGGACCAAATAGGCAGTTTGTAATTTTGAAAAATGTTGCGTAAAGTAATGTTCATTAGTCAAAATTATTATAAAATACAAATTTTGAAAATAGTAGTTTGAAAAATGAAAACATAATTATTAATATAGTGCAAAACTTTCTGTTAAGCGTTTTGAAGGCTCTCAGCTGCTCAAAATGAATGCAATTATAATTATGTGGTGTTTGGGAGAAACATGATAACTCCATTTTAAAAATTGCGTCTTCACGTCCACTTTGCATCGAGCTAGAAGCGAAACAAAATTATAGATTTTCTTCAAATTTGGAATAGTTATGAACTTTTGTCAAATTACGTTTCAAATTTGAAAGAAGTCGGTGCATCCGTTTATAGGCTCTAGTTCGATGTAAAGTGGACGTAAAGACGCAAATCTTAAAATGGAGTTATCATGTTCCTCCCAAACACCACAGTATCGAAGTAAGTTTTAAAAATTTAAATAATTTCCATAAATACTTTATTTTTGAAAAAAGCAGTATTTCTCGACTTATAGCCAATTTGATGCAGCTAGCTATTTATTTTGTTGGCACCTTGAAATGATAAAAATGTGAATGGACTTGCAATCGATTAATAAATTGAAATTAAATTGAGAAGCTTGTGAACAATTATAACTTTTTTAACGTGGGACGTAGAACTATATAGGTCCAACTTTGATCAATTTTGTGAGCAGTATACTATTGTATGATGTTAAAAAAGATCTATTTACACACATATACATACAAAACGAAACGTAACAGTCATCAGTAGGTAGTTTGGTCAACCGACTCTGTTTTTAAAGGAGAAAGGAAAAGAGCTTGCAAGCACATATTATTGTCATTTTTATTTGTACTGGGTGCGATATCTTTGTAACTCGACTATCTGTGGTTGTATTTTAGTTCCATAATATTCAAGTTATATATCATTCTGCCGGGTGATCTGCTCGAAAAGTATATATGTAGGTGGGTACCTACCTACCTATTTATATCTACACCCTAAGTTTTTTTTATCAAAACAGCTGTTTTTGAGATACGAGCCACCCAAAAATACGAGCCTCCTAAAAACAGCAAAACAAATAATTTCCCATGGGTGCTGCCACTTGCGAAGGATTCACACAAATCCTCTTAAACTAGGTGGGCTTAGACGCCCGCAGGGGGGGCACTTGCTGATCATACAAATGGATTTAATTTTTCATTTCATGTTGACAAATTTTTCACATAATTGTTTTGTCATACGAAAAAATATTGGAAAATTGTGTGGGCTAAGGAAAAAAATAAAAGATTTGTATTGAAAGGCACACAAACTGAATTAAGTATGATAAATGATGTAAAGGAAGTGTCCGAGGTCAGAAATGCGGTTGGGACGATTAAAGAAATAATTACTTTATTCCGGGACAGTTCATTGCGAAGAAATTAAACTCTCAGCATCCCCCTGTTATGGCGGTCAGCCATCAGCCGAATAGGGGGAATAACATGTAGCATACGAAAACATGCACGTGCCGTAACTATTCGGACTGGTGGAAGTGTGATCATAGCCTCTTCGCGGCGGCCGCTAGAAACAAGCCTTTAAAAAGGTTTGGCTAATATGATCAGGCTGGTTCCACAGGTTGGCAACAGGTTAATTCCCTGTTCCGTAAAACAAGAAGAATTACGAGACCAGCAACAAGCCTCGGAAACGGACTGATCTCACGACGACAACCCACGCAAAGAAAACGGAATAACGATTTACGAATTTTCTTATGGAACGTACGATCGCTCTATAGAGCTCGAGCTGCTCAGCAGCTAGCCGATGCCCTGTCAAAGTATAAAGCTGACATAACAGCACTTCAAGAAATAAGATGGACAGGGAATGGTGTTCTACAGAAGAAAGATTATGACTTATACTACAGCTGTCATACAAAACACCATGTGCTCGGGGTAGGCTTCCTAGTCGGCGAAAAAATGAAGTGTGCCATCATCGGCCTTAACGCTATAAGCGAAAGGCTATGCACCCTTCGCGTGCGAGGCAAATTTAAGAACATCAGCCTCATTAACGTTCACGGACCTACGGAGGAGTCCTCAGACGAAGAAAAAGAGACTTACTACGAACAAGTCGAGAGGGCCCTCAATGCCTGTCCAAGGTATGACGTAAAAATCATCCTTGGGGATTTGAATGCAAAAATAGGTCGGGAGCCGGTATTCAGGCATTACGCAGGCACCCATAGTTTGCATGAGAACACTAATGACAATGGACTTCGAGTCTTAGAATTGGCAGCATCGAAAAACATGGTCGTTGCGAGTACCAGGTTCCCGCGTAAAGATATCTACAAAGCCACCTGGGTATCACCTGATGGAGTCACTCGTAACCAAATTGACCACGTGTTGATAGACCGTCGCCACTACTCGAACTTGATGACGGTACGAACGTACCGAGGTGCCAATATCGACTCGGATCACTATCTTGTTGGTATGGTTTTCCGAGGGCGGATTGACTTGCGAAGACGTATTGCATCCGCCGATCAGGTTCGAATCAACACGGCTGCTCTGCGCAATGAAAACACCAGTAACACCTTTGGTAATGCGTTAGGACTCGCCCTAGAACTGGGTAGAGTAAGTCCTGGAGACAGTATGCTGGGCGTAGATGAGAAGTGGACACGCCTTAAGAATACTGTCATTAGTACTGCCAACTCCATCTTAGGCAGCAGTCGTAGGAATCGGAACGACTGGTTTGATGATGAATGCAAGCTAGCGACTGAACGTAAGAATGTTGCGTACCGAGCAATGCAACAATCTCATAGAACGCGGGCACGCGAAGACGAATATAAAGAGCTCAGAAGAATTGAAAAACGGCTTCACAGACAGAAAAAATCAGCCTGGGAGAAGAACATAATCTGTGAAATAGAGAAAAGCCGAGAGCGAGGTCCGCACCAGGCGCGGAAGTTCTACCAATCCGTCCGAAACATGACGCAGTACACACCACGCTGCACATACTGCAAGGACGGAGAGGGAAATCTGATCACCGATCCTCAAAGCATACTGGAGCGATGGGAAGTGTACTTCAATGAATTGCTAAATGGTCAGCTCACTGCAGAAGTGGAGGCTCCACTACTTCAAGAAGAGTACCCTATGTTGCCGCCACCAAGCATAGAAGAGGTTGAGAAGGCTATAGGCCGGCTAAAGAAAAACAAAGCCCCGGGAGCCGATGGTATACCAGCCAAACTATTTCAACACGGTGGGCCAGCTTTACGTCAAGCAATTCATGAGATTATAGTGCACGTGTGGGAGCATGAAGAAATTCCAGAAGACTGGCGAAAAGGTATCATTTGCCCCATACATAAGAAGGGAGATGTCACAACGTGCAGCAATTATAGAGGTATCACGTTGTTGAGTACCGCCTATAAGATACTCTCCTCTATCCTACAAGACCGGATAACCCCATACGCTAAAACCATCATCGGACAATATCAGTGTGGTTTCATTCCAGGCAAATCAACAACTGATCAGATCTTTACCCTTAGGCAGGCGATGGAAAAATGTCTAGAATTTAACATCCCAACATACCACCTGTTTATAGACTTTAAGGCCGCCTACGATAGCATAGCCAGGGTAGAACTTTACAAAGCCATGAGAGAATTCGGCATCCCAAATAAATTGACACGACTATGTAGGTTGACAATGACCAACGTAACAAGCCAAGTAAAAATAGCCGGATTGCTATCCAAACCAATCAACATCTTTAATGGACTCCGACAAGGGGATGGTTTGGCCTGCCTCCTCTTCAACCTGGCGTTGGAGAAAGCAATCCGTGACTCTGGCACGGCAACAAGAGGGACCATCGTCAACAGGTCCAGCCAGATACTGGCTTACGCAGACGACATCGACATCATCGGAAGAACTGAGCAAGCTGTACATGATTCCTTCATCCAGATCGAGCAGGCGGCACAAAATCTGGGGCTGCACATTAGTGAAGGTAAAACAAAGTACATGGTGGCGTCGAATGCGAGAGGAACAGTTGGTCAAACAATCAAGGTAGCGGAGCACGAATTTGAAGTGGTGCAATCTTTTAAATACCTTGGGTCAATAGTAGCAGCCGATAACAATATAAATAGAAGAAGAAATACGCGGGCGGCTTCTCAAATCCAACAGAGCCTACTATAGTCTGTCAAAGCTCTTCAAATCCAGAAATCTCACCATAACTTCAAAACTGCTGCTGTACAGGACCATGGTCCTGCCAGTACTCACATATGGATCCGAGACTTGGGTGCTTAGCAAAAGGCACTCCGACCTCTTAGCCGCGTTCGAGAGAAAAGTCTTAAGGAGAATTGTTGGCCCCATATGTGAGGAAGGATGATTCCGGAGACGGTACAATCATGAATTGTACGCCTTGAAGAAGATATCGTGACAAAAATTAAGCTCGGTAGACTCCGGTGGGCAGGGCACCTAGCTCGCATGAGCGAAGAGGAACCTGCTCGGAAAGTTCTTTGTGGTACATTCTATGGTAGACGACAGCGTGGTAGACCATGCTTGCGCTGGAGAGATGGCGTAGACCAGGACGCCCGGAGCCTTGGGGTGCGCAACTGGATGGCGGCGGCTCGAGACCGGGATGGGTGGAGAGACTTGTTGAAGGAGGCCAGGACCGGACCCCGGTTGTCGAGCCGACGATGATGATGATGATCCCCCTGTTATGTGAAACAAGATGTGAAAAAAAGTCTACGAAAATTCAGGGAAAACATAGTCGTTGCAATGGAAGAACTACAGAAACTGGGGGAGGCGGGATACCCTATAAAACATAACGAGCCCTTTAACTTTATTCCTCGTCTTCTAATTCGGCTTTTTTAGTCTGCTTGTTTATAAATTATAATGAATGGCTCAATCATTACTCGTCGATATTCACAAAAATCTAGTAAAAGAAGATACGGAGTCTTTTATAATAAAAATATACCTAGGTACCTATACCGTTTTGGTAAACAACAACGAAAATTGCAATTCCAGTTTTCAAAGAATTAAAACGACCAAAAAAATATGTTGTGTTCTTAGAAATAAGCATTATTACCTATAGTATTTATTATTATTTATTATTATAAGAGAAAAAATGTGAGTACCATAAGAAAAATTAAATCAATATGCAAGGAAATATAACATCGCCATAAAAATTTTATCAAAATGTTTTGTTTGCCCACAAAAAAAATGTTTACAACAGGTGTTGCAAGGGAAAGTGGAGGCTTTGAATTCTCCAACAAAGTAGAATAGTTTTCTAATACAAAAATGAGAGCCCACTAAATTTATGAAAGTTAGATTGAGGCAAGGAAGCACTGATGCCAGATGAGATTTTTAATATCCCACCGTATTTGAAAAAAAATCCCACTGTTTTTGTACTGGAAGAAAAAAAAAAAAACCACCATACTTCTCTGCCACAATCCTTTCCTAGATATTAAACAAAAAAAAATTAAATGTGAGATGTGAACTTCTCCTTTAAGAAAAAAGCTCCCGAATAAACAAAACACACTCTAAAAATATTTTTTTTTATTTTCTAAATAAATAAAAATTAATTTCACTTCATATTTATTAAAAAAAAACTTCTTAGATTTCATTGTAAGAATTCAGTATTTTAAGTCAAATCTTATAGGTAAAATTTGTACTTTCGTACATTTTCACATTCTTAATATAAAAAAAATCTTATTTCAATAAAAAGCTAGGAACACATATTTTTAGTTTTGTTATAAAAAAAAATAAAGATATTTTTTGTAAAAAAAATAAATAAAAAAGACTTCAAAATATTTGATTTAAAAAATTAACTTAAATGTATAAATAAGTAAAATGATTTTGTATTTATGTACATTATTCACATATTTACAAATTGTTATTGACGTTTAATTCATAGGCAAATGCCTCAAGAGTTTCTTCGTTTTCATCATTATGGTTACTGTCATGCGAAACAAAGAAGTTCTCTGAATTGAATTTAGCCAGCATTGCCTTTGAAGTTTCGAAACCGATGCAGCCTTTAGTTCCTAGGCTATAGCGAACTCGTAAAACTGAATCTGCTGTATCGGTACTAAGTCGATTCCTGAGTTTATTTTTTACTATTTTAACAACTGAGAACGCTCTCTCGACTGAAGCATTGGAGAAGGGAAGACTTAAAAGTGCCAAAACGAGGGTGCAAATGCAAATACTAGCCGAGAAAGAAGATCGCTATTGCAACAGAAAACTGTAAACATATTGGGGCATATTCATAGTCACTTTTAAACTCCAGTTTATCTAAGACCTGGATTTATCCTATCTAAATAACATTGAATAAACCCCAGTCTAAGATAAACTGGAGTTTAAAAGTGACTATGAATATGCCCCATTATTTTTTGTGTGGCGAAAGAAGAACGAAAAATTGTTCCTCTCTTATTGAGACATTTTCTTTGCCATTGGTGGTTCCGCCAAATAGTTTTTTTTTTTTTGAGTTATGAATTTTTAGTAAGAAAAAAAAAAGTTTCGGTTATGTTAAAAATAATATTTTCCCCCCATAAAAAAGCATTTCAAATATTTTCCCACCATAAATCCCACCATCAATTTTTTCCCACCATTATTCCCACCAAAGAGATTTTTTCCCCCCATTTTGGTGGGAAAAACCACCAATCTGGGAACACTGCAAGGAAGTAACAATTTTGTGCTTTTTTGTTTTATGAATGGGATTTGGTTTTGTTGCAGAGGAAGGGGTTCTTTTTGCTTTTATCATTATTTATAGAAAGGGGAAAATGTTTTTTTTTGTTTGTTTTTTTTTGGGTATAGGAAGAACGAAAATAAATATTGTTCAAAAGAAGGCTTTATTTTGTGGCTTTTGCCTTTTGCCAGTGACGTAGTGTGGGAATAGAGGAAATGTATAATATGCATGCAAATTATTCAAACTCGGTTACCACTAAGAATAATAGTGTTGTTTTAAATGAATACTTTTTGACTGAATTGTATAGCGAATGATGTTATACGCTTTTGTAGGTAGGTTTTCCGTTGAAATATACGTTGAGTAAATACATAGGTATAAATATATTAGAAAAACCCTATTTAAGGTTTTTTTGTGTTATCAGGTTAAATCAGGTTAGTTTTGATTATGTAGGTATTTCTTTATATCTAGGAGGTATATAGGTAGGTATTGACAGATGATTGTTCGTTATGTTGTAAAATTCAAAAACTAGCCATCAGATTGAGCTGAAACTTAGACAATGCAATTGTTGATGAATCAGAAGTTCACGAAAATAATTTTTTTAAACTTTTCTATACATTGAGCTGAACATCGAAATATAAAAATTAGTTAAAAACTGAAGAAAAAATAATCCGTTTGAGTTGAAACTTGAGAAGTTTGAAGTTTACCATCATACCTGAATGTCATCTGATGAATTTATTACTTGCAGTTTTTCATTTAATTTTTAAATTCATGTGGCCTTAGGTTTTTTATTCAGAAAATTTATAGTTTAGACTTTAAGAAGAGAAAAGTATCCTTATTAAATTAAAATTAATGTGTTTTTTTCTGCAATCGGCTTTAATTTAATAAAAACATGCTGATAACACAAGTTAGAAATACTTAATTAAGTTAAATTTTGTAAGAAATCGGTTTGAAATGCTAAACAATTAGCAAATGTGGTAATCATGTCTTACTTTTTCTTATAAGTTTGACCTTTCTTTTTAATAAAATTGGGGATATAGGTTGGTTTGTTTCTTATAGTAACGACTAAGTGGGTGTTTGAGTGGGAGTGGGATAATTTGCTTGTGAATAAGTTTAAGAGTTCATTTTGAAATATTAAATTTTATTTATGCTCACAAAAACTCTTTTTTAGCTTAATTTTATCTAAAAAAAATAGTTTTTAGGAGTATTAAAATTGTTTTTTTTTTTTAAATAAACACCAAAGTTTTGTCTTTTTTAAAATTTTCAAAATTATTTTTATTCAAAAAAACTAATTTTTTCGAAATAATTTCCTTAATTTTAAAAAAAAAATAATTTTAAGGAGCATTGCAATTGTTTTTTTTTAATTAAAACACCAAATTTTTGTTTTTTTTTAATTTTTTAAAATTATAAACTTTTTTATTCGGAAAAAATGTACTTAATTTTTTTGAAAATATTTTTTAGGTGTATTTCAATGGATTTTCAAAATTGAGATATGCATTTTGAAGATATTTCAAATTTTAAATTGTTTCCAGATTTTTCGCTCTCGCTCTTTAAATTGACCAACGCAACATTTCGCTACATGTTTTCGTATCCAATATCAGATACGGACGGTTTTATTTTGGATTCACTTTGCTTGTACTGGATGCGACATCTTTGTATTATATTATCTTTGGTTGAACTTTGTGAGAAAGTATATTGGTTGTGTTGTGTTAAGCCTAGTACGCAGATCGGGCTTAATTGTAGCTTCCACTTTTCTCTCCAAACATCAGCTAAACCCCTAGCTAAATTTTGACATGAGAGCGTTGTGGAGAATATGTCAAAGAGAACAGCTGTTATCTGAAAAAATTTATATTTTACAATTTCAATTACTATTCCAAGTAATGTCAACCAAATAAAATGTTTCTTTTCTTTGCCTGAGATAAATATATAGTTTGTTTCCAAATATTTACCACGTCGCTTTTTATTTTCACAAAGCAAAATTCACAAAAAATTCAAGAATTAAAGAAACCTTCAAAATTTAGCTCGAAAATTAATGTGCCGAACAATTATTTCGTGCGCTAAATTCTGACAGATAGTTATGTACAGTATGAAACAAAAATGTGATTTTTTAGCTGCGTACCACTCGGCTAAAACGCTTGGCTAAATTTTAGCTCGGCTTAACTTTGGAGAGAATTTTGTATGAAAACGAAAATTTAGCGCAATCTGCGTACTAGACTTTATCATTGAAAGCTGATTCGGTGGTCAATACAATGCATGTATGATATTACCGCGTGTGCTAGTTTGGCTGTTGCTTTCGTCCGAAGACGTTTTTCGATAAATTTCTTTGATGTTGTCACCTGTTATGTTAACTTTAAGGTTTCTGCAAATTGATATGGCTATTGAATTGAGCGAAGAGGAACCTGCTCGGAAAGTTCTTTGTTGTACATTCTATGGTAGACGACAGCGTGGCAGACCATGCTTGCGCTGGAGAGATGGCGTAGACCAGGACGCTTGGAGCCTTGGGGTGCGCAACTGGATGGCGGCGGCTCGAGACAGGGATGGGTGGAGAGACTTGTTGAAGGAGGCCAGGACCGGACCCCGGTTGTCGAGGTTTTGAACAACAACAACAACTAAAAAGTGCTACGAACAATTTGTTTACGAATTAATTTATAATTCGTTTATTTGGCTAGAGATACAGCTGTTTCAAGGGGCCGCCTATCATCAGTCTCCTCTTTATTAGTGGTGCTGAGCTTTAATCCAATTTTATTATGAAAAACTTTCTACATGTCCACCATAGGGATCAAACCCACGATATCAGATTTGCTCTATCTTAGAAGGCGTGTGCACTACGCATTCCGCCGCTTGAGACCACTGACGTCACAGATCGAAAATAGGTTGTTTTTGGCTATTGTTTTGAGATTTTCGTCTTTTTTAAACGGAATTCCCGATAAGCCTTAATTGGAACTAAGTAAATTCTGTTTTTTTACTTTTTGCTTATAAGTGTTTAGTTGTTATTTAAGGATGTGTAATTCGTTTTGAATAGTGGTATTTTCATCCTTCAAAGTGTTGGTAATTGCTTTGTAATCTTCAACAATTTTTTGGAGTGAATTAATAGCAATTTCCAAAGATTTTTGGTTTTCTGTTTTATTGTCAGTACTCATAGATAGTGAACCCTGACTTAAACTAAACGTGTTCCCGCGAACGATTAAATTCAGATAGAAAATAAGTCCCACGGAATTCCTGATAGAAAAATAGTTTTTATGAACTATAATGGTAACTAATGCAGCAAATGTTTCGCTGTGTACAAAAAATTTGTTCCCGCACTTACATTGGTTGTGTTTGGGTGCATTGTGTCTTACACTAAAATGCACCATAGTTAGCAAATAACTTTTGTATACATTTATTGGAAATGAAGGCCATGGTAAAGATTTTAGTACCTACATATATGGAAAAAATGCATATTTGTAGGTATGTATCCTTGCGTTCGAGAAACCGTCAGATCTAAAAATGTCAATATACGTTGGGTTGTTGTTGCATCAGCTGTTTTTTCTAAAGGGATTACAACAACACAAACCTGTCTGGATAGCTTAAGATAGTTCCTCGAACGTGGCCATGTCTCGACGTTATTGATTTCTAGACCATTTTCTACAGATATTGTACAAGAGAAAAGTATAAAGTATGTCTCTTGTTAAAACCAAATGTTTGGGGGTAAGGCATTGAATGTTTTAACAATAAAATTTCTTCATACAAAATTTAGACACCTTATTGAATATATGTTGCTTTATAAACAAAACAAATAACTTTTTTTATTATTTTTTTTTTCAAAAGTGGCCAATCACCAGCCGAAGCTGATATGAATTTACTAGAAACAGCCAGACGTTGTGAACTCTACGGTATGAAGATGCACTCAGCAAAGGACATTGAGGGAGTGCCTTTAAATTTATCCGTTGCTCATATGGGTGTTGCGGTTTTTCAAGGAATTACGCGCATCAACATATTTTCTTGGGCAAAAATTAGGAAAATTTCCTTCAAGCGAAAACGTTTTCTCATAAAATTACACCCAGAAGGATATGTAAGTGTAAGAGTTTTTTTTCACAATGTCTCAGTAAAGTTCTGAGTACTTAATCGACATTTAAATTATACGAAAATTATGTATCTTAATAATAAATGTATGTCAGTTTTTCAGACAAAATAGTTTTTAGTGATGAAAAATTCAAAAAAATAATTAATAATTTCGTTGCCATGCAAATTTGATAATCGACACTTCTGTCTGTCCATTAAATACTTAGGCGTGTTTTTTTTCTTAATCTTTATAGTCTTAGAAAACAGTCACAAACAATTATTTTACAAAAATCAACCTTAACTGAGTCTGTATTTAACTTGTTGATTTTGATTTCTATCAAGGTTTGTGTCCTAAGACTGTATAAAATATGGACATTTATAAAGGTTTATGTTAATAACTTGAATATAATATTCTATCCAGCCTAATTAAATGTAACGAAAATAAGACCTGATACACATCCAGGCTAACGATAAGCTGTATAGTTTAGTTGCTATGGTATGTTTTTAGTTGTTTTGCTTTAAGTTCAACAGAGAATACATTCAATATTCGTTGTTCAGCTATTTTTGTTTTATATTATTGAACTTTTATCTAAGACTATATAGATTAAGAAAATTAAGAAAAAAAAACACGGCTGTTGTGAAACTTGGGTGAAATTTATAATTGAATAATAAGTTCCAAGTTGCTTATTTTGAAATTTAATCAGACATTGTGAAACAAATCCAAGACTTCTATTTTAAAATTTTTTAAAATTAAGATACGAAAACGGAATTTTGTATTTCTTAGGGTTATTACAAAGATACTGTTGAGTTCTTTTTTGATGGTAGAAACGAATGTAAAAACTTTTGGAAAAAATGTGTTGAAAACCATGGCTTTTTCCGTTGTGTCTCCGTTATGAATCCACCCAGACGAAAAAACAGAGTTTTATCAAGAGGAAGTTCATTTCGGTAAAATATATAGACTAACTTATTAAACATTAAACAAATTTATAAGATAGAGACTTCTTTCTTATATTTACAGGTACAGCGGCAAGACCCAGAAACAGATAATAGAATTTGTCAGGGAAAACTATGTGAAAAGACAAAATTTTCAAAGGTTTGTTTTGAGTAACATTTGCTTTAATTTTGTTGTTGAAATAAACAAAATGTATGAGAACATAAAAGAGAACTTACTTTTTACGGTAATAAGTCTGACGAATATTTTTTGCGGAATGGTTCTTTGAAAATTCATTTGTAGACCTAACGCTAAGCCCTTGCAGTGAGCGGAAAAAGAAACTTTGGTGGTGAAAAGCATTAGCTGCGTTTTATTATATACGTGTATGGCTCGGGATAATTTTTTTAAAACAAAGTACAAAAATATCATGAGATCTAAGTTTCTATCAAGAGGCTTGTTGTTTTGCAAGCCCGGAGGAAATTGAATTGTTTGAAAACAAATGACGTCGAGGCTATGCAATTTACATGTTAAATGCAACAAAAACTACCACCTTCGGGCTTAGATAAGTCCAGATAGTTGTAGGGGCTTAACTTGAGCACAGAGAAAAACTTTGCTACCGGCCGGCGTGTATTAAACACTTCTTGTTGATAGTAATTAGATAGGTGCTGCAAATATGGCCCATGTTGGTAATATGGCCCACCGTAATATTTCCCTACTGGAAGAGCATAGGTTACCCGCATTTATTTCGAAGATAATCTTAGTAGTTTTGATATATTAAAAAGTGGAGACTCAGGAGCAGGAAATGTGCGCGGAATTTGAAGTTTGAATTTTTTTACATTGGCCATATAATTTTTTGGTAAATTTTTGTAAATGTTCTTATACTAACTTTTGCGCAAATATTTTAATGTTTTTTGAGACTTATTTGTGCTTAGATTTATATTTCATTATGTGAAACCAAAATTTTAAATATATTTTTTAAAGTTGGTTTAAATTAAAAGTACAACGAAAAGGCTATATGCAGGTAATATGGCCCACCTCATGCACCATATACACCACCCTGGTCCATATTTAACACCGGGCGAAAAAACAAAGTGTCGGTAATATGGACCATCACATTTACCATATACACCAACCTGGCCCATATTTAACACAAGGCGGTCCATATTAGCAGCACTTTTTTGAAAAATGTTAAAATGAGTTTTTTTAGGTTTTTATTTATATATTTTTAGTAAAGTTGTTTTTTATGCTTTTTCTTATGAAGGCTGATTATAAAATAATTTCTTTAAGTATTAAAAAAAAACAAGTCAATTACCGAAAAGCTGGCTGTTTTATTTAAAAAAAAAGTTAAGGGTGGGCCATATTTCCGACACTTACTCTATGTATGTAAACTCTATTTTGTTTCCGTAATGGCGTCATTAATCCCCGATGTCGTTTTTTTTTGCAAAATTCCTTCGGGCTTACGAGAAAAACATGCCTAAAGATGCAAATACAACATTTCTACCACTTCATGAAAATACTTATAGGTTTTCCATTGGTAAATTCAGATTTCAATTTAAAAATAAATTTTTTGTGGCGAATAGAAATAGATTTCAAATTGATTTGTTTTGTCACTGGATTTGTATAGTTTCGTTTCGGTGTCATTATTTAAACAAAAATCTTAGTCACTTGATGCACGTTTAGAAGATAAATATGAGCTTGATGAAGTTAATTATTCATTTTAAACTGCTTCCATTTGTTATGAGAGGTTATTTCTTACACATTAGCCGTGTGTTTTTATAATTTTATATTATAGTGAAATGTTTACACTTAATGACCCTAAGTTATATTTGCGTAATACGGTATGATACACTAGTTAAAGCGCAGCTCGCTAATAGGCCATAAAAAAAAGTTGCAAAAATGCCGCTGTATATGATTCCAAAATCACTAAGTTTCAGAATGAATTTTATTTACAAAATTGTACAGGTATTTATACTACTTAAAATTATTTTGGGCTACCCCTACTTTACATACATAAAATTATTCATAGTACATATTTCTAATGAGTCCAAAAATCTTATTACCTATGACTCAACCATAACTGGCTGGTTGAAGTAGTGAAACATAAGACAGATTGTGCCACTTGTGATGTTATTAGAATGTTACTTCACGCAGATGATCTGGTCTTACTAGCAGACAACCCTTGCTCATTACAGCTCGCAGACAACCCTTGCTCATTACAGCTCGTTATTAACCGTCTTTAAAGCTACTGCGACTTATGAAACCTACCGATAAACACCTCCAAATAGAAGATACTAATTTTTGAATCTATAAACAGGAGAGTATTACCCCAAAACAAGTGGTTTCTTGGTTCTACTTCTATAGAAGTTGTGAAGCAGTATAAATATCTTGGCTTTTTAATATCAAGCAACTTGGATTTGCATCCTCACATCAAAGAAAAATGTTTAGTTGCCAAAACTGCAATTAATGTTATGTGGAGCAGGTTCTTTTGCAATCAAAACGTAGAATCATGTTCCAATTTTTTTTTTTAAAGATAAAAACTTTGGAAAATACCAGCCAAAAAAACAGCAATGAGGGGACGGGCCAGCGGAGGTACACTTATGGCAATAAAAAATAACATTCTGTCGAAGTTTGAATTTAAAATTGAGGAAAACATTGGCTGCATAGTAATGAATAATATGAACAAAACACTTTATATAATACCAATTTACATAAATTGCAACAACTGGCAGCAAGAATACGAAGTATTTTATGACTTTTTATGCTCGCTTAAATCTCATAATATTATGATAGTTGGTGACTTAAATGCAAGAACTGGAAACCTGGAAGCAGAAAACACATTTAAATGTCAAGAACGAAAAAGCAAAGATGCTAAAATGAATAACGAAGGAAAACATGTCGTTGATCTCTGTAACGAGTTTGGTCTGTGTGTATTGAATGGAAGCACAGAAGGCGATAAAAAAGGTGAAATCACGTTTGTTTCAAAGATGGGAAGTTCTGTAATTGATTATGGTCTGATTGGAGGAGAATGGTGCTCTTTAGTAAAAGATTTTGCTGTAGGAGATATTACATATTCGGATCACTTTTCAATATTCCTGAATATCATAAATAATAAATCCCAGCGTGAATTTGCAACACATAATCTGGCGGATAATATCATGCTTAAATGGAAAGCATCGTCAACAAACAACTACCATAATACGACGGATAACATGCTTACTCATCTTGAAACCAGCATTTCTTTTAAGTTTGTTCCAATCTGCGAGCTTGAACGAATTATATGGGAAGCAGCGAAGTTAATGAAAAATACGAACAAATTAAGCAAAAAAAATGATTGGTATGATTTTTCATGTGAACAATTAAGGAAAAGATCATTAGCCTTTCTTAAACTCCTGAGAAGATATGAAACTCCAAGCATAAGGTCAGAGAGGAGACCAACAAACTTTACAAAAATACATGCAAAGAGAAGAAAAAGAGGTATGAAAAAATCAAAGTAAAGATTCAGCTGAGTTTTGGTCTATAACGAGGAAATTAAATGGGAATTCAAAAGTAAAAGTAGCAGCGGCAGTCCCATTGCATTTGTTAAGTAATCATTTCGCTTCACTTTTAAATTCTTCAACACAAGTATCTTGGAGTTTTGCTCGACCATCTACTTCGATTGAGAAACTCGATAAGCATATAACAGAAAATGAAGTGAGATTTGTTCTACAGAGTGTCGATTTTTGTCGATTTCAAGACAGCTTTTGATTCCATCAACAGAAATGCATTGTTATACAAGCTCTTTAACCTAGGAGTTTCAACTAATTTTGTCAGCATTATTGAAAAACTGTACCAAAACACAATAGCATACATTTATAATGGAAAAGAAAAATCTGAAAGGATCGAAGTGAACCAAGGAGTAAGACAAGGCTGTAACCTAAGCCCCCTGCTGTTTGCTCTTTTTCTTGATGATTTGGTTGAGTGTCTCAATTGTGGAGTGGAGTTTGCTAATAATCGGATCAAAGTGATCATGTATGCCGATGACATTGTCATTCTTGCGGAGTCACCGACCGCACTACAGATGATGATTAATAAACTGGAAGAATATTTTCAAGTGTGGAATCTGGAGGTAAATACTGAAAAGTCAAAA
Source organism: Leucozona laternaria (assembly GCA_932273885.2). NCBI lineage: Eukaryota > Metazoa > Arthropoda > Insecta > Diptera > Syrphidae > Leucozona > Leucozona laternaria. The sequence goes on along the minus strand of OW026366.1, from coordinate 79,693,985 downwards.
GTCCTGGTGTTTAAGAATGGTGCTGGCAGAACGGCGAACGATGAGCATTGGAAAAACGTTGGACGTAGTTAAGTCATATACTTACCTAGGAATGGAGTTCACTTTCAATTTGAAATTAGAAAAACATCTCAAAATCAAATTAAATAATGCCAAATCGGCAATATGTGTAAATTGGCTAAGGATCTATAATAACAAGCTAATTGCGACTGATCTAAAGTATAGAGTTTTTAATGCTACTGCTCAAGCTATCCTGTTTGATGGTGCGCAGGTATGGGGAGTGCTTAGGTATGAGCTAGTTGAATGCCTATTACGCTTTTTCTTAAGAAAAATATTCTTTTTGCCAATAAACACACCAAAATATATGTATTATTTGGAAACCGGTCTTCCATCTTTGTTTATTTCAACCCTTAAGCTGAATGCTGACTACATTGTGAGAATGTTACATATGGAGGAGCATAGGCTACCGAGAAAGATACTGGAGTATGCGATTCAACAAAATAAGCTGGTTGTAAGACTGGAACTTGTTAGCCGCGGACTGTGGCTTGACTTTAAATTGGAGTGTGAATGCGGCTCAATTGAAGAAATTGCTTTACGAAGTAAAAGCAGTCACCGATGAGAATGAAAGGTATGCGTATATTGAAAAAGCTCGCTCATCAACAGAAAGGCAATATTATTCAAAGTGCGTGTTTAATCTCAACGACAGAAACTATTTCACCAGCGTATACAACAATGCTATCATTAGCACCCTATTTAAAATAAGAGGAGAACTGATCAGACTTAACTTTAGGCCCCACCGTAACGATGTTAGCGATAGCTGCACGCTCTGCAAACGGCATGAGAGAGAGGATGCATTCCACTTCATTGGCATTTGTCCGATGCTGACGGAGATAAGGCGTTTTCACTTTGATAAAAGCTTTCTGCAAGTTGAAGAGGTTACTAACTACCTGAATGGTGCAAACTGGATGCGCCTCTATGAGTTCTACAAAGAAGCAATAATGTACAGAGCCCGAATCATCGAGGAAAGTTTTTGATCCCAGCCAGTAACTCACATGAGAATCTGTTTCACCGATTTAAAAAGGTTTTTTATTTAATTTTGTTTAATTAAATTTAAAGTCACTTCAATTTGCTTATTTACATTAAATATATATTTTGATTTAACTAATCTAAAAGTCCTTTCAATATGTTTTTAACTAAACTGAAAATCCTACCAAATCTTGTCGAATTTTGCTTAAATTCATTTTAATTTGTCCAATAAAATAACGTAAAATATTTTGATTTAACTAATCTAAAAGTCCTTAAAATTTTGTTTTAACTAAACTAAAAGTTCATTAAATAAAGAAAAATGTATTCTTTTGCCTATATATGAAAAAAAAGCATTACAATTTGCATCTTATCTTTCATAGAAACCAAAGATATTCTTAATGGAAAATATAGTTGGAAATTAATTTTTAGTTTTTGCGAACATGCCCTTAGATATCGAAGTAGTTTCGAGTTTTAACAACCATTCTTATACTTTCTAATATTTTCTATACTAAAAAAAAAAAAAAACAAATTATGTTTATAATTCCAATTGTGAATCAAATAACTTTATTACCTTAGCTAAAAATTAAAAAAACAAAAAAAAAGAAAGCAAAATTGTAATAATAATGCACATAAAACGAATTGGAAAACACATTTATACTTTTAATTCCTATAAAAAAAAGTCTAAAAACAAGCTATTCCTCTATTTTTTTTCCTTTTTCTTCTTTTTATATTTAACGAATATGTCAAATCAATTTCGACAGACGGCAATTATTGCCATGTTCTATTTTCCTTGTGAACCTCTTACCATATGTATACTTATTTAAATGAAGAATCAGTGCGTCAATCGAAGCGGGCTTGTCCCTATAGACATTAGCCTTGACATACCCCCACAAAAAATCATCTAATGGTGTCAAATCGCACGATCTAGGCGGCCAATTGACCGGCCCGAAACGTGAAATTAACTGTTCACCAAACTCGCCTCGCAATTGCGCCATTGTTTCGCGTGCTGTGTGGCATGTGGCACCGTCTTGTTGAAACCACATATCATGCAAGTCAAGAACTTCCATTTCGGGCAAAAAAAAGTTTGTTATCATCGCTCGGTAGCGTTCACCATTGACAGTAACGCTGCGATTCGCATCATCTTTGAAGAAATATGGCCCAATAATGCCGCCGGCCCATAAACCGCACCAAACAGTGGCTTTTTCGGGATGCATTGGTAGCTGTTGCAATGCTTCTGGCTGATCTTCACTCCAAATGCGGCAATTTTGCTTATTTACGTACCCATTCAACCAAAAATGAGCTTCATCGCTGAACACAATTTTTCGATAAAAAAGCGGATCCTCGGCCAGCTTTCCAAGAGCCCATTCACCAAAAATTCGGCGTTGTGGTAGGTCGGCTGGCTTTACTTCTTGCACCAGCTGTATCTTAAAAGGCTTTACGCCCGAATCCTTCCGCAAAATTTTCCACGTAGTGCTGTAACAAAGGCCTAACTGCTGGGAACGGCGCCGAATCGACATTTCGCGGTCTTCTGTCACACTAGCTGATACGGCCGCAATATTTTCTTCACTACGCACAGTACGTAAACGTGTTGGTGGTTTAATGTCCAACAAAGTAAATTTGGTGCGAAATTTGGTCACAATCTTCCGAATAGACTGCTCAGAAGGTCGAGAATGCCGATCATAAAATGGAAGCAGCGCCCGATGAACATTTCGAACTGAGCACGAATTTTGATAGTAAAATTCAATAATTTGCAAGCGTTGTTCATTTGTAAGACGATCCATGGTTAAATTGCAAACCAAACTGAAGCTGTTTGACAGTGACACAAGGTACTAAACACACGTCAGCTGTCAAAACCAGTGTTGCCAAAACCAAACGAGCTAAAAAATCACCCTTTAATAATTGTGCCACTTAAAAATTAAATAATAGTCGTGTTTTTTGAAAGAGTGAAAGATTGCCCTTTTCAAGAAATTAATTCTCAAAATGTTTGGATTTGTTGAGGTTTTTTAATCTATGGACATCGAAGCACAGATTAGCCACATGAAGATGAGAATCCCCGGCAGCCATTTAAATTTGCCTACAAGCTTGAACTGGCAATTATCAGATAAAAAATGAGAATGTGTGTATAAAAATCCATTGTATATAAACTCTATAGTACTCTCATGGAACAGATATTTTTACTTGGGCCTCGGTTGTGCTGGTGGCGTTGTAGTCAAGTAAAATTGACGTTGCAGACTGAGAGAATTCTATATATGTTATAAATAAAATACTGTGAGCACAGTTAAGAGAGCAAACGGGAAAGGGAAGGTTGTATTATTTTCAATTCGTATATTAATAAAGGGAGTAAGGGAGATAAAATTGAATCAGCTGTTCGCGTCATGGCAACGACAACAATTAGGAGGAGCAAATTAAATTTTTTTGTCATTTTTTTGACGTTTATTTTTGAATATTATATTTTTTGCTTCCTATGAGCTATAGACATATATTTATATGTTTATACATTATGCTTTTTATTTTTCAGCACAATTTGAATTTGTTTTTAGATTTTCAGTTTTGTTGATTTTCAAAGCAACGTTGTTTAATTTCACTATAGCTTAGTGGAATACAACGTTGCTACATTTTGCATTATGGTGCATAGGTAGGTATACCCAATTTTCAAGTAAAGTAGGTACATAGGTATAGCTATATTTAATAGATGTTTGGTAGGCTTTTTTCACCGTAGGTATTTTATTATTTTTGTTATTCAAAAAGAAGAAAATTGCAATTTTGAATAACAAAAATAATAATAATTATGTAGGTATTAGGCAGGTACGTATAAATTGTCTTTTAGGAAGGTATATTAATATCAATTTAGGGATGCAGGTGGGTGGGTTGTTATGCAGAGGGTGATACCTATTACGACATTGTATTTTTGAAAATGTTAAAAAAATATGGATAGGTACCTACCTACCTAATCTTCATAGTGTATGAATGTATTTGGTAGGTAGGTATGTACGTACATTTTAAATACTACCACCTATTAAAAATTATGTTTTTTTCAATTTTTCAAAAGTTTAAAAAAAATTAAATTTGGCTTATCAATTTTAAAAAAACCCATTGAAATACACCTAAAAAACTATTTTCAAAAAATTAAGTCAGTACATTTTTTCCGAAAAAAATAGTTTTTATCAGTAGGAGAATTTTTAAAACATGAAAAAAAATAAAAATTTGGTGTTCCAGTTTTTAAAACCAATTCAAATACTCCTAAAAATCTATTTTTAAACAAAAATTAGACAATTTTGATAATTCCGAAAATAATCCAAAATTTGTTGTTTTAGTTTAAAAAAAAAACAATTGCAATGCTCCTAAAATCTATTTTTTTTAAAAACATTAAGCAAATTATTTTGAAAACATTAGTTTTTATGAATATAGACAATTTTGAAAAATGTGAAAAAATCAAAAATTTGGTGTTTTAGTTTGAAAAACAATTGCAATACTCTTAAAAAAACAATTTTTTTCAAAAAAATTAAGGAAATTATTTCGAAAAAAATAGTTTTTTTAAATGCAAATAATTTTGAAAAATTGAAAAAGACAAGACTTTGGAGTATACAATTGTAATACTCCTAAAAACTATTTTTTTTTTAAATAAAATTAAGTTAAAAAAGATTTTTTGTGAGAATAAATAAAAATTTATTGTTTCAAAATGACCTCTTAAACTTATTCGCAAGCAAATAATCCCACTCCCACTCAAACACCCACTTAGTCGTTACTATAAGAAACAAACCAACCTATATCCCCAATTTTACTAAAAAAAAAAACGGTCAAACTTATATGAAAAAGTAAGACGTGCTTACCACATTTGTTAATTGTTTAGCATTTCAAACCGATTTCTTACAAAATTTAACTTAATTAAGTATTTCACGCGAAGAATTGAAAAACGGCTTCACAGACAGAAAAAATCAGCCTGGGAGAAGAACATAATCTGTGAAATAGAGAAAAGCCGAGACCGAGGTCCGCACCAGGCGCGGAAGTTCTACCAATCCGTCCGAAACATGACGCAGTACACACCACGCTGCACATACTGCAAGGACGGAGAGGGAAATCTGATCACCGATCCTCAAAGCATAGTGGAGCGATGGGAAGTGTACTTCAATGAATTGCTAAATGGTCAGCTCACTGCAGAAGTGGAGGCTCCACTACTTCAAGAAGAGTACCCTATGTTGCCGCCACCAAGCATAGAAGAGGTTGAGAAGGCTATAGGCCGGCCCCCGGGAGCCGATGGTATACCAGCCGAACTATTTCAACACGGTGGGCCAGCTTTACGTCAAGCAATTCATGAGATTATAGTGCACGTGTGGGAGCATGAAGAAATTCCAGAAGACTGGCGAAAAGGTATAATTTGCCCCATACATAAGAAGGGAGATGTCACAACGTGCAGCAATTATAGAGGTATCACGTTGTTGAGTACCGCCTATAAGATACTCTCCTCTATCCTACAAGACCGGATAACCCCATACGCTAAAACCATCATCGGACAATATCAGTGTGGTTTCATTCCAGGCAAATCAACAACCGATCAGATCTTTACCCTTAGGCAGGCGATGGAAAAATGTCTAGAATTTAACATCCCAACATACCACCTGTTTATAGACTTTAAGGCCGCCTACGATAGCATAGCCAGAGTAGAACTTTACAAGGCCATGAGAGAATTCGGCATCCCAAATAAATTGAGACGACTATGTAGGTTGACCATGGCCAACGTAACAAGCCAAGTAAAAATAGCCGGATTGCTATCCAAACCAATCAACATCTTTAATGGACTCCGACAAGGGGATGGTTTGGCCTGCCTCCTCTTCAACCTGGCGTTGGATAAAGCAATCCGTGACTCTGGCACGGCAACAAGAGGGACCATCGTCAACAGGTCCAGCCAGATACTGGCTTACGCAGACGACATCGACATCATCGGAAGAACTGAGCAAGCTGTACATGATTCCTTCATCCAGATCGAGCAGGCGGCACAAAATCTGGGGCTGCACATTAGTGAAGGTAAAACAAAGTACATGGTGGCGTCGAATGCGAGAGGAACAGTTGGTCAAACAATCAAGGTAGCGGAGCACGAATTTGAAGTGGTGCAATCCTTTAAATACCTTGGGTCAATAGTAGCAGCCGATAACAATATAGAAGAAGAAATACGCGGGCGGCTTCTCAAATCCAACAGACCCTACTTTAGTCTGTCAAAGCTCTTCAAATCCAGAAATCTCACCATAACTTCAAAACTGCTGCTGTACAGTACCATGGTCCTGCCAGTACTAACATATGGATCCGAGACTTGGGTGCTTAGCAAAAGGCACTCCGACCTCTTAGCCGCGTTCGAGAGAAAAGTCTTAAGGAGAATTGTTGGCCCCATATGTGAGGAAGGACGATTCCGGAGACGGTACAATCATGAATTGTACGCAATCTACCTTGAAGCAGATATCGTGACAAAAATTAAGCTCGGTAGACTCCGGTGGGCAGGGCACCTAGCTCGCATGAACCTGCTCGGAAAGTTCTTTGTGGTACATTCTATGGTAGACGACAGCGTGGTAGACCATGCTTGCGCTGGAGAGATGGCGTAGACCAGGACGCCCGGAGCCTTGGGGTGCGCAACTGGATGGCGGCGGCTCGAGACCGGGATGGGTGGAGAGACTTGTTGAAGGAGGCCAGGACCGGACCCCGGTTGTCGCGCCGACGATGATGATGATGAAGTATTTCTAACTTGTGTCATCAGCATGTTTTTATCAAATTAAGGCCTAATGCAGAAAAATAAGTGTCTTGTTTTAACTTTCCAGAACATTGATAATTAATTTTCAAGAAAAAACACACTAATCTTAATTAAATTAGGATACTTTTCTCTTCTTAAAGTTTAAACTATAAATTTGTCTGAATAAAAAACCTGAGGCAACATGAATTTAAAAATTAAATGAAAAACTGCACGTAATAAATTCATCAGATGATAGGCAGGTATGATGGTAAATTTAAAACTTCTCAAGTTTCAGCTCAATCAGATTATTTTTTCTTGAGTTTTTAGCAAATTTTTATATTTTGATGTTCAGCTCAATTTATAGAAAAGTTTAAAAAAATATTTACGGGAACTTCTGATTCAACAACAAATACATTGTCTAAATTTCAGCTCAATCTGATGGTTAGTTTGAATTTTACAACATAAACGAACAATCATCTGTGTATATCTACCTACATACATACCTTTATAGATACAAATAAATACCTACCTAATGTAAGGCATCTAACTTGAGTTCATAAAAAATCTTAAATAGAGCCATTCTAATACCTTCGTATAGTATTTACATAACTGAAATCTCAACGGAAAACCTCTACCTACAAAAGTGTATAACATCCTTCGCTAAAAAATTCATTAAAAAAGTATTTATTCAAAACAAAATTATTTTTCTCAGTGGTAACCGAGTTTAAATAATTTACATGCATATTATACATTTATGGGCATTCTCAGTCATACGTCACAGCATGCATATACCTATATGCATATTATACATTTGCTCTATACCCAAACACAAACACACGTCACAGCAATTACAAAAATTCAGCCTTCTTTTGAACAATATTTTATTTTCGTTCTTTCTATACCCAAAAAAACAAACCAAAAAAAAAAACATTTTCCCCTTTCTATAAAAAATGATAAAAGCAAAAAGAACAAATTAGCTTTTTTCCTGTCCCCTTGAACTCCCATACATTTTGTATAGGTTCTTCTCTATCGTCAATTTTCCATTAGCCTTCATTATAATTCTCTTATTTATCTCTTACTTTTAATTAAATTATTTCCTACTCTGCCCACTCTTAAAACTGGATACCTAAGTCTGCACAAATTTTAGTTAGGCCGCGGTTGCCCAGGTGGCGTCGCGTTCGTTCCTCTTCATGCTAGTACTATAAAAATATATATACAATGCTTTGTCTTTTCATATATTTGTCTTTTCTAAACTTTGCCTTTTCAGAACTTTGTCTTTTCAGAACTTTGTCTTTTCATAATTTTTTCCTTTCTGAACTTTCTCATTCTGAACTTAGTCCATTGTATATATATTTTTATAGTACTATCATGAAGAGGAACGAACGCGACGCCACCTGGGCAACCGCGGCCTAACTAAAATTTGTGCAGACTTAGGTGTCCAGTTTTAAGAGTGGGCAGAGTAGGAAATAATTTAATTAAAAGTAAGAGATAAATAAGAGAATTATAATGAAGGCTAATGGAAAATTGACGATAGAGAAGAACCTATACAAAATGTATGGGAGTTCAAGGGGACAGGAAAAAAGCTAATTTGTTCTTTTTGCTTTTATCATTTTTTATAGAAAGGGGAAAATGTTTTTTTTTTGGTTTGTTTTTTTGGGTATAGAAAGAACGAAAATAAAATATTGTTCAAAAGAAGGCTGAATTTTTGTAATTGCTGTGACGTGTGTTTGTGTTTGGGTATAGAGCAAATGTATAATATGCATATAGGTATATGCATGCTGTGACGTATGACTGAGAATGCCCATAAATGTATAATATGCATGTAAATTATTTAAACTCGGTTACCACTGAGAAAAATAATTTTGTTTTGAATAAATACTTTTTTAATGAATTTTTTAGCGAAGGATGTTATACACTTTTGTAGGTAGAGGTTTTCCGTTGAGATTTCAGTTATGTAAATACTATACGAAGGTATTAGAATGGCTCTATTTAAGATTTTTTATGAACTCAAGTTAGATGCCTTACATTAGGTAGGTATTTATTTGTATCTATAAAGGTATGTATGTAGGTAGATATACACAGATGATTGTTCGTTTATGTTGTAAAATTCAAACTAACCATCAGATTGAGCTGAAATTTAGACAATGTATTTGTTGTTGAATCAGAAGTTCCCGTAAATATTTTTTTAAACTTTTCTATAAATTGAGCTGAACATCAAAATATAAAAATTTGCTAAAAACTCAAGAAAAAATAATCTGATTGAGCTGAAACTTGAGAAGTTTTAAATTTACCATCATACCTGCCTATCATCTGATGAATTTATTACGTGCAGTTTTTCATTTAATTTTTAAATTCATGTTGCCTCAGGTTTTTTATTCAGACAAATTTATAGTTTAAACTTTAAGAAGAGAAAAGTATCCTAATTTAATTAAGATTAGTGTGATTTTTCTTGAAAATTAATTATCAATGTTCTGGAAAGTTAAAACAAGACACTTATTTTTCTGCATTAGGCCTTAATTTGATAAAAACATGCTGATGACACAAGTTAGAAATACTTCATCATCATCATCGTCGGCGCGACAACCGGGGTCCGGTCCTGGCCTCCTTCAACAAGTCTCTCCACCCATCCCGGTCTCGAGCCGCCGCCATCCAGTTGCGCACCCCAAGGCTCCGGGCGTCCTGGTCTACGCCATCTCTCCAGCGCAAGCATGGTCTACCACGCTGTCGTCTACCATAGAATGTACCACAAAGAACTTTCCGAGCAGGTTCATGCGAGCTAGGTGCCCTGCCCACCGGAGTCTACCGAGCTTAATTTTTGTCACGATATCTGCTTCAAGGTAGATTGCGTACAATTCATGATTGTACCGTCTCCGGAATCGTCCTTCCTCACATATGGGGCCAACAATTCTCCTTAAGACTTTTCTCTCGAACGCGGCTAAGAGGTCGGAGTGCCTTTTGCTAAGCACCCAAGTCTCGGATCCATATGTTAGTACTGGCAGGACCATGGTCCTGTACAGCAGCAGTTTTGAAGTTATGGTGAGATTTCTGGATTTGAAGAGCTTTGACAGACTAAAGTAGGGTCTGTTGGATTTGAGAAGCCGCCCGCGTATTTCTTCTTCTATATTGTTATCGGCTGCTACTATTGACCCAAGGTATTTAAAGGATTGCACCACTTCAAATTCGTGCTCCGCTACCTTGATTGTTTGACCAACTGTTCCTCTCGCATTCGACGCCACCATGTACTTTGTTTTACCTTCACTAATGTGCAGCCCCAGATTTTGTGCCGCCTGCTCGATCTGGATGAAGGAATCATGTACAGCTTGCTCAGTTCTTCCGATGATGTCGATGTCGTCTGCGTAAGCCAGTATCTGGCTGGACCTGTTGACGATGGTCCCTCTTGTTGCCGTGCCAGAGTCACGGATTGCTTTCTCCAACGCCAGGTTGAAGAGGAGGCAGGCCAAACCATCCCCTTGTCGGAGTCCATTAAAGATGTTGATTGGTTTGGATAGCAATCCGGCTATTTTTACTTGGCTTGTTACGTTGGCCATGGTCAACCTACATAGTCGTCTCAATTTATTTGGGATGCCGAATTCTCTCATGGCCTTGTAAAGTTCTACTCTGGCTATACTATCGTAGGCGGCCTTAAAGTCTATAAACAGGTGGTATGTTGGGATGTTAAATTCTAGACATTTTTCCATCGCCTGCCTAAGGGTAAAGATCTGATCGGTTGTTGATTTGCCTGGAATGAAACCACACTGATATTGTCCGATGATGGTTTTAGCGTATGGGGTTATCCGGTCTTGTAGGATAGAGGAGAGTATCTTATAGGCGGTACTCAACAACGTGATACCTCTATAATTGCTGCACGTTGTGACATCTCCCTTCTTATGTATGGGGCAAATTATACCTTTTCGCCAGTCTTCTGGAATTTCTTCATGCTCCCACACGTGCACTATAATCTCATGAATTGCTTGACGTAAAGCTGGCCCACCGTGTTGAAATAGTTCGGCTGGTATACCATCGGCTCCCGGGGGCCGGCCTATAGCCTTCTCAACCTCTTCTATGCTTGGTGGCGGCAACATAGGGTACTCTTCTTGAAGTAGTGGAGCCTCCACTTCTGCAGTGAGCTGACCATTTAGCAATTCATTGAAGTACACTTCCCATCGCTCCAGTATGCTTTGAGGATCGGTGATCAGATTTCCCTCTCCGTCCTTGCAGTATGTGCAGCGTGGTGTGTACTGCGTCATGTTTCGGACGGATTGGTAGAACTTCCGCGCCTGGTGCGGACCTCGGTCTCGGCTTTTCTCTATTTCACAGATTATGTTCTTCTCCCAGGCTGATTTTTTCTGTCTGTGAAGCCGTTTTTCAATTCTTCGCGTGAAATACTTAATTAAGTTAAATTTTGTAAGAAATCGGTTTGAAATGCTAAACAATTAACAAATGTGGTAAGCACGTCTTACTTTTTCATATAAGTTTGACCGTTTTTTTTTTTAGTAAAATTGGGGATATAGGTTGGTTTGTTTCTTATAGTAACGACTAAGTGGGTGTTTGAGTGGGAGTGGGATTATTTGCTTGCGAATAAGTTTAAGAGGTCATTTTGAAACAATAAATTTTTATTTATTCTCACAAAAAATCTTTTTTAACTTAATTTTATTTAAAAAAAAAATAGTTTTTAGGAGTATTACAATTGTATACTCCAAAGTCTTGTCTTTTTCAATTTTTCAAAATTATTTGCATTTAAAAAAACTATTTTTTTCGAAATAATTTCCTTAATTTTTTTGAAAAAAATTGTTTTTTTAAGAGTATTGCAATTGTTTTTCAAACTAAAACACCAAATTTTTGATTTTTTCACATTTTTCAAAATTGTCTATATTCATAAAAACTAATGTTTTCAAAATAATTTGCTTAATGTTTTTAAAAAAAATAGATTTTAGGAGCATTGCAATTGTTTTTTTTTAAACTAAAACAACAAATTTTGGATTATTTTCGGAATTATCAAAATTGTCTAATTTTTGTTTAAAAATAGATTTTTAGGAGTATTTGAATTGGTTTTAAAAACTGGAACACCAAATTTTTATTTTTTTTTTTATGTTTTAAAAATTCTCCTACTGATAAAAACTATTTTTTTCGGAAAAAATGTACTGACTTAATTTTTTGAAAATAGTTTTTTAGGTGTATTTCAATGGGTTTTTTTAAAATTGATAAGCCAAATTTAATTTTTTTTAAACTTTTGAAAAATTGAAAAAAACATAATTTTTAATAGGTGGTAGTATTTAAAATGTACGTACATACCTACCTACCAAATACATTCATACACTATGAAGATTAGGTTAGGTAGGTACCTATCCATATTTTTTTAACATTTTCAAAAATACAATGTCGTAATAGGTATCACCCTCTGCATAACAACCCACCCACCTGCATCCCTAAATTGATATTAATATACCTTCCTAAAAGACAATTTATACGTACCTGCCTAATACCTACATAATTATTATTATTTTTGTTATTCAAAATTGCAATTTTCTTCTTTTTGAATAACAAAAATAATAAAATACCTACGGTGAAAAAAGCCTACCAAACATCTATTAAATATAGCTATACCTATGTACCTACTTTACTTGAAAATTGGGTATACCTACCTATGCACCATAATGCAAAATGTAGCAACGTTGTATTCCACTAAGCTATAGTGAAATTAAACAACGTTGCTTTGAAAATCAACAAAACTGAAAATCTAAAAACAAATTCAAATTGTGCTGAAAAATAAAAAGCATAATGTATAAACATATAAATATATGTCTATAGCTCATAGGAAGCAAAAAATATAATATTCAAAAATAAACGTCAAAAAAATGACAAAAAAATTTAATTTGCTCCTCCTAATTGTTGTCGTTGCCATGACGCGAACAGCTGATTCAATTTTATCTCCCTTACTCCCTTTATTAATATACGAATTGAAAATAATACAACCTTCCCTTTCCCGTTTGCTCTCTTAACTGTGCTCACAGTATTTTATTTATAACATATATAGAATTCTCTCAGTCTGCAACGTCAATTTTACTTGACTACAACGCCACCAGCACAACCGAGGCCCAAGTAAAAATATCTGTTCCATGAGAGTACTATAGAGTTTATATACAATGGTGAAACGTACGAAACATTCCCATCTTCATATGGCTAATCTGTGCATCGAAGACATCTTTCAATGAGTTTTGACGTCTGTAGAATATTTTTCGTTACAAAAAACACCAGAAAGTTCTAAAATTACATTTTCCCCAAAAAAAAAAAATCTCAATAATTCGGATTTTGGAAGGAATGGCATTTGTGGCTATCAAATATGTTGTGAAAATAAGAGCTCTAGAAAAATTTGCAAAAAAGTGAAATAAAATCAATATTTTAGATCTATTTATTTATTAAATGTATTTGCTTATAACCTCTGCTCTACGAAAACAATACAATTCCGAGTAAGTTGTAGAGATTAAGAAAAAAAAGCCAAATAAAACATCTGCTTCAAGGCAAAAATTCTAATCTAAATAAATGAACAAAAGGGGATTGGCAGAAACCTCCCCAGAGAAACTCGACGCCGAAAAAACAGGCACTAGCTACTACGACAATAAGGCCAAGGAAAATATATGTTTCAATAAAGATTTATTGAAAGAAATTCTACGTGAAAATAACGCTGAGCTTGTCAAAGAACTCCCCACTAAAAGTGACTTCCAGCACCTATTCACAGAAATAACGACATTGAAAACAAAACACGAAGAAATTTCAGTTAAAGTTGCGCAATTAGAAGTCAGAAACAAACAATTTTAATCTCAAATCGATAAGCTCCCGAAAAAATTGAGTACCGGCCTCACTATTGCTGTATACATCCATAGAATGATTTTTGGATTAGGTCCCCAGGTTTTTCCGCAAATTCTGTTACACGAGTAGAGTGCAAACATTGCCTTACGAGCTCTTTCCTTGATATTCAGACTCCAGTTAAGCTTTTTGTCCAGGATTAGATACTTTGCACTATCTGAGATGCTTAGTTGAATACCATCAATCGATGAATTTATTGAAGACGGTAAGCTTCCTTTTATTTGTAAAAAGGACAAGTTCTGTTTTGAACGGATTAACCGTTAGACCACAAATTTTTGTCCATGCACAAAACATGGACAAGGCATGTTCTATTTGCTAACTAATAGTGGATAGGAATTTCCCTACTGCTAGTAGTGCTACGTCATCCGCGTAAGCTACTACTTTTACCCCACTGTATCGAAGTTTGTTCAGTAAGACGTTCATTACAAGAAGCCAGAGATGTGGTGAGAGACCTCCCCCTTGGGGTGTTCTCTAGATGTAAACACCCTAAACTCGGCTCCTTCAATATCTAGAAATGCGGCTAGTGTGTATTCCTTACAACTTAAAGATTTTTATATTGTCGAAACAACACTGTGAAGGGCTGTTTCTACACTTTTCCCTTTTGTGTAAGCATGCTGTGCTGGAGATAAGACATCCTGCGGAAGCGTGCAGCGAATATTGATTTCTATCAGTCTTTCAAATATTATTAACATAAACGAAGTGAGACTGATCGGTATAAAGTCTTTGGCGTTAGTATGACTGGGTTTACCAGCTTTAGGGACAAAAATAACCTTAACCTCACGCCATAATTTTGGAATATAACCATATTTCAAAACGTTCTCAAATAATTTCTTTAGGAGTGGTATCAGATAGTTGTCAAATACTTGTAACATTTTAGGAAAGATACCATCCAGTTCCGGGGATTTATAAGGAGAGAATGAACCTATGGCCCATTTAATCTTCTCCTCAGTTATAACATCCGGTGGAGGCCTATGCTCCTCAAGAGACTCTGTTTCCCGAATATTACTTGTATCTAAGCTATATCCGGGAAAATGAGCCCTTATCAGAGCGTCAAGTGTCTCACTGCTGGATTATGTCCACTGTCCGGTGGGATCTTTAAGAGATCCCAGGGGAATTGGATCCTTTGCGAGAATTTTCCTAAGCCGGGCTGATTCATTGGTACTTTCAACCCCGTTGCAGTATTCTTTCCAGGAGGTTCGCTTAGCGCGTTTCGTTACTGCTTTAAACTTACGTTGACTGGTTTTATACCGCTCCCAGTCCTGTTCAGTACGCGTGCGCTTAGCAGTATTGAATTTTTTTCTAGTTTCTTGCCTGATTTCACTAAGTTCCTTGGTCTACCAAATTGGCTTCCTATTTCCTTTTCTAATACGTTTGATTGTACAACTTTTTTCAAACGCATAGAATTTCTGTGAACTCAGCAGTGGTTCTAAATATACTAAAAGAGTTCTGTAAAGTACTGCTGTCGAGTGTGCTGATCCCATGCATTACTTCTCTACTAAAGATATCCTAGTTGGTGTTTCTGAAGTTCCTAAAAGGTTTATCTCGTTCCTGAGTTGCAGGTATTGTAAATTCAATAATTCTATGATCAGAAAAGGATGGTTCCTTTACCAACCCCCACTGTTCTACTGAAACCGAGTTCGAGTTTGACAACAAGGTGATGTCAAGTACCTGTTGATAGTTCTTCGTAATAAAGGTCGGTTCGTTTCCCCTATTCGCTACTAAAAAGTTATTTTCAATAATGAATTCGAAAAGTAACTCACCTCTAGCGTTAATGTCAGTACTTCCCCATTGTAGATGGTGCGCATTGGCATCGCACCCTATCACTAGGTCCCACTTCTGTGTCGCTGTGTGGTGCACAAGCAGCTTTGTGATGTCGGCTGGGGCCCTTCTTCACTGTCACTGAGATGAAGATTTATTTGGAAAAATTTCATTTTATTTTATAAAGCCGCCCCAACCCCCTCCCTTTAGTTACCTGTTTATTCGGATTGGCTATTAGTCTAAGTTTGCATCGGTTTATTCCGACGTGTACTTTGAACCCAATTTTCCTCAGAAGTGGGATAGACTTTTGTGTCAGCTTGACCACCACCCCGGTGCCTTGACATGTCTGCTCACCTACATCAACCACCTCCCAATTTTTGCTTAGCTGTTCGGTGTTGAGGGATTGCAGATATCTTTGAATGCGATTCCTGGGAATTGCAGGACCACGAAGTAAAAGTTTTGCCTCAGGCTGCTTTAACTCATAGATCTCGCGTCTGCTCATTAGACGAAGATCAGCATTTTCCCAGGCTTCTGTGTTCCTTACAAATTCTTGAAGCCATTTAAGAGTGTTACCATCTTCACATGTCATCAATTTGAATCCGTTGATGGTTTTGAGGTTACCGAAGAGAGGCGGTGGCCTATTCTTGACGAAAGCCGCGTTTACCGCATCAAGGATTCTGACTTCCAATAGTTGCCATTGATCTTCCTTTAGTTTCCTCCGAGGGTAATCAAAATCCACGATTGGAAAATTGTTGGTTCCCCTCCTCGGTCACTTGGGAGAATTTGGCCTTCTTTTTACTATTTTTCGGCGATGAGGTCGGCTAACTTGCCTAGCCCTTTTGGATTTACTCGCCGCGGAATCTGAGGCAGAGTGGGGCAAATGGCCAAACTTCTCCTTCTCAGAACCCCTTTGAGTAGTCCTTGGGTTTGGCTCTATCCTGTCGCGTAGGTCCGTTTTTGTCACTGTTAGTAGTCGCTGATTGGATTTATCCACAGCAAGTTTTTCTTTGGCAGTTATGGAGCCTGGGTCCCAGCTAGCAAATCGCCGAATAATCCTTTCAGCATTGCGTATCTGTCGGCGCCGAATTTGTCGTTCGTTCAGTGACCCTTTCGCCTTGCGTTGCACTGCTTGGGTTTTCACTGTGATGGCGCTGTCCATGGTCGATTCACGAATACAGCTTCTTGATTGGGGGAAGCTAGACGTATGTGTATTCCTTACAACTTAAAGATTTTTCTATTGTCGAAACAACACTGTGAAGGGCTGTGTCTACACTTTTCCCTTTTGTGTAAGTATGCTGTGCTGGAGATAAGACATCCTGCGGAAGCGTGCAGCGAATATGGCTGTCTATCAGTCTTTCAAATATTTTTAACATAAACGAAGTGAGACTGATCGGTATAAAGTCTTTGGGCCTTACCAATAACCAAATTTAGAGATCACTTAAATATTTAAGTGGACTCTAAAAAATTAACCATACCAATAATCAATTTAATAGTCAGCTTAACGCGAAACGTGCCCTTAAACTTAAACTGAAGAAACTCGTGTTTAATTGTATAAACACCTCGTTTGTGATGTCAATCAGACAGCTAAAAGCAATAGAGAAAAAAAAAAACATTTTTCGTCGCGTCTGTGTTATTTTCACTCGAATTTGTGCCCTTTTAATGAAAAAATGTAAGTAAATATCCAATTAAATCAATTCCTTTTGTTTAATTGATTGTAAATTTCAATTTCAGATGGAATTACATATGTGAAATGACTGAAAAATCGTCAAAAAAAAAGTCGTTCCTCGAATTGAAATCCAGCTATGAAGGAGTTGCTAATCGAATCGGTAAAGCCCTTCATATTCTTCGAAAGGATCTATTTTTTTTTATATATATATTTTTGTTCGGTGAAATTGTGCCATATCTTCGAAAATACAAATTTCATCAATTACTATCCTGGTCGTCACTCATTTTTTAATTTGATAAGTGAAAAAAATGTAAATCTCCGTTTGGAACCAAAAATGTTTGTTTATTTTGCAAAATAACACAAATGTCATTACAACAGCTGTCTATTAGACAAATACTGTAGTAGATTTTGTAATAAAGCGCTAATAAGTAAAAGGTGTGTTTAATTTGGTTATTGGTTAACACACAAATTAACTCGTCTTTTAAGTTTGACCTGGCATTTATCAAAACGCGTGTTTAGCGTTTGGTTATTGGTAAGGCCCTTTGGCGTTAGTATGACTGGGTTTACCAGCTTTAGGGATAAAAAAAAACCCTAACCTCACGCCATGGTTTTGGAATATAACCATATTTCAAAACGTTCTCAAATAATTTCTTTAGGAGTGGTATCAGATAGTTGTCAAATACTTGTAACATTTTAGGAAAGATACCATCCAGTCCCGGGGATTTATAAGGAGAGAATGAACCTATGGCCCATTTAATCTTCTCCTCAGTTATAACATCCGGTGGAGGCCTATGCTCCTCAAGAGACTCTGTTTCCCGAATATTACTTGTATCTAAGCTACATACGGGAAAATGAGCCCTTACCAGAGCGTCAAGTGTCTCACTGCTGGATTCTGTCCACTGTCCTGTGGGATCTTTAAGAGATCTTAGGGGAATTGGATCCTTTGCCAGAATTTTCCTAAGCCGGGATGTTTCATTGGTACTTTCAACCCCGTTGCAGTATTCTTTCCAGGAGGTTCGCTTAGCGCGTTTCGTTACTGCTTTAAACTCACGTTGACTGGTCTTATACCGCTCCCAGTCCTGTTCAGTACGCGTGCGCTCAGCAGTATTGAAATTTTTTCTAGTTTCTTGCCTGATTTCACTAAGTTCCTTGGTCCACCAAATTGGCTTCCTATTTCCTTTTCCAATAGGTTTGATTGTACAACTTTTTTCATACGCATAGAATTTCTGTGAACTCAGCAGTGGTTCTAAATACACTAAAAGAGTTCTGTAAAAAACTGCTGTCGAGTGTGCTGATCCCATGCATTACTTCTCTACTAAAGATATCCTCGTTAGTGTTTCTGAAGTTCCTAAAAGGTTTATCTCGTTCCTGAGTTGCAGGTATTGTAAATTCAATAATTCTATGATCAGAAATGGATGGTTCCTTTACCACCCTCCACTGTTCTACTGAAACCGAGTTCGAGTTTGACAACAAGGTGATGTCAAGTACCTGTTGATAGTTCTTCGTAATAAAGGTCGGTTCGTTTCCCCTATTCGCTACTAAAAAGTTATTTTCAATAATGAATTCGAAAAGTAACTCACCTCTAGCGTTAATGTCAGTACTTCCCCATTGTAGATGGTGCGCATTGGCATCGCACCCTATCACTAGGTCCCACTTCTGTGTCGCTGTGTGGTGCACAAGCAGCTTTGTGATGTCGGCTGGGGCCCTTCTTCACTGTCACCAGGCATGTAGCAGGATGCAATTAGAAACGGAGGAAGTTCATCACGCTCAAGCATGATGACAACTTGGTCTGGGTTGCTGCATTTAGACAAAAAGAAGACGTTAATATGTTTTCTAGCTAAAATACATGATCTATGATTACTGTTACTGCCTAACTGGTTAGCTTTTTATAGCAAATGTCCTTTATGGTTGAGGCCCTTAATCTTGCCACCTGCTATCCAGGGTTTTTGAATAAGGGCGATGTCAATATTTCTATTCTCCAAGAGATAGATACGGTTGGTGCTGGAGGCTTTACTGTGATGAAGATTTATTTGGATAAATTTCAAATTAGTTTATAAAGCCGCCCCAACCCCCTCCCTTTAGTTACCTGTTTATTCGGATTGGCTATTATTCTAAGTTTGCATCGGTTTATTCCGACGTGCACTTTGAACCCAATTTTCCTCAGAAGTGGGATAGACTTTTGTGTCAGCTTGACCACCACCCCGGTTCCTTGACATGTCTGCTCACCTACATCAACCACCTCCCAATTTTGGCTTAGCTGTTCGGTGTTGAGGAATTGCAGATATCTTTGAATGCGATCCCTGGGAATTGCAGGACCACGAAGTAAAAGTTTTGCCTCAGGCTCGTTTAACTCATAGATCTCGCGTCTGCTCATTAGACGAAGATCAGCATTTTCCCAGGCTTCTGTGTTCCTTACAAATTCTTGAAGCCATTTAAGGGTGTTACCATCTTCACATGTCATCAATTTGAATCCGTTAATGGTTTTCAGGTTACCGAAGAGAGGCGGTGGCCTATTCTTGACGAAAAGCTCGTTTACCGCATCAAGGATTCTGACTTCCAACAGTTGCCATTAATCTTCCGTTAGTTTCCCCCGAGGGTAACCAAAATCCACGATTGGAAAATTGTTGGTTCCCCTCCTCGGTCACTTGGGAGAATTTGGCCTTCTTTTTACTATTTTTCGGCGATGGGATCGTCGGAGAGCTACTAACTTGCCTTGCCCTTTTGGATTTACTCGCCGCGGAATCTGAGGCAGAGTGGGACAAATGACCAACCTTCTCCTTCTCAGAACCCCTTTGAGTAGTCCTTGGGTTTGGCTCTGTCCTGTCGCTTAGGTCCGTTTTTGTCACTGTTAGTAGTCGCTGATTGGATTTATCCACAGCAAGCTTTTCTTTGGCAGTTATGGAGTCTGGGTCCCAGCTAGCAAATCGCCGAATAATCCTTTCAGCATTACGTATCTGTCGGCGCCGAATTTGTCGTTCGTTCAGTGACCCTTTGGCCTTGCGTTGCACTGCTTTGGTTTTCACTGTGATGGCGCTGTCCATGGTCGATTCACGAATACAGCTTCTTGATTTGGAGAAGCTAGACGTATGCGGACTACAGGTAGGTCTGTGCCCATCTTGCCCCCCTCACACGGGTCACTTCCCTTCATCACCTGTATTGGTCTGCTCGTGCATTCGCCGGTTGTTGACGAAGTTGATGCACCCAGGTTGCAAGTGGGGCTATGGCCCATGTTCCGCGAATGCATCACTTGCGCATCACAACCGCCCCTCGCTTCATCTTTCCATCCACCAGACCTGTAGGGGCAGATGGCTCCATGTAGGGCCTCTCGGAGGAGTGGGGTGAAGCAGAGGCTTGTTCTTGCTTTGCGTCTGAAAGTAGGTGCTTCGTGATCGTTTTTGTTGTCGATGTTGTTGCTGGAGCAGCCAACACGAACCCCCATCCCTTATGCTGGATTTTACCGTGCGAGCGGGGTGGTCATATTGGCTTTCATTCATTCTTCATTGTTGCCTCCATCTGTAGGAAGCCTTGTGCGTTTTTCAGTCGAGTCCGTTCATGTGTCGAGAGTTCGTTCCAGTCCTTAGTCCCAAGTCGTTTGATTGTCTTCTTGTAGTTGGAGATTTTACTCTTTCTGGATGAGGTGGACAATCGAGAGAGATGGAGCTGGCGACGGAGCAGCAGTCACTGATATCATCGATATCAATATCTGCCGATCCAGCGCTGGCTCCTCCCCCTTCCTCGAGTTTAGCGAATGGGTCAAGAATAAGACGGTTTTCTTCCTCCTCTGTCATCTATGTGTCATTTCGTTCTATGATAGTACCGCTGAAAAGTGTTGTCACTGGCGACTTCACATCCCGGGAAGCGGAAACAAAGCCGTCGCTGGTAGTCGTGACTCCTACCGACTTACTAGCAGATATCCCTACTATTGATCTATTACTGTTAATAGGTCTCTTTTCCATAGTTCTATAGGTTTGGTTCTTCTTGGTTGGCTTGCAGCACTGTCTGACCAGCTGAGGATAATCAGATGGCCAGTCAATGCTCCTCCCTCCCCACCACTGCCAGGTGAGAACTGAGGGGAGGTTGCTCAACCTAAATACAAACAGCGAAATAGAAAGCGCCTATAAAGTTCAAAGTCGTGATCCAAGCAATTCTACCGTAATCGTACAAATGAAAACCCGAGATATAGCTTCGAATGTACTGCGTAACTCTGGCAAAGTCAAAGCAACAGGTATTGCGATTAATAAAGACCTTCCTTTCAACGTTCGTCAAAGAAGGTCGAAATTGTACACCAAACGACATGGGTTCCTTAAATGTAAATCTACGACCACTAATTTAACAGAATTTATTTCCTACACCCTTAATTCACTTGAAAAAAAAATGAAGTTGATGTTATAGCCACTGATTTTAGCAAGGCCTTTGACAAAATTTCTCATAAAATTATATCTTTTAAACTTAAAGCCCTTGGATTTCCCCCTGGTTTCGTTCAATGGATGGAATCATATCTATCGGACCGGAAATATCGGGTCTTGTTTAGATCTTCAATTTCTGATTCGTTTATTGCGAAATCTGGCGTTCCACAAGGCAGTCATCTGGGACCTATTATTTTTATCTTGACAATCAATGATGTCGAATCTGTAATTGATTATTCTGAACTATCGACTTATGCGGATGACATGAACATTTTTAGAGTAATTTCTGTACCTAATGATGCCTTACATTTGCAGAGTGATTTGAATAATTTCCATATTTGGTGCCAAAAAAAAAACAATTTAGAACTGCTGATGCGAAACAAAATTTGTCGGTGGGCTCTAACACGACAACGAAATGCTTGCGGAAACCACAACGAAAAAACTGACAACTGAGAGCGTCACACCAATTACAAAAAAAAAACAAACAAACGCAAAAAAATCACAGAAAGCCATGTTGCAATGAAAGATACAATCACAAAAAAAAACCTGAAATGTCTCTTTTCCGCACACAATTAATGGTTCGGGCAATTAATTGAGTGCGAAAAAAGAGGGGAGACCTCTCCAAATAATCTGCTACAATTATCAATTTCGCTCATCGAGCAGCGTACTGCAAAACGAAAAGGAGGACGAAATTTTTCGTTTGTGATTTCGTTGTGTCATTTTTGTATAGGATTTTTCGTTTCGGGTCAGCAGCGTACTAGGCTTTAATGTTAACAAATGCCAAGCTATCACATATTCCCACAAACGCATCCGCCCACTACAGCGTGACTATTTTCTAAATCATTGCCTTGTTCCCAGAGTAACGACCATTCGGGATTAAGGCGTCATTTGTGATAGTGAGCTCAATTTCCGACCGCATTACGACAATATAGTAGCTAGGGCTAACTCTGCTCTTGGTTTCGTGAAACGCTGGTCCAAGGAGTTTTCAGATCCCTATGTAATGTGACGCACCACCAAACCACACCTGCCCAACTAACACTGATGGAGGCAGCTGTGAGGCGAATACCTATAGCAAGATTAAACAATTTCATCAATCATGATATTGGGTAAAAGATTAATTAAGTCACTCACCTGTAACTGGAGATGCTGTTTTATGCTAGGACGCGAAATGGAATGACACTTTAGGTCAATCCTACAACCTAGAAAAAATTAGGTTCTACAATCCACAGACACCTGAATAAAACATGAACATAACTGACTGAATAGGTAAAATGGAACCGTTCAGTTAGCCAGGCATATTGTTCAGAATTTTGATTAAATTAATTAATTTAATTTCAGGTGTAAATTGAAAATAAGTCATTGTGTAGACGCACCTAGATGTATGGCACACCAATCGAACGAGAATTTTATGGTGATTATGGGAAAAAAAAATCAGGTTGGTTTAAGGCACTCCAAAGAAAATTATTTGCGGACAGAGATTTGTAAAATGGCGGGAAATAAATGTCAACAATGGAAAAAGGGAAAACAGTTCCAGATTTGTAACAGTGGAGATTGGAACACACTGGAAACCATCCATTTCCCTATAAAAAGCCGCTGCAAAGTTTGAAATAGGGACAGTTCATTCCCCGGAAAAATCCGGATAACAACAAAAATTATTGAAAAGTTTATTAGAAATTTCCAAAATAAAAACAAATAAATAAACCCTCTCGGGAACCTTTGAATTAAAGAAATTCTATTTTCTTCTTTTTTTTTTATTTTCGCATCAGATTTCGCTTTCGTAACACTGGTGTCAGATGTGGGGTGTAAAACAGAATTTGATTATTCTTACCACCGCATCATGAATATAGAAGAGATGAAGGCGCTCCTAGAGCAACACACAATCAGTCAAACACTATACTGGGAAACGAAAATCACTCAATGGAAAGCTGAGTTCGCAAGGAGGCAGTCCACCAACTTGATTAGT